>JASAUF010000051.1:0-1200000 GCA_030180095.1 Magnolia changhungtana | reverse complement strand
TTGGAGTTCAAATACAAGGCTGAAGAAGAAGGAACCAACAAATTTCTCATCGCCAAGTATTTTGACTTCAACATAGTAGATAACAAACCGCTGTTGCCCAAAATCCAAGAACTGCAGCTAATAATAAACAAAATCAAAGTAATCAAAATCGATCTTCTTGAATCATTTCAAATCGGGGCTATAATCGTCAAATTGTCACCGATGTGGAAAGCCTATAGAAAGAAGTTACTGCATAAAACTGAGGACTATACACTAGAACAAATCTAGAAACACCTCAGAATTGAAGAAGAATCCTGTAACCGGGATAGAAAGAATGATAATGGGAATGTCTCGTCCAAGGTACATGCAGTAGAGAACACTAGTAATAAGAATCCTGAGAAGGACGATTCCCTAAAACCTAATAAAGGAAAATTCAATAAAAACGTCCAAAAGAAGAATGGAAAGTTCAAAGGCCCGTGCTATGTCTGTGGGAAAACCGGACACTATGCTCGAGTATGCCAATATTGCAAATCTAAAAAAGAGATAAGTGCAGTAGAAGAAGACGATATTATGGCTATGAGCACTGAGGTGAATACTATCCAAGATAAAGTTCTAGGTTGGTGGTATAATACTGACGCTACAGTACATTTGTGCTACAACAAATCAGCCTTCAAAATCTATGAGGAATTGGCTGATGGTCAAGAAGTCCAAATGAGTAATGAAGTCCGATCGAAGGTCGTCGACAAAGGAACTGTCGAACTGATATTCACATCTGGAAAGAAAGTGATTCTGACTAATGTACTGCACGTCCTAGACATGAGACAAAACTTAGTTTCTGAGGATCTTTTGGATAAACTAGGCATAAGGGTGGTGTACGAGTCAGGTAAATTGATTTTGTACAAGAACGACAATTTTGTTGGAAATGGATATGCTTGTAACGGGATGTTTAAGTTTTGTCTGAATGAAAGTAGCACTTCTGCGTATATGGTTGAATCCGCTAGACTGTGGCATGATAGACTAACCCATATAGGGTATAGTACCTTGAAGTTCTTGGTTAAGAATGGTTTAATCTCATATACATATAATGAAACCGATAAATGTGAAGTGTGCATATGATCCAAAATGACGAAGAAACCTTTTTCTAAGTGTTGAAAGATTGTCTCAAGTATTGGATCTTGTGCACGATGACATCTATGAGTTAAACAGTATTCTTACTCGTGGAGGTAAACGGTACTTCATAACCTTTATAGATGATTGCTCTAGATATGTGTATGTTTATTTATTAAAAAACAAAGATGAAGTATTGAGCATGTTTAAAATGTATAAAGCAGAAGTAGAGAATCAACTAAATAAGAAGATAAAAATTCTCCGTAGCGATAGAGGAGAAGAATACTTCTTAAATGAATTTGATAACTTCTGTGAAGAACATGAACTAATACATCAATTTACCATGCCATACAGACCTCAACAAAACGGAATAGCTGAAAGGAAGAATAGAACATTAGTAGAGATGGTCAACTCAATGCTGATAAGAGTAAAGTTGCCACTAAGTCTATGGGGTGAGGCACTACTTGCAGCGTGCCATATACTAAACAGAATTCCATCTAAAAAAATATAAAATATCTTCATATGAAACATGGAGAGGTAGAAAACCTAACCTATGATATCTAAAAGTGTGGGGGTGTCTTGCATACTGCAGAACTCCTGATCCAAAAAGAACTAAGTTGGGACCAAGATCTATTAAGTGCGTCTTTGTAGGGTATGCACAAAATAGTAAAGCTTATAGACTTCTAGACATAGAATCTAATACAATAATAGAATTAAGAGACGTTGAGTTCTTTGAGAACTCACTATCCTTGGAGTCAAAGGATAATGAAATTCAAACTCCTAATAGAGAACCAGATAGCACAGCTCCACATATAGTGGAAGCTCTTGTTGAATCTCGTACGAGTCAAAGGACAAGAATAGAGAAGAGTCTAGGAGATGACTACATAAACTCACAACGCATCATTTTCCATCTTATAAAAGGAGAGAGAAAATTTTATAAGACAAATACCTATAGTAATGACTATAGAAGATGATCCTAAAACATATAAAGAGGCTGTATCCTTTGGAGACTCAACTTTTTAGAAAGAAGCTATAAATGATGAAATGGAATCCATAATGTTAAATCAAACATGGGAACTAGTTAACTTGCCTCCAGGTTCTAGAGCCATAGGTTGCAGGTGGGTATTTAGGAAGAAATATCACACTGATGGGACTAGTAGCTAAGAGTTTTAGACAAAAAGAATGAATAGATTACTTTGACAAATACTCTCCTGTAGTTAGGATAACATCTATTAGGATATTATTTGCATTAGCTTCCATACATGATTTTCACATCCACCAAATGGATGTAAAAACTGCATTCCTGAATAGTGACCTCAATGAGGAGGTATACATGGAACAACCTAAAGGTTTTGTTATACCAGGAAATAAAAACAAAGTTTGTAGATTAGTCAAATCTTTATATGGATTAAAACAAACACTAAAACAATGACATGAGAAGTTTGATTCCAAAATACTATCTCATGGTTTCATGCATAATGTAGTTGACAAATGCATATATTTTAAAGTAGATGGTAGTTGTATCGTTATTATTTGTCTGTATGTTGATGACATGTTAATAATAAGTAATAAAATGGAAGGTGTGATTGAAATAAAGGGGTTTCTATCTTCTGTATTCAAAATGAAGGATCTTTGACAAGTTGATACCATCTTAAGTATCAAAGTTAAAAAATATTGTGGGGGTTATGATTTATGTCAATCTCATTATATTGAGAAGATACTTAACAAGTTTAACCATCTAAATATAAAAGAAGTAAAAACTCCATTTAATCCAAGTATCAAGCTAAAAGAAAATACCGGAAGGACAGTTGCACAATAAGAATATGCGATTGCTATAGGGAGTCGTATGTATGTTATGTAATGCACTAGACCTGATATCGCATATGCAGTGAGTAAACTTAGCAGGTTTACTAGTAACCCCAGTACTAAACACTGGAATGCAATCAGTAGAGTCTTTGGTTACTTAAAAACAACCAAAGACTTATGACTATTTTATTTAGAGTTTCCTACCATATTTGAAGGATATACCGATGTGAGCTCGATATCGAGTGCAGGGAACAACAAGTCTATTCAGGTGGGTATTCACCTTGGGAGGTGCAGCTGTATTTTGGAGATTCAAGAAATAGACTTGCATAATGCACTCGACTATGGAGCCTGAATTCATAGCTCTGGCTGCACTAGGCAAAGAGGCTGAGAGGCTAAGGGATCTTCTATTAGAAATCCCTTTTTTGTGTAAAGCTTATATCGGCTGTGTTATTACATTATGATAGTGAAGCCACGTTAGCTAGAGCCTATAGCGGCACATATAATGCTAAGTCTAGACATATCAGTCTTCGACATGATTATGTCAGACAATTGATTCGAGATGGAATCATTGCTATTTCCTATGTGAAATCAAGCAATAACCTGACAGACCCTTTCACTAAACCTCTACCAAGAGAGGTAGTAAAGGCTACATCTAGAGGGATGAGGTTGAAACTCTTCAATCAAAGTTTCACTAGTGATGGTAACCCAACCTAAAGTTAGAAAATCTCTAATTTTGGGTTCAATGGGTAAGAACAAATCACTGATATGTGAAAATTTTTTCAGCACTAAATTATAAAACTTCATCCATAATAGATAAGTGTTGAGCGTTACGAAAGAGGGTTGAGTCTTAGAACTCTTAATGAATTCCAGTCTAAAGGATAAGTGCCTTATAGTAACGAAGACACTGGAAGGATTTCACTTATATGAAAGTAGAGATGGTGCTGTCTCTCATAAGAGTTAGGAGTTTTCTCTCGGGATCGTTCACGAATTAGGATAAGCACATGACTATTAATTGTACCGAGCAAGATTGTGAGAACTCTAACAAATACATAACGAATATGTGTGGTTTCTTCGACTCTGTTATCTAGGAATAACTGGTTCAACGCTATGGCTACCAGTCATTTCGATAGAGTTTTGAGATACTTACACTAAGGGAAGATTAAAATCGAAAGATATCTTTCTTTATGCATATAAGCTGATTATTCTGACAGATATGTTTTATCGAGAAGATATATTTTTATATAAAAAAAATCAAGTGGGGGATTGTTGCAAAAATATTGATTTTATATAAATATATATTTTAAAATAAATAATAATATGATATATAAAAAAAGGTTTGAAAAACACCTTTTTGTGAGTTTTTAAGAATAGTCCCACATGGGAAAGGGAAGAGAAGATTTTGTGGTTTAAATAAAAACAGTGGAGTATTATAATATTTACTTACCTAGTCCAAGGACTATGGACCTTGCGTGTTCCAGTGCATAGCACTGGAACACCCACGCGCACTTGGGCACGGGCACGGGCTTGGTGCGAGGGCGTGGGCATGTGAGGCAGTGTAACTGTAGAGGAGCTAGTGACGCACTTTGCATTTTGCACGACTGTATCGTGTCACGAAGGGTCGCTCCTTTGCGACCTTGAGCGAATCGGAGCGAGATGTGTTCGATTTGCGGTGCGACTAAGTGGCTAAGGTGAATGACTGGCTAAATGGGAGACTAGAGGACTGAATGAGAGTCCTCCAGTATATATAGATGGGCTGAAAAGAGCTGTTGGAGCAAAAACTGTAACAGCTATGTCATTAGTGTAGGGTCCAGCTGTAACTGCTGCATGGTTAGCCCAACAGCTAGAAAATAGCTAACATGTAGCAGCTTAATGACCCATGCACAACAGTCAGAAAACGACCATAAAACGGCTACTTTTCTCCAAAAGATAGAAAACGGTCATGGAATTTATTTCCCTGGACCATAACCACCAGCCACCATAGCTTATAAAAAGATGACCTAGATGGGTTTCCAATCCATCTTTCAACCCACTCCAGCAGACTCATACGAACTGAGACAGTCCTCCACTCCTCTCCTATACTCCAGTAATTCCAGCAAGACAACAATGGTTAAACCTTTGTTTAAAGAACAGACCAACGGTGTGGTCTAAAATGGTTCAACTGAACCAGTGGCTGAATACTTGACCAGTGCAGTGGTCTAAATCACATATTTTCTTCTCTTTCTTTCTTATGGGATTTTCTCTTTTATTGTATTTCTGCCAGACTGAGTGTAACAGAGTTCCAATAGGTGGGTTTTCGTGTTTATTGAAAGCAGACCCACACCAAGCTCGTCGTATCCTAGAAGCAGTTTGCTTGTAACCTATCAGTATACTCAATTCACTTGAGTAGGGGCAAATAACGCTTTAAGGACAACGTTTCAAACTTGCTTCAGCCTGTCCTTAGTTCTGATCATCGTGATTTTTCGGTTTCCATATTTTACAGAAATATTTTATTCTATATAATTTCTAACAAAAGCATTTAGCATTGTACACGAGTTGGGGATTATATAAGCTCTATGAAGTGGGCCCACAATCTGAGAAACAGGTGGATGGTTTAGAGAACTTCTGCCCAGTATTTCTTAGCCGTACATTTTCTTTGTAAGATGTAGTTGAGCTGACCGCTAAACTGAATCCGATTCTTAACCGGGGCATTTGCATAATGAGAAGGGTACCTCTGATGGATGGATTGGATCTTGTACCTATGTGGCATGCACATGAGTTGTACCCTACACGCGTGTGGCTCAGCAAAGGGACCACTGTCAGGGGTGCTGTGTTGATGTGTTGACTCATGTGGGCCATGTGGTGTATGTATTTTATATCCACGCCATCTATCCATTTTTCCAGCTCATTGTAGAGCCTAAAAAAAGTAGATACGTAGTTAAAGTGGACCACACCAGAGGAAAAGTGGAGACAATGAAATCCACTGTTGAAAACTTTCTAGGGTCCGTCGTAATGTTTATTTGTCATCCAACCTGTTGAAAAGGTCATTTAGACCTCAATTAAGGGAAACACAAATATTAGGGTGATCCAAACTTTTGTGGCCCAAGAAGTTTTCAATGGTGAGTGTTCAATCACCACTGTTTCCTTTGGACGTGGATTTCTTGCCAAGTTCCTATGATGGAAACCTAGGTGGGGCCCACCTTGATTTTTGTAAGAAATCAACTCCGTCCATCAGTTTTTTAAGATCATTTTAGGACTTAATACCAAAACCAAGATGTATCCAAGACTCAAATGGACTACAGTAAAGGAAAAGATACGTAGAGAAATTCTACCGTTGAAACCTCCCTGAGATCGACAGTGATGTTTACACGCCATCCATACCGTTCATAATGTCACTTAAATGGGAATGAACTGAAAATATTATATATATATATATATATATATTATCTTGCTTCAAAACTTTTATGGCCCCATGAATATTTCAACTGTGGATGTTCAATACTCATGTTTGCAGCCCACTTGAGTACTGGATCCGTCTCATTTTTGTATATATGTCCTAAAATGATCTAAAAAAATGGGGATTTCTCACAAAGATCACAATGGGCCCCACCTAGGTTCCCAGCGCAGGAACTTCCTGCGACAGGCTTTCCCAGGAAATCTGCATCCATTTCCTTTGGTGCGGTCCACTTGAGCTTTGGATCTGCTTGTGTTCATCCGCTAAAATGAGGGGCCAAAATGGATGGATGGCGTGGATATAAAAGACATACATCACATTGGGCCCAACCGATGGGGGTGCCTGATCCACGTCTTCAGCAAAGCTATAGTATGAAAGTTTCTAAATTCCGAACTATACTTTCTGGCCCACCTTTAGCTGATTCATTCTGTCTATATAGTGGGCCACTCCATGTAGGGGAGATAGCCCAAAAATCACCCCCACTTGGTTTAATATAGACTATTAGATGTGAGTGCCGAAGTGCAACGTACCCTTCCCATCTCTAGGATTAGAGGTGGGCAAAATGGACCCGATCCGGTGGATCTGACCTGATCCGACCCGATCCGCCCTGATTCGAACAGTACCGATGGCCTGGATCGGTCAGGTTCGGGTAGGATCGGTTAGACCCGAACGCTAATCGGATCGGATTTGGGTATGTAGCAAATCCGACCGAACCGAACCGAAATCCGATCCATTTGGATCCGATCCGATTTGATCCAGACCGCACCGGTTTAGTAACTAGTAAAAAAAAAACCCACCCAACCCATCTCTCTCTATCTCTCTCTCTCTCTCTCTCTCTCTCTCTCTCTCTCACACACACACACACATTCATCAGCAATGGCGTCTATAAGTAGCATCACACCCCAACGATTCCTCGACATCTCAAGACCCACGTCAGGTACAAAACCTAACTTTAAATTCTCATCAAAGGCACGAATTCCTGTAAAAGCTCTCTCAGGATCCTCTCTCCCAAGCTGTTGTAAACACCACAATGCTTCAAAATCTCATCTTTTCAGCTCTAAGAAGAGAACTTGGAAGATGGATAGATAGGTGCAAACACCCAGGTCCATAACTCAAATGGCAGACTGAGTAGAGATACCTCGTTTCAACACTCGAGGTCTTGGTATCTATCCCTAGTGGGGGTGACTAACATAGAGTGTGTGCACTGACATGGGTGCGTACTCACAAGCTAACCTAAAAAAAAAAAAAGAAGAAGAAGAAGGAGAAGATAGGTACCGCCGTACTGACAGAAGGATTGGCTACTCCCTCGTGGCTGATGGTCAGTGCTCTGTGGACTCCACCATGATGTATGTGTTTCATCCATTCCGTTCATCCATTTTATAGATCATTTTAGGGCTTTATGTAAAAAAATGATAGGAATATAAATCTCAGGTGGACCACACCACAGAAAAACAATAATGATTGGATATCCACCATTATATTCCTCCTAAGGCCCACTGTACTATTTATTTGACATCTAATCTGTTGATTAGGTCATAAGGACCCAGATGAAGGGAAACAATAAATATCAGCTTGATCAAAAACTTTTATAGCCTCCAAAATGTTTTTAATGGTTAACGTTCATTCAACACTGTTTCCTATAATGTGGTCTATTTGAGATTTCGATATAACTCATTTTTTTTTCTAATAACATAAAATGATCTATAAAAATATATGGAGGGCATGGATGAAACACATACATCATGGTGGGGTCCACAGAGCACCGACGATGGGGTGGCAAGGGAGTAGCCAGTCCGATTCCAGTACTGCACTACAGTTGTACTTGAGTGCCGGGCGCTCCTCGAGCTCCGAGTTGTACGTACAGTTCAAAGGAGATCAAAGTTATATGGGCCCCACAGTGATGTATTTATTATATCTACACCGTTCATATATTTTTTAAAAATCATTATAGAGCACTATTCGAAAAATGAATAATATCCAAAGATCATCTGAAACACCCCACAAATAGCAGCAAATAATGATTTTCACTGTTAAACCATTAGTGTTTGATAGTTAGATCTGTCTTATTTTTCATCTCAAGCCTTAAGAAGAGCTTGGCAAATGGATGAACGGTTTGGATATAACACCTACCCCATGATCAGATCCACATAAGCGGCTAACGTAGATACACAATTTGAATTCACCTGTGCAGGACGTGATTGCGTGAAAAGCAAGTAACTAGTTTCGTGAATTGAAAGTAACTTTAAAAGTTAAATAAAATCGTGTACATGTAGACTGAAAATTCTTTCAAAGCCATGTGGGGCCCACCTTGATGTATATATTTCATCTAAGCCGTTTATCCATTTTGAAATATTATTTTAAGCATTGAGCACAAAAAAGAAGTATATTAAAGGTTAACTTAGACCACACCATATGAAACAATTTGATTAAATTTACACGGTTCGAATCGTATCCAATCCGATCCGACTTGATTTTTCAGACCGAGTCGGACTCGGTTCGGGTAAAGGCAAACAGGCGTCGGATCTGTCCAGATCAGGTGGTCCGGATCCATTCTTGGATCGGAACGAGTTCGGATCTAACTAGTGGCATTTTGGATCGAATCGGGTTATACCTAATCCGATCCGATTCGGACTGATGCCCAACTCTATCTAGGATCATCAAATAATGGAAATAATTAATGGTGGATGGAAAATCTGTTGGTGAGGCCAATTAGATGAAAGACGTGACTAAGAAATGGCCTATCAGTGCGAAAATCTTTCATCCACCGAAAATTGAGGTGAATTCAAAACTCAAGTGGGCTAAATGACATAAGTTCATTCCCAGTGGGATGAATTTGAATTAAAACTGTAAAAATATAAGTGTGGTACAAAACATATGTTTCTCCATTAATGTTTTAATGGTGGGCATTCAATCCACATTATTTCCTGTCGTGTGGTCCACTCAAGTTGTAGATCTATTTCATTTTGGTCTTATGAACTAACATAAGCTAATATGGTGGATTTATGACGCAGGGGAGGACGTGAGGTCGAGCACCGTCTTCCTCAAGAGGATAACTATTTCGAATCCACGGAACTTCTCTAGACTCCTCACAGAGACTTCTCGAATCCACGAGAAAAGAAAGCAGAAAATAGAATTAAATCCTAATAAATTCGAAATTGATTAATGACTCTATAAAAATGAGTTCGCAACCCTTTAAATAGGGGTACCAAGCAATGGGAAAGAAATCAGAATCAAACTACTACTAAAACTCCTAGAAATCGTGACTTACTATAAATAGTAAACTTACTATTTATAGACGGTCGTGATGTCTACTAGTGCGCAAGGTTTTCGGCCAAAAATAGTAAGTGTCCTATTTGGCTTCACCAAACCGTTCTCCTAATTATTCTAAGCTCTTTTCACGTTGGGCACAACTCCTAAAGCCCGACGGATGAAGAGTTATAACCGAACTAAAACTTACTATTTATAGTAAAAACGAAATTAAAATAGGGAAACGACCATCGATCCAAGGGTTTTTCACAATTCTGAGCGTCGCAACTCAACGTAGTGGGGTTGTTTGGCTAAAGTAGCTCGTTCTACCCCAAAATCATATATTTTACGTCAGCTAACTTATTCCGGATTGCGAGATATGCCCGATCTAAGGTCCGACAGTCCGGATCACTTCTGTCGTCGACCGAGCCTTTTCTGATCCATCTTGGTCATGAAACTGTCCACGACCTACTCTACATCAATCCCCTCTACTTCAAAAGAACTCGTCCTCGAGTTCTCATCCGGCGCTGGTTCATGATATTCGGTCAGGTCCGCGACGTTGAAAGTCCGTGAGATCGCCATGTCATCTGGAAGATCAATAACATAAGCGTTGTCATTGATCTTTTGGATGATTGGAACCGGTCTAATCTTTTTATTCTTCAACTTGTTGTATGTTCCGGTCGGAAATCATTTTTTGTGTAGATGGACCATTACTTAGTCGCCCACCTCGAACACTTTTTGTCGCCGATGCTTGTCCGCTTGCTCATTATACTTTTAGTTTGAGGCATGTAGCTTAGTTTGTACCTCTGCATGAATACCCATGATCTTGTCAGCCATATGTTCTGCTGCAATGCTCATGCCTGGGAGCTTGGGCAGAGGGACTAAGTCTAGTGTGTGGCGAGGTACTAGTCTGTAAATAACCTGGAATGGGGATTTCCCTGTCGAGTGATTCACCATGTTGTTGAATGCAAACTCCGCTTGAAACAAAGCCAAATCCCACTGCTTCGGTTTTTCTCCTGAAATACATCGAAGGATGTTTCCCAACGTGCGATTCACAACGTTAGTTTGACCGTCAGTCTGTGGATGGTAGGTGCTGCTGAATTGAAGTCGTGTATCGAATCGAGTCCACAAAGTCCGCCAGAAGTGGCTTATGAACTTTGTGTCATGGTCAGAAGTAATAGTCTTGGGAACCCCGTGTAGCCACATAATTTCTCTGAAGAATAGATTCGCTATGTGTGTTGCATCGAGAGTCTTCTTGCATGGAATAAAGTGCGACATCTTGGAAAAACGATCTACTACCATGAACACCAAATCCATGCCACGTTGTGTTCGTGGGATACCAAGCACGAAGTCTATAGATAAATCCTCCCAAGGGCCGTCAGGCACGGGTAATGGGGTGTAGAGGCCTGTATTATGAGATTACCCCTTGGAGGTCTGACAAATATAACAACGTTGGACTGCCTTTCCCACATCACGTACCAATTGCTTTCAGTAATACCGTTCTTCCACAAGAGCTCGCATCTTGTCTCACCCAAGGTGTCCACTGAGGCCACCTCCATGTAACTCTTGGATTATCTGTTCTCTTAGCGAACTGTTCGGGATGTACAATCGATTTTCCTTGAAAAGGAACCTGTCTTGCATATGTAAATCACCGGGGTGACCTTCTTGACATCTAACCCATGCGTCCTTGAAGTCGTCGTCATCGGCATATATGTCTTTGAGGCACTCAAACCCGACAACCTCATTGCTCACAGTGACTAACAAAGTTGCACGGTGACTCAGTGCATCAGCTACTTTGTTCTGTTGCCCTGACTTATGTTTTAGTACGAACATGAATTCCTGCAAAAACGAGATCCATCTAGCATGCACATGGTTAATATTAGCTTGACTATTAATGAATTTGAGAGCTTGATGGTCCGTATAAAGTATGAATTCCCTTTGAATCAAGTAATGTCGCCAGTGTCGCAGTGCCTGGACCACCGCGTATAACTCGATCTCATATGTAGACCACTTCTTGCTTGCATCGTTAAGTTTCTCACTGTAGAAGGTTACTGGCTTACCTTCTTAAGACAAGACTCCCCCAATTCCGACATATGAGGCATCACATTCGACTTCAAACAGTTTGTCGAAGTTGAGAAGTACAAGAACCAGGGTCGTGGATAATCTGCGCTTGATTTCGGCAAAGCTCCTGTTGGCTTCGTCATTCCACTGAAACTGCCCTTTCTTCATGTAATCTATGATTGGTGACACAATGGTACTGAAATTTTTCACGAACCAACGATAGAATGTCATCAGTTCATGAAAACTTCGCACTTCCTGAATATTTGTGGGAACCGGCCATTCTCTGATTGCCTTCACCTTTTCCTCATCCACTCGAATGCCCGTGGATGTTACGATAAAACCCAGAAACATTAGGCTATCAGTCATGAAACTACACTTTTAAAAATTGAGATACAGTTTATTTTGTGTGAGCACTTGAAGGACCTTCTTGAGGTGTTCCATATGGGTGGTTTCTCCTTGACTGTATATCAAAATATCATCGAAATAAACCACAATGAATCGTCTAATGAAAGGTTTCAGAACTTGGTTCATCAATCTCATAAATGTGCTAGGAGCATTCAAAAGACTGAAGGGCATGACCATCCATTCGTATAATCCTTCATTGGTCTTAAAGGCCGTTTTCCACTCATCACCCGACCGTATTCGAATCTGATGGTAGCCGTTCCTTAGGTCCAATTTAGAGAATATTTTTTCACCCTCTAGCATGTCCAACATATCGTCCAACCGTGGTACAGGAAACCTGTATTTTATAATGATTTTGTTGATGGTTCGACTGTCGACACACATGCGCCAAATCCCATTTTTCTTTGGAGTTAATAAAGCTGGTACAACACATGGACTCATGCTTTCTCGAATAAGACCCTTACAGATCATCTCCTCTACTTGTTCCTGCAGAATCTCGCACTCATTCGGACTTATTCGATAATGAGGACGATTAGGTAAACTGGACCCAGGGACAAAGTCGATACGGTGTTGGATATCCCGCATGGGGGGTTAACCCATCTGGAAGGTCATCGGGCCAGATTTCTTTGAATTCATGTAGCAGGGGCCTTAATCTTTCACGGATGATGGTAGGCTCAAGTTCTTCCCCTTTTACAATTAATGCATAAGTCTGTCCCGTTTCTTTGGATTCTTCTACGAAGTCCCGTATAGTTAAAAGAAAATGGTCTTCCACTTTAGAAGTTTCAGGTGGTCCCTCTGGATCCATAGGGGCCAATATGGTCTTCCGTCCGTCCTTGACGAATATATATATGTTATCTCGCCCTTTATGAGTGACGTCACGGTCAGATTGCCAGGGCCGACCGAGTAGTATGTGACATGCTTCCATATCAACCACATCGCCTACTACTTCATCCTTATAATGTTTGCCAATTGAAAGAGATATAGTGCACTATTCAGTTACCTTTGTTTTGCTGATCTTCTTGATCCAACTGATTGCATATGGAGAGGGATGATCTCCGTTTTCAATTGCAATTTTTCCACCATGACCTTGGATATGATGTTCTCGCTGCTCCCACTGTCAATGATCACGTCACAAACCTTTCGATTCACCGTACACCTAGTGCGGAAGATGTTATGCCGCTGTGGATGCACTTCTTTTCTTGGTGCATACAATAGTCGCCTCACTACGAGCGACTCGCCGTGATATTGCTAAGCCTAACCTGAATCATCTGCCTCGTCCTCGGTGGTATGCTCCTGTTCTTCAATATTTGGATCTTCATAAGCGTTATCAACACTACTATCATTGATGACGAGGTTTGCCACTTTTTGCTGGGGATAAGTATTTGATAGATGGCCCGGTTGGCTACAACGATAGCAGTTGTCGGGCCTTGGCCGAGCATAGGGGTTCGGGATTCTACTTGGACCAGCAACAGTCGATACGCCCATTTGGGGTCTAGCCTAATCTCGATTCTCAGACGTAGGAGGTTGAGTGCGTACTCCTACGGGCTCATTCACCTTGGGCTGTGTAGTTCCCTGGGGTAGACCTGCTACCGGGATCCTTGCAGTAGGATAGGTCCGTGTGCTAGGACGTTCAAGTTGCGCTTTTGCCCGAGTAGCCAACTTGATCGCATCATTTATCGTTCAAACGGACTGCATCTGGACACGATCTTGGATAGCCATACGCAATCCACCGTTGAATCGGGCTACTTGTTGCGATTCAGTCTCGATCAAATCGTTACGCGCAGTCAGGCAGTAAAATTCTTCTACGTATTCTCTCATCGACCAACTACCCTATCGACAATTTTAGTATTGTTGGAATAATACCTGATCGTAATCACTAGGGAGGAATCGGGCACGTAGTAGCTGCTTCATCCGCTGCCAGGTGCGGATTGGTGCTTTCTTCTGCTTGGTTCGCGTGAGTTGTAGTTGTTTCCACCAATCTGAAGCTCCTCCTTTCAGCTTGTAGGCAACAAGCTTGACCTTCTTTACTTCAGGGATGTTCATATAGTCGAAAAATTGCTCAACTTCAGAAAGCCAATCGAGGAAATCCTCAATGTGTAGTTGACTATTGAAGCTAGGAATATTAACCCGCATCTTGAATTCTCGATCCGTTCGATCTACTCGATCACCGCCATGTCTGGGGTGTTGGAAGATTATGTCGTCGATTTCCTCCTCACTGGAGCCCCCTTCCTCAGGAATGACCCTTGGATGCACTGCCGGTACTATTCCGCGATCATGGCTATTACGAGTTTTAGCAATTGGCGGTGGAGGATTACCACCAGGAACACGGAGTTGCCTTACGTTTTCCGCCAAGAGACCTGCAGTTGATGGAAGCCTGCAACCCTTGCATGGCTTGTCGATTCTCTTGTTGCGCTACTTGGAAAGCTGCCGCCGTTAAAGGTAAATTCCGTGGAGCACCGCCCATGGGATTATTGCCCGACCCGTCGTTAGAAACCATCGATCCGAGGAGAAACCTCGCTTTGATACCAAACTGACGTAGGGGAGGACATGAGGTCGAGCACCATCTTTCTCAAGAGGATAACTATTCCGAATCCACGGAACTTCTCTGGACTCCTCACGGAGACTTCTCGAATCCACGAGAAAAGAAAGCAGAAAATAGAATTAAATTCTAATAAATTTGAAATTGATTAATGAATCTATAAAAACGAGTTCACAACCCTTTAAATAGGGGTACCAAGCAATGAGAAAGATATCAGAATCAAACTACAACTAAAACTCCTAGAAATCGCAACTTACCAGAAATAGTAAACTTATTATTTATAAACGGTCGTGATGTCTACTGGTGTGCAAGGTTTTCGGCCAAAAATAGTAAGTGTCCTATTTGGCTTCACCAAACCATTCTCCTAATTATTCTAAGCTCTTTTCACGTTGGGCGCAACTCCTACAGCCCGACGGATGAAGAGTTATAATCGAACTAAAACTTACTATTTATAGTAAAAACGAAATTAAAACAAGGAAACGACCGTCGATCTAGGGGTTTTTCGCAATTTCGGGCATCGCAACCCTGCATAGCAGGGTTGGTTGGCTAAAGTAGCTCGTTCTACCCCAAAAATCATATATTTTATGTTAGCTAACTCATTCCAGATTGCGAGATATGCCCGATCTAAGGTCCGACGGTCCAAATCACTTCTGTCGTCGACTGAGCCTTTTATGATCCATCTTGGCCATGAAACTATCCGTGACCCGCTCTACATCAATTTCTCACCAAAACCACGTTGCTCTTGACCTAATTTTTAGGCTGCCCGGACAGCGGTGGAGCCGCCCTTAGATCCACAATGGACCCGAAACATCTCTTGCTTCGGTCACACAACAATTTGCCCATTTGTACAAATATGAGAATCCTAACAGAAGCTTACAATATTTCGGCAGAGCATTGTATATTGCTTCGTCCTTATACAAAAGGATCACATGAATATCTCACCACGTCATCATCCCATTTGCAGAATCCATATGATCTCAGTATCCATCATCCACTTGCAAGCAATGACAAACACAACGCGCCGCATTTATATTGTAAAAAACTTCACTTGATGCTATACATATGGGCTAATGATTAGGTGATCCTGACCATTGGTCTGGTGGGCCCATTGTCGAATGAAATGTCCTAGATCTTCAATGTTCTACAATTTTTGAAATAGATGGCTGAATAGAAAGTATACCTACATTAATTCTAGGATACCATGCGAGCATCTCACCCACCAACAAACTTTTACCATTGATTTATGGCCTTTCAAATGCACGGTCAAGAATGTTTACAGAAAATATGTCCAATCAGCAATTTGATTGATTTATTTGTTAAAGCCCATCATGGATTGCTTGAGAATCTCTAAGAATCACCTTTTGCTGGGCAATTGTAACCATCCCATCCATAGATTGGAAAACGGATGGCTATAGAAAATACACTCAAGTTAATTAGTTGGATTAGATCATTAGTCAGTGTGATTTTTTGCATACTAGCCTATGAAATGTGTTCTAGACTTAATAAACGGTTCAGATCGATAGATCGAACTGTCCAATTGGACCTATTTTTATGGTGCAAGCAATCCATAACAGCTCTTGTTTTGCCCTTCATGGCAATTAGAGAAAAGTTAATCACCTCCTTATTAACTTATTGTAGAGAGAGAGAGATGGCAATTAGAGAAAAGTTAATCACCTCCTTATTAACTTATTGTAGAGAGAGAGAGAGAGAGAGAGAGAGAGAGAGAGAGAGAGACGCAGGAGAGGACGTGAGGTCGAGCACCATCTTCCTCAAGAGGATAACTATTCCGAATCCACGGAATTTCTCTGGACTCCTCACAGAGACACTTCTTGAATCCATGAGAAAAGAAAGCAGAAAATAGAAATAAATTCTAATAAATTCGAAATTGATTAATGAATCAATAAAAATGAGTTCACAACTCTTTAAATAGGGGTATCAAGCAATGAGAAAGAAATCAAAATCAAACTACAACTAAAACTCCTAGAAATCGCGACTTACTATAAATAGTAAACTTACTATTTATAGACGGTCGTGATATCTACTAGTGTGCAAGGTTTTCAGCCAAAAATAGTAAGTGTCTTATTTGGCTTCACCAAACCATTCTCCAAATTATTCTAAGCTCTTTTCACGTTGGGTGCAACTCCTAAAGCCCGACAGATGAAAAGTTATAATCAAACTAAAACTTACTATTTATAGTAAAAATGAAATTAAAACAGGGAAATGACCCTTGATCCAGGGGTTTTTTGCAATTCCGGGCTACGCAACCTGGCATAACGGGGTTGGTTAGCTAAAGTAGCTCGTTCTACCCCAAAATCATATATTTTATTTCAGCTAACTCATTTCGGATTGCGAGATACACCTGATCTAAGATCCGACGGTCTGGATCACTTTTGTCGTCGACTGGGCCTTTTCTGATCCATCTTGGCCATGAAACTGTCCGCAACCCGCTCTACATCAGAGAGAAGCTTGTCTGTTAATCAATAGATACACTGATATTATGCTGTAATTTGTCTATTAGTTGATATCTAATGCAAGTTCAACATGGAGATTTTATTTCTTATTATTATTATTATTATTATTATTATTATTATTATTATTATTATGTGTTAGTACACCCACTATCAATTCACAGTTCACTGTTAGCCACCCCCAACATGGAGATTAAAGTTGCATTTGGATAGTAAGTTACTTATGCCTCAAGTAGCTTATTTTAGATGGGTTCACTTTGAGGAGTTTCAACAGGAGGTCTTCGGTTTGATACCCATAGGCAGTGAGATCCCACTACGGTGTGCATGGGTGTGTGTATCAGGTGCATGTGCAAAATTTTTTTTTAACCTTATTTTAGTTTCAACTTATCAAGTAGATAATACTAAACATAATTATCAGCTTCCCCTTTCTTTTGTCTCTCCCAGTTCCTCTCTTCACCAACTTAGGAAAAGTAGATCGAGCTACAAAATTAACTGAAGTAATTAAGTAATTTTAAGTAAAAACGTTACTTATAACACATCATAAATGAAACTTTCTATGAAATGAGTTACTTATCTACTGATGTAAGTAGAAAAAGTAACTTATTTGGTGGCATCCAAACGGGCCCTAATCAACAGTTCCAAGTCAAACTAACTTTCAAGAATCAAAGATTTCAGTCAGCCAATTAGTATTATTTTAATTTTAATTATAACCTATTGATATTCGCTTTCATGAATTAAATGGACTCATTTGCGTTACAAATATTCCATGTGTACAAATCGCCTGTGTATCATCATCCATCAAACTCCGCCAGAGTAATAAGAAACTACTGTAAATCTCGCAAAGATAAGGTATACAAACCTATTCAAGTACAACAAACAGAGTAGCTGCATAAGCATACTCATCTTTTTCCATGGTTTCAACTACAATAAATTCTATGATTTACCGGCAGATTCGTGTGTTGAGTCCATCTGTTGTTTTACAGCATGCCCACCTTCCAAAACCCTCCTCCCAAACCAATCAGCACATGGTTTTGCATCCATAGCATCCCCTGCTTCAGAAATCTAAATCTACACTCAAAGGTGTGTTCGACCGGGCAAATATATAACTGATCACCCTTCAATGCTTCTACACAACAAACCAACCTTCTGCAACCAAAGATCTAAATTTCTTCCTCTTTGCTCAAATATCTAAGTCCATGGTCTTGATCCACCCTAAGAAGCTTGTCCAGATGGCAAGGAAGTCATTCTCAAGGGCCGACGCTGTAGCAGATTCCAACACATGCAACAAATTCATTGCTGATAAGGGCCATTTCGTTGTCTACACCATTGATGGAAGGCGTTTCATGGCTCCTTTAGAATACCTCAACAGCCCCATCTTTCAAGAACTGTTTAAAATGTCTGAATATGAATTTGGGTTACCTAGCGGTGGGCCTATCACATTGCCATGTGATACCATCTTCATGGAGTACGTTGTCTCGTTGGTTCAAGGATGCAAATCTAAAGATGTTGAGAAGGCTTTGCTAATGTCCATAGCCACGAGTCAGTGCTCAACATCTTCTTGCCTATCTCTGCAACAACCTAATCAGCAAATGCTACTCCATGGTTTCTGAAGAGCTTGTAGAATATGCAACAAGCTGTTTTCCATTTTTCTTTTGAAAATTTGTATATATTCAGCTCTGTATTTGACTTTTTGTTTCAATTGGAGAAGATAACATAAACCATGATAGCTTAATACAATTCCTATCCCTGTGAGTCGGGCTTTAAGATGGATGCACCTGTCACGATGTTCCTCACCCTTACAGGCTTTGTAAATGCCCTGTAATTATTAAAAGTTTGTAATCTTGCCTATCTATGTATGTAACCACCAGCCCGAAATCCTTCAACCATGTACTGGTGTCATCTACCCTGCAATAGATCCCTTGCACGCGTAAAAAGGGGACTTCAAGATCTTTTGCCATTAGATATCTAACAAGGCTGATAAAACTATTTTAATGATAAAACGAAGCATAAAAGGTTAATAATCTTTGATAAAACATCTAAAATTTTTAAGTGTTAGAACCAACTAAAAATTAACTGGATGAATGGTCCAATCACCAATATCTAAGCTAGTAAAGTGTTCTTAGTTGAACGAGTGGATCCCCGTATCAGAGCATGTGGGAAAGATGGGAAAAAGTATAAATCACAAGGGCCATGAAGTGTCAATACCAACTTATATTCAAGGATTAGTTAAAACTAGTATATGATCAAGTCAATCTAATTTAGAGATGGCCTATACCACTTCGGCCAAAGACCAAGAGCCCGTAAACATAGTTAACAGTCCTGCTCCAATGTGAGGTGGGGCAAGGCATCAGGCACTTGACGACGGAAACTCGCAGTTCGTTCCCAACACACTAAATGACCATAGAAGATGATCATGGGTTGCCTAATTCCATTAAAGAGGTAATGGACTTTTAGGATACTAAGATTCATGTACAACAATTCTCTCTTACCTGGTGGCCCCAATGTCATCTTTTCACGGGACAACCATGGGAATCTTTCATTGTAACCCTTATAATCATAAATGGTTCAAATTTTCACACGTTTAGTGTATCATCAATGGAATACACTAAACGTAGGTCATGTAGCTTTATTATCATAGTCATTGTTAGCTTTTTAGGGCATATAACATCTCTAATGGCCTATATAATGATTGCACAAGTTAAATTTTGTAGCATTCCATCGTCATGTAGTGAATGTAAATGAAAATATTCAATAATACATAATGAGCGAGACTATCTTAAAAAGATGAGGAGAGGGTGGTTATAATAGTGGGAGAGGGCAAAAATTCTAAAATTTACAACTTAGGTATTTTATTTATTTATTTTCAGGTTTTAAAAATGTTCCCTTTCATACATTTGAAATCGAGTGCCACACATGAATTAATTTTCAAATCTCAATTGCCTAAAATCCTAGATTTTTCAAGATGGCAAATGATCCCTTAGGCATATAATATTGTTGACCTTACTCTTGCTCCGGTGGTAGACTCTCAGGAGTTTTATAACCCGGTCAAGGCTTCGAGTATCCATAGGTGGTGAAATTCCACTATGGCGTGAGTGTGTGGGGTGTGTTAAAAAAGAAAAAAAGAAAACAAAAGAAAGAAAGAAGAAGGCGTATCATATTGTTGACCGTGATATAAGGTCCACGGTATTGGGTTGTTTCAGGCCAATTCCACTGTATCGTTTATGGATGATACCAGCAGCTAATGGGCCAATATGTACTGGTTTCTGAGGATACTTTAGACCTAAGCACTATTCATTAGTTGGGATGGACGTGATTTTTCCATACCCCAAAAAGAAGCCCGTCAAGTTTTTGGGCCATCCAAACACGTATGTGGCTGATAGGTGGACCGTTGACTTTCATATTTTGACAGTTTGTATTGTGGAGGTTTGGGGCCCTACAAATTCATGTTTAGGTACGTGTGCAAATATGAAACACGTGTATCGGATCCTGGCTTCCCACAAAGTTGAGAATAGTGCTTATATCACCTGCTTCAACAATCAGAGAATTTCATTCTTCAGGTGCCTTACAACGTAGAAAGCCAAATGAAGTCCTCAAGTTATCTATCCATCAATCTACAATATTCACTTGTCAGACATGGCTATGCTCTCTCTCTCTCTCTCTCTCTCTCTCTCTCTCTCTCTCTCTCTCTCTCTCTCTCTCTCTCTCTCTCTCTCTATATATATATATATATATATATATATATATATATGAAAATCACTAATAATTATCGTTAAGTGTCCATTTTTTTTTTTCTTTTTGTTAACAATGGCCAAATTGATGGTTGCACTGGATTCATTCATCATTGCTAGCTTGGTCACAGACCTCAACATGGAGCCAAGTTTAAAGCCCAGGCCCTAGCCTAATGGGGCCAACTGGTCATTTCCACCATTAGATCCACCATCCATTACCCAAATATTAGCACACTTGTAGAAATGAAAACTCGAACAGAAGCGTGCAATATTTCGCATCACACCACATGACCATATGATCTCACCGATGACCCACTTACAAGCGATTGATGGATCTTTGCTGATTGTTTCCACACCCCTGCCCTGGTGGGCCTCCTGACTTTAGAACCTTTTGACCCAGGGAAGGACGTGATGAGGTCGATCAACGTCTTCCTTAGGGAATAACTATGAATTCACGAGGTTCTCTAGACTCCTTATGGAGATTCCTCGAATCCACAAGTAGAGTTGTACACAAGTCGAGCTTGGGAGAGTTTGGCTTGGTTCGGCCAGTAGCTAACCCCAGCTCAAACTTGACTTGGCTCGGTCCTCGAGTCTGTTTGGCTAGCTCGGCTCAGTTCGGTCAGCAATCCGGTCCAGTTCGAGCTGAGTTTGAGCTTGTGTGGCATTTCATCAAACACTTGGAATGCATCTTAAGTGTCTCATAGAATACAAAATGGTAATGACATTTTACAGGTATTTCATCAAACACTTGGCGTGCAACATCAAAATCAAACACCGGGCATGCAAGATCAAAATCAAACATCCGGCAAGTAGCATTAAAATTAAACACCCAACAAGCAACATCAAAATCAAACACCCAACATATCCATTCTTTCCTCACCAACACTTCGTCGAGTTATTTCATCAAACACTCGGCGAGCAACATCCATATCAAAATAATCGAGTCACCGATCTGATTCGATCTGAGTCAGTTCGAGTTGAGGTTCAATTCGAGTCGAGTTGAGATCGGGCAAGCTCGAACTCGGCTTGAAAAATTTTCAAGCTCCAAAAGCCAGCTCAACTCGATCCAAATCCAACTTCGAGTTGAGACGAGTCGAATCCAGCGAGTTGACCGAGCTAACTCGACTTGTGTACAACTCTATCCACAATGGATAAAAATAAAAATAATTTCTAATAATTTTGAAATAAATTGATTGATGATAAAAAATGAAATTATAATACTTTAAATAGTGAACTCAAACTTACGATAGAGTTTTAGACTTAAACTCCAACTCACACTCTAAAAATGTGACTTACTATAAATAGTAAATTTACTATTTTTATTTATTTATTTTTGGATTAGCTTGTTAGTATACACCTATGTCAGTACACACACTCCATGTTAGTTGGTCATCATTTCTACTAGACTTCATGGTTTTCGGTAAAAAAATAAGTGTCCAATTTGGCTTAACCTTCATCTAATTTTTCTAAGGCCTTTTCATGTTAGGCACGACTCTTGCAACTCAAAGGTCAAAAGCTATAATCAAATTAAAACTTACTATAAAATAGTACAATTGAAGATAAAATAGACTTTTCACTGTCGATTTGACGGAATTTGACAAATCTGGTGTGGGCAACCTGGCATAAGCAGGGTTGGTTGGCTAAAGTAGCTTCTCCTACCCAAAATCATATATAATTTGTACAAAAACTCATTTCAGTATGTAAAATACGACAGTTTTAAGATTTCGACATTCCAATCATTTCCACCTCTGATTTGGCCTTCTCTGGTCCATCGTTGCCATGAAAGATTCTATGACCCGCTCTACATCCCTTTTTATATTCGGATATTCTAGTTCTCCAATGGTGTACAGCTACAGTCCGGTTCCTCCCAAAATGGTCCAATGATCGATCATTGAGGGTCACCTGGAGATTTTTGTGGGTATCCTCCGTCCAGTCTGGTCTTCATCACATCGATCTCTGCATGATGAGCCCATTTCGAGTGGAGGTCAGACTGGAAGATACTAACACTTTGATCATTGGATCACAAATAGACGGTCAATGAACGAGGTACATCAATGGTTTGTAATCGAACACCCTACATTGAATGTCTAGGATTTCCCTTCTGGAAGATTCTTGGAGGATCCCTATTCATGGTCGATTCAGTTAATCGGATCAACAGTCTGGATTTCCGAAATGTGGGCCCACTTGTGTGGAATGGGCCTACCAGTACACGACGAACTTGTTGAAGCTAGCGTCCAGACCTGATAATAACTCCGCTTTTATATATATATATATATATATATATATATATATATATATATATATATATATATATAGTTGACAGAAATGTTCCAGTGCTCTCAGAGCACGTCATAGTGCTCGTACTAGGATTAATCCATTTCAAAGTTTAATCAATAAATCTGAACCGTCCATCAAGCATAGAACCCATCTCATTAACAACTATGTAAAAATTTCACTGATCAAATCATCTAATCATCATTTTTTTGGCTCTATTTTCTTTAGCCATCCCTTTTCCAACCTATGGATGGAGTAACTATAATTGCCTAAAAAAAATAATTCTTAGAATCATAAGCAATCTGTGATTGTCCCTAAAAAATAGATGGATCAGATTGTTTATTGGACCTATTTTTGTGTAAACAATCTTGACCATCCATATTAAAAGTCATTCATCAATGGTTAATATTTGTTGGATTTTGCATGCAACCCATAAAAAATGGTCTGGACCTAATGAAAAATATGGATGGAAGAATTGAATTGGATTAGAATGTCAGGTCTCTGACAAAACTGGAGCATTTCATAGTTAAAACTGACATACTTTACTATCAAAATCATCCCATATCAGACAAACTGACGTAATTCCGTTACCATAAACTCAATGGGAGGCCACATGTAATAGTCCCAAAATAGGCAGAGAAGTCGGTGATTGAGTGTCAGTGCAAGTTGGCTGTGTAGGCCACGTGCGGGGATTAGATACTGTAGATGACAAAATTGGATAGAGGAATCGTACCATACCTCATGATTATGGTCATTTATGACAAGTGGGGCCCATAGTAGTAATTAATTCAGACCACTGATTTATTGCATCCCATCGTTGATAGACTGCAAATAGAAGATTTTTCTAGTTCTGTGGCCTGAAATAGATAGTTAAGAATGGAAATGCACCCATGGCCTACGTACAATTGAAAAGCTTCCCCAACCACGTGGGTTGGCCAGAGTAGGACGACATGCACCCACATGCATCTGTACATATGACATGTATCTACCATATCCATTACTAAGTAGCCAATGGCAATTTTACCATGCAAATTGTCTTTGCATAACCATGCAGTTTGGATTTTAAAATGAATTTATAAAGGATTTCAAAATTAGATATAGGGTATGTACGTAATTTGGATACACCTGCATGAATTAAGGATAAGAGCATTTTTGTCATTTTAAGTTTTTGATTATCATAACTTGCTATATATATATATATATATATATATATATATATATATATATATATATATATATATATATATATATATATATATATATATATATATATATATCTTCTTGTAGCCCAGGTCTTTTGTTTTTTTTTTTTTTTTAAAAAAAAAAAATTTAATTTTAACTTTAATATTTTATTAATAAACTTAAATTATATATTAATGGTTTTTTTCTCTAATTTAAATAAAAATATGGTTTGATTTACACAAATTGTTGATTACTTTCACGACAGCAGTCTATTTGAATTTTGTTGTGCAGCGGACTCACATTTTGCATATGATGAGCTCTACAGCAAGAGAGGATCGGTGAGACCCTGGATCCAACGAAGTGGGTGGGACTCTTGCCTGTGGGGCCACTGTGATGTATGTGATTAGATCCACACCTTCCATCCGTATTGAAAGCTCATTTTAAGTCCTGATTTAAAAAATGTAGCAGTTTCAAATACCAGATGGACCATAGTACTGAAACAATGATGATTAACAATTAAAATCTTCTTATGGGCCACAAGGTTGGATCAAGATGATATTTGTGTGGCCTCTTCATCTAGTTGTTTGTGACCTTATCAACGGTTTGGATGACAAATAAACATTCCAGTGGAATCCATAGAGCTTTTACTGGTGGGGATTCAATCACGACTGTTTCCTGTAGTGTGGTCCACCTAAGATGTGATTCAGCTTCATTTTTGGCATATAGCTCTAGAATGAGCTTTCAAAGTGGTTGGATGGTATGGATTTAAGGTACATACATCACTGTGAGCCCCACAGTCAGGAATCGCACCCATATCTGTTGATCCGGGGTCTCACCTAATCCGCTCCCCTACAACGATGAATGGGTAGGCGACAATTTTACGGTGAGCATGGACTGATAGTCCCATATTCATATCCACGCATTTCACCCACGTGCTGTTGTCGCTCATGCTCCGTGTAGACAGGTCTATGTTGAGAAACCATGGCCGTTCAAAATGATCAGCATACAGATAATGACCCAAATTTCACACACCTATTCAGATATAACCAAATGGGCCCCACAATTGCAAATCAATAATTATACTGAAATTGGGCTGAAACTTGTCTGTTAGTTGATATATAATAAACGGTCAAAATGGAAACTAATCAACAGCTTGAAGTCTGCAAACTACCTTTCATATATCAAATATTAAAATTCTACGTCCAGTTGGTATTATTTTAATTCTATAACCTATTGATAATTAATCACCTTCACAAATCCAAATGTTACATCACACTCTTATGGAATATTTAAAAACTCCTGTAAATATTGCAAATATTGCAGAGATACGGTACGAGAGGACTCTCCAAGTACAACGAACACAATAGTTGCATTAGCATATTGATCTTTTGATTGGTTTCAATTCCAATAATTCTAGGATTTATAAGGAAGCGGATTGGCTGATGTACCACACACCGGTTATCTAGCTGGTGTACTGACATAAGCAAGTTCGGTGGGTCCCGTCATAGGTATTTATTATATCCAAACCGTCAATCCATTTTGTGAGCTCGTTGTAAGACTCGAGGAAAAAAAAGAAAAAAAGAAAAAAAGATAGATCTAAATATCAAGTGGAGCACACTTCAAAATGCAGTGGGGGATTGAAAGTCTACCATTGAAGCCCTTTTGGGGTCACGGAAGTTTTGGATGAATATGATATTTGTTTCATACAGGTCCTTTTAACCTTATGAACAGATTGGATGGAAAATAAACGTTATGCTGGGTCCTACAAATGTTTTAACGGTGAAAATCATTATCCCCGCTGCTATTCGTGGTGTGGTCCAGTTGAGCTTTGGATATGATTAATTTTTTGGTTCATGCTCTAAAATAATCTCGAAAAATGTATGAACGGTGTGGATATAATAAATGGGGCCCATTTAAATCTGATCTCCTTTGAACCGTTCGTACAACTCGAGCTCGAGGAACGTGAGCGCTCGTCTTCGCACGACACGTATATAGCTGGTGAGTGGTACATCAGCCAATCCGCTTCCGATTTATGGGTAGAATCTTATACATTGTTTTATGGTCTGTCAGAAATAAAAGGAACGGACGGCTTACAGTGGCTTACCATCATGAAATTATTGCCGAGCAAAATCCAAGCATGTCCCACCTCCCAAACAATCAGCACATGGTTTTGCATCCTTTGCACCCCCAGCTTGAGAAATCTACCCTCAAACCTGGGGTCCACCCTCGCAAATATATAACTGATTGCAACAAACCAACCACACTCATACAACCAAAGATCTAAAAATCTTTACTCTGTTGCTCAAAGATCTATACCCATGGCCTTGATTCACCCCAAGAAGCTTGTTAAGATGGCAAGGAAATCTTTCTCAAGAGCCGACATAGCAGCAGATTCCAACACATGCAGCAAATCGATAGCTGATAAGGGTCATTTCGTCGTCTACACCATAGATGGAAAGCGTTTCATGGCTCCTTTGGAATACCTTGACAGCCCCATCTTTCAAGAACTGTTCAAAATGTCTGAAGACGTGTTTGGGTTACCAAGCAATGGGCCTATCACATTACCATGTGACACTGTTTTCATGGACTACGTTATCTCGTTGGTCCAAAGACGCATATCTAGAGATGTAGAAGAGGCTTTTCTCATCTCCATAGCTGCGAGCCGGTTCTCAGCATCTTCATATCTCTCTCTACGGCAATCCAATCGACAAATCCTTCTCAATGGCTTATGATAATTCTCTAGTATATGCAAATTGACCCTTGTATCTCTTTTCCCGCTTTTTTTTTTTTTTTTTGGTGTATATATGAGTTCTTCTCCATATTTGATTTTTGTTTCAATGGGAGAATGATAATGCAAACCATTTCTAGCTTAATATTATTCATATTCCTGTTGTATTTTATCTTTATTTCGTGTTGATGATGCCTGTTATGGTAACAATTGTAGTTAGACCTGATTTTTTTATTTTTTTTAAACTGCTACTAGCAAACCACATACAACTAGTCACAAGTGCAAACATACCACACATGTAGGAGATCTGAGCTGTTCATTAACTGGGAGAGACGGATTAATTCCTCTGTACCCAAAAAAATTAGGCTGGTCAACATATTGGCCTTCGACTATTTGTTTTCCGTATATGCTGTGTGGACCATTAAATTTCATATTGAAACAAATATCGGTGGGATAATGATTTTCACTGTTAAAACATCCATAGGGCTTCAACGTAATGTTTACTTACCATCTAATCTGTTCATATGAAAAGAAAAAATTATTGATCTAAACTTTCTGACTCCAAAAGGGTTTCAATGGTATACGCTCAATCCGCCACTGCTTTTTGCAGTGTGGTCCACTTGATATTGATATCTGGATCTGTGTTATTTTTCGGCTCAAATCTTACGAAGAGATCACCAAGTGTATGGACTCATACCTCATGATGGGACCCACGTCAACACACAGTAAAGAGTACATTGGACTGATATTGTCGAAAAAAAAAGAAAAAGAAATGGCCTGATATTTGGTCCAGGACACATTCAGTTGTACAAATGAAAAGCCCATTTAGAAGTGTACAACCCATCCTCTCTTTCCAACCAACTACCTAAAAGGAGGGAACCATCCAGCTGCGAAATCCAATCCATCCATCAGCTTTGCAGGCTCATGTTATGACATGAACCTAAAATTGAAGCAGATGCTAAACGATCAAGTGCATAAAACAACACAAAAATTAGTTGGGGATAGAAAAGCTCACCATTGAAACCTGGTGTTTTTTTTTTGGTCAGCTTGTTAGTACACCCATTGTCAGTTCACACTTCACTGTTAGCCACCCCCACTAGGGAATCGATACTAAGACCTCAGTGTTGAAATGAGGTATCTTTCACTCAGTCTACCACTTGAGCTATGGATCAGGGTGTTTATATGCCATCTAACCTGTTCATAAGGTCACCATCCCTACGATGAATGAATAACATAATATCAGTCTGATCCAAAACTTCCATGGGCCATAAGAAAGTTTCATTGGTGAGAGTTCAATCTCACTGTTTTTTTCTTTTTTTCTCTTGTGATGTGGCCTCACTCGAGTTATGAATATACAACAGGAGCTGGTGCAATGGAGGGGCAGAGCGGATATAACAAAGTAATCTTGGTGGTCCACAAGGAGCTTTTGGTGTGGCAACTCCTGACTAGGCGATGTTAGTCCGAGCCGCTGAAACTTTTAACCATATATGGTTGGATGTTTTGCTCGAGCATAATATCATACGTAGTCTAGAAGCAAGATGGTTACTCGCGCATCATCCCACGTTATCATCCCATGTGCACAGGCTATATGATCTCAGCCATCTCTTGAAAGCGATAGGCTGAGAAACACGAGGCGTCCCATTCAGGTGGTGAAGATCTTTGCTTGATCCGGTGATCCGGACCTCTGGTTTGATGGGCCCGTAACGACTCTAAAACCATGTAGATTAGAAGATCCTGCTTCTTCGATATGCTATAAATAGACGGTGGGCAGAAGATAAGGGTACATCGTCGGTTTCACCGAAAATGGTCCGACAATCCATGAGGATCACTCATCCTGGAGATTTTGGTAGGCATCCCCTGTTTTCATCAGATCAACAGTCACCATCTCTTGTTGGAAGATGCTAATAAATCACTGGGTTACGAATCGACGGCTACGCTGAAAAGTACATTGAGGTTCGTAACACATGGAAGCGGATTGGCTGGTGTACCCCACAACAGCTATATAGCTGCTGTAGGTACGTGTCGTGCGAAGACGAGCACTGACGCTCCTCGTCCTCCGAGTTGTACGAATGGTTCAAAGGAGATCAAAGTTACGTGGCCCCACAGTGATGTATTTATTATATCTATACCGTTCATCTATTCTTAAATATCATTTTAGAGCATTATCCAAAAAATGAATTATATCCTACTTACGATCATTTGGACCACACCACAAATACCAGCTAAGGTAATAATTTCCACTGTTAAACGATTCGTAAGGCCGACAATGACTTTTATTTTCCATCCAATCTATTCATAAGGTCAAAAAGACCTATATGAAGAGGAAAAAAAATAAAATAAAATTTTATATTGATCTAAAACTTCTAACCCCAAAATAGCTTTCAATGGTAGACTTCCAATCTCCCACTGCTTTTTCCAGTGTGGTCTACTTGATAATTATATCTGTTACGCTAAATGGTTGAATAATTTGGATATAACACAAACCTCATGATCAGACGTGCCCATGTCAATACAACAGCTATATAGCTGGTCTGAGGTACACCAGCCAATCCGCTTCTAAAGTTACATGGCCCCACAATGATGTATTTATTATATTTATATTGTTCTTCTATTTTTAGAGATGATTTTAGATCATTATGCAAAAAATTAATCATATCAAAAAATCACTTGGACCACACCACAAATAACAGTGGAGATAATGATTTTCACTGTTAAAAAATTTGTAGGGCCCACCATTGATGGGTTTTTTTTGACCTGTTGTCCTTTCGCAACTGGGATGCGCAAAGTCCTTTCGCAACTACGATGCGCAAGTCCTTTCGCAACTAGGATGCGGAAAGGAGTTTCCTAAAACTATAAAAAAGGGTCCCTACGATTTTTCTACGTATGTTGTGTTGATAAGAAAAATATAAGAGGGCTATCAAAGGTGTGAGAGAGGGAGAAAGAGAGAGAGGAAGCTTATAGAAGGGAGGTTCTGCTCGTGGTTTTTCTACTTTGCAATTTATATCTCAGCTCTTCTATGTCCTCATAATCGGTTAGATCTCTTCGTTTTCTCTATTTCTCTTATTGTTTATCCACTCTTGCGTGAGTGAAGAAGATTGTAACGTTCTACTTCATAGTGGATTGTTGATCTGGACGAGGTCCCGTGGTTTTTACCTCTTTGAGGGTTTTCCATATAAAAATCTCTTGTGTGTTGTGTGATTGATGCTTTGATTTATTTCATTGCTTTATTATCCATAATTCTGGTTTGTTTCGGGAGGCTAGATCCAAAGGTTTGTGCAAGGCATCCTAACAAAGTGGTATCAGAGCTAAGTTCATTGAACGGGTAGGATCGGTTTTGAATTATGGAAGGTGGCTCAAGGATGATCAGCCTCAATGGTTCTAACTGGACCATATGGAAGGCTAAGTTGGAGGATTTGCTTTATTTCAAGGACCTATATTCTCCAATCTTAGGTATATCAGTAAAATCCAAGGATATAACTGATGATGATTGTGAAGACGGGACAGAAGGCGATGGGGTTTATTAGACAATGGTTGGATGATTCTGTGTTTCACCATGTGTCTACGGAAACCTCAGTATGAGCTTATAGCTAAAATTACAAGGGTCAGATGAGAGGAAGACAAAAGCCCATAGGTAATAAGATATTTCGATAAGGCGACTTGTGAATCTCAAGTTTAAGAATGGTGGTTCATGGCCGAGCACATGAATGAGGTCGGAATATAGTGAACCAACTCACCTCTATGAAGATGGTCCTGGATGATGAATTATAGGCTTTTACTATTGCTTAGTTCATTGCTCCATTACGCTTGGGAGACATTGGTGGTGTCTCTAAGTAACTCCGCACTGATGGAAAGATATCCATGGAACAGTAACAGTTGTCTCTTCAATGAGGAGACAAGGAGGAAGTCTCGAAGTACTCAAGAAGAGGCTCTTGTGATGTAGAACGGGGAGAGGAAAGAACAGGAAGGGCGGGAAGGTCCGAGATAAATCAAGAGGCAAGTCAAGTAACAGAAAAGATGTTGAATGCTGGAATTGTGGCAAGAAGGGCCACTACAAGCATGAATGTCGTGGTAGGAAAAACGACAAGAAAGGAAAAGGGAAGGAAGATGAATCGGATTTCACTGCGGTCGCTTCAGATGGCGACATGGTAGTTATTCTTTCAGCAAATCACGATATATGTCTCACGGCTACGAGTCAGGACACCGACTGGGTGGTTGACTCGGGAGCTTCTTTTCATGCGACTCCACACAGGGACTTCTTCACAAGCTACAAGTCAGGTGACTATGGGACTGTGAAGATGAGAAATTCTGGCGTATCAAAGATCATGGGAGTCGGTGATATTTGTGTGAAGATCGATGTGGGCTACACATTGGTTCTCAGGGATGTGAGGTATATCACAGACCTTCGCCTCAACTTGATGTCGACGGGAAGCTGGATGATGATGGCTATGAAAGCCGGTTTGCTGATAGGCGATGGAAGCTCATCAAGGGTTCGTTGATCATGGCAAGAGGAAAGAAATGTTGCACCCTTTACAAGGCAAGTGTCAGTATGTGCAAGGGTGGATTGAACGCAGCGAAAGATTCAGCTATTGACATGTACATGTACCGTCCTAGGCCACATGAATGAAAAGGGCTTCACTACTAGCAAGGAAGCGGCTCCTTCCAGACGTGACAGGTATACCTCTCAAAACCTGTCTTGATTGCTTATCAGGGAAACAACATGGAGTTTCATTTGTTAAAACTGCTTCTAATGTTAATAAAGTGCATGCATTAGATTTGGTTTATTCTGATGTTTGTGGTCCTATGAGGACAAAAACCTTGGGTGGGGTATTGTATTTTGTTACTTTTATAGATGATGCATCTAGGAGGGTTTGGGTTTATGCTTTGAAATTCAAGGATGAGGTCTTTGGTGTGTTTAAATTGTTTCTTGCTATGGTCGAGAGAGAGACAGGTAGATCATTGAAGTGCATCCGCACTGACAATGGTGGTGAATACATTGGAGACTTTCACGAGTACTGCAAGTCCCTAGATATACGACATGAACAGACGGTTTCCAAGACCCCCCAGCATAATGGTGTAGCTGAGTGAATGAATCGCACCATTGTTGAGAGAATCAGATGCATGTTATCCCATGCGAAATTGCCTAAGACGTTCTGGGGAGAAGCAATGCACACAGCGGTGTATTTGATAAACAGGTCTCCATCAGCCCCGTTGAATGGAGAAGTACTTGAGAAGGTGTGGACTAGACATGATCCATCGTACAGTCATCTCAGGGTGTTTGGATGCAGGGCATCCGTTCACGTACCAAAGGATGAGAGGTCCAAGCTCGATATGAAGATCAGACAGTGTGTGTTTTTAGGGTACGGTGATGAAAAGTTCGATTATAATCCGACCGAGAGGAAACTCGTCAGGAGCAGAGATGTGGTTTTCTTTGAAGATCAGTGTATAGAAGACATTGGTAAGCCAGAGAAGAATCAGCCTAGTTCAGGTGAGCTAGAGGACATGGATCCGATTATTCCTCCCGTGGTGCCTGATGACGGGGGAGTACAACAAAGTATAGAGGACGAGAGAGTTCCTTCAGAAGATGGACCAGGGGAGCAGCCCCCACTTGATCCACCTGTTGAGCCACAAGTGAGGAGGTCATCTAAGGACAGACAGCCGTCCAAGAGGTACTCGCCACATGAGTACATTATCTTTGTCGACCGATGGGGAGAGCCAGAAGATTATTTTGAGGCCCTAGCCGATGAGCCTAAGGGGGAGTGGTTGAAAGCTATGCAAGAGGAGATGAAATCCTTGCATAAGAACCACACCTATGATATGGTGAAATTGCCTAAGGGCAAGAAAGCTTTGAGCAACAAGTGAGTGTTCAGAAGAAGATTGAGCGAAGAATTCACGTGAGGTTCAAGGCCGGACTTGTGGTAAAGGGTTTGGTCGGAGGAAAGGTATAGACTTCGAAGAGATATTCTCACCAGTGGTGAAGATGACATCCATACGGGTGTTGCTTGGGTTGGCAAGGCTAGCATGGATCTGGAGATAGAGCGCTTAGATGTTAAACCGCCTTTCTCCATGGTGACCTGGAAGAAGAGATCTACATGCACCAACTAGAGGGGTTCGAAGTCAAAGGTAAGGAGCATATGGTGTGTAGGCTGAGGAAGAGCTTGTATGGGCTGAAACAAGCTCCACGGCAATGGTACAAGAAGTTCAACTCGTTTATGTTGAAACATGGGTATGACAGAACGGAGTTGGACCACTGTGTGTTCATGCGCAAGTTCTCAGATGGTGATTTCTTAGTTCTGCTATTATACGTTGATGTCATGCTCATCATGGGAAAAGACATCAAGAAGATCGACATACTGAAATAGGAGTTGGGCAAGTCTTTTGCTATGAAAGACTTGGGCCTTACCAGCGGATCATAGAATGGAGATAACCTCAGTGATGTATGGCGAGGAAGCTTTTGCTGTCACAAGAGCGGTATATTGAGAAAGTCGTAGAGCGGTTCAATATGAATGCAGCGAAGCCGGTCAGTACTCCACTGGATGGTCACTTCAGATTGAGCGACAGGCAGTGTCCCAAGACGAAGGCAGAGGTGGATGAGATGCAGAAGATACCATACGCATCAGCTGTAGGAAGTTTGATGTATGCTATGGTGTGTATACGCCCAGACATAGCATATGCAGTTGGTGTTGTTAGCCGGTATTTTGCCAATCCTGGTAAAGAGCATTGGGCAGCGGTGAAATGGATACTGCGGTATCTAAGAGGCTTATCTAGGTTAAGCCTATGCTATGGTGACGGTAAACCTGTGTTAGAGGGCTACATAGATGCAGATATGGCAGGTGACACAGACTCCAAGAAGTCTACATCGGGGTTCATGTTTGCGTTTGCAGGAGGAGCGATTTCTTGGCAGAGCAAGCTACGGAAGGTCGTAGCATTGTCAACTACAGAAGCCGAGTACATTGCAGTCATAGAGGCATGCAAAGAGATGCTTTGGATGAAGAGGTTCCTATAGGAACTTAGCCTGAAGCAGGAGGAGCACGTGGTCTATTGCGATAGTCAGAGTGTTATACACTTGAGCAAGAATCTAAGTCAGCATTCCAAGTCAAAACACATAGAGATTCGGTATCACTGGATCAGGGATACTTTGGAACAGAAGGTGTTACAGCTTGAGAAGGTTTACACGGACGATAATGAGTCAGATATGATGACCAAGGCCTTACTTAAGGGCAAGTTTGAGGTTTGTAGAAACTTGGCTAGCTTAAAGAAGGTGAATCCCTCCTGGGTCAAAAAGCCAGAGATTTGATGGGTTTTTTTTAACCCGTTGTCCTTTTGCAACTGGGATGCGCAAAGTCCTTTCGCAACTGGGATGCGCAAGTCCTTTCGCAACTAGGATGCGCAAGAGTCCTTTCGCAACTGGGATGCGCAGGTCCTTTCGCAACTAGGATGCGGAAAGGAGTTTCCTAAAACTATAAAAAAGGTCCCTAGGATTTTTCTACGTATATTGTGTTGATGAGAAAAATACAAGAGGGCTGTCAAAGATGAGAGAGAGGGAGAAAGAGAGAGAGGAAGCTTATAGAAGGGAGGTTCTGCTCGTGGAGGTTTTTCTACTTTACAATTTATATCTCAGCGCTTCTATGTCCTCATAATCGGTTAGATCTCTTCGTTTTCCCTATTTCTCTTATTGTTTATCCACTCCTGCGTGAGTGAAGAAGATTGCAACGTTCTACTTCATAGTGGATTGTTGATCTGGACGAGGTGCCGTGGTTTTTACCTCTTTGAGGGTTTTCCACATAAAAATCTCTTGTGTGTTGTGTGATTGATGCTTTGATTTATTTCATTGCTTTATTATCCATAATTCTGGTTTGTTTCGGGAGGCTAGATCCAAAGGTTTGTGCAAGCCATCCCAACAACCATAACATTTATTTTCCATCCAATCTGTTCATAAGGTCACAAAGACTTGAATGAAGAGGAAAAACAAATTTTATATTGATCCAAAACTACTCTGACCCTAAAAAGGGTTTCAGTGGTGGACGTTCAATCCCCCACTACTTTCTGCAGTGTGGTCCACTTGATAGTTAGATATGTCTTATTTTTCGTCTCAAGCTTTAAGATGAGCTCATCAAATGGATGGATAGTTGTGATATAACACATACTTTATGATTAGGCCCACAGAACTTGCTTACAGTCAATACAGCTGGTGTCAGGTACACCAGCCAATCCGCTTCCCATCCAGCCCCGGATTGGCTGGTGTATTGCACACCACTGATGTGGCTGGTGTGTTGACATCACCAAGTTACGTGGTTCCATTATTAGGTATGAGTTATATCCGAACCATCCGTCCATTTGGTGAGCTCATCTTGAAGGGTGAGCAGAAAAATAAGACAGACCCAAAAGTCAAGTGGACCCCTCCGAAAAAAAAAAAACAGTATACGATTGAACGCCTGCCATTGAAACCCTATCGGGGTCACATAAATTTTGGATGAATATGATATTGGTTTTTCTCTTGATTCAGGTCCGTGTGGTTTTTGTATTCATTCGGGTCAATGAGACCTTATAAACGGATATGAAGAAAAGTAAATGTTTTGGTAGGCCTACGAATGTTTCAATGGTGAGAATCATTGTCGCAACTGCTATTTGTGGTGTGGTCCATATGAGATCTAGATATAAAATGATATCACCGAATGGATGAACGGTGTAAATATGATAAATAAATCATTGTGGGCATCTAACTTTGATCTCCTTTGTATCGTTCGTACAACTCGAGCTCGAGGAGCCTCGTCCCTCGTAGTCGCGGACGCGGATTTCCTGCGAAAGCCTTTCGCAGGAAGTTCCTGCGCAAGGATGCTGGGTGGGGCCTACCGACATGTTTTTGATAAATCTAAACTGTCCATCCGTTTTTCGAGATCATTTAAGGACTTAAGATAAAAAATTAGGTATATATAGAACTAAAGTGGGACACACGAGAGGAAACAATGATCATTCAGTGAGCACCGTTGAAGCATTCTTATGCCCAAAAAATTATTGTATTAGTCTATATTTTTGGTTTTTTCACTTCATCCCATTGACAATGACCTTATAAATGGTTTAAATAACATATAAACATCAAGGTGGAGCCTGGGAAGATTTCAACGGTAGAAATTTCTTTCCCTAATTTTCCCTATTGTGTGACCCACTTGAGTTTTTTAGCCGCCTTGTTTTTTGTCACACTCCCTAAAATGAGATCTCAAAAAGGATGGACGGAATGAATTTCTCACATATATTGTAGTGGGCCCCAACCAGCATCCTTGCGCAGGAACTTCCTGCAGAAGGCTTTCTCAGGAAATCCGCTTCCCGTCGTCGCACGACACGTACCCACATCAGCTAGGTTGCTGGTGTGTGCTACACCATCCAATCCGCTTCCAGCCGGCCCAGGTGTTTACCGTCTCTGAAAAAATACACATACATAGCAGACTAGCTAACCATCCAGAGCCATGAAATCATCCCAGCTAAAATGAGCTGATGCAAATCAGTTAATATCATCTTGATGGTGGGTCCCATTTTATGATTTAAAAAAGCTACGCCCGTTGGTGATTGACAGTTATTGCCAGTTGGATCTTAAGGCCGCATGACAATTCCACCTGGATATTCAATAACATTAAGAGTTGCCATCACGGCCAGCCTCATGGTGGTTATGATGCTGGCTGCACGGAATTGTACGTTTTTTTTTTTTGGAAAGGATGGAAATGCATCAGCCCACGTGGAACACTCAGGGCGCGTTTGGTCCGTGGAATACACTGAATGGTATTAAATTGTATTAGGTAGGATTAACATCATCATTGCACAATGATTGCATGTATGGAAATACTATTGTATTGTAGCCCTCTAATAGCAGGTTCCAAAAACACCAGATTAAGCAAAATCATATTTGGTAGACCCTGGAATTGTAATCAATTGATTAAATTCAAAATGGATGTCGTTCACTTGTACACATATATAACCAGAATGTCACCTGTAAACGGTGTAGATGGATGGAAGGCATGGATAAACACATATATCAATGTGGGGCCCATATGTTTAGTGGATTTTAAAATCTATGAAAATCCTGGATGGGATCAAAAACAATTCCATCCTACCTAATCCTCACCTTTCCCATCCATTCCAAATGCTGGATGAAATTTTAGGGACCAAAAGCAATTATATCTCACCTAATCTCATCTAATACCCTGTGCCAAATGCCCCTGAAGGTCTCACCATTACTTCTCTCCCTGCCCGCCACCCCCCACGTTACATTACATGTCTCACAGTTACTGTTATAACATAACTGATTTTGAATACATGAGTTTAACAAATTTTATAGACTATGTGTGAATTTTCAATTGTGAAAAGTGGGACCAGATCCACAATGCATATCATGGTTATGTTCCGTCCCTTTAAATGGACTATAACCAAAAGAATCTTCACCATGGGGTAGTTTAATGGTGCTGGATCTATATAAAAAAAGGAGAGAGTGTTATTGTTGGGGCATGCTTGGATGCGCGGAATTAAGGAGAAAAGAAAAAAGAATAATAATTATGTAATCTTAGTTTCTATAAGAACTGTTATGGGAAAAGCTGACTAACTTGAAGCAACCAACATAGGAGTAGCAACAACAGTAAGGTAACCCAGGTTGAATGAGTCAGTGTGACCTCCATGGATGGTTTGATGACTTGACCACAAGCAGGTAACTGACCGTGAGCAAGGAACCTAGTCGTCATAGAGCACTCATTGCGACGGCTTATAGGTCTCTGCCAAGTTTATGTACGTGTCCACCTGGTCCCAGCCGAACACTCGACTTTGGAAGATTGACGTCGGCACAATATCGACCCTTAAATCTATAGTTAGCCTCTTCTAGTCGGGTTCGACTATCTAGTGTTGGTCAGGCTCGGCTATCTAGTGCAACATTTCCATATTCTGACCAGTTGCCTTTATTGCTAAAGTTGCCTCGATATCTCAGTCGAGAATCTTGGAAGACAGCTGCAACTAACGCTTGCCAAGTAGGGGAGTTTTCTATACCAGAAGGACATCCTGAGGTTATAATTGGAGGTCCAATCTACAGAGAGAGTTACGCACTAAAATCCTAATACACACAAACCCGGATTCCCTGTCTGACTTTGGCATTGGAGGGCTCCCTGTCTTAACTAAGGTCTCCATTGGTGTTTCGTTTGTGTAGGGGCTCGAAGGTGAGGCTAGGATGACCAGAAAAGACCATCAACAAGAACTATTGAAACATGGGTTCTGATTTTGATTTCTTGTTTGGATAGGATGTGAAAATCTCATGTTCCTCCCACAATACTGTCTTTAGTGAAAAATAAATAAATTCAAATTGTGGAACCGTATAATGATCGCTTGGTGTAATCTATCACTTTTTTTTTCCCTTTTATGTCTAAACAATACAAATTGTCACACCAAAGGAAAATAATTTTCCTTTTCTATTGTTTGGCATGCAATGCATGACTTCCAAACATGGCTTTAGTACCTTTTCTTTGTTGCGTAGCATGCCAACAACGCAGTGAACCGAGATCCAATCTCCGGTCTCACACACAAATGATAAACAAGAAGAAATATAAATTAGAAAAGAATCAAAGCATTCCAAAACAAACTACAGGACAAGATATATGTGGAAAAACCCCAGCAAGGGTAAAAAAAAAACCACAGATGCAAACTTCCACTATGAAGAAAAATGAAGATTACAAAGCAATATACTAACCTCTCCCTTAGAAGTACAGAGAAAACCCTTTGCCCACACCTTGGAATAACTCTCATAATACCTAGAAAAGCCCTAGGGACCCCTATTTATAGTTTAGGTAACTCCCCTTTCGCACCTCTGTGAAAACCGACTAAAAAATCCTCAGTCCGCATCGAATCCAGAAACGAATCTGCGTAACATCGACTGGTCGAGTACTGCGGAACCAAAAAATCGATGCTCGCTGGACTTTGAGTCGAGCCAGTCCATGACTGGTCGAGCAGGGCACTCGACTGGTCGAGTGGCCGTCTAGATGTGGCTCCACATCTTAACAATCTCTCGCTTGGAGACACATCACTATAAACATTTGTCTTCTTCATATGGAGTGCACCACCTCCTCGTCTTCAATCCTGAAGACCATTCAAAGCTGAACAGGGCTTTAGCTTCTCCCGTGTGACTGTCTTGGTCAGCATATCTGCAGGATTCTCACTTGTATGAATTTTTTCTAGAGCAATCGATCCATCTTTCAGTAATGAACGTATAAAGTAATATCTAATGTCAATATGCTTGGTCCTTGAATGAAAGGCTGAATTCTTAGCCAAGTGTATTGCACTCTGACTGTCACTGTACAACTTGTAATCTGTTTGCTTCTTACCCAACTCTTCCATGAAACCTTGCATCCACGCTATCTCCTTGCACGCTTTTGTAGCCGCAAGATATTTTGCTTCTGTCGTACTAATAGATACTATCTTCTATAACTGAGAGACCCAACTGACTGCAACACTACCCAGAGTAAAGACATAACCTGTAGTGCTTTTTCTACTGTCGATATCTCCTCCCAAATCTGAATCTACGAAGCCTTGTAGTTTGATTTTCAATCCACCATAGCACAACCCTATATCCACAGTACCTACTAGGTATTTGAGGATCCACTTCACAGCTTCCCAATGTTCCTTCCCGGGGTTATTCATCAACCTGCTAACAACTCCCACTGCTTGAGCAATGTTTAGCCATGTAGTCCCGTTCCTCCTTCGTCTTTGCACCATACTCCTTAGATAGCTTGAAGTGGTTAGCTAATAGAGTGCTAACTGGCTTGGCTATGTACTCTACTTGTGACAAAACTAATTTCTTATTTTCCCTGTCACGCTTTATCCCCATTCCTAGGCTTTATTTTGTAGCTCCTAAATCCTTCATGAAAAATTCTCATGACAGTTGTCTTTGGATATCTGAGATGTCCTTCATGCTTAAACCGACCACAAGCATATATCAACGTATAGAAGAAGGATGATGTACGAAGTATCAAACTTCTTCAAATAGCAATAGTGGTCTGCATGACATCTCCTAAAACTATTTTCTGACATAAAACTGTTGAACTTCTTGTACCACTTCCTCGGGGCCTTCTTCAGGCCATATAGACTCTTCTTCAGTCTACACACCTTGTTCTTCTTTCCTAGTGCCATGTATCTCGTCGACTGATGCATATATATCTCTTTTTCAAGGTCCCCATGAAGAAAAGTTGTCTTAACATCTAGCTGCTCTAGATTTAAGTCCTCTGTAGCCACTATACTCAAGACCATGCGAATCGTAGACATTTTTACTACCAGTGAAAATATTTCAGTGAAATTGATACCTGCCTTTTGTTGAAACCCTTTCACAACCAATTTAGCCTTGTACCATTTCGAACCACCATGCTCCTCCTTTAGTCTGTAAAACTACTTGTTATGAAGAGCATTCTTACCCTTAATAGACTGACTAGCTCCCATGTATGATTAAACTCATTATCCATTGCTTGCTCCCACTTAGCCCGTGTATTTGACTATAACGCCTCTTCAAAACACTCTGGTTCACCATTATCTGTCAGTAGTAGATAATATAAGGAGGGTGAGTATCAGACTGTGGGTCTCCTCTCCCTAGTAGACCTCCTCACAATCGGTGTCTGTGGCTCTGCCTCATAATGCTCCTGTGCATGATCATCCTGGGGCACTGTAACACCCGTGTCCGGTAACTCTTCCAACTCTACAAATTCTTTCTCCTTGGCCTTATTTTGTTATACACTATCCTTATGCATAACTTTTTCATTAAAAACATCTTTACTCCTGATGATTTTCCTATTTTCTGTATCCCAAAACATGTAGCCAAATTCATGCTACCCGTATCCTATAAACATGCACATCCTGGACTTTGCATCCGGCTTGTTTCTGTGTTCTGCATCAACGTGAACTTATGAAGTGCAGCCGAACATTCTGAGATGTGCAAGGTTCACTTCTTTTCCAGTCCACGTTTCTTCTGGTAGCTCACCATCCAATGGTGCTAAGAGATTTCTATTGATAAGATATGCGGCGGTATTTACAGCATCTGTCCAAAACATCTTGGGCAACCCTGCATGTAACCTTATACTCCTGACGCGCTTAAGGATAGTCTTGTTAATGCGCTCAGCCACATCATTCTGCTGTGGTGTCTCTGGAATTATTTTTTGATGTTTGATTCCATTTGCTGCACAGTACTCCTCAAACCTCTTATCACAGTACTCTCCCCCATTATCAGATCTGAGACATTTTACTGTTTTACCTATCTCATTTTCTACCATTACTTTCCATTTCTTAAATACATCAAATACATCAAATTTGTGCTTTAAGAAATAAACACACAGTTTTCTACTAGCATCATCAATAAAGGAAATAAAATAATGTGAGCCACCAAGAGATAATACCTGTGTCGGTCCCCACACATCAGTGTATACAAGCTCTAACAGATGCGTCTTTGGAGCGCGTCCTGTCTTCTTGAAACTTACCCTCTTCTACTTGCCATACACGCAGTCCTCGTAGAATTCCAAGCCAATAGACTTCAGCCCTGGTAGCTTCCTTTTTAACAATAACACTTTCATCCCTTTCTCATTCATATGTCCCAACCAATGATGCCATAATTGCCCATTCACTCCGGTTGATGCGACTACGAGTGAACTATACGATCCTGAAGTTACGTATAAGGTACCTTCCTTCTTACCTCAAGATATCACCAAGGCACCTTTTGTGACCTTCCAGAAATCACTGGTGAATGTCATCATATAACCGGTATCGGCCAACTGCCCCATTGAGATCAAGTGCCATCTCAAACTCGGTACATGTCTAATATCCTTCAATTTTAAAGTTGTTCCATCTTTCTGATTTATATGAATGTCTCCCTTTCCAACAATACTACATGTCTCATCATCACCAAGGTAGACTCTCCCAAAGTCACCTGATACATAATTACGCAGAACTTCCTTACATGAAGTGGCATGAAATGAAGCATCCACGTCTATGACCCAAGACTCATTCCTCGCATCAAGAGACAAGATCAACGCCTCTGTGTCACTCTCCTTAGATAGATTCACTGAATTTTTCCCGTCTTGAGAGCTTCATTCTTGTTTCTTAAGCGCCCTATAATCACGTTTTATGTGCCCCTTCTTCCCGCAATGCCAACACTCGTCTTTGTGTTTCGGTCCCTTGGACTTCTTCCTCGACTTAGAACGTCCGTGTTTGTTGCCTCTGTTCAGCGATCTTCCTCTTCCTTCAATGTTTAGAGCATTCGCTGAATCCCCTGAAATTTCTGATGCCTTTCTTTTAGATTCTTCGCTGAGAATTAGACTGGTTACATCATCAAATTTTAGCTTTGTCGACTATGAAGAATTACTCACAGCAATCACCAAACCATCCCAACTGTCTGGCAAACTGGACAAGATCAATAACGCCCTGACCTCATCCTAAAAAATAATGGCTTATGACTGTATTGAACTCGTTTAGATGTTCAGCCACGCTCCCACCATCTGACATCTTCATGTTGAATAGCTGTTTCATAAGATGAACCTTGTTGGATGCTGAGGGTTTTTAATATATAGTGGTTAGGGCTTCCATTAATTCTTTTGTAGTTTTCATCTTGGATATATTGAAGGCGACGCTCTTAGACAAAGAGAGTCGGATTGTTCCTAAAGCCTTCTGATCCAATAAAAATCATTCATCATCTGTCATCTTTTATGGTTTCTTCTCTTTTCCTCTTAGAGGAATATAGAGGTCCTTTTGATACAGATAATCCTCCGTCTGAATCTTCTAGAAGGCAAAGTTTGAACCATCAAACTTCTCAATTCTAGTCTTCCCTTCTTCCGTCATCGCTCCCAATAGAACTAAACCAATAGCTCTGATACTAGTTGTTGCGCAGCACGCTAACAACGCAGTGAATCGAGATCCAATCTCTGGTCTCACCTACAAACGATAAACAAGAAGAAATATAAACTAGAAAAGAATCAAAGCATTCCAAAATAAACCACAAGACAAGATATACGTGAAAAAATCCGAACAAGGGTAAAAAAACCACGGATGCAAACTTCCACTATGAAGAAAAGTGAAGATTACAAGGTAATATACTAACCTCTCCCTTGAAAGTACAGGGAAAACCCTTTGCCCACACATTAGAATAACTCTCATAATGCCTAAAAAGCCCTAGGGACCCCTATTTATAGTTTAGGCAACTCTCCTTTCACACCTTTGTGAAAATCGAGTAAAAAATCCTCAGTCTGCATCAAATCCGGAAAAGAATCCGCGTAATCTCGACTGGTCGAGCAGGGTGCTCGACTAGTCGAGCATGAGCCTCGACTGATCGAGTACCGCGGAACCAAAAAACCGATGCTCGCTAGACTTTAGTCGAGCCAGTCCACGACTGGTCGAGTAGGCCACTCGACCGGTCGAGCAGGGCACTCGATTGGTCGAGCGGCCGTCCAGATGTGGCTCCACATCTCAACATTTTTTTTTTCTTTTCTCTCCAAAGGTGGGAACACACTAGTTGTAATTTTATTAGGTTTAATAAAAACTTTGTACATCTGTGTCACAATATAACAATATATATATATATATATATATATATATATATATATATATATATATATATATATATAATCACTCATATCAATAATCATCCATCAAAATTTTCTAACGCAAAGCTTTTATACTACCCGTGGAGTGATTGGCCCTTCTCCCATGTTGAAAATTAACATAGATTTCTAATGAAAAACCAAGCATCAATGGGTAATGAACATGTCACAAAATGAAACACTACCTTTATCTTCACAATGTTGTTGGAAATTCTATCATAGCTATGATGAAATACAAAAAGAAAATTACCCTTGATGTCTTTACGAACACCACCCTACCTCCTCTCGGACTTGATAACACAAGGAATTTTGGTGAATTTCTTCAGATGATTTCTTTATATTTGCTTTACTCCAAATAAAGTTTATATAGATATGTACAACGTATATACAAGGAAAGATATTAATGGAAATCAACTGATATACATGAAAGGAAAATCAATCAGGATGATATCTAGCACCCCCCTTAAACTGATGTAAGTGATTAACAAATAGTTGTTTGCCAACAAAGAAAGAATGTTTGACAGTCGTCAACATCTTTATAAGAATATCCATAATTTGATCTTGAGATGCCATGTGAAGGAGAGAATAATGTCAAACTGATAATTTCTCTAATGAGATGACAATCAACCTCAATGTGATTTGTCATCGCATGAAAAATAAGGTTGGATGCTATCTAGATAGCAATAATGTTATCAACATGGAGTAAAGTTGGGTTATCAAGAGGAATTTCAAAATTTGAAAGTAGTCCTCGTAACTAAATGATCTCACTGCAGGCAAAAGGCATACATCTATACTCAACCTCTCTGATAGACTTGTAGACAGTTTGTAACACCCTGTACTTTTCAATATCTAAGTATTGAAAGTCCTTGAGTGTTACTATGAAAATCAAATTTAGTATAATGTATGTGGGAACACACATAACCTACATAACACATCATTACCCAATGATTCACAATCCCCCCATCTTAACTGTTTAATCTTAAGTTATGACAATCCACAATATACCTGTAAAGTTTGAGATCAATTTGCATTTGATCGACTCTTTATTTCTCAACATATGTTTACATCACTAATGATTGTTCAACCCACGATCTAGATCAACCTGTATATTCAATCATACATTAATGCAATTATTAGACTCCTTATAGATAGTTAATGCTATCCAATCATTAATTTTCAATTTGGACCATCACATCCTCATGAAATCAACCATGAACATGATGTAAGCATTTAGACCCGATCATTAACAAGTCTAAACTTTAAATCATGATCTTGATACATAGAAGAATATTCATACAATTAAAATTCAATTTTAACGGTTGGAAATGTGACACTGATCATCTATTGATTTTTATGGTGTATATGTTCATACCTGATACAAAACCTCAAAAAACTTATTTCTAGGAACCCGATCATGATGAAAATTTAAGCCCATTTTAGCCGTGCATTACCAATTTTGGGACTTAAATCACAAGATCCATCATCCATCAGATTTCGCATCATATTCACTATATGACCCACTCAAAGATCATATAATCATATTATTTCGAACTACAGACATTTTTCGACAAATCCATTGGTCCTTACATAGGGGCATATTTGAGACCATTTTCATAGTTCACAAATATCCAGAAGATTCTCACACACTTCATGCTTTCTAAAATGTAAAAATAGTATGATATTCTTACATATACCATACTTTGTACACTTTCAGGAGAAAAGATCACGATTCACCCAATATCTGACAATCTAACCATACATTACATCGACCCCATAACTACCCAAAGCAACTTGTGGGTCACTTGATTTATGAATTTGGAGACGATCTGACCTTTTTACTAAATTCAAACGATTCAATAATCTGATTAACATTGACTTATTGGGATCATCCTTCGCCGGTTCAAAACATAGGCTTGGTTGGCCACTTAGGACCCTGAATTATAGATGATTTAAATATAACCTTGGTTGGTTCACAGATGTGAATTTGGACCAAGGATCATGAGCGTGCGTTGGTGCATACAATGGTAGAAAATCGATATTGCATCCAGTCGTGAGAAGCACGAGCAAGATTCTCTAATTCCTTTTTTTGAGTCTTTTCACAATATGAGAGAGATTAACACAAACTGATCTGAGCCGTTCAAGTCATGTAACCCACCCTAATTCATCAAACCATCAAATAAAAAATGATGTTGAACATCTATAGGATGAACGGGGAGAATCAAATCGATACTACATTCCATCTAGTGCGTGCAAAGACATTTTTATATCTTCTTTCTTTTCTTATTTTGGAAACACGATCCAAGAGAGCTCTCTCAATTGAATTACAACCATCAATCTAAATGAATCTTAGCCATCCAAGGGTTCTAACGAGTGTGCATGTGTGGGAACTGAAACCAAGATGTATAACAACGCATGAAGATAGTTCAAAACTAGAATCTTTATAGTTATTCTCTCTGACTCAAAGAAGGATTTGGTAGTGAATCTGAGGGGGAATTCTATAATAGGGTGTAATCGTTTACACAAGCAAATCTCCATCGCTCGGCTATAACAACTGGTTAACAAGAAACAATTTCAAATAAGGAAACTTTTGAGCATTAATTCCTATTCGAAAAAGGCATTCTTTGATGATCCATGGGTAAAGATTCTCAAATGATTTAGGTCGTTGGAATCAGAAGACACTACAAAAAAAACATTCATCAGCGGCGTTTTTATCACAGGCGGCCACCACAGACCACCACTGTAGATTAAAATCAGGGGCGTTTTTAGGTGGCCGCCACAGGTACAAAACGCGCCCGCGCCGCCGATTGAAAAAAAGAAATCCAAACGCTACGCCCCCAAATCCATCGCGCCTTCTTCTCCAACCTATTTTCTCTCAAAACCCTTTTCCGCTCCTCTCCTCCCAGATCCCAAATCCCGACCGAAACTCTCTCTCTCTCTCTCTCTCTCTCTCTCTCTCTCAACGCATCTCGATCTCCACTTTCCACTCCGGCCTCTCTTGATCTGGCTTTGTGCTTACTATCAATGTTGATTCGAAGGAAGATCCCGTCCTAAGCATGGTACCAAAGGCAAAAGATGATATCAAGCTTCCCGAAAAGTGAGCATTTCTTCTATCCTAAAACAGATTTTTTGGGGTTTCTCCAATTTTAACAACTTCATTGGCTGAAAAGATATATATGATTTGGGTTCTTTGCATGATTTGGGCATCCTTCTCGTTTTCCATCTTCTTCTTCTTCTTCTTTCTTTTTTTTTTTTTTTTTTTTTTTTTTTTTTTTTAAAAAAAAAAAAAAAAAAAGGGGGTTTTCAAAGGTAAGGCGGGGTCATGAAAGAAAGTACCAAAAGTTTTTTTTTTTTTTTTTTAAAAAAAAAGAAAAAAAGGGGGGCTTTTGAAAGGCAAGGCAGGGGTCATGAAAGAAAGTACCAAAAGTTTTTTTTTTTTTTTTTTTTTTTTTTTTTTTTTTCTAGTCGTTGTCGTCAAATCGGCGAGAGGGGTTTTGGAAGAGACGTGGTTCGGTCCAAATTTTCTGATTTGTTAAAGGTGGAAGGAGCACCAGGTGCGAAGGTGGAGCATTGTGTCTCAACCGTGGGGAAAGAGGAAGAGAGTGGGGTGTGCGCAAAGGTTCAAGGTGGGTTTTTTTTTTTTTTTCCTTTCCCTTTCTTCTTTATTTATGATTTTTGTTTTTGGATGGTTGTCGGATGGTAGAGATGGGTTTTGAAACCGATTGGGTTTATGAGAACGGAAGAAGGTCGCCGGAACGGATTTTAGAGGCGTGTTGAAAGGGCTAGCAGGAGGTCTGGGAGATGGTGAATCGTAGAATCGGCAAAGATGGGTTTTGTTAGTGATTGGGTTCGCCGGAATGGAGGAGGGTCATCAGAATTAATGGTACTCATCGGAGCTCTGATATGATGAAGATTTTTCAGAAACTGAGAGAGGGGCTTCCGCACAAAATCAATATTAAAGAGAAATGCTTCGCTATTCTCATAAAAAAAATGATTTGGGCATCCTTTAATTCAGTGGAAATTGTAGATTTTTTCTTGATTGGATGATTCATACTGTTCTTAGAATGGAATCCGTACAGGTATGGTCCATGGTTCGGTTATCCATGCCGTTGATCTAATTGGTTCCACCGTAGATTGTTGATGTCTCAAAAATCTTCGCTAGAGGGAAAGTCCTAACACATGCCCCATCTATTCATATTGAATGGGAAATGGGCATGGGATTGGATGGCTTGGATCTTCCCATCCGCGGTGTCGTTGGGCTCATCTCTCGCAAGAAGAGGCCAGAGACATCTTGGATAAATGGTCCAGATCAATGGATTGATTGCATAAATCGTGTAAGTGTCATCTCTTGAATTTTTCTTCTTGTTTTGGTGGTATGATTGTCATTTCAAATGTGAATATGTTGTTTAGATGGTCAGGTATGAGATGTTGGGTGAGTTCTTTGATTGCTTGGAGAGTTCGATTCGGTTGGTTCGATTGAAGCGATCGATGTTGACCTTTGCAAACATCCGCCCAAAGATTGAATCTCTAATAGACAGTATCTTTTCAATCTCTTTACGCCATCTGATTTGGTTGTTTGGGTGATGTAGGATTGGGATTGAACATTCCTCTCCTTTTGTTGCCAAGAAAATATTACTTAGCCAGCATATGTGAGGTGGGGTCCACCGTCTCTGATCCAAATGGTTTATTATTTACAATTGCTTTGTTTTCTCTATGATTTTCAGTTCTTCAACAGGCAGAGGCTGTTTACCACTATTTTCAATCCAACCCGTCTTGCCAATGGAGAAGGCTCTACATTGGGCACTCTTATATTTGACATTGAATTGGTTAGTGTAAGGCATCCAAATGTTTTGCCTTAAGCACTTTGCATTTGACAAATGGAATCGGTAGGCATTATTCTTCAGAACTTGGTCTCCCAGTTTCCAAAATCAAAACTTTGTTGTTGAAAGATGAAAGTGCAATTATTAGGTCACAATGTAGTGTTCTTCATTGCACAAAGAAGTGGTGTTTCTTCTTTCAATTTATTTGGGGTTGAGTGGGTCATGAAGAACAGATCACCTGTGGACCTTTATGTCGTGATGGCAAGGTTTGGCCTTTCTTGACTAATGGATCTTCTAGAAGATGTTTCTTCTTGCCATCTTATAGTGATCTAGAGTCGAGAAATTGAAGAATATTTGATGGCAAAGTATTCTCAATTAAGTAAATAAGAACTTGTATTTGATTGTGGAATTGACTATGTTGCTTCAATGTCATGGCATTTTGAGAGGTGAGCTTTTCATGATTGGAATCAAATAATGGAAAACACAAGCAGTGTGATTGTGGATAGTCTTTCACCTTTAGTCACTATCTCAGTAGTTTCAAGGGGATTCATGATCATTGGATTGTTTTTCTTTTTGGTTAGTGGCAAGTGTTTTTCCTTTCTTGAGAATTGCCCTAGTAGCATTCTTTCTTTTCTTTTCTTTTTGTCCTGTTTTTCTTAATGATTTTTGGTTTATCTTTAAAAAATGTCACAATATTGGGGTTGTATGATTGTGTCAATTGAAAGAGAAGTCAAACAACACTTTTCAGATCAAAACCAAGTGTCAGTGTCCTTGCATTTTCTGTTTTCGTGAGTTCCATGCAACTGTCTTGGAAAAAGAAAAAGAATTCTGTAAGCATAAGGAATGTATATGTGTAAATCGAAAGGGAAGGCTAGTGTGTGACACTTAAAACATGAGCTTGTTTTGGGTCTCACGTGAGCCAGGATGAGATAAGTTTGTTGTCCTTCACCATTGTACATATTGTTTCACGCAAATGGCCTGGACCATTGATCTGGTGGTCTCCATGGACATACCATGATCCAGGTATGTACCGTCCTAACCATTTGATCGGTGGGCATGTGGCCCTTTTGTGGTTGAATTTGGACTTTTGCCGCTTCGTTTCCAATGTCAAGTTTAACTTTCACAGATTTGATATTTGGGGCTAAACTACTTGTGTGGAGTTGCATATTTGTGATGTAATAATTTGGTTGCTAATGGGAAAGATATGTTTGAAATCTCTAGATAAGATTTAGCAAATGAACTAGAATTATTGATCGTTGGAGTTTGGCCTTCATCTATGAATGTCCTAGTGTGAGAATGAGTTCTTGAAGTCAGTTTTCGCTTGGATAGGAATAGTGCTCTGGGTCCAGATGGCCATCATTCTGCGGATTCTTTTCTGATTTGTGCGAATATCATTAAAATGGATGTTTTCAATATGGTTTGGGAAATTTTCCATGGAGGTTCGTGTTTACCTCCTCTTGTTGCTCTTATTCCAAAATATAATTGCTCACAAATTTTAGGAAATTTCACACTATTAGTCTTTGTAATTTTGTTGACTAACATGTTGGGTGCAATTATTCCAAACTAGTATAGGACAAACATTTATTATTATTATTATTTAAAGTCTGGAATAAGTGTTCTAGCATTGGAAATGTCATTATTAAACATGATATGGCAAAACCAATGTCATTATTAAACATGATATGGCAAAACCTTGTGACTGTTTGGATGTACTTTACGATCATGAGGGAGTTTGGTTCTGTCAAGTTGGCTGGCCTAATCTATAAAGTGGTTGTCAATGCCTCTTTTTCGATGGTGGTGAATGGTGAGCTATGTGAATATTTCAAATTTTATCAAGGTATTTGTCAAGCGGATGCATCATACCCATTGTTCTCCATCATAGCCGAGGAGGTTCTGAGTAGAGGCATTAGAAAAAAGTCTTTGGCAAAATTCATGCTAATTTGTACTAGGGGAGTTGGACATGTTACACTCTATTTCGCTGATGATACTATCTTTTTTCTTTGATAAATAAACAATCTTTGTCAGAAAGTTCATGTCAAGCCTCTTTCTTACCTCTTAAATGCAAAGATGTCTTTGTCAAAATCATCATCTTGTAGGCTACCAATTGCACGCTTATGATTGTTCAATGGAGGAAGTTTTTCAAGATTGTTGCTCATTATTTGGGATCACCAGATAAATGGTCTGCATTGCCCAAAGGTGGTCTCCATCTCAGCTAGTTGATTGGCCAAGCATCGTGTATAAATCACCTTCCCTTATTTTATTTATTTATTATTTTTTTAAAATGTTGTTTATGTATTTATCTTTGGTTGTAAGATGCTTATTCAAAGTGGAAGTAACTATATAGAGTGTAGGCTCAGGGGTCCACAATGCTTACATAGATGCATGATCAAAGTTGCTCATCAGGTACAAGTAACTATATGGCTTTCCTTGTCTTGAATTCAGTCCATCCATATTGAGTTGCATGCTAGTTAATGCTTCTGTAAAAAGGCTCATATTGAGTTGCATGCTATGATGCTTATGATGCAATTTTATCCTTGAAGAAAAATGGAAGAAAAATCCGTCCACATATTTATAAAAAAAGAAATTCCATAGCTATTCTCCTCCATCTGATAGTTACAGGTATTTATTAGTTCCTTTTATTTTATAAATGATAGTGGCACCATTTTCTTTTCTATTACCAAAACAATAGAAAGAAATGGCGTCATTATCAATGCTCTAAATCAATATTAGTTGCTCTCTTGAATTAGTAAATCAGTACCATTTACCCAAATGCAACTAAAAAAGGAGGAAAAAATGTTCCCTGCATGGGCTTGAAAGCTTGCCACAACTCCATTGGGGAGCCAAAGACAACTCAAACAAATAGATGCCTGAAAATCCAATCGTAAATGGGTGACCATTTGAATTTGGAGTGTTTTTTTTTTTTTTTCTCTAGTTGTTGTCAACTCTTTTCAGTGTGATCCCATCAGATTTTCGTAATTTCTGAATCATTACATTTTAACTAGTGAGTCTGAGCTGATCTTTTCATCAATTTTGAGTGATTCCATTTTCATGGTGAGTCTGGACAAATGGATTGCCATTATTTTTGAGTCATCCCATTTATTGGGTTGGTTTGACCGATTGGATTGTCATCGGAAATGGATTGGCTACTCCCCCGCCACTAGGTGGTCGGTTGTCGGTGCTCTGGGGCCCACATGATGTATGTGTTTCATCCGTTTTTAGATCATTTTATGGCTTGATCCCCAAAATGAGAGAGATGTAAATCTCGTGTAGACCACACCACAGAAAACAATAGTGATTGGTTATCATAACTAATAGAAACTTAGTTTTTTTCTTGTTGTTTTGTGTTCCATGTGATTCCAACTCCATACCAAGGAAAGAACAATTGGCATGTTCTTCTTTTTGGTAATATTGGACATTTTAATCAGACCTTGCTTTGCATCCTCTAATTCTTTTATTTATTGTTCAATGCAGGATAGGTGTGCTCAACATGACAAAGTAGGCGCTTTCAAGAATGATGGGAAAAAATGATGTAAGTTAAAGTTAGGGGCTCTGCATAGGACGAGAATTGGAAGGTAGGAAATTACCTCTATTTTTTTTTTTCTTAAAAATTTGTGTAAATTTTCTTATACCTCACCTAGAAACAACTTCTTATTTGAAAGGGTAATTGTTTAATCTTATTAACATCATTTGGTTATTGAAGTATGAATCTAGTGACTATCATGTAGGAGGTAATATTTGTAGACGCATTGCAAATTAGAATTGGGCTTTTGTTGAATGCAGTGAACAGGATAATTTGGAAAAGGTTTACTGAACTAGAAATTTCTTGGAATTCTTGAATTAATTTGGAAAAGGATGTCTTCATAATCTGCAATGGTAATTCTTCAACAAGTTACTGGAATTTTTCACTTGTGGTACTCACTTTACTGGAATTTGTCATTTGTGGTACTCACTTATGTTGAAACTTTTGTAGAGTAATGCCTTGTAATTCATCTCATGAATACATTCATTAAAAAAGTATTTATTTTAAGAATATATATGACTTTTTTTTCTTGCTTTAGAATACCAAATGTTGTCCTTTTCTCATGAATGAATCATGATCATCATCACTATAACCTTGTCCCATCTATTTGATGTTGGCTTTTTGACAATTATCATGGTTGATGGGCAAAAGTTTGACAACAAGCAAACCGGTGCTACATGAGATCAGCACTTTTAGTGGTCCTCCATGCCACATGCATCTTATTGAGACAGATACCATGCGTTTCCATGTTTTGGGCCAACAAATCCATGTGTTTTTGGGCTGATATGATACAGATATTCATATCAGGCCTTTATGAATATGATACTACTGTATTGAGTGATATGATACAGATATTCATAAATATGTTTTCCTTTGGTGGTGGGCTAAACTTTTACAACCGATGGCCCGATTACATTTATTTACATGGGTTGACTTTTAATACCTAGAAAAATGATAGGAAAATTTGTAATAAGGCAACATCTCAAACAATATCATGCATTTTTATAGTGAATTTCAAGAATATAGATTCTCGTCAAGGGTGGTACTTAGAATGATGTAAATTGATCATAATTTAATCTCTTCTCCTTATAAATGATTTTGTTGACTTTGCAAAACAATGAGCTTGCAGAATCGATGTTGCACCCATGGGCTTAGTTATTTCTCAATCACCAACATCTTGCCTCTAAAAAATATTATTTTGCTTTTAACCGTTTCATCGTGTCATAATTGTTATTGTTTTTATTGTTAACACCATGAAATTTTACTTCTAGCTCATGTAGATTTTGTTCAAATCCGCCCTATAATAACTCATTTATTTCGTCTTTGTCATATCATCTCGTTGTCGCTATTAAGGCAATGCATGATGTTATTTATCTTCGCCATCATCTAGAGAAGGCAAGTTCAGATCCCTTCACCTTTGGTCCATTGTATGAACTCATTGTAATAGATATTTGGTTCCTAGAGAGTCAAGATTTCATAAACTGTGGAAGCCCCACTCTATATTAGGTAATTATGCCCCTCGTTTCAATGGCAAAAATGCACCCAATTCAGAAATCAGTGAAGCCCCACTCTATATTAGGTGGAAAACAGAAAGTCCACCGAATCGGCTTCAAATGACAAGAGAGCTCATTTATCAAAACAAAATGAGCATGTTGTAATCACTTAATAATGTCTCCTCTTTGCAGTTTCCATTCTTGTTTCGACTTTGGCATCACCATTTACATTAGCCGTGCATTTGCTAAATTTGCCAAAGCTTTATAATCTTTTTTTATGGGTTGGTTCTTTAGATCCTGGCAAACTCATAAAAATACTCAAATCATCAATACCCAAATCAGTAAGTGCATTCAACCGTGATGTTTCTCCTCCAAGATTCACCAAATTGTGACATTCACATTTTCTCGTAGTGTGCTATTTCGGCTTCTTAGAAAGACATTGAAAACTAAGATAACTCGAAATGGGCATTAGTACTTGGTCAAGTGACTCAAACCCAAGACTGGTGAATGCAATCGCAATAACACTACAAGAAATCTCCTTATCGCAAGGCGCTTCTCATGCGGCCCCCAACAAAACGCCTGTAGATATAAAACATGCGGCGTTTTACGCGCCGCCGTGTACGGATAAGCGTTTATGTTTCTTTAATTAGTTGCAATTTCTGTTTCTTTAATTTACACTTCATATACTATTGCAATTTATGACTGTTATTGTTGTTTATCTTTTATAGCATTCAAGTAATGAAGTCTCTTTACGGCAGGAAAGGTTTTATGTTAACAAACTTAATATTATATTGGTTAAGGTCAAATTCATTCTCATTGTGTTAGGCTCATCCCTTTTGTGCGATGGGGCTATCTCTCGTAAGACATCTATCCTCTTTCTCATTGAGTGTCTTTTAAATATTTCTTTTGAATTGTTTTTATTTACTAAGTAATGTTTTACTATCAGCCTAGTATTAAGCAAATCTAGTTGATTTGGTGATGTTCTTTTATTTCTTTTCACTACAAGAAAAATGGTTAGGATGTGGATATTTCTTTGTGATAGCTTTTGGTTATGTAATCACATTGATTTTTGTGATTTCTTAGATTTAATGTTTCCTGGCTCCTGGTGGTAACTGCTCTGCTCCTACTGAAACCATGCATACTCTGGTATTGCTCATGCACATGGAATATATAGTGGAAAGGAGATGAGTCCTTTCATGAAAGTGAGGAAATCTTCTAGTATTTTTGAAGTTTGTGGCTCTTCTGGTGTCAACCCAAGAACTCATTTTACTATCACATTGAATGTGAACTGAAGAAAGGAACCAAAAAAAATAAAAAAGGACACTTCTCCTAATTTTCTTTTATAGACCCCATACTATAAGTAGAGTAACATTGTAACCATGGATATGCCATTGATGGGAAGCCATGTAACATCCTTCCATAGTCCACGGTTCCACTTTGTTATTGGAGTTGTGGTCTGCTGTAATTTTCAAGGCAATTTGTGGGACCAAAATTAGAAAGATGAATGTTAACATTTACTAAATTGTCATGACTACTAACAAGGAGAAAAAGTTAGCTCAACTCCATAGCTATTGCTGGCATCTCATAGTTTTGTTGATGAGGTCAGGCTTAGTTGGAAATGGGCAAAAATGATTTGGATTAAGCATGGGTCTCACTTGTCGAATTAATAACTAGTGAACATTAAGATGTTGTATTTTCTTTCTTTCGATGGTATCTAAGTACCGTTAGAGTAATGGAGTTATCATCTGCTTGCTAGAGTTTAATGGTTGAAACTATACCATTCCATCGAGACTACCTGGTGTCTTTAAAAAGAGGGAGGCTTTCTTTTAAGAAGGTATTTTTTTACTATGCCTTTCCCATACCTCTATCTGAAAATCTTAATCGTGAGTAGCATCCATTCATTTGATTTTGAAATACTTTCATGCAGAAATTATCCATTCACATGTACATGCAGTTCAAAGATGTTGCTCTTAAAGTTGCAACAAAGGAGAATGAATTTATAATCCTTACAACAACAAAACAAGAAAACTTGCATAAGCTATGCCAAGAAAATATGGTAACATCCATAGATAGTTGTTCTTTTCATAATGGGCCTTTGAGGAATTCCATCCATTTGAAATGGAGAAATGCAATCTCTCTTTTCATAATAGGCCTGTTTCAAATTGCTTACGATGAAACCCTTTAAGAAGCTCGATTTCATTCTAGTTTATCCTTTTGTTTTATTAACTTAGACTTATTTTGATGAAAATGTAAGTCTCCATAAGAACTTTATGGCATTGGGTTTGGATTACAAACCGATAATTCTCCTTTCCCATTTTTATGTTGACGAGTTGTTTCGGTCGATGTGAATACGCAATTGAAGAAAAGAACATTACAAATGATGTCAAAGTGGACACAAACTCTAACTAAGACATCCAGCTTTGGTAGATATGTACTCCTCGCTTCATGCAAAGATTCAACAATTTTTTCTTCATACCTTCTTGTGGATTATTTTACTTGAACAGAGATATGTGACTCGCACCATAGTGATGTATGGGTTTTATCCACACACCATCCATTTTTACACATTATTTTAGGAGTATGACAAAACTTAAGTGGATCTAAGGTTCAAGTGAACCACACAATAGAAAGTGGTTGTTATAATGATTCGCACCATAGAAACCATCAAGTGGGCCCACCAAGATGTTTATTTTCCATCCAACCTATTCATAAGGTCACACACACCTGGATGAAGGCAAAAATGCAAACATCGATTGACCCAAAACTTTTATAGCCCCCAACACATTCTCAACAAAGAGGTGTTTTATTCCCACCATGTTTTTCACCGAGCCTTGAATCTACTTCATTTTTAAGCTTATACACTAAAATAACATGGTACAATGGTTGAACTGAGTGATGATAAAACCACAAGTGAGTTATAACTTGTGGACAAGTGAGTTGGGATATCGAGGTTTATGGAGGGAATAAGGTTCAACTCAAGTTGACCCAAGTTGGTGCAAATTTTCTTAATATATACATTATGTATCCATTTGTCACTCATTTTAGGGATAGCCCAAAAATAAAAAAGATCCAAAATCTGTGGGGCCACACTATATGAAATAATGGTGATTGACGATTAAAAACTTATTTTATAAAAGTTTTGGATCAAGCTAATATTTATTTTTTCCTTCATCCAAGTTTTGTTAGAAGTTAAATTCGAATATTTCATGTGGCGTGGTCCACTTGAGCATTGTATATGCTTTGTTTTTTGGGCTCAAGCCATAAAATTATCCGGAAAATGGATGGATAGAGCGGATAAAATACATAAATCATGGTGGGCCTCACAAAGTTTACTCAGTATGCTAATGATAGAGTTACTCACTACGCAATCCTCTTCTGTGTTAATGGCAGAAGCTAATTTCTTCATATTACATAAACCTAGGTGGGGCCCACCATGTTGTTTGTTGGAAATCTACCATTTCCATTCGTTTTTCCATGTCATTTTAGGACAATTTCCCAAAAGTCACGCAAATCCAAAACTACTTCTTCTTCTTTTTTTTTTTTTTTTTTTGGGTTAGCTTGTTGGTACACACCCGTGTCAGTACATTAAAAACTTAGGTTCATCGTGTACAAGCCACTATATGGCTTTCCTCAGCCGTCTTTGAATTCAGTCCATCCATATTGAGTTGCATGGTAGTTAATGCTTCTATAAAAAGGCTCATATTGAGTTGCATGCTATGATGCTTATGATGCGCTTTTATCCTTGAAGAAAAAGGGAAGAAAAATCATTCCCACATATTTATATATATAAAAAATTCATAGCTATTCTCCTCCATCTGCTAGTTACAGGTATTTATTGGTTCCTTTTATTTTATATCAAATTTATTTTTTAGTTATTTTATTTGTTTTGTAAACTTTTTGTCTTTGCATTGGTAATCAAGGTGGAGCGTTGGTAATGTAGGGGGCTTTCTTTGCTTCATATGGGGATGGATATGGACTTCATTCTAGTATGGTTATTTTTGCAGAAATATTTGTGACCGAAAATTTAATTTTAGATAGTGTAACTCGATTATGAGTGTATATATTGTTTTATCACCCGACCTCTATGCATGGCATGTGGTGGTGTCTTACAAAGGTCCTCTATATGCATGAGTTCTAGTTCTTGGGGTGCATTTCGTAAGTCTTGCCTCTAAGGCCACCGAAGTCCGTTGATTTTTTCTTTTTTTTTCCTTTTGCTTTTCTTTTGTGTCTCAATCAGAATTTTCTCATCCATTATGTAACCTTTCATTCTCAGGTCCCTGTAAATGATTAACAGGTTGTGTTTGAATGCTAATTTAAGCCTGTAAAGGTCTTTTGATTTAGAAGATTTAGCCTAGCAGAATTTTTAATTGTTTCTATTATTTTTTCTTTTACACTGTAAATGGTTTACCAGCGTTTTAAACAGATTTTACAGGCGTATTTTTAATCTCTCATTAGCGTACGTTACAACTTTTTACCGGCGGTTGTTGTTATTTTTAGCGGCGTTTATTACAAAGTTTTTAACATCAATTAGTATAGTTTTTTGGGGCGGCTTAGAACGATTTTAGCGGCGCTTTTATGATTTCTACCGGCGCTTGTACAGCTATTATCGGCAGTTACCAGAGTCGCCGCTAAATGGTAATAAGCGCCGCTAAAGGACATTTGTAGCGGCGGCCGCTAAAACCGCCGCTAAAAAGGGATGAACGCCGGTAAATGACGCAGCGACGCCCCCCTTTTGCGGCAGCCGCCCGACCGCCACTAATTCTTATATCGGCGGTTTTTTGGACTTTTAGGGCGGTTTTGGCCGCCGGTAATGCCTGTTTTTCTTGTAGTGAGATCTTATTCGTTGAAACTCATTTCTCTTGGATTAACATTGAGCGAAAAAATAGTCCTCGCACACTTCTCTGCCTAGCTAACAATCTACAAACAAAGATTTATAAGTAACTCTCGGGATTAAATCTAGACTACCCAATAAGTTCCAAAACCAAGACTTAATTTAAGGAGATCAAAGAAAGGAGTTGTGGATGCATTTTCCCCCCCATTCTTGCGCTAAAACACAAAAATTGGCCGAAACTTGTAAGGTACAAACCCACCAAAAAAACGGCAACAAACAATCGATTTCTTAGTTCTATAAGCTCTTATGGGTCCATCTACACCGTCCATTAGCATTACATTGAAGAAATAAGCAACAGTCGAGAATCTTCCATGATCATGCCATCTTCTTCCTTGTATTAAGCCAAACCAAACGATCCATGTTGGGCCCTGATTGCATATCTCAATAGTCCATCAGGTAGGTCATCTGATCATCATCTAACTTATGAAATTCAACCAAGATCCACCTAGTGAGTAGAATCAGAAAACCCAACCAAGCAGCGTCGAAAGAAGCTGTGCTCAGACTCGTTTTCGCACGATGTTATAAACAGCTGAATCGACGCTCATCTATGCATAACAGTGTTCAGAGACATGTAGAAGATATTCAAAACTCCAGAAAGACCCACTCAACAACAGGGAGAGATCATGACAAATCGAGAAGAAAGAATGAGAGAGGAAAAGGGAGAGAGAGAGAGAGAGAGAGAGAGAGAGAGAGAGAGAGAGAGAGTGCAATCAAGTCACTGACTTGTTGGGTATTGTTGGGTTAAATGAGGCTCGGATTGAGTCCAAAACCTTTTTGGATGTGTCTAGAGTGAGGAGAGAGAGAGAGAGAGAGAGAGAGAGGTGAAAGAAAGAACAAGAAGAAGAAGAAGAAGAAAGAGAAGGAGATAATCGTGTCTTGTGCGCTATGCCAAATTAGTTGAGTCGTTTAGCTCAGGCCTGGATAGGGTCAGGTTAGTTTCCAACAAAGCTGAGTAGGCCAGGGAGTTCGACGAGGAAATTCTGGTTGAAGACGATTTAAGGCTAAGTCAGGTAGAAAACTTGGCCGAGTCTTGTTTAAGTCAAAGTGAGTATAAATTGATTTATTTGATTCTAATTTTTATTTAATGTTAATGTGGGAATAAAACCCCTCCAAATATAAACCTAGATTTAAATTGTATATCAAAACCCTAAACCCTACGTGAAACCTTAAGCTTTAATCCTAACTATATGAGTTGTGTAACTGATAAATTTTGTAAAATATGTTAGGATTCGACCCTAAAGCATGTACACGTGTCCGGTTAACATAGGAAGGAGATTGTAACATCCCGAAAATCGGGGGTCGAGCATAAACTCAACTCTCGAGTTCCAGAACATCACTTATGCAATAAAATGAATGATGATTGAATGTTGACTGTATTTGTGCATTGAGCATGAGTGAGATTAAGCCAAAACAGCACATCATACTCCAGAGACAATTAAATTGCAAGCGGAAGACTGTAATAGACATATAAAATATAAAAACTGTGGTGAGTCTCCAGAGTGTGATAATGTTACCAGGTTAAATAATTACAAGTACAATTCTAAAATTTACCAAATGTGAGGAAGTGTAATGTCTTCTATCCCAAGTACCATAGCCCCGTCAATACATTACCAGGTCTTCATAAACCTGTCAGAGAGTTATATGTAGGAGAGCTCCTCCTCAATACCATAGTAGTGGTCTGGCTCTGCTTCATAAGCATCGCCATCACCTGAAACTCAACAAGTCTGGTTGGTGTATACAACACCGTCCCGTAACGTGGGAGTGAGTGATCAACTCAGTGGAACAGTAAAGCATAGGTTAACATGTTATCAACTCAGTCAAGCAGAAATGATAAAGCAGTAAAATCAAACACTCCTAACTACTCTTATTAATGCAAGTATGAATGCAGTTATGATGTATGCCCTCACCGACATACTCCCTCATGCGACACCATCTTCGTTCGCGGCATGTTTTCTTTTCTCAGTGCTCCACATCTTCCAGGCACATGCAATGCATGATGAATATGATTACCAAGTTATTATTAGTCCATTTCGAATAGCAGGATTGTGAAACTAAGGTACCTCTCTTGTATCATTCCCAAACATGATCCATTCTAGGGTCGTCAGTCCTAGACAATCTCATACAATGGTGTGTTTCTAGGTTGTTGCAAGGGCTACCAGGGCTGTTACATGGAATCGTTGCACCACTCCCCTATCACCTTATCAATACAGGCCTAATTTATACTATATTATTACGGGAAGGCTTATCGCCTCACCGCATATTTAGAGTATGCTCGAGGTCACTACATCGGATACGGTCAGGGTTGTCAGGGCTGTTACATGGAATCATTGCACCACTCCCCCATCACCCATCAAGTAGTGTAGGCCGACAGCTCGAATATAGTGTCCCATATCACCATAATTGGCTCACGAGTCCGTTGCTCACCGGTTACTACGGGAGGCACATGGCCCCAACAGAGGCCTGCACCGACCACGTTGTCCCATACCACCATGCCCGGCTCATGAGTCTTAGCGATTGAGGTACCATGGTTAACGGATTCCACTGGTAAGTTTGGTACCCTAGGTTCAAGCAGTGGTGACCAAACATGGTGAACATACATTAGACAGATCGGGTTACTTGACGAGCTCGACTAGCACGAGCGCCCGTTGAGTTGTACGACATGAAGTGCATAAACACTTCGTGTGGCCTACCACTGCCAACAAGCAACGCAGACTCGGGTTCGTCAAACACGTCCTACGTGGCGAATGAATCTCACCACGAATTCGATCCCATTACCGACTACCTGGACTATACAATAGCCCCAATCACATTCAATTTGCAGATAGGTAAAGCAGTAATGGATCAAGATTCAAATCATACAATCAAAGTCTGGTATTATCCGTTTAGGGCTGTCAGGACTGTTGCACGGAATCGTTACACCATCCCCCATCACCCTTCACAGATTTAATGGAATACAATATAAACATGTGAAGCAAACAGAGTAGAATTAAATAAACAAGTAATTCAGGCATGTTAACAAGCATGTCATAAAGCATGTTATAAAACATGTTATAAAGCATGCTATAAAGCATGTCATAAAGCACTATATAAACAGGAAACACAAACACATATATTTCATAAGTAAGCGGTTAAAGTAATTAACCACATGGAGGAAACATACCGGTCTCTAAGGTAGTTGAGAATCCCATCTCAACACCTACCTAAGGAATCATCATCCAAACACTTACAAGCATTTTCACAAACACTTAAAATACACTATTACAACATACATAGTGTATGTTAGCAAAACATGTATTAGGACGAATCCTTTCGCCAAGCAATTATTTTATGCATATATAATATATTCATACAACAAATAATCATGGCAAACACATCTCCAAAATGTATACGTATACGGTACTTTCTACAATACACTATTTCTACATACATAGTGTATATTAGCAAAACATGTATTAGGGCGAATCCTTTCCCCAAATAAGTATTTTATCCATATATTATATATTCATATAACAAATAATCATGTCAAACACATTTCCAAAATATATACGTATACGGTATTTTCTACGAATACCTAGAATATGTAAAATTTCATATTCTACGTCTTTAATCGAAATAGAAAACAGAAAGCACTTTGTACATGTGTAATTGCATGCAGATCATGAATCTATCATTATCTGACATTGAAAACGTTGAAAACCATAACCTATACACCTAAAGTCCACACCTTTTGTCGTAGAATCGAAACGGAGTCGATAGAATTGCTAAGCTTCTGCATACGACAGTTTGGTAACCTATAGAATGAAATAGGTTAGCTATTTCATAACCTACAACCTTAACAACCCTAAAACAAATTAGGGTTAGGGTTTCTTACCTAGAAACGGAGCCAGAATCGCCGGGAATGCGATTAGAATGGAGCAGTTAAGCATGGATAGTAGCAGGGAAGCAAGGCAGGGAAGAATCTCTCGCATCTCTCTCACTTTCTCTCTCTTTCCCTAGGGTTTTTCTCAAATTCGGATGGCTGAAATGAGAGAGGGTTTACGGTCCTTATATAGCCTAAAAACTCACCGAAATAGACTTGTGGACAAGGTATACTTTGGTTATAACCAAAGTGAGCTGGTTTCAGCTTAATGGAGGACTTCTGGCGGGCCTCCTTGAGCCAAAGGTTGGACTTAAGCTCACAAACTATGGATCTAGGTTCTATTAAGTTTTCGTTCCAGTAGGGTTCTCAGATCACGCGTGGCGGGCCAGTTTCAGTTCAACGGTCAGCGGATCTCGATCGGAGATTCCGAGTACATGATATGTGTATGAAATTTCTCCTGATCCGAGGGTGTAACTTAGTTTGATTCTGACGGTCTGGTTGCTTAAAACTGATCCGCAAGCGAGAGGTGCCAGATTACTATTTAAGATATTTTATTTTGAATTAATTTTACATTTCTCACACTCTTCACTCCGAGCTCAAGCGAATAGCGCTGGGACACTATCTGGATTTGATTTCCGAGATGGTTGTCAAGCCCAGCGAGGCGGTCCTAAGTCCTTAACCTCGTATTATTCTGGACTCCGATGTGCGGTCCAGATCTGTTACGGAGTTTCAACATGCTCCCGAGAGCAGTCGGGTAATGAGATTGATCCTAGATTTTAGGGTAACCTAGCGTCAATGATTCTACAAGTTTTGGATCTTGCAGATCGTATTTAAAGTGATTCAAACGGATTTTGTAGCTAATCTAGCTTAGCTCTTAGTTACTTTGTCTCATTTCTAAGGGATTTAATCCTAAGTGATTTCTGGTTGAGGTGGTACTCAGGCCTTTATAGTTTGTATATAAGGTGATCCAAGTTATAATACTTAACTAGTTTAAGATAGTGTCTAGGGTGAAAGTACTTAGGAAAATTGAAAGAACAAGGTGGTAAATGGTTGGACTTGTGAAGGAAATGGGTTTAGAAGCGATTTTAGACTGTGGAATTCAGTTCTGACAAGTTAATAAGGTGTTAGGAGCGGCCCATTGCCTAAGGACGTCTAATTCCAGGTTGGTAAAAATTCGGGCTATTACAGAGATCCAACTCAAAAGGTGAGGATTTCTGTTTAAGCTTTCCACTAGATTCATAGTATAGTTACATCTTATTTAATTAGTCATTTTAAGTTAAATTTCTCAATTTATGTTTAATTTCTAATGATTATTGTGTTTCGACATATCCTAATATGATTGGAAATCTAACCATGTATGAATTACATTTGCTTTAATTAAGCTTTAATGTTAAGCTATGTACATTGTTTGTTTACATGATAGAGATTTTTGAATAATTATGCTATGGAACAAATTCATGATGGTTATGGACTGATTTGAGTAATTTGGGACATGTGGCATGGTTACCTACGTCAAGGATTCAACTTGATCCACGATCCATGTGGAGGATGTGTATGGAAAATCATTCATGATAATACTATGTGTCGATTTGTTGAAACACACATCATTGAAACTATACCTTGAAACTTAGTTGGTCTATTTACCTATTGGGCTTAATACCATGATCATTTGTGATTTTTACCGTTACTTTGTGACTTGTTGAATACCTTAAATGGTATGGGTGACGATTCCTTATTTTGTATTCACTTGTGACTGGTTTTAGTGCCTTAAGTGGTACGGGTGACGAGCCCTTTGATTTATGTCTATGATTGGACATGTGATTACAAGAATTATTCAATTTATCATGGTATTATGATTTGAAGGCCACTGAGTGTAAAGAAATTTTGTAATTGGTTGCTTGTAAACTGAATTAATAAAGGATTGGAAAATTATACATTCATAGTGAAATGATGGTAATGACCACTTTAGTTGAAGTAAGAATAGGTCAAGATGTCTTAGAGGGGGATGAATAGGACTTTATAAAATTTTATGACAGTTTAAAATCCTATCATCATTATCTTGATCTAATATAACAATTTATCAAGATATCTTTATCTTAACTCTAATGGCTTCTAAGCCAAATAGAAGATCCAATTATAAGACTATTCAATATCTAAACAATACATAAATTTAGTCTATGATAGATGGAAAGAGTGACTGTGTGTGAGATGTGATACTTATCAGTTCTAAATAATCATGCATTATGTGATCATTCAAAGTATACACAATAAAAGGATATACAAATAACAATCTCAAACACAATCATTTTATAGTGGTTCGCCTACTTGCCTACTCTACTTCTAGTGGACGCACTCAACCCTTGAGTGTACCAGATCTCACTAATGGAGGTTTCAAATCAGATTTACCTTAAACCAGTATAACCTACATAAGGCTGACTCTTTGACCTACATAAGGTACCTAACATGTCTCCACGAGACACAAGTTTATGCCCCACACAAGAGAAAGGGTCAACACACAATACCCAGGTTTTACGCCCTACACAAGAGCAAGGGATCTACACAGGAACCTAGGGTTTTAGGCCACACAGGCTAAGGATACATACAAAGAGCCTAGAGTTTATACCCTACACAAGAGTAAAGGTCAACACACAACACCTAGGTTTTAGGCCACACAGGCCAAAGATCCACATAAGGAACCTAAGTTTATGCTCACCAAGAGTAAGGGTCAGCACATAGCACCCACGCATATTCTCCCGTCGGAGGCCTCCTATGAAGACTTAAAAGGGGTGAGAATCACCTGTGACCTAATCCTACACAAAGGAAGAATTAGCAGGGTCTCTGAACTCTAATGACTTACAGATAAGTAGATGAACCCCAATAAGCACGTTGATGAAGATCTCCTCCTTTGATGATGAAGAATTTTCAGCTCCCTTGAACCGTAACACTGATGATGCTCCAATGTATGGTGACGGGTTGGGTCAAGGTTATGTTGGAATCTTACTCTATTAAATGATTTTCTATTTTAGAGACAGAGTGATTCCAAGCATTCAAGCATTCAAGGTATCCCAGCTCAATGATTTGCCATTAAGGTGGTAGTTGGATAATCCTTAAATGTGGAAGTTCATTCCCCAATTCATTCTATTGAATATCAATGATGAGGGTGGGTTGGAGGATGAACTCCCATTAGAAAAAGATCTTAGGGTAAATATGTAGGACCCTCTTAAGGCTCTCTCTATTTTTCTCACTGCAGCAACCAATAGTAAGCTCTCCTTAAATAGGCAAAGAGATCCAACGGTAATACAATAGTCAAATTTTTTTTATAGAGTTTGATATCATCGAATGTATACTTTTGAAGACATCGAGGGACAGATTGATGATATGAACTCTTCTGACAATCACCATTGAATATCTTATACACAGATCGATCATATTGAACATGCTTTGATATCATCGGATTTTGAACTCCGATTCCATTGACCCATGGATCGATTCCTCGACAATGAAAAACAAGAGAAGTAGGTTAAGACTTGGGATAACAACTTTGATATTATCCAGCCTCCCATGATGTCATCGGATTTTAAATATCGATGATATCGATACATAGTTTGATTCATTGATCTTTTATAGAAGGTTTTCCTGTAAGCTCGCTGGACACTCCATTGTCCTAATTTGATGATATCGACCTAGATTCGATATGATCGATATTTGAATATCGATATTATCAAAGGAGTCTCGATTCCTCGAATCATTTAAAGAAGATTTTCTTGAAAAGCTTGCTGGACAGTTTGGTCCGAAATCGATAACATCGAAGGTCCATCGATATCATCGGAGTTTGAATTCTGAGGATATCGAGGCTTCCTTCGAGTCATCGATAAATGTATATTTGCCATAGGAACTTGCTTGACACAAACAGACCAGGATTCGATTATATCGAGCCGTCTCGATGATCTCGAAATTTGAATGTCGATGATATGGATAGGTTCATCGATTCATCGATAATTTTGTCCAAAGATCAAGTTGGTTGCTAGACACAAGTAGTCCTCAATTCGATAATATCGATTCTATTTCAATGACATCGATAACTGGAGTTCGATCTCATCGAGGTGGCCTTGATATATCGATGAAAGCTGAAAACTTAGAGATTTTCTTGATTTTCAAAATAGTTTTTATACTTTAAACCTTATGTTGTTCTATCTATTTTAAAGGATTTTATGTACATGGGTGTTTTGGGACATGGGATGTGAGGCTAAGTTTACCTTTGACGGGTTTGGAGCACACGTCTAGTTGTGGCAGACACTTAAATGATCTTCCTATGGGGCTGCTAACTCAACACTCACGCTAATTGACAAACTAGAGCACTTTCAATCTCCCCCTTTGTCAATTACGTGACAAAACACCTGAAATCCTAGAACAACACCTAGACCAACACCCTAAATTGTGTGTACATGAACTTTACACAATTTTACATATATGTTAATTGAGTTCACTCATAAGATTGTAACATTCAGTAGTAGATGCTCTCCCTATCTTCTTGCAGTTGCTCCCCCTAACACCTGTACCACCATACATACATAGATACACACAATTTTCTTCATTGGTGGGATTTGTTCTCCCCCTTTTTGTCGGTCATTGGTAGAGGGCAAGATATATCAATATTAGCTGACTGAAGTTGGAGCATAAAATCATGGGAGAATTAAGGCAAAAGAGAGTGGTGATTTCATAAAAACAGATAGCAGTATATCTTTAAACCTCAGAAATCACAATCTAGTTTTCAAGCTTAATAGTTATCAGGAGAGCAATCACAAATTAGTTCACAATATCTATGGGTAGAGAATAATTTGCAGAAGGACATGCATCTTTATCAGAAAATGCTGTAAACATCATACTCAGGATAGGCATAAAAACTATATAGATTATCGAACAACCATCAGAATATCCAAAATAAAAACTGCCCACGTTTGGCAGTATTAAACATCCAACCCAACCAAATAGCTAGCCCAACCATGGGCATATCTAAATACAAGTATTTTCCTCATTCAGAGGATATCTATAAACCACAACAACTAATAACCAAAAAAAATTGGTTAGACTGTCCATGTTAGTTAGCCACCACATATACACATAAGAAGGTAGGGCATTCAAAAAGATATCTATGCTCTAACTTGTAGATGAGTAATTGATGTATGTGATGGTAGGAGAACTATTGACTCTATGGTGCTGGTGTCGAGGAGGATGGTGCCATGTCATCTCGACGGTACGTCAACAGATCAACGAGCTGCTGGTCCAGGTGCTACACTCCAGACACCATTTTCTCTAATGCTGAGAATTGCACATCATGCCTTTCTAGATTGTCCTCTATTTGAGCCAATCCACGCTGCGTCGCCCCGACCCTATCTTGATGGAATTTGAACCGTGGGGTCTGATCAGAGTTGGTCGAAGCTGGAACTTGTTGAGGCTCTTGAGAATCTCCTCCTAGTGGCACTGCTCCTTCTCCCATCTCCCCTTCTTCATGAATTTCTTCCTCAGGTTGGCCTTCCGGATATGGATGAAATTTAAGATCCATTTTTTGAATATTGACCCTGTTAAAATGTTGTAGTGCTCGTTCAGGATCGTCGGTTGTAGGAAGATTGATTGTATCACATAACACATGAATGATGTGAGGAAAGGGCAGATGGACTTCTTTGGACGTGTGGATGACAAGAGTCAATTGGTGAAGAATCAAGGTAGGTAGACACAACTTGATTCCAGTGGCAACATAGTACATAACCATGACCATGAACCCTGTAAGATCTACTTGATTTGGTCCTCGAGGGTAACCATTGGAGCAGAATATTCCGTGCAGTACTTGGTATTTAGGGTGCATATATTTGGCTTTCAATGCATTCCCTTAGTACCATGGGATATCTCTGTCCAGACATAGGAATTTTGTGATAATAGACCGAGTGATTGGGTTCTCAAGGTCAAGATCAGACAACTCGACTGGAGATAAGGTTAGACCAAAAATGCTAGCAATGGATTCCGCAGTAAGGTCAACATTGTCACCCCGACAGTGATAGTAATGGATGGTGGATCTATGACTGGAGAATAACAATACATAAGAAAACAATAGGTCCGCTCATCATAACATGGACCTCCGAAATCAAGAAAGGGCAGCCAGTCGATCGCATCCAACAGAGGTTCCAAATTGTAGGTTTTAATGCATTCCCTGTCAATCCTACGTTCATGCACCAAGCACCTCCCTGTGTATTTGTTAAGAATATGCGGAGGGACCACAATAACATGTGGGGATGCTGGTGCAGCAACATGAGCTTCACCACGCATCGTTTGTCTGCTTTGTTTGCGTGTGGAGGACCTCTGGACAGGTGCCTTAGCCCTATTCTTTGGGGCCAGAGTCTTTTGCTTGGTGGGTCTGGAGGATTCCCCAACAACAGGTGCTTTCCTTTTGTCTTTACTCATTTAGACTAGGATAATAAAAGAAATGATAGTGGGAAGGATTTAGACAAGGGACTGAAAGCTATGAACTCCACCAAGAGATTTCTTAAATGAAATCGATTAATCAATCTAGAACTAACCCAAACAACTAGCGTAGACCTTGAGGGATTAATAGGATGTGCAAGAAATTACCTGATTTGAACCACCCTAGACTGCTTGCGGTCAACAAAAGAGGGAAAAATGGCAAGAGAAGACGAACAGTTAAGAGAAGAAACACAATAGATTTTTCCCGCTCGCCCACTTTTTATCAGGCAGTGACCTTCGATATCATTGAGTATTATTTCGATGTCATCGATATGCCTCATTCGATGTTACTAAAATAGGAGTTCGATAACAGATCACTTAGTCTGACGTTTCTGATTCTGAGAAGTCGTCGATGATATCGATGTGTGGTAAATGATATCGACAGGGCATTCAATTTGACAACTAATTTATCGAGGAGAAGAGTATGGCATTTTATCTCCAGATTTCAATAGTCAGACAGACATGTATATCATAGTATATTCTTATCAGCTTGTATACCCAACAAAATTTGTACAACAAAAGTCATGACACCGAAATTATAAACATCAGTCATGCTTATACACAAAAAGAGTTTTGAGATATAGGACCCTCAGATATATCACTATAGTTACTAAGGATGCATCATTTCACACATCCATCTAGATCTAGATGCCATGACCTGGACTTGTTTTCCATGCTCAATGGTTACTAAGCATATGGATCAATCTTTCCATTGCCTTTGCTGATGTAACAGTGGTTACTGGTGCGAAGACCCTCCATAATAAGTTTTCTTGATAACTCCAGGATCTTGCACTTTAACTTGTTAAAAGTAACCACATGCTTGTTGTCACATATTTGAGAGATGCTTAAAAGATTGTGAGTTAGTCCTTTTATGCAAAAAGCGTTCTCATTTTTGAGCATCTCCATTCCTTCTATGGTTCCACGCCCTACTACCTCAGCGGTGCTTCCATCACCATAAGTGACAATCTCATCATCAAGATTTGAGTAATTTGAGAGAAGCGATTTGTCACCTGTGACATGTCTTGAGCACCCGCTGGCTAGGTACCGCTTAGTACTATTGCTTGTTATATGATTTGAGTATGTAACAAGGAATTTTTTTTTTCTTTCACTACCCATGTTCACTACAAGAAAACGGGTTTTTAGCGACGAAACTTTTATCGACGAAAATTTTCGTAGCTAAAAATTGTGGATGAGACTTTTAGCGATGAAAATTTTCGTTGCTAAAGACTCCAAACATTTTTTTAAAAAACATTCGAATGGATTACTTTTAGCTACGAAAATTTTTGTAGTTTTAAATCATGGATGAGACTTTTAGCGACGAAACTTTTCGTCGCTAAAGGCTCCAAAATTTTTTTGAATGAGACTTTTAGCGTCATGGAAACTTGTCGTCGCTAAAAGGTCAGAAAGGTAACAATTTTTCTTTTAGCAAAACAAAAATTTTCGTCGCCGCTAAAAATTCAGTAAACAACTTTTCAAAAAAATCGAAAGGATTACTTTTAGCTACGAAAATGTTCGTCGCTAAAGGGTCTGAACAATTTTTCTTATTAATCGCCGGAAATAATTTTGACTTTTAGCGACGAAAATTGTCATCGCTAAAGGCTGTAAACAAGTTTTCAAAAAATTGAAAGGATTACTTTTAACTACAAAAATTTTTATTGCTAAAAAAATGTGGAGGAGACTTTTGGCGACGAAAATTTTCGTCGCTAAAGGCTGTAAATAATTTTTCAAAAAAAGAGTACTTTAGTTTTAGTGTGAATGAGACTTTTAGCGAAGAAAATTTTCGTTGCTAAAGGCTTGTTAAAAAAATTAAAACTTTTAGCTACGAAAATTTCGTAGCTAAAAAACATTAATGAGACTTTTACCTATGAAATATTTTGTAGGCAAAAGTCTCTTTTTTTTAAAAATATTCCATCTCAAATTTCTTGATATACACCAGTTAGAATATAAGTCATCATATTCTTCCTGATATACACCTGTGATATTAATATTTCATCATATTCACATTCATATTCACATCCATCTAAACCCAAACTACGTAAATTCATCTAGACATAAACTACATTCATCCAAACATAAACTGCATCCATCCAAGCACAAACAATCCTATGGAAAAAAAACTAATGAAAAGGGAGAGAACATATGGGAGGTGATCCAGACAAATGGAAAGAAAAACAACCTTAACCTAAACCTAAACCTATAACCTACACTTATAGGTTTAGGTTTTAGGTTTATATTAAGGTTAGATTATAGGTTATAAGTTTAGGTTATAGGTTATGGGTTATAGAGGTTATAGGTTTTGTTTTAGGTTTAGGTTTAGGTTTAGGTTATAGGTTTAGGTTTAGGTTTAGGTTTAGGTTTAGGTTATATGTTATAGCTTTAGGAAATTGAGAATAGGTTAAGGTTTAAGTTTAAGAAATCAGGTTCTGGTTTGGGTTCAGTATCGGGTTTAGGTTTCGGTTTTCAAGTTTAGGTTTAGGTTTAGGTTAGAGAGTTAAGATTAAGATTAGGTGTAGGTTCAGGTTTAGGGATTTGAGAATACATTTAGGCAGGTTTTAGGTTTAGGTTATAGGTTATAAGTGTAGGTTATAGGTTTAGGTTTAAGTTAGGTTATAGGTTAAGGTTTAGGGAATTGAGAATAGGTTAAGGGTTAGGTTTAGAAATCGGGTTCGGGTTTGGGTTTAGGTTTGGGGTTTCAAGTTTAGGTTTAGGTTAAGGATTTAAGATTAGGATTAGGTGTAGGTGTAAGTTTAGGGATTTGAGAATACATTTAGGTTTTAGGTTTAGGTTATAGGTTTAAGTTTAGGTTATAAGTGTTGGTTATAGGTTTAGGTTTAAGTTTAAGTTAGGTTATAGGTTATAACTTTAGGGAATTGAGAATAGGTTAAGGTTTAGGTTTAGGAAATCGTGTTCGGGTTTGGGATCGGGTTTAGGTTTGTGTTTTCAAGTTTACGTTTAGGTTAGGAGTTAGGGAGTTGAGATTTGGATTAGGTGTAGGTTTAGGTTTGGGGATTTGAGAATACATTTAGGTTTTCGGTTTAGGTTTAGGTTTAGGTTTTAGGTTTAGGTTTAGGTTTAGGTTATAGGTATAGGTATAGGTATAGGTTTAGGTTTTAGGTTATAGCTTTAGGGATTGAGAATATGTTTGGTTTAGGTTTAGGAAATCGGGTTCGGGTTCTGGATTGGGTTTAGGTTTGGGTTATAGGTATAGGTTTTGGCATTTGAGAATAGGTTTAGGTTAAGGTTATAATTATAGGTTATAGTTTAAGGTTTAGGTTTATGAAATCAGGTTCGGGATCGAGTTTAGGTTTGGGTTTTTAAGTTTAGGTTTAGGTTTAGGTTAAGGAGTTGAGATTATGATTAGGTTTAGGTTTAGGAATTTGAGAATACATTTAGGTTTTAGGTTTAGGTTTAGTTTAGGTTTCGGCTATAAGTATATGTTTTGGGATTTGAGAATAGGTTTAGATTAAGGTTATAGGTTTAGGCTAAGGTTTAGGTTTAGGTTTAGGTTATAGGTTATACGTATAGGTTTACGTTTAGGTTAAGGTCTAGGTTTAGGCTATAGGTATAGGTTTTAGGATTTGAGAATAGGTTTAGGTTAAGGTTATAAGTTTAGGTTATAGGTTTAGGTTAAGGTTTAGGTTTAGGTTATAAGTATAGGTTTATGTTTAGGTTAAGGTCTAGGTTTAGGTTATAGGTATAGGTTTTGGGATTTGAGAATAGGTTTAGGTTAAGGTTATAAGTATAGGTTATAGGTTATGGTTTAGGTTTATGAAATCGGGTTCGGATTCGGGATCGGGATCGGGTTTAGGTTTGGGTTTTTGAGTTTAGGTTTAGGTTTTAGTTTATAGGTTTAGGTTATAGGTTTAGGTTTAGGTTATAGGAAATAGGGTTCGGGTTCTGGGATCTGGAGGGATCGAGTTTAGGTTTGGGTTTTCAAGTTTAGGTTTAGGTTTAGGTTAGGGAGTTGAGATTAGGATTAGGTGTAGGTTTAAGTTTAAGGATTTGAGAATACATTTAGGTTTTAAGTTTAGGTTTAGGTTTTAGTTTATAGGTTTAGGTTTAGGTTTTAGGTTTAGGTTATAAGTTTAGGTTATAGGTTATAGATTATAGGTTAAGGTTTAGGTTTTAGGTTGAGATTAAAGGTTATAGGTTATAGCTTTAGGGAATTGAGAATAGGTTAAGGTTTAGGTTTAGGAAATCGGGTTCGGGTTCGGAATCAGGTTTAGGTTTGGGTTTTCAATTTTAGGTTTAGGTTTAGGTTAGGGAGTTGACATTAGGATTAGGTGTAGGTTTAAGTTTAGGGATTTGATAATACATTTAGGTTTTAGGTCTAGGTTTTGGTTTTAGGTTTAGATTTAGGTTTTAGGTTTAGGTTATAAGTGTAGGTTATAGGTTTAGTTTAAAGTTAGGTTATAGGTTAAGGTTTAGGGAATTGAGAATAGGTTAAGGTTTAGGTTTAGGAAATCGGGTTCGGGTTCGAGATCGAGTTTAGGTTTGGGCTTTCAACTTTAGGTTTAGGCTAAAGAGTTGAGATTAGGATTAGGTGTAGGTTTACTTTTAGAGATTTGAGAATACATTTAGGTTTTAAGTTTTGGTTTTAGTTTTAGTTTATAGGTTTAGGTTATAGGTTTAGGTTTAGGTTTTAGGTTTAGGTTATAGGTTATAAGTTTAAGTTATAGGTTATACATTATAGGTTAAGGTTTAAGTTATAGGTTTTGGTTATAGGTTTTGGTTATAGGTTTTAGTTTAGGTTTAGGTTTAAGTTTAAGTTTAGGTTATAGGTTTAGGTTAGGTTTAGGTTATAGGTTTAGGTTTAGGTTATAGGTTATAGCTTTGAGGAATTAAGAATAGGTTAAGGTTAAGGTTTAGGTTTAGGAAATCGGGTTCGAGTTCGGGATCGGAGTTTAGGTTTGGGTTTTCAAGTTTAGGTTTACGCTAAGGAGTTGAGATTAGGATTATGTATAGGTTTAGGTTTAGGGATTTGAGAATACATTTAGGTATTAGGTTTTGGTTTAGGGTTTTAGTTTATAGGCTTAGGTTATAGGTTTTGGTTTAGGTTTTAGGCTTAGGTTAAGGTTAGGTTATAGGTTATAAGTTTAGATTATAGGTTATAGGTTATAGGTTAAGGTTTAGGTTATAGGTTTTGGTTTAGGGTTAAGTTTTGGTTATAGGTTATAGCTTTAGAGAATTGAGAATAGGTTTAGGTTATAGGTTTGGGTGTGGTTTAGGTTATAAGGGTGTGGTCCCTGCAAATACATATATAAACACGGCTTGCTCCAATTGGCCGTGCCCTTCCAATGCTGTCCATAGGAAATGAACAGCTTCATCATGGTGATAATAGCGCTTCCCACCTTCCAGGGACCCCCGCTCATCCTGATAGCTCCGACGCACATCCGGTTCTGCTCCATTAATTTCAAGCAAATACATAAACACGGCCTATCCAAATGGACAGGCCCTCCAATGTTATCCATAGGAAATGGACAACTTCATCATGGTCATAACAGTGGTTCCTACCTTTTAGGGACCTCAGCTCATCCAGATTGCTCCGACACACATCCAGGTCTACTCGATTAATTTCGAGCAAATACATAAACACGACCTATCCAAATGGCTAGGCCCCTCCAATGCTGTCCATAGGAAATGGACAGCTTCATCATGGTCATAACAGCGGTTCCTACCTTCCAGGGACCCCGACTCAACATCTGGATAGCTCCAACGCACATCCAAGTCTATTTCATCAATTTCGAGCAAATACATAAACATGGCCTGTCCAAATGGCCTGGCTACTCCAATACTGTCTATAAGAAATAGACAGCTTCATCATGGTCATAACAGCGGTTTCCACCTTTCAGGGACCCCCGTTCAACATCCGGATAGCTCCAACGCACATTCGGGTCTACTCCATCAATTTTGAGTTAATATATTTAAAAACGAGCTAGGTATCTATTTTTTTATGGATGAGAACCAATTTTCCAGACTATTCATCAGGCAGTCCCTAGAATGTAATATTCCATCTATACAGCTATTGACCAACAAATGAGATCCAATATTCCATATTATTCATCAGGCCATCCACACAAGAAACAATCCCCATTCTACAGGAATTCAACATCTATAAAATAAAAAATTACAACTTAGAATACAAAATTCATTGGGTAACTTGGACAGCCCAATAGATCGATCAAAACTGTCCACAAGTGTAGAACACATTTCAAGGGCTACCATGCAAAACAAAAAGGTTGATTGGATGATCAAACCATCCTAGACTCTGCCTTGTTTGTTGTAGCCATCCTTTTTCCAACCCACAGATGGGATGGTTAGGATTGCCCAACATAAATGATTCCTTAGAATCATATGCAATCCTTTATGGAAGGTATTAAATAGATGGTTCATATTGTTGGTTAGACATATTTTTGAACAAATGATCTTGATTCTTGACCGTCCATACTGGAGGCCATTGATGAGATGGTTAAGATCATCACCCATAAAATGTGTTCCAGACCTAGTTTCTTTGGTTAGACATATCAAATAAACTACAAAGGATATGAGGAATGTTAATATCACTCAATCATTCCACGCCTCCATGGGGCATAGGGAACTACGTATGGCATCTGGACCAATCACCTGGTGTGAACCATATCATGGACACCATTCTCATGATCCTAACCATTCTATTAAAGGAGTTCTAATGAAAAAAAGGGGCTAGTTGTAAAAAAAAAAGAAAAAAGAAAAAAAGACAATTCACAGACTGAAATCCTCATATAAGCAAAATAAAACTGTTTCACTGATGCGACTTTGAGGTGATGGCACAATCCATGTTGGGCTCACCAGATAAACAATCTAGATTTTGTACAAGTATGACACATGTCCACATGCAATTGTGTAAGATTTGCTTGTGGTATTGTTAATTCTCTGTGGAATCTGTATAGTTAACACAAGCTCAACAACCTTGAATGTCATATATGTGGAACCTTGGGTATATAATAATGTGGCAAGATGACTAGACCATTTTGTTGGCCATAGGGCTTGTGGGCCGCCACTAATGGGTGGATCCCACAGCTCTCTGTGTGTGTGTGGCATCAATTGAGTTTGAATGGGAAAGAAGAGAGGTTGGGTGAAGAGTGCAAGAGAAAGGCCTATCCTAGACCATCCATTCACTTAGATATTATGATCTAAGCCATTGATCATATATGGTGGGTCATCCTGCTTGTGAATCAGAGGGGTGGTTTTAATAAATTTCCACTCTACTAGTTGATTAGATGGGCAAATAGAAGTAGACTATGCATCTTGAAATTTTCTATAGAGGTCCACAGATCTTGACCATGTAGATCCATGGGATTCTGTTTGCATTGTCGAGCAGGCCTATTAATGGCATGCACGTTTGAACAGCAGTGAAAAAATTGCTTAGATGTAAAGGGTGCGTTGACAGCCACATGGCTGTCCTAAATACTAAAGAGCTCTTAATTAAGTTAATATAATGAGAAGGAAAGGAAAAGCTTCAAAAAGATTTACCTTCTGCATTAGTAGAATATCCTTTAAGGTGTCACCAGAAAGGCTAGCATAACCAACAGCTCTCAGAGCCCTTCTGCTTATTGGCTTTCTTCCCCTCTTCTGCACTTTTCGTTCATCTTCTTCTTGTTGGAGAACATTTATACTGTCTTCGATAACATCCGGCAAGTAGTCACCATCAAAATATGGCAAACGAGTCACACTTGCTTTGACCTTGCACTTGTCAACAAGCACAAAGAAACGATCATATAAATCAATGCGCTCCACAATATTCTCCTTGAGAGCTTTATATAGCATGGATCGGTACCTGAGAGATCATTTAAACAACACCAGACTGATGTTAGATAACGAGAAACATGTGTTTGTACACACACACATATGAACATGTAAAAATAAAAACTGTCATGCTCACCACTCTCTCAGCCTATCAGATTTTGGCAACTTCTGCATCTCAGGATGACAATTTAGTATATAATCATCTCCTTTCAAAGGTGGACTGGACCATATGTGACAGCTAACAAAACCTCGTCTCTTGCAATAATCAAGATATCCAATCTACAATTAAGTATAAATAAGTTTACATATGTGAGTATGAAGAAGCTTTAAAGGGGCTCACTTATTCAAATGAGGCAAAATTATTAGCCAACTAGCCCTGCTATGGCTACCCCCTAATGTGTGCATGAGGTCCAAGCCATTCATTAGATTGGTCCCATCTGGTTTTTGCCAAAGCCCAAAAGATCAGGCCAGTTTAGTCACCGGATGTGCAACACATGTATATATGTCAAATGTGGACCTTTTGTCAACTTCTTTCAGTATCTCCTCTGTTCATGCATGTGGCTTGCCCAATGACCAGATAGGCCTGATTTTTGCACCATAAAAAAATAGAGTGGGCCCACTAGTCAAAGACAATGATCTTGCACATGTTGCATTAGTATTTAGGGGGAGAGTATGACTTGAACCCTTAGACATCACATTTCTCTTAGCCAAGAGAAACAAAAACCTATGGAATGATAAACATTAGAGTCACAATAAAAGAATGCAGAAAGTTAGGAGACGAATGATTATAAACTAAGATGTACCAATATTTCATGATAAACAAAGGTGCGCAGAGCCTCTCCAGTCACAGCTTTTATCTCGGGCCTGAAATATTTGACAGAATCAAGATACGAAAGATAAACATGCTGTTCACACCCCAAGTATAGGGTTGTGATGTAGTAATAAACTCGGTAAGACCGAGGTCGAATCCCAAGGGACTGGAACTTGTACGTTATCTGAAACTAAGTAGAAATAGAACTAGAATGAGATGAAATCTAAATCGATTGTAATTTGAAGAATAATGATGAAATATTAATCTAAAACTTAGGAAAATTCAGAGAAGGGAAACTAGGGATTCAGAGGATCCACTTGTAGAGATCAGGGAGATCTTGTGCCTGGATTAAAAATCAGGGAAATTAACTGAACTTCCTTTGATGTAGTTTTCAAGAGATGAAAGGTATATGAATTAGAATGGATTCCATCACCAAACCATGCCCAGGAGACAAAGCAAACAACAGAATTAAACTAATTACCAACCAATCAACAGTGTATGAAGGCTAGGAAGGGTATCGTCATCTGACCATGCCCAGGAGACGATGGTGAACAATAGAGCTTCCTGACGTCATAAACATAAAAGAGAGAAGAACATGCTCAAAGCCATCGCAGACCCATTATAATTTCAGTCACAACAGACCATTAAAGACTAAAAACATATTCCCATAATAAAACAAATATCAAATTCAATTCATCATTAAAACCAGATTAAAAACATAAAATTGAATCTCCCATCCCTCTACAAGCTTCACCTCTTAGCCCTAACTAAGAGGTTTAGCCAAACATGAGTGGACTAGATCTCTTAAAAATAAAATAATTAAATAAAACAGCAAAAGAAAAACAAACTCTTTTTCTCTCTGTCTCTCTCTCTCTCTCCTCACGTCCAGCCTCCAGCCTATTCCCAGGATGATTTTTCTAGCCGTGGATCTCCTCTCCTTTTATAGAGCCTGTAAGGGTCAGTGCGCAAAGAGGTCGACTCAGTAACAGAGTTGGAAACCCCTCTGTTTACGCAACAGAAAAACTCTTACGCACTACGTTGATTGATGGGCCCAGGACTGATGTCAAACAAGAAATTCACTCCATTCATTCTACTCATGGCGGAAAATAACTGAGAAATGTGTACTTTTTCTTAAGTTTAATGCGACCCACCATCTCAAACATTTCCACCGTCAACCTTCCATTCGACAGCTAGAATCTTCTGATAGCTTGCATAGAAGGAAACGGACACCTAGGCGTGGGTTATGGCTGTCCTATGGAACGAATGGACGGTCCAGATTGTTGATATGGACAAGTAGTGGGCCCCACTGAGAGGACCCAGCGGTGATCAGCGAAGACGCTGTAACGTCTTCCGTCTTTTTGCGTGAAATCGTCGGTGGACCCATGATTGAATTTAAATGGAAAATCCACGCCGTCCACTTGATTCAGGAAGAAAAACCGTTCAGGGTTAGCCAATTTTGGAGTGTTGATCGTGCGGCCCACCTGCTTTCTGCTCCGCCGTCGATCATCCGTTTGAAAGGTTGGATTTCGATCCTTGCGATCTTTTAAAATTCTTCCACCTAAGACTTGGTAACATGGGCCATGAAATTTGGTGAACGAGTCGGATTGCCTGTATGGACAATAGGTGGGGCCCACAACATGAATCAGCGTCCGCACCTTACGGACGCTGTGTGTACGCACGCTTAGTCTTGCGGTGATACTGGTGGGGTCCACATACCCCACTGTTGAGAAATCTACCTCGTCCATTAATTTTATCTCGGAAAACCGTCCAGATATGCACGGTTTTGATTTAGATTGAGTATGGCCCAGTGAGTTTTAAACGCGTCATCCGTTTGATGCGGTGATTATGTCTCCATGCGTACACGAGCTAGGATTTGAAAACTCACCACATGTACGGTTAGTTTTACCTTCTAGGACGAATGGATGGTTCGGATCATCAAGCAATGCGATGATAGTGGCCCACCGGACGTCGACTGCAACTCCCAGTTGAAGAGAATCCGATTTCTTTGATTTGAATCGGGTCAGCAGCTGCTGACCGGTTCCTTTGGTCCAGTGCAAGGCGAGTGCACTAGTGTTGTGTACTCCACTGATGTGATACAGGTCCCACCTTGATACGTGTTCGAAATCTGCTCCACCCATTCATTTTGCTGGCTCTTTTAAGACATTGATTCCAAATTTGACACGTAGCCAGTAATTAGGTGGGTCCCATAATGACGATTTATGGGCTGATCTGTCAGTTGGCCCACTTCTCGAGCTCTTCAATGGCTGAAATGTAATATGTACGGTTAATTTATGGCGTTCAGGCCACGTATGAAGTCTCGTTTCAATCGGATGGCAGGAACCCTGTGTTCTTGCATTCTGGACGTCCTTCGGGCCACTTGAGCTTCAATTTCTTAATTTTCTTGGATCTCGGGCGTTGATCTTGGTTCACTGGGGTCCGTCCCTTGCCTGTGGTGTCATCAGAGCGTTAAATCCATGCTTTAAGTGCTCTTTTACAATCAAAGCTCCTAATTTCAACCTGTAGCATAAACACGATTAAGTCGGCCTTTAAACAATATTATGTTCGTAAATCCAAGCAGTAACTAGGGTCTGATATGCAATATTTGATCCTCAACACAACCCCCAACCAGCATTTTGCTAGTCCTGAGCAAAATATGCGAAAATTTAAGTTCAGAGTTTATAGGACAATTTCTATGAACTCGAGTGATTTTGAAAACAATCCAGATACTAGAAGTCTGAGATTCATGAATGTTAGGCATAAATTTCTCCTGGAATCAATCTCACAATAATTTCATAATCAAGTTCAAATATTAATCCATTAACTAGAATAATTCTTAACATTGAGTTCCATGTATAGTATAATCTCACTTACCATCATTAAGAGATCTAATCGTCACTTTTCATGAAATCATTGACGATAAATAAAAAACAATCAGGATAACCTAGACCAGAACTTGTCTTATAGTTTTTTTTTTTTTTTTTTTTTTTTAAGTCAGGGAAAGGGGAATCGAATCTGCACCTATAGGGAGCAAACCTATGGTGAAGATCGTCACCCAACCATTTTCACATTTCATTCATGGGGAATTAAGTCTACACTTATAGGGAGCAAACCTATGGTGAAGACCATTCACCCTATCCTTTCAATTTCTCAGATAGGTTCCTTTCAAGCTTAATGATCACCAAATTGACCCTTCAGTTTCAAACTGAAATCTTAATGTGTGAGCGAGATGTGACATGTGAAATCATGACTCAATCAATGTTTACAACTTCTAATCATAGATTAATAATTCAAACTTAACTGTGAAATCTAACGAGCAACTGAATCCAAGAGTAGTAAATCACTAACATTCCATATCCTGTAATTATAAATTAAAGATGGTCAACAAATCACTTCAAATTCATAAGAATTTCCAGAAAATTTTTTAAAAATTTTCACAATTTTTGCTCAAGACAACGAAAACACTAATTAGGTTACCTAATCTCCCACCCCCAACCTAAAATCTACATTGTCCTCAATGTAAAAGATGTAAACATGCAATGCACATGGGACAATGAAAAGAAAAGAGGAGTGATTGAAAAATAGTACCTGGATGATGAATCGTGAGAGACTTTCTAAGAGATCGCATCATGGATGCCGGCTAGCACGAGAGAGAGAACAATACAAAAATAACAAAAATAAAATCCTACCTATACCACTTTCGCAGGTGCTCTCGATTGCATTTAGCGTATGCAACAAGCCATTAAACCCCTAGGTTGCCCCTAGTGGACGAGTTGTAGTCTCGTGAGGGTTTGCAGTAATGTTACCCACAAACATTGAACTAACTTGGAAAATGAAATCAATTGAAAAGCTGGGTTGCCTCCCAGGAGCACTAAGTTTAACGTCTTCAGCCATACCAAAGTAACTACCCTAGTCCTATGCAAACAGGAAACCTACCTATACCTCCATCAGACTAGGAGATCATTCCTGTTAAACAGGATCAGTCAGAGGCATGGACATGTCCTCTGAATCAAATTTCTCGACAAATGGTTTTAATCGATGTCCATTTACTTTAAACTCCTTACCATTGTCGGGATCTCTTATCTCAACGGCCCCATGAGGATAAGCAGTATTAACAATGTAAGGGCCGGTCCAACGAGATCGAAGCTTACCCGGAAAAAGATGTAATCGAGAATTATACAAAAGGACTTTCTGGCCTGGCGTGAATAATTTTCGTAGAATATGTTGGTCATGAAACGCCTTCATCCTGTCCTTGTAAATTCTCGAGTTCTCGTATGCGTCATTCCGGATTTCTTCAAGTTCATTTAATTAAAGTTTGCGTAGAGAGCCAGCGTTGTTCAGATTGAAATTCAGATTTTTAATTGCCCAGTAGGCTCTATGTTCCAACTCCACAGGTAAGTGGCAAGCCTTCCCATAAACGAGTCTAAAGGGAGACATTCCAATAGGAGTTTTAAAAGCAGTACGGTAAGCCCATAAGGCATTGGTCAATCGAATTGACCAATCCTTACAGTCAGGGTTAACCGTTTTCTCCAAAATGTATTTGATCTCCCTATTAGAAATCTCAGCTTGCCCACTTGTCTGTGGGTGGTATGGGGTGGTCACCTTATGAGAGATATCGTATTTCTTCATTAAACTCTCGAATGGCCTATTACAAAAGTGTGAAAACTCATCACTAATAATGGCTCGAGGTGTTCCGAATCGGGAAAGGATGTTTTCTTTTAAGAATTTAATGACCGTGCGATGGTCATTAGTTCGACACGGAATCGCTTCGACCCATTTAGTGACATAGTCCACGGCAAGCAAAATATATAAATTCTCAAAAGATTGGGGGAATGATCCCATGAAATCGATGCCCCAGCAATCAAATGCCTCTATGATAAGAATGTGATTCAAGGGCATCATATTTCGATGGGACAATGCTCCTAAATTCTGACAACGCTCACAAGCTTTGCAAAACTCATGAGTGTCCCTGAACATAGTGGGCCAATAGAAGCCACACTGCAGAATCTTGGCCATGGTCTTTTTTGTAGAAAAGTGACCACCACAAGCCTATGAGTGACAGAAGTGACAGAAGGAGATGACACTCTGATGCTCATCGTCTGGCACACATCTCCTCAAAATTTGGTCTGGGCAATATTTAAACAAGTATGGATCATCCCAGAAGAATTTGCGTACCTCGGTGAAAAATTTCTTCTTATCTTGTGCAGTCCAATGTGTTGGTATGGAACCTGTAGCAAGATAATTAGCAATATCAATGAACCAAGGTGAATGGGAGACTCTGAACAGTTGTTCATCAGGGAACATGTCATTGATATGGGTCGCCTCAAGGGAATCAGAGGTATTAAGGCGAGAAAGGTGATCGGCCACTACGTTCTCTATTCCCCTTTTATCTTTAATTTCCAAATCAAATTCTTGGAGTAGAAGGATCCATCATATCAAGCGGGGCTTAGAATCATTCTTAGAAAGAAGATACTTCAGTGCCGCATGATCTGTATAGATAATGATCTTGGATCCAATCAGGTAGGACCTAAATTTGTCCAAGGCGAACACTACGGCTAAGAGTTCTTTTTCCGTAGTCGAGTAGTTCACTTGGGCAGGATTTAAAGTCCTACTCGCGTAGTGGATGACGTAGGGCCTCTTATCTTTTCTCTGACCTAGCACCGCTCCAAGAGCATAATCAGAGGCGTCGCACATAAGCTCAAAAGGAAGGCTCCAGTCGGGTGGCTGCATGATGAGTGCAGTGGTTAACATGCCTTTAAGCTTGGTGAAAGCTTCCTGGCACTGCTTAGTCCACTCGTATGGAACATCCTTTTGAAGAAGATTACATAAAGGACGAGAGAGGAGACTAAAGTCTTTTATGAATCGCCTGTAAAATCCTGCATGTCCTAAGAAGGATCGCACATCCCTGATGTTCTTGGGTGGAGGTAGGCTAGAGATAAGATCGATTTTTGCCTTATCTACCTCAATTCCCTTGGACGAGGTGATATGTCCAAGGACAATCCCCTTATGAACCATGAAATGACACTTCTCCCAATTAAGTACCAAGTTCTTTTCTTCACATCTTTTCAGCACACATTTAAGACTTTCCAAGCACTTGCTGAAAGATGAGCCATAGATAGAGAAATCGTCCATGAAGACCTCTAGATATTGCCCCACCATATCAGAAAAGATACTTAGTATACATCGCTGAAAGGTGGCCGGGGCATTACATAGTCCAAATGACATCCTTCGGTAGGCAAAGGTACCGTAGGGACATGTAAATGTGGTCTTTTCCTGGTCCTCAGGGGCGATTTCAATCTGATTGTAGCCCGAATACCCGTCAAGGAAACAATAATTGGAATGACCAGCTAGCCTTTTTAAGATTTGATCGATGAAGGGCAAAGGAAAGTGATCCTTCCTTGTGACGGTATTCAACTTTCTGTAGTCAATGCACATTCTCCAACCAGTAGTGACTCTAGTTGGCACGAGTTCATTATTAGCATTGGCTACGATGGTGATTCCGGACTTCTTAGGAACCACCTGAGTTGGACTCACCCATTGACTATCAGATATAGGGTATATGATACCCACATCCAATAGTTTGAGAACCTCGACCTTAATTACTTTATGTTTGGATTTAGTCTACGTTGTGGTTGCCGAGCGGTCTTCGCATTTTCCTCAAGATATATGTGGTGAGTACAAATCGAGGGGTCGATTCCCTTGAGGTCCGCGATCGTCCATCCTAGGGCTCCTTTATGCTTAATGAGAGTAGATATAAGCATACTCTCCTATTCTTTCTCCAGGTGGGCAGAGATCACCACCGGGTATGTCTCATCTTGACCTAAATAGGCATATTTCAAATCAGAGGGCAAAGGTTTTAGGTCAAGCTTCGGTGCCTTGAGGTTAGACGGTAGAGGCACTATGTCAGTTTGTGGCAATTCTTCAAATTGTGGCCTTCACCGATTAACTTCAAGTACCGGTGCAGTATCAAGCAAGGCACACGTCTCCCTAATCATATCATCATCACACTCATGGGAGTGGGCCAAGCACGTCTCTAGAGGAGCAGAGGATAAGGTAAGGGGTGTCCTATCTTCCACGAAAGTATCGATCATGTTAATGTCGTAGACATCGTCATCATCCTCTGAGTTGCTGCCGTTATTGAAAAAGATGTTTGACTCCAATGTCAAATTTCCAAAAGACATAGTCATGACACCATTCCTACAATTGATGATTGCATTTGACATGGCAAGGAATGGGCGACCAAGAATGACGAAAATCTGAGTGCTCATGTTATTGATGGGTTCGGTGTCCAGGATGATAAAATCTACAGGGTAGTAAAATCTATCGACCTGGACTAATACATCCTCAATAATCCCTCTTGGTACACGAACAGAGCGATCGGCAAGTTGTAGTGTGGTTAGGGTGGGTTTTAACTCTCCCAACCCTAACTATTTGTATACCGAGTAAGGAATCAGATTGACACTGGCTCCTAAGTCAAGAAGTACGTGATCAATTCGATGGTTCCCGATTACACATGATATGGTTGGGCTACAGGGATCCTTGAATTTCTGCGGCACGTCTTGCTTCAGGATGACACTCACTTTCTCAGTTAAGAAAAGCTTCTTTTGAAAGCTCTGCCGTCTTTTGGTCGTGCATAGGTCTTTCAGAAATTTTGCATATGAAGGAACCTGTTTTACGACATCAAGTAGAGGAATGTTGACTTTCACTTGTTTCAACACCTCCAGAATATCCTGAGAGTTAGAAAGACATTTTGGTGCAACCAACCGAAACGGAGAAGCGGCTTCTCTAGAAGTTCCAGTTCTAATTTTTGTGGGACATCATTAGATCCATCATTATTGTCCTCTTCTGGTTCTTGAGGCTTTTCGGGCCTAACCGGAAGGGTTTTATCAATGATCTTCCCACTCATAAGAGTGGTGATGGATTTAGCGTGCCCCATTTGATTTGAAGAGATGGGATCATTTATCTCGTATTGCGGTTTAGGATTGGGGAGCGGTTGTGCAGGGAACATCCCCTTTTCTATAACCGTCATACGAGAATCTATCTTTTGCATAAAGTCTCGCATTGTCTGGGCCAGCTCTTGCATAAAATTTTGAACCGGTTCTTCTTGAGGTTTCCCCTGATTTGGATTTTGATTAAAGAAACTTTGAGGGGTACCAGTTTGTCCATTCCTCCAACTAAAATTTAGATGATTTCTCCAACCAGGATTATATGTGTTAGAGGTAGATCCATTGAAAGGTCTTTGATAGCTATTTACGGCATTAGCTTGCTCATTCAACACTCCTCGAAAAGCAGATATTGTAGGATAATTTTCAGTTGTGTGAATGTTGCAATCACAGATGCCGCAAACAATTTCATTAACCTTATCCTTCTTTCCTTCCATGGCCTTGACTCTTCGTATGAGATTAGTCACTTTAGAATTTACATCATCCTCTTCTTTCAGGAGATATACTCCACCTTTCTCCTTAGATTGAGTTGGCCTAGACGTGGTGTTTGATTTTGGGTAATGGTCCCATGATTGTGCATTTTCGGCAAGTCTATCGAGATAATCCCATACCTCATCGACTTCTTTATTCATGAATTCTCAATTACACATTGTCTCGACCAGTTGGCGCATGGAAGATGTCAGTCCATCATAGAAAAAATTTGTAATGCGCCACATTTCAAAACCGTGTTGTGGGCATGAACTGACAAGATCCTTGAACCTTTCCCAACATTGGTAAAATGTTTCATCTTCCTTTTGGGCGAAGTTCATGATTACTTTTCTGAGGGTAATCGTTTTATGGTGTGGGAAAAATTTCTTTATGAATTCCCTCTGCAAATCATTCCATGTGCCAATGGATCTAGGACGCAGTGAATGTAACCACGTCTTAGCCTTTTCTTTCAAGGAAAAAGGAAAGAGTTTCAGCCTGATTGTATCCTCGGATATATTTGGAAAGTATAAGGTGGCTATAATCTCATCGAACTCTTTCAAATGTAAGTATGGACTTTCTGATTCAAGCCCATGGAATTTAGGAAGGAGTTGGATAACTCCTGGCTTGATGTCCATCTGTCCTGTGTTTTCAGGAAAAATCATACATGAGGGCGTACTCACCCCCGCCGGTTGTAAATAATCCCGTAAAGTACGAGGTGGGGGTGCTTGAAGCACCTCATTCTCATCATGTACTTCCTCATCCATATGTTGAGGTAGTGCTTGAGGTTGATTTGCAGCCATAACCTTAATTAACTCAGGGGAATTCGAGCGGTGTCTAATCCTGCGATGGACAGTCAACCCCTCAACTAATCCTCCTTCAGTCAAGAGACGTCGAGTGTCGTCACGGGCCCACTTGGGCATGAAACACTCCCAGCCCTCAATCAAATTCTAAACCTAATCCTAAGAAAGAAAATGAAAATCTAGAAAGGGAGAGAGGGTTGGAAGGAAGTTACCAAATTGGAGTCCCTAAGCTAAGGACCTGCAAAACAAAACAAAATAAGTTAGTTTCTAAATAGAAGAAGTTTCTAAAGCAAACCAAATCTAAAGAGTTAGAAAATCTAGAAAATCAGAAAGAGTTTACCAAATTAGAAGTTCTATTTTAACAACCTACAGAATAGGAAATAAGTTAGTTCTATGAATCAAATAGAAAGCAAAATTAAAAATTAAAAATTAAAATTAGTAAAATCCTAATCTTAGACTAACTCTAAATCCAATTAATTTCAGAAAATCGTAGCAAATCGATCCCACAACGGCGCTAAAAACTTGTTCACACCCCAAGTATAGGGTTGTGATGTAGTAATAAACTCAGTAAGACCGAGGTCGAATCCCAAGGACCGAACTTGTACGTTATCTGAAACTAAGTAGAAATAGAACTAGAATGAGATGAAATCTAAATCGATTGTAATTTGAAGAATAATGATGAAATATTAATCTAAAGCTTAGGAAAATTCAGAGAAGGGAAACTAGGGATTCAGAGGATCCACTTGTAGAGATCAGGGAGATCTTATGCCTGGATTAAAAATCAGGGAAATTAACTGAACTTCCTTTGATGTAGTTTTCAAGAGATGAAAGGTATATGAATTAGAATGGATTCCATCACCAAACCATGCCCAGGAGACAAAGCAAATAATAGAATTAAACTAATTACCAACCAATCAACAGTGCATGAAGGCTAGGAAGGGTACCGTCATCCGACCATGCCAGGAGACGATGGTGAACAACAGAGCTTCCTGACGTCATAAACATAAAAGAGAGAAGAACATGCTCAAAGCCATCGCAGACCCATTGTAATTTCAGTCACAACAGACCATTAAAGACTAAAAACATATTCCCATAATAAAACAAATATCAAATTCAATTCATCATTAAAACCAGATTAAAAACATAAAATTGAATCTCCCATCCCTCCACAAGCTTCACCTCTTAGCCCTAGCTAAGAGGTTTAGCCACACATGAGTGGACTAGATCTCTTAAAAATAAAATAATTAAATAAAACAGCAAAAGAAAAACAAACTCTTTTTCTCTCTGTCTCTCTCTCTCTCACGTCCAGCCTCCACCTATTCCCAGGATGATTTTTCCAAAATGTGGATCTCCTCTCCTTTTATAGAGCACAGTAAGGTCGGTTCATAAGAGGTCGACTCGATGAGATTCGGAAACCCCTTTGTTTACGCAACAGAAAAACTCTTACGCACTACGTTGATTGATGGGCCCAGGACTGATGTCAAACAAGAAATCCACTCCATTCATTCTACTCATGGCAGAAAATAACTGAGAAATGTGTATTTTTTCTTAAGTTTAATGCGGCCCACCATCTCAAACATTTCCACCGTCAACCTTCTGTTCGACAGCTAGAATCTTCTGATAGCTTGCATGGAAGGAAACGGACACCTAGGCGTGGGTTATGACTGTCCTACGGAACGAATGGATGGTCCAGATTGTTGATATGGACAAGTAGTGGGCCCCACTGAGAGGACCTGGCGGTGATCAGCGAAGACGCTGTAACGTCTTCCGTCTTTTTGCATGAAATCGTCGGTGGACCCATGATTGAATTCAAATGGGAAATCCACACCGTCCACTTGATTCAGGAAGAAAAACCGTTCAGGGTTGGCCAATTTTGGAGCATTGATCGCGGGGCCCACCTGCTTTCTGCTCTGCCGTCGATCATCCATTTGAAAGGTTGGATTTCGATCCTTGCGATCTTTTAAAATTCTTCCACCTAAGACTTGGTAACATGGGCCATGAAAATCTGGTGAACGAGTCGGATTGCCTGTATGGACAATAGGTGGGGCCCACAACATGAATTAGCGTCCGCACCTTACGGATACTGTGCGTACGCACGCTTAGTCTTGCGGTGATACTAGTGGGGTCCACATACCCCACTGTTGAGAAATCCACCTCGTCCATTAGTTTTATCTCAGAAAACCGTCCAGATATGCACGGTTTTGATTTAGATTGAGTATGGCCCAGTGAGTTTTAAATGCGCCGTCTGTTTGATGCGGTGATGATGTCTCCATGCGTACACGAGCTAGGATTTGAAAACCCACCACATGTACGGTCGGTTTTACCTTCTAGGACGAATGGATGGTTCGGATCATCAAGCAATGCGATGATAGTGGCCCACCGGACGTCGACCGCAACTCCGAGTTGAAGAGAATCCGATTTCTTTGATTTGAATCGGGTCAGCAGCCGCTGACCGGTTCCTTTGGTCCAGTGCAAGGCGAGTGCACTAGTGTTGTGTACTCCACTGATGTGATATAGGTCCCACCTTGATACATATTCGAAATCTGCTCCGCCCATTCATTTTGCTCGCTCTTTTAAGACATTGATTCCAAATTTGATGCGTATCCAGTAATTAGGTGGGTCCTATAATGACGATTTATAGGCTGATCTGTCTGTTGGCCCACTTCTCGAGATCTCCAATGGCTGGAGTTTAATATGTATGGTTAATTTATGGCGTTCAGGCCACGTATGAAGTCTCGTGTCAATCGGATGGCAGGAACCCTGTGTTCTTGCATTCTGGACGTCCTTCGGGCCACTTGAGCTTCAGTTTCTTAATTTCCTTGGATCTCGGGCATTGATCTTGGTTCACTGGGGTCCATCCCTTGCCTGTGGTGTCATCAGAGCGTTAAATCCATGCTTTAAGTGCTCTTTTACAATCAAAGCTCCTAATTTCAACCTGCAGCATAAACACGATTAAGTCAGCCTTTAAACAATATTATGTTCGTAAATCCAAGCAGTAACTAGGGTCTGATACGCAATATTTGACCCTCAACACATGTCACTTATTTGGGAATGGACACTCCAATCCAAATTCCTATACATGCATGCTGAACAGGCATACATCCACCCCTTCAATCTTCAGAAACAACATAATGACCTGGAAAAAGAGTCAATGAAATATCATTAAGAGCCATCTTTTCTTTGTTTGTAGGCCAAAATATGATCATTCATTCATGCTCCAAAGGGCAATTGAAAAAAATGCCATGCTTATTTTTGCACTATATAGAGAAGCTCCACAAAGCACTATGAGTTATAATGATGATCTCATAGCACAAAGCACTATGAGTTATAATGATGTCTCACTATTATGTTAACTAAGATCCACCACTTTTCATGTTTTCTTGGTCTAATGGTGTATTGGGACACTTAAACAGTCCAATTGATTGATCTAGACTGTCCATTAGTCCCACAAAAATTTCATGGACTACCATGCAAATACCACGTCAAATATGATGATCTCAACAATCTTATCGATGGCTCCTATCATGGATTCTTGTAATTCTAAACAATTATTTCTCCTAGGCAATCCTAACAATCCCATCCATAGATGGAAGAAGGATGGATAAACATTAAGGCTAAATCTAAATGAATTTAATCATCCGATCAGTCTTATTTTTACAAGGGAGCCCTTGAAATGTATTCCAGACTTAATGAATAGATTAGATTGATCTGTTGGGCTGTCCAAGCTAGCCAATGAAACTAGGAGCACTACAACTTATAGTACCACGAGAGAACCGAGCATCTCCCCTATATAGATAACAAAGTGAGGAGGGTAGCCACCCCAAACCGTGGGAGCAAATTTGAAACTACTGCCGACTTTGTCACCGCCTACTTGATTGACCACCCTGGAAAACTTCTTTAACTTCCTAGCACTGGATAATTATTGAGTGCTAGGAAGCTAAATAATAATCCTTGGAAACCTTTTTCGAAATGACTAGTCCTAATGATTCCTCCAAGAGAGTAAGATACACACCTTTGATCTGTATGGGAATTCTGATGGGTAGTCTTCATTTTTAAAGATGTCCAAAAATCATGGTTTCACTTCCAATTTCTTGTTGATGGATGAGACCACTCTGACAACAAGACCTTTGGCACCTTGTACCTGATAATCAAATGAAAGTGAACTTATATACTATCATCAAGTTGTAGTAGTTGTTGAGGCAAGAAACAAGACTCATGAAATGAGGGACACATAAAGATTGTGCGTGAGTGAAAGCCGAATGTGAGGAAGTGTGGCATCCAAATAGGTAAATAAGAAATATAGAAATTGAATATGTAAAATCATCTCACTATTGACATAGAGGGCCTATGACTTGGACACTTGTGATATGGAGAAGTTACTCATGAAAAGTGAGACATTAATACACCATTAGACCAAGATAACATGAATACCCTTAGATTGGTAAATGAAAAGGCTACTCTAAAGAGTGGATCTTAAATCCTAGGGGAGTGCATAAGGTGGGAGCCAATGGATGTTCCGTGGACTAAAAATCAGGACACTACACTATTTAGGTTCATAGAGTGGAAATGGTCAAATTGGAAAAATAGATTAGTAGTAGGATTTAACATCCGACTCCCTTGAGGAACCTTGTGAGTTTTTTTTTTTTAATTATAATATTAAAAACTAGTGAATTTGTAGACTCGTGTCCTTAAACAACCAATGATGGTGATTTGATATGACTGCAGTCTGCAAGCCCCATTGAGAGAGTGGTTTATTCTATTATGAGCTCATCATTCATCTGTAAAATGTGAACAGCAGAACCAAACGATGGGTTGCAGGATGTCCTGTTTTATATTGTTTGTTACAGGTAAAAAAGAAAGTAATGGGCTAGCATTTTAAGTCACCTCCCAACAGATTTCAAAAAGAAACAAGAGAATTGCAAGACTACACATCTTCAAAAGGCAAGGAAAGTTCACAAGTCAGCATAACTATTAGCAAGAAAATCTTAACATATCTTAATTTCTTGTCCTTTGGTGGTAAACTAATTATATAGTTCCGAAACATACTCCAGTAGTTTTGCTAATTATATAGTCACAAAACATTTCTTATGGTTTTTTACTTGAACCCTTTGACCAGCTTTACTATTCAATTTCATAAAACAAGTTGTTTTTTGTAGTCTTTTTAACATGCTAGACTTACCAAAGTTTATGTTTATAGAGCTTAATAGCAAGACTTCTTACATTCCTGGTGTGTAGCATCAATATAATAAAGTGTAAGGGTTTTAAAAATAATAAACTCCATACGACATCATTTAGTTAACATAATAGCAAGACTTCACAGGAGGTCCCCTGCATAAGTTACAACACTCATTGTTCCTCTTCACAGTTCCAACATTCATGCCAAGATGACTGTGAAGGCCACATTGTCGGGTATCAGTCCTTCCCCTAGCATCCGTTGGAAGAGCCTGACTACCTCAGCTCCACATCCATGGATTGGTAAGCCTTGTATCACTGAATTATTTAAACATGAATTCCAATTTTCATTTCTTATTAGAATAGGTAGTGAAAATCTCATATTTATCTCAAAATACTCACTTAGTTTGACATTCAAGCAATATAAAGAGCTTGAAAGATATAGTTAGGGCCAGCATCAACAGACAGAGAGAGAGAGAGAGAGAGAGAGAGAGAGAGAGAGAGAGAGAGTAGGGTTTATATATATACAATCAGAGGCATTGCATCCTGAGAAAAATTCTAAATAGTGCCTTATGCTTTAACAACACTCAAGTTTTGGGCTTAAGCTCACAGGCATTGGGACCATTTGCATGCCCTTGTCTTGGCCCTAATTGTAAATGCCATTGCCCTAAGAAACAAGTCGGTGGATTCACTAGGTGATCCACAAAGTGCAAACAAAATGGATGGTTTAAATTAATTGGCAAACAGCCCCTATTCAACATAGGTGCTTAACCCAATTCTTTGGCTGTGACATTTAATTTTTATTTCATACATTAGGAAAACATAGTGCAAAAATCAGTTCATTGATGTAATTGAAAGAAAGTGAGAAATACCAAGTGTAACCCAAAAACATATCCAGATCCTAATCTCTTTGATTCTTGGAAGTTTCCAGAAGCTGAGACAAACTATTAGCTACAATTAAGTCTCATCAAACTTAAGGGTTGGGTTGCTATAATTTCTGAAAATTTTCCATGAACCAAAATGATTCTATCTCAAGCCCCAAATCTGCATCTAGCTTTAAACAATTTTTCTCACAAACAAATGTCAGTCACTTAAACTATTGACAATCAGTGAAAATGAAAGGATCTCATGTGAACAAATCTATTGAACAAAACTGAAAAATTGAAATGCAACTATACTTAAAAATTTATAAGAATTCTTTAGTCATATTTGTGCTGATTTTGATCTATTGATTTAATGGCAGAGTGATGTTGTCACTATCTTCTTCTTTTTTTTTTCTTTTTTTTTTTTTATTTTCTTTGAATGGCGATGCCTCATCACCACTATTAAGTGACTAGGCACGAGTGACCTTACAGTCAGTTAGATGGCAAATAAACATCATGGTGGGCCCCAAAGGAAGATTTAACAATGGGTGCTCCTCCATCTTGGTCGATGTTCCATCAACACTGTTTCTTAGGGCAGGCACACAACGGTTTTAGATCAAGCTGATGGTTGTGTTGTCCCTTCTACCACTTTTGTGTGACCATAACAACAGGTGGAGGGCACATCACCATCACTATGGACCCCACTAGAAGATTCAATGGTGGGAGTCAATCACCGTAACTGCCTATTGTGGGGTCCATTTAAGCTTAGATGGAGCTGGCATTTATGTCTTCCTTTACTACAAGTCTGATTGAAAAAAGAAAACAACATCAGCATGGTGGGCTCTATAGAAGGGTTTCAACGGTGGACAGAAAACCACTGTAGCTTCTGTGGTGGGGTCCATCAAGCTTTGGATCTGCCCCATCTATGGGCCCTGCCCTAATGTCCAGGTCCAGGTGACCATATGGACAGGTTCGATGATAGACAGACATTACAGTGGGCCTACAAAAAGGGTTTCAACGGTGGAAAACCCATCACCATTTTCTGTGGTATGATCCATCACACTTTGCAAGATATTTCAAACATGATGAAATAAGGAGAGAGAGAGAGAGTAGTATATTGATGCGGCTGTTAGAGAAGGGGAGCTGCGACTGTTGTTGGTGCTTCTTCCTCTTAATGGCCGGAGTGGAAAAGGGAGATCGAGAGATGTTGGAGAGAGAGAGAGAGAGACTATTTTGGGATTTAGGGATGAGGTACGCAATTTGGGAGAGAAGAGGGAAAAAAGGGTTTTGGGAGAAATATTAGCATGCGCAATTTAGGGATGGGGTGAGGTAAAAAGCCCTGATAACAATGTTTCTAGTAGTGAGAGAGACTGAGAGAGGACGGTGAAGAGATCAGAGAGAGAGGAAGAGAGAGACAAAGAGAGGGAGGGTGAAGATGCGTGAGAGATAGAGAGGAGCGAGAGAGCTTTGGGGAAAAAGAGAGAAAGAGGCATAGGGCCTCTTGGACGGAAGCGGATTGCGTACTGAGTAACTTAGTATGTTAGTGTACTGAGTAAACTCTGTGGGGCCCACTGTCATTCATGCGTTATATCAACTCCGTTCATCTGTTTTAACATATAATTTTAGGGTTTTAAACCAAAAATTAATCATATTTAAAGTTCAAGTAGACCACACCACTTGAAACAACGTGAATTGAAGTCTACCGTTGAAAAGTTCTTGGGGGCCCACAAAAGTTTTAGATTAAGATTGTATTTGTGTTTTCCCTTCATCCATTCTAAGTGGGATCTTATTAAAGGTTTGGATGACAAATAAACATCACTGGGTGCCTTAGAAAGGTTTCCAACGGTGGAAATCCTTCCTTCCACTGTTTGCTTCAGTATGGCCACTTGAGATTCTGATATACGCAATTTTGGGCTCAACCCTTAAAATGATCTGCAAAAACGGATGGACAGCTGGATAGACTACATGAATTCACAGTTGGCCCAACAAACTTTTGTTGCCTTATAAAGTTTTTAATGGTGAGCATCACTGTCCCACTGTTTTCTGTGCTCGGTCCACTAGAGCTTTGGATTTAACTCGTTCTTTGAATATTGCCCTAAAATGATCTCTTTAAATGGATGGAAGGTGTGGATATAAAACATACATCATGGTGGGGCCCAAAAATGAGAGGTATATGAATATCAGGTGGACCACACCACATGAAACAATAGATATTGGATATCCATCATTAAAATCCTCATAAGGCCCACTGTACTATTTGTTTGGCATCCAATTTGTTTATTAGCTCATAAACAGGAAAAAAAGAACCCCACCAAACATCATATTTTAGACTAACAACGGGTTGGATGGCAAATAAACTTTATGGTGGGCCACTGTCACATGGGATAGTGGGCCCCACAGCGTATACATGTATTGGCCCCACCGTGGCCCATTCCATTGATAGCCGTAACGTCCATGGACACCATTAAAAACTTCCTAGGGTCTAATGTAAGGTTTATTTGTCATCCAACCTGAATCCCTAAATCCCCAATCCCTAAATCGATATTGAGATTGAGAGAGATTGAGGAGAGAGAGAGAGAGAGAGAGAGAGGGCGTGCGTGGGTAGAGCGTTCGACAACGGTCAACGAGAGAGAGATCAGAGAGAGAGAGGAAGAGATACAGAGAGAGAGAGAGGTAGAGGACAACATGGATTAAACACATACATCATGGTGTGGATGATTTAAGCCCGGATTTTGAACCTGTTGGGCCAGACCTATTCAAATTACTGATTCCAGCATAGTATTAGAGCTGTCAATGGGCCCGACCCAGGCATGGATAGGATCTGTTTAAAACATTGGCCCTAAGCTAGCCTGTAATGACTGTGAAGGACCCCAGCCTGAGGCCAGATCATTTGATTTATGCAACATCTGAGCTGTTCGTTAAGTGCGACCCATGACAAAAATACATTTGAAATCGTAGATAGGCCTGGCAAAACAAACGGGCCGGGCCAGTAGACAGACATGGCTAATGAAAGAGACTGAACTCGGGATTAGATCCCTAATTAGCAGGCTATGAGAGTAAACTAAAGCTGGAGTCCTTAGCCCATAGGCAATGAACGGACAAACATTGGCCTGACTCAATTGCAACTTTGTAACAATGGACCCACAAATAAAAGAAATAGAGAGAAGATACCATCATTTGTACCAAAGTAGCCCATGGGTGCAAGATCTAAGTTGTACATCAGGTGAGTCCCACCGTGTACGTCTCTGATTCCAGCCTACCACTCTAACTTTGAGGTGCTTGATAAGGAGGTCTATTTTATTGATACTACTATTACTTAGGAGGTAGAAGACAAGACCCTTGAGATATTTGCCCCGACTGCTGAGTTGGTGTTGGAAGTTATAGTCTAGGGGATATCTATTGAAGAGGCATTTGACCCATATCCCTCAACTTGGTTATGTTTACCTGAGCCATATGACCATACTTTCCACAATATGCACAGTTTCCTAGAAAAGGTTGTTCCTAATTTTCTGGTATTGACCATTGAATATTCTTTTTCTCTTTCTTCTCTGATGGTTGTTGCTGACTAGGTGCTAGTTTACTCCTCTACCTTGTCATTTTAACTGCAAACAAGTCTTGAGGAAGCATTGTATGTCTTGCTTAACTCATAAAGCCTTGTCCACTATCTCTGAGTATTTCTTGATATCTACACAACATAATTTTGTTCGGATATTCTATCGAAGCCCTTATTCGAATATTGTTAACTTATAATCTTCATCATCCATTATCTTCTGAACATACTTTTACAAATCTGTGAATTTCACCTCATATTAGTCTACAGACATGGAACCCTATTTAATTTCATAAATTCTACCATCTTTTGGGTGCAGTATGCTTTCGGATAATGCTTCTTGTAAAATTTATCCTGGAATTCATTCCAAGTCTAAACATGTCCAACTGGAACCATCCGCTTAGCTACTCTCCACCACACACCAGCTTCACCTTGAAGGATAAACGTCGTAAGTTTGACCTTTTGACTATCAGGGCAGTTCATAACTTCTAACATCTTCTTGATTCCTTTTAGCCAATCCTCAGCAATCAATGGATTGGAAGCACCATTAAAAATTAGAGGATGCAATTTAGTGAATTTTTTAAGTAATTCCACTTCTCATGGTTGTTTGGGTCTGAATGGTGAGGAATTCTGATGATTATAGGGTGCCTGCTCAAATTAGTCAATATATCCCACCGGGCAGTCAATTGGTCTAGTTGCTCCATCATTGCCGCAATCTGACTTACTAGCCCAAAGACAGTGTCCTGGGAATAAGCGCTAGGTTCAATGAAATTAGCATGCATTATAGTAAGAGATAACGAGAGTTGTGTGCTTAGTCCATGTTAAGTGTGAAATATAGTTTGAATAAATTGACCACTTTGAAAAACAAATAAATTTTGGAAAAGAAATTGGGATTTTGTATTTTGAAAAAAATTTGAAAAGTTCGACAACAAAAATGATATTTTGAAAATAAAATAGAATTTGAGTAAAGAATTGACAAGTTTATTTAAAAAAAAAAAAATTTTAAAAGAAAATGGAGAAGTTCGAAAGATTAGAAATTTTGAAGAAAAAGAAGATTTGGACAAAAAACTAACTTTTTGAAAAAGAAAATTGAGAAGTTTAAAAAAAATGGGATTGTGCAAAAGAAAATTGAAAATGTTTGAGAAAAATAGAGAGTTTTTTTTTTTTTTTTTTTTTTTTTTTTTAAAAAATAGAGATTTAAAAAAACACAGATTTTGAAAAAAATAAAATTGAAAGTTGAAAAAAAATGGTGCTTTAAAAAAAATGGCGTCTTGAAATTTTTGAGAAAATTAAATAAATTGATAAGTTTGAAAACAAAATAGATTTTTGGAAAAAAAAAAAGAGATCTTGAGAAAAAAATTTCAGAATTTGTATTTTGAAGAAAAGTGAAAAGTTTGATAACATAAATGAGATTTTTGTTAAAATTTTTGAAAAAGAAAAAAGAAAAATTAAGATTAATAAATTGACATTTTGTAAAAGAAAATTTAGTTTAAAAAATTAATAATGATTAAAAAATGAAATTTAAAAAACACTGAGATTTCGACAAAAATTTAACATTCTGAAAAATAAAATTGATAAGTTAATTTTTTTTAATGCATTAGCCCACCATAATGTTTGTATTTAATCTAAGCTGTCCATCCATTTTGACATTAATTTTAATGCATTAGCCCCAAAAAGTAGGTAAATTGAAAGCTTAAGTGGACCACACCATGGAAACAGTGGAGATTAAGTGCCTTTCGTTGATTTCTGGTGTGTTCATGTGAGCCTTCTATGTTCCATTTTTTTTAGGATAAAGCCCTAAAACATTAGTTGAATTTAATGAATGGCACAGATAAATGATATATATTAGGGTGGGGCCGCATTTCATCTCAAATGGGCGGCCATGTTTTCTTCCAGCGCCCACATTTCGCGCCCACATTTCATTCCAGCACCCCCACCAAAAAGCCTTCTTGCTCCTTTCTCTCTATCTTCTCCCCCACCTCTCTCTCTCTCTCTCTCTCTCTCTCTCTCTCTCTCTCTCTCGCTCTCTCTTAATCTTGACTCCCCATCTCTCTCGATCTCTCTCTATCTCGACTCCCGACAAAAGCAACCCCATCCTTGACTCCCCATCTCTCTCCCTGCCGATCCTCGTTTAGCCGAGCGGTGGTCCAAGGCCCTCCCTATCCACGCACCACCTTCATTCCTCTCTCAACCATGACCTCCCTTTCTCTCTCTGAAGCTCGATTCAATTAGATTCACAAACGTGAGGTATTTCTCTCTTGCTCTCTCTCTCGCCCTCTCAATCTCTCTCAATCTTAATGTTGATTTATGAATTTGGAGATTTAGTGATTTGTGGATTTCCAATTCGAATGTGGACACTCATTTAGGGATTTGGAGATTTTAGGGCTTATAGATTTGAATGTGGGTCTTGAATTTGGTTTTCTGATTTTACAAATTGGGGATTTGGGGATTTTAGGATTTTACAAAGTAGACAAACATGAGTTTCAAAATTGGAATGTGTAGATTCTTTAAATTTGTATTCTTTTGTTCCTCTTTGTTCGGAAATCGATTTTGTGTAAATTAGGGTTCTATTTATCTCATTTTGTAGATTTTGCTCAGGGCGTGTTTGCGTACAACAAATATCATGAAATTGAGGATATTTGTTGCAGCCAAACGCACCTTTCAGAATCAGATTATTTTGGTTGTAATTAATCTAGGGCAGACGTTATTGTGATTAGGGATGTCCATGTTATAATTTCTAGAAATTACAATGTTTCTCAATGCAGGTGAGTATAAGATAATTTTGTTATTGGTGGTTCCTTTGTGTCTATGGGTGTTAAGTGCTCGAATTCAGGCCAGGCTGCTACCTGTTATTTAGTTGGTCCTGAAAGTCAGGCCTAGGCATGGCCTGTAGATTGATTGAGCCTGAATTGAGGTCTTGTGTCTACTATAAATGGTTTATTGTCTGATGGACCAAATGGATCATGGGTCGTGGACACTTTCAAAGCTAAGAGGGACAAAAAATAGTCCCGACAAAGTGGGTATTGAATGCCCACCATTAAAAATAACATTCATAGAAGTTTTCAATGTTGAATGAGTGCAACCATTTAAAGCATTCAATGTTGAACTAGGGCAACCTCACATGCTTTGACCCGAAAAAGAAGCAAATCATTCCATCTAAATGGTACCATGTAACAAGAGAAGCTCTGTTTCTTACTTGTTTTCCGCTAGGAACAAATTGAAACATGTGAGGTCTTTCCTGCATAACAAATGGTAAACAATGTTGAAACTAGACCAAGGAAGATGATCATATAGTGATAGTCAAAACAAATGAGTACATAAAGATGATGCAAGTATATCATGTAATTAGCAATTTGGCAACTGAATAAAATTGTTTATGGAACACAAAATCTCATTTTCTAAAAGACTCTAATTGTTCAAAAGAAAATAAATAGTCCTGCAAGTCTACACCGTTCAAATGCTAACTGATACTACAGTAGAATTATAAAACACATGCAGCTTTGTTAGATAATATGTACTATAGGGAAGGTGGAAGAGAGCCAATCATCTGCACACAACTTATTCTACTCACAACTATAGAGTCATTCTAAACCTCCTTGAGTTGTGGATGTCTTATGGTTAGTTTACAATATTCTTGGAAATGTCACATCATTTTGTTATTCATGGCTAAACTAAGAAATCTCGTATCAAAACCTTTCTCATGAGTCTCATGATCTTGCTTTTAAACTGTAGAAGCACAGATAGATTTAGATATAGACAACGTACAATAATTGAATCAACAAGTAGATTGTAGTCCTTTTAAGATTTTATATATATATATGTGTGTGTGTGTGTGTGTGTGTGTGTGTGTGTGTGGACCAGTTGATCAACAAGTAGATTAGGAACTACTTCCTGTAGAGGCGCACTATGCATGTGCCTTATCCTAAAAAATGAGGCTGACCCAATCATCTTTGAACGTAGACTAGCCATTGTTTCGTTTCATGCTGTCCAGTTGTTGGATCATGTTTCTAGCCACTTGATAAATGCACTATCTAGAATTTTTGCCTGAGCCAACCTGTGACCATTTCAGATCTGTACATTGCTGATTTCTGGCACTTTAAGACACTGATTTCAAAGGGATATGCAATTCTATTAGCCTAATATAGGAACCTTCCCTAGACTTAAAAACTCCCTAACAAAGAGCTGCAATGAGTGGATCATCTAATGAGTTGAATGCACTGACCAGTTCATTTATACAATGGGGCTGACCTGATGCACAGTTTGGATGTCACACAAACCACATGTTAAAATTTTTTAGGTGTACTTGGGCAGCATCTAGGTTGTGGTGACTGTTGATGGTGGATTTAAGAATGCATTGTTTCTACATTTGAATGTGTCTAAATGCCCAATAGAAATGTCATTTATGTATAGACTGTTGAGGTTGCTTATGCTGTTTCTAATCCAGATGTGTTTTGAGTGGTTTTGCTTCTTTGCAGCTGCAGTCATTAGGATGGAAGACGGAACATCTTCTATCGTCTTCGATTGTTTGGAGGGAACATTGGATTCATGGTACTTCGAATGAAAAGATCAACTAGGTAAGCCTCTGCTCTGTTATATCCCCTTGTGCATTCGATCCTTGCTCATGCCCCCAATGCGAGAATAGAGGAATTATACCTTGCACAGCAGTACACGATTGTTTCTTGCTGCATGGCCCACGTTTCAGCAATCCACTTATAATTATATGCTTTGCTCTCTCTCTCTCTCTCTCTCTCTCTCTCTCTCTTAGCAATTGATCTATTTCCAATGCTACAACACTAATTTCTTTTTGGATTTTTATAATTTATTTGATCTTCCCATAATTCTTTAACTTGTGTTTTTTTTTTTTTTTTTTTTTTTTTTTTTTTTTTGGCTTAAATCCAAATTGCAGTCACATGTATTTTGAAATATAAAATATCTTAGAAAATGATCTTTTGGGACGTTTTTAGGTTCCCTCTCTTAAATTATAGAATAAATGGCTTGAATTATTCAGGATGTTTTCTAAATCAAGAATAGTACGCAATTTAAAAATTGATGAATCTGGCAAATGCAGACTGTTTCTCTTGTAATGTTTTCCTTTTGCCTATCAACAGATGTTATCATGTATTTATTTCCAAGTGGATAAAATAAAAAATTTGATGTCCTGGTTTGTGTCCTTTATATATGTGGACATACTAGTGCATCTTTCCCACATGGTAGTGAAGTAACCATTTATGGAAAAATTGAAATCCCTCATAATTTGAAAAAAATAAATAAATTTTGACCAAAAAAGATTGAAAATTAAATAATTTTGACATTCTTGTGTCGTTTGTACTATTTAGGTACCAATTCTCTTGGAGGCTTATATTAGGGTTTTTGCCCAAATGTATCTTTGGTTCACATTTTACTATAAGTCATCTAATTTTTTATTTCTTTATTTTTTTGAATAAGAATTTTAGGCTAAAGGTCAGTTTGATAGATATCTGCATGAGTATTTTAATTGGTTGAGATCTAATTAGGAGATTTGCCTTCCATCCAGGTGGGCCACAACTCTATAAGTCACATTGGAGAATCTCATTCTGATCAACTAGAGGAAGATAGATAATTCCATCCAATACAACAAACTTCCCATCATTTGTATTGGATGATAGGTTCTGATCTTTGGTTATGATAGATGTGGTGTTGCTGATCCCCAAATAATCTAGCTTAAAAATTCATAGTAACTTGACCAATTCAATGGTCTGCCACGGAGTGTATCATTGGCAAAATGAAGGTGGGAAATCTAAAAATCTGCATGCTCCACCATCAAATTTTGACTGTTGTTTCAGCTTTTTCATTTTTGTCTGTTTGCAAACCATTAGTTTAGAAAATAGTTAAGAAAAAGATGCAAGAATAGTCCATGGTTTGGTGAGTTAGGCTATTGATCCAAGCCTACTACGGATGTGCTGCAAACAAATCATTAAGAAAATGCTGCAATGATATTCCATGTATGCAATAATAAGACTTTCTACAAACTGGTAGAAGTCTAATGCCAAAGAAATTTGTGTAAGTGTCATTTGGTTCTGAAATTTCCATTTCTTTATTTCACCAAATGTTCAGTCTTAAAATCACAATGTTTCTAAGAAAAAACTCCTTTGTTAGCTACATTGTACTTAGTGCTCTTTGCCTCCCGATATAAAGCAATTGTTATAATTTCTCCATTTCTCTGTGTGCTATTTTCACTGTAACTTAGTTGCACTGGTCCTTTGCAATACTATTGTTTGGTTTTTGGCTTTTTGCTAATCCTTTACTTTTGAGATGACTCAACGTTGGGGAGATAAATGGACCCTCCTTGAAACCATAATGATATCTTTGTTTAAAAATCTTAACCATTTATTTTTAAAGTTGTCTTATTGTCATTTGGTCATGTTTCTATTCTTAATAACTTCTCTGAACTCTAACCAGGTACAGGAATCCTTGACTTCAGGTCCTTCTCATGCTATTGACATAACAAGGGAGGTACACATTTTCCTTGAAAGTATGATACATGAGCCTAGTTCATTTTTGTCAAATTCCATGTATGATAGTGATGTTAATTTTTTTTTTATTGTGTTACCATTTTACATTTGAACCATGATCATATGCAATCTGAGGTGTGGGGAGGCTCATGAGGTTCCTTGGAGATCTTTCTCAGTTGTCTCTAGCATCCCTGGATTAAGCTGAGAAAATGACCTTTATATGCAAGGTTGGTCATCTTGTACAGAATTTATGAGGACGGAGATGACATTTGTATACAAGGTTGGTCATCTTGTGCACAATGTGTATCAATCATTTACTTTGTGCTTCCACAAAAATTGGACACATGCCATGATGGTTTATGATCTGAATTTTTGGTGAGGAAACTTGTTTGACAGTCATGTTGAAGGTGATACTTTTGTCCTTCTGTATCACATGTATGCAACTGATGCTTGATGTGCAAATCTGGCCCTTTTGAACCTTCCCTAATTATATAAGTGGCTGAACCAACTCTGTATGTTACACATAATTTGTCATCCACTAGTTTCTGTAAATGAAGATAAGAGGATTGATCTTAACAGTATGGTCGTCATGCACATAGACAGAAAATGCTTGCAATGAATTTTTATGAGCACTAGGTAGCCTATTAATGAAAACAATGTCTCCATCTATAATACGTCTGTTTATGATTTGACCAACTTTCAAATATGTATGTCCTTTTGAATCTTCCCTAATTGCACAAGTGGCTGAACCATCTCTGTATGTTACACATAATTTATCATCCACTAGTTTCTGTAAATGAAAATAAGAGAATTGATCTCAACAATATGGTCATCATGCACATAGACAGAAAATGCTTGTAATGAATGTTTATGAGTACTTGGTAATTTTGAAGTCCTTGGTTAGGGTTTGGGTTGAAAGTACGAGTGCTGGAGCCGATGCTTTTAGAGTCCGAACTCATTCTTTTGAAAAATAGAAAAATGAGAATATTAGTAAATATGGATTTTCTTGTTAAGAAGAAAATGGAAGATGGATTGAAAAAACATAAAAGATATTTTTTTTTTTCTTCTTTTTTTTCTTCAAGAGAGAGAGACTAAGCTAACAATAAGCTTCTTTCAAAGGATCAATTGGTTTTGTTTCACAATAAACCAAACTTTAAAACTAAGCTAACAATGAGCTTCTTTCAAAGGATCAAAATTGATAGCACTCTTACCTAAAAAGTATTGAAGGTCTTTAAAGTCCTTTATCTTAAAATTTTGAGAGAGATTTTTCAAAAATTTCACATATCCTACAACACTTGTGATGATCAAATTATCTATGTCAACAACACAAAGTTTCATTTATATATTTCTTCACAAAAGTGCATGTATTATTAGTAAAAGGGAAAATAAAATCACTTGAAGAAAGTATTCTCTAACCTTTGTAACCAAGCTTTAGATTCTTGTTTTAGATTATGGAGTGCCTTTTTTTGGTTTGCATGCATGCCTTAGCTTCATATGATCATAAAATTCCATAGGTTGATCAATATATATGATGAAACCCTACTCTCTCACAGCAATGTGAGAATAACAACACTCCAGATATGCATATCCTTTATCTTTCTTGTATGTAGTTACATGTCGAATTTCTTCATTCTTTGATTCATTACACTCAATTCAGGCATGGTTTGCACCAATTCATGAGACTGTACATTAGGCATTCAATATATAAGACTGGAGTGAGATGCATTAGGCATTTAAATGTGTTACAGGATGTTGTTTGAATTGCTTGTCCTAACAAGTGCACAGGTTGGTATGGATTGGACTTCTATCTTGAGAAAATGCCATGATTTCATGTAGTTATTATTGTAATGGAAAGTTAAAAAATTAAAAGAGAGAGAGAGATAATAAATTCATGGAAAGAAATGTTCTTTATCATTAGGGTTGCTTTCACCGGGTTTGATACAGAAATCGTTGCCAACTTCATAGAAAGACAAATAGCATCGGTGGCCACAGATTGCAACCTGGATTTAAACAAGGTTCGAGGTGTCATCAACAATGCTAACAGAATCTTCTAGGTCAGATTATTGATTGGACCTGATTTTATTTAAATGATCTTGATAATCCATTTTATTTAAATGATCAGACCCGAATGTGTGTCGGAGCTATCCAGATGTTGAGCGGGGGTCCCTGAAAGGTGGGAACCGCTGTTATGACCATGATGAATCTGTCCATTTCCTATGGACAGCATTGGAGTGGCCTGGCCATTTGGACAGGCCGTGTTTATATTTGTATTTGCTCGAAATTAATGGAGCAGACTCAGATGTGCTTCAGAGCTATCCGGATGTTGAGCGGGGGTCCTTGGAAGGTGGGAACCGTTGTTATGACCATGATGAAGTTGTCCATTTCCTATGGATAGCATTGGAGTGGCCTGACCATTTGGACAGGCCGTGTTTATATCTGTATTTGCAGGGACCACACCCTTAACGTATAACCTAAACCTATTCTCAAATCCCAAAACCCATAACTACAACCTAAACCTATAACCTATAACCTAAACTTGGTTCCCTGAACTCTAACCTATAACCTACCTAAACCTATACTTATAACCTAAACCTATTCTCAAATCCCAAAACTATAACCTAAACCTAAACCTATAATCTATAACTCGAACCTATAACCTAAACTTAATTCCCTAAACCTTAACCTAAAACCTAACCTAAACCTATACTTATAACCTAAACGTATTCTCAAATCCCAAAACCTATAACCTAAACCTAAACCTTCACCTATAACCCAACCTATAACCTAAACTCAATTCCTAAACCTTAACCTATAACCTAACCAAAACCCGAACATATAACCTACACTTATAACCTAAACCTAAACCTATAACCTAAACCTAATCCTAAAACCTAAACCTAAACCTAAACCTAAAACCCAAATGTATTCTCAAAGCCTAAACCTAAACCTACACCTAATCCTAATCTCAACTCCCAAACCTAATCTTAAACCTAAACTTGAAAACCCAAACCTAAACCCGATCCCGAACCCGAACCTGATTTCCTAAACCTAAACCTTAACCTGTTCTCAATTCCCTAAAGCTATAACTTATAACCTAAAACCTAAATTTAAACCTAAAACTTAAATGTATTCTCAAATCCCTAAACTTAAACCTACACCTAATCCTAATTTAACTCCCTAACCTAATCCTAAACCTAAACTTGAAAACCCAAACCTAAACCCGATCCCGAACCAGAACTTAATTTCTTAAACCTAAACTTATAACCTTAACCTAAACCTATTCTTAAATGCCAAAACTTATAACCTAAACCTAAACTTATATAACCTTAACCTAAACCTAAAACTTAACCTATAACCTAAACCTTAACCTATAACCTTAACTTATAACCTAAACCTATAACCTAAACTCAATTTTCTAAACCTTAACCTTTAACTAACCTAAACCTAAACTTATAACCCGAACCCGATTTCCTAAACCTAAACCTTAACGTATTCTCAAATCCCTAAACCTAAACCTACACTTAATCCTAATCTCAACTCCCTAACCTAAACCTAAACCTAAACTTGAAAACCCAAACCTAAACCCGATCCCGAACCTGAACCCGATTTCCTAAACCTAAACTTATAACCTTAACCTAAACCTATTCTCAAATCCCAAAACCTATAACCTAAACCTAAACCTATATAACCTTAACCTAAACCTATTCTCAAATCTCAAAACCTATAAACTAAACCTAAACCTATAACCTAAACCTAAACCTAAAACTTAACCTATAACCTAAACCTTAACCTATAACCTTAACCTAAACCTAAACCTTAATGTATTCTCAAATCCCTAAACCTAAACCTACATCTAATCCTAATCTTAACTCCCTAACCTAAACCTAAACCTAAACTTGAAAACCCAAACCTAAACCCTTTCCCGAACCCGATTTCCTAAACCTAAACTTATAGGTTATAGGTTAGGTTTAAGTTAAGGTTTAAGTTATAGGTTTTAGGTTTAGGTTAAGGTTTAGGTTTAGGGTATTTTTGTTTATGATGTTAAGCTAATATGTATTTATGTGTGAATGAATGTGATGTAAATAAGATTGTTTGTGTGTGGATGAATGTAGTTTATGTTTGGATGGATTTACTAGTTTGGGTTTAGATGGATGTGAAAGTGAATATGTTGAAATATATTATATAACAGTTGTATATCAGGATGATGATGAAATATATTGTAATAGGTGTATATCAAGAATTCTGTGCTGGAATTTTTTTTAAAAAAAAAGAGATATTTAGCGAAGAAAATTTTTGTAGCTAAAAGTTTTGCAAAATTCTTTTAGTGACAAAACTTTTCATAGCTAAAAGTTTTACAAATATTTTTAGAGACGAAAATTTTCATCGTTAAAAAGCTTCCTTTGATAACGATTAAAATTTTTCATCGCTGAAAACCATTTGCCTTATTCTTTTAACGACGAATTTAGCGACGAAAATTTTTGTCGCTAAAACTTTTTAGCTACGAAAATTTATCTTTTAGCGACGAAAATTTTATCGCTAAAGGTGGGATTTCTTGTAGTGGTTATGACAGATTTTCTTGAGGATGTTCCCTTTACTTTGTTAGGAACTTGTCTGGGTACATTAGGTAATTGAATCATTTTTCTTTTCTGATTCAGGGTAGCCACTTGATTCAACAGCTCCTCCATTCTCTTGGTCATTCTGGTTGGAGATGGATATGTTTTACCTCTTGCCACATTGTTTAGTGGACTCTTGGCATTTTGTACTATTTTTCCGGTTTGTTTGTATTTACCTATATGATTTGAACCAAAATTAGATTGAGTTCACTTAGGAGCAATACATTCAAATTTACAATGGCCTGAGTCTCCACATGAATGACTGATAGAAGTAGCTTTTGTTTTACTTCCCGATGCAGCTAATTTCTCACTTATTGATGCTCCATTTTTAGAACTTGGTTTGAATTTTTCATATCCCAATCCACTCTTGTTTTTCCTAGGTCTTCCCATCCCTAAGAGTTTTTCTAATTTTTCACTACTCTGGAAGAATTTGTAGTTCAATTCAACAGACTTCTTAGATTGTTCTGCATCAAACCTAAGTTGCGGTTCTCATCCTTAAGATGCATATTTTCATCTTCCAATAGTTCAATCTGTTTAGTCAGTTTTAAGGATTCAGATTTGAGGGATAAATTGATTCTTTCTAGCTTATCATTTTCAAAGTGGTATTGCTGAAGATCATTGATCAGGTGAGTATTGATTTATGAAGTTTTATCTAGATCCATTTACAGCAATTTATTTTTAGTTTCATTCATCCCAAGTTTTTTAAGGATATGGATGCTATGTATATAAAGTTGATTATAGGCATCGTATAATTTACCCTTCTCTTCCTCTTCTTCTTCCTTCTCATCATCTAATGGAAATGTCTCTCCGATCCAAGGTTCATTAATTTCTTCAAGTATCACTGGAATGTTTGTAGATGTGGAGGCCATGAGTATTTTTAAGGACTTTTAGTCTCCATCACTTTCTGAATCATTGAAGTCAGAGTTTGAATCTTCAGTGTCATCCCAGGTTGCAGCCATGGCCTTTCCTTTGCTTTTTCTGTTGGAGCATTTAGTGGACAAATGTCTAAATTTTCTACAGTTGTAACACTGAGGTTCTCTGGACTTTTTGGAAATTTTGCCTATATTGTGCTTGTTGTCCATCTGTTTGCCTCTGTATGGCCGGCCACAATTTTTGTTGAAGAATCTTTTGAACCACTAACCCAAGAGAGCTACTTTCTCATCCTCATTATCCTTTTCACGATCCTCTTCCTCATTAGTAGTGTGCTTTGAAGTTTTGAGGACAGTATTTTTGGGCTTAGGAGGTTGCTTGAAGTGTAGTTCAAATGTTTGTAGGGAACCTACAAGTTCTTCTACTTTCATTTCATCAACATTTCTACACTCTTCGATAGTTGTTACTTTGGAGTTGAACCGTTCTGGTAAGGATCTCAGAATTTTACTACAGATTTTTGGGACCAAAACTTTTTCTCCTAATCCACCCATGGAGTTGCAGATGATGTTTAGTTTTCTAAAGAACTCCATGACGGTCTCATGCTCTTCCATTCTAAGACTTTCAAACTGTGATGTTAGGAGTTGCAGTTTAGATCTTTTTACTGTGCTGGTTCCCTCATGAGTTGTTTCCAACAAATCCCATGCTTGTTTTAATGTACCACACATACTAATTTGATTAAATACTTCTTGAGACACAGCACAATAAATAGCATTCATTGCTTTAGCTTCAGAGGTTTACTTTTCTTTATCAACTGCAGTCCACATTTCTTTGGATTTTGGTTTGGAGATAGTTGTGCCATTTTCAAGTACCACTTGATCGATTGGGGGTACATATCCATTTTCAACAATGTCCCAAACATCATGATCCAAAGATCTCAGAAAGTAATGCATCCTAACCTTTGAGTAAGCATAATTTAATTCATTAAATATAGGAGGTCTAGTAACAGATGAGCCTTCTCCTTTGGCCATTATTCCAACTTCAGTCAAGATCACTCTCTAGGTGGAAAAGCCCTTAAGAGAGACCCACTTTGATACTAATTGAAATGGCAGTAATCACCACTTTCGTTGAAGTAGGAATATGTCAAGATGTCTTAGAGGGGGGTGAATAGGACTTTATAAAATTTTATGATAGTTTAAAATCCTATCATCATTATCTTGATCTAATATAACAATTTATCAAAATATCTTTATCTTAACGCTAATGGCTTCTAAGCCAAATAGAGGATCCAATCACAAGACTATTCAATATCTAAGCAATACATAAATTTAGTCTATGATGGATGGACAGAGTGACTGTGTGTGAGATACGATACTTATCAGTTCTAAATAATCATGCATCATGTGATCATTCAAAGTATACACAATAAAAGAATATACAAATAGCAATCTCAAACATAGTCATTTTAAAGTAGTTCGGCTACTTACCTATTCCACTTCCGGCGGATGCACTCAACCCTTGACTGTACCCGATCTCACTAAAGGAGGTTTCAAATCAGGTTCACCTCAAACCAATATAACCTACACAAGGCTGACTCTAGGACGTACACAAGGTACCTAACATGTCTCCACGAGACACAAGTTTATGCCCCACACAGGAGCAAGGGTTAACACACAACACCCAGGTTTTATGCCCAACATAAGAGCAAAGGATTTACACAAGGAACCTAGGGTTTTAGGCCACACATGCCAAGGATCAATATAAGGAACCTAGAGTTTATGCTTTATACAAGAGCAAAGGTCAACACACAGCACCTAGGTTTTAGGCCACACAGGCCAAGGATCCACATAAGGAACCTAAGTTTATGCTCAACAAGATCAAGGGTCAACACACAGCACCCACACGTATTCTCCTGTTGGAGGCCTCCTATGAGGACTTGAAAGGGTGAGAATCACCTGTGACCTAATCCTACACAAAGGAATGATCAGCAGGGTCTCTAGACTCTAATGACTTATAGATATGTAGATGAGCCCCATTAAGCACGTTGATGAAGATCTCCTCCTTTAATGATGAAGAATCTTTAGCTCCCTTGAACTGCAACACTGATGATGCTCCAATGTATGACGACGGGTTGGGTCAAGGTTACGTTGGAATCCTACTCTTTTAAATATTTTCCTATTTTAGAAATGGAGTGATTACAAGCATTCAAGGTATCCCAGCTCAATGATTTACCATTAAGGTGGTAGCTGGATGATCCTTGAATGCGGAAGTTCATTCCCCGATCCTCTCTATTGAATATTAATGATGAGGATGGGTTGGAGGATGAACTCCCATGAGAAAAAGAGCTTAGGGTAAATAGTATGTAGGACTCTCTCAAGGCTCTCTCTATTTTTCTCACTACAGTAACTAATAGCAAGCTCTCCTTAAATAGGCAAAGAGATCCAACAGATATAAAATAGTCAGATTTTTGATAGAGTTCAATATCAACGATCCATCGTCGATATCATTGAACGTATACTTTCGAAGACATCGAGGGACGGATGGATGATATGAACTCTTCCACTACAAAAAAAATGGGCAAAGGCTACGGATAAAATCAGTAGCCATAGACCTATGGCTACGGTTTTAGTCCGTAGCATGACCGTAGTTGTAGGTGCCGTAACAATAGGTCTGAAACCTATATTACGGATTTAATCCGTAGTTATAGGTTACAACAGCTACGGATATAATCCGTAGCAATTATATCTGTAGCAATAAGCATAAACAACTACGAATATTATTTGTAGCTAAAATTCCGTAGCAATATGCCAAATTTAATAATGGCTACAGCTGTTAGATTATCGGCTACGATTAATATCCGTAGCTATTTTGTACATTAAAAAATATAATCATTTGTTCATTCAATTACCACTTGGATAATCATTCATTCATTCCATTACAATCATTCATTCGTTCCATTACAATCATTCATTCGTTCAATTACAATCAATTACAATCCTTCATTCAATCAATTACAATTACAATAATGCTAAAAATACAAATCTTTGTCTTCATTAAAGAAATTTTCTCAACTTTACCCTGAAATTTCAATGATAAAGAATTGAAAGAGAAGATATATTTTGACGGTATGATATTTTTTTCACAAGTAAATAGGCCCTTTTCAGCCATCAGCCCTTCACCCACCTAAAGAATTAAAAATCGATTGTTGTCCAAGTCCACTCCTTTTCCTTTTAATTTCTTAGTGACCTTTGTAAAATTACTTTCACGGTCATTTATGTAGACATTTGAAGAGTTGTCTCGAAATGCAACTCTAGTAATGACAAAGTCACTTCCTGCAACAGCTTCGTATATTCCATCATCCTATAAATAGTCATGGCATTCATAAATCGGAGTGACTATTGGGGGAAAGAAAGACAAAGTGAAAGAAGTGCATCATGTATTACCATTTTCTTTTTTATTCTTAATGAATTAATAAAAACTCAAAGAGGAATGAAATTGACACAAAAGGAATGTCTCACCATATGGTTTGTAGGGCCAAAATAAACGTCTGGACGATTTCCGCAAGGAGGACCATTGGTAGCCATAAGTGCACACTTCCCAAGTGAAATAGATACTGACCACGAGTATCTTTGACCTAAAAAATGTGCAAGCAGAGCTGACCATCGTGAAAAGAAAATCTCCATTGGCTTGTCAATTACAATTAGGACATGTCAGTGATTAGTGGCAATGCCTCGAGTTCTAGATAGTTTATATATAGGTTTTGGGATTTGAGAATAGGTTTAGGTTAATGTTGTAGGTTATAAGTTTATGTTAATGTTATAGGTTATAGGTTTAGGTTTAGGTTTAGGGATTTGATAATACATTTACGTTTTAGGTTTAGGTTTAGATTTTACGTTTAGGTTAAGGTTATAAGTGTAGGTTATAGGTTTAGGTTTAGGTTAGGTTATAGGTTAAGGTTTAGGGAATTGAGTTTAGGTTATAGGTTATAGGTTATAGGTTAAGGTTTAGGTTATAGGTTAAGGTTTAGGTTTAGGTTATAGGCTTTGGGATTTGAGAATAGGTTTAGGTTAATGTTGTAGGTTATAGGTTTAGGTTATAAGTTTATAATGTTAATGTTGTTATAGGTTTATAGGTTTAGGTTTAGGTTTAGGTTTAGGTTGAGAATACATTTAGGATTTAGGTTTATGTTTAGGTTTTAGGTTTAGGTTAAGGTTTAGGTTTAGGTTTAGGTTTAGGTTATAGCTTTAGGGAATTGAGAATAGGTTAAGGTTTAGGCTTAGGAAATCAGGTTCGGGTTTGGGATCGAGTTTAGGTTTGGGTTTTCAAGTTTAGGTTTAGGTTAAGGAGTTGAGATTAGGATTAGGAGTAGGTTTAGGTTTAAGGATTTGAGAATACATTTAGGTTTTAGGTTTAGGTTTAGGTTTTAGGTTTAGGCTATGTTTAGATTTAGGTTTAGGTTATAGGTTATAACTTTAGGGAATTGAGAATAGGTTAAGGTTTAGGTTTAGGAAATCAGGTTCAGGATTGAGTTTAAGTATGGGTTTTCAAGTTTAGGTTTAGGTTTAGGTTTAGGGATTTGAGAATGCATTTAGGTTTTTGAGGTTTTAGGTTTAGGTTAAGGTTATAGGTTTAGGTTTAGGTTATAAGTTATAGGTTATAGGTTATAACTTTGGGAATTGAGAATAGGTTAAGATTTAGGTTTAGAAAATCAGGTTCGGGTTCGGGATTTGGTTTAGGTTTGGGTTTTTAAGTTTAGGTTTAGGTTTAGATTAGGGAAATTGGGTTCAGGTTCGGGATTAGGTTTAAGTTTGGGTTTTCAAGTTTAGGTTTAGGTTTAGGTTAGGGAGTTGAGATTAGGATTAGGTGTGGGTTTAGGTTTTGGGATTTGAGAATACATTTAGGTTTTAGGTTTAGGTTTAGGTTTTAGGTTTAGGTTATAGGTTATAGGTTATAACTTTAGGGAATTGAGAATATGTTAAGGTTTAGGTTTAGAAATCGGGTTCGGGTTCAGGATCGGTTTAGGTTTGGGTTTTCAAGTTTAAGTTCAGGTTAAGGAGTTGAGATTAGGATTAGGTGTAGGTTTAGGTTTAAGGATTTGAGAATACATTTAGGTTTTAGGTTTAGGTTAAGGTTATAGGTTTTGGTTAGGTTTAGGTTTAGGTTATAGGTTATAGGTTATAGGTTATAACTTTAGGGAATTGATAATATGTTAAGGTTTAGGTTTAGAAATCGAGGTTCAGGTTTGGGATTGGGTTTAAGTTTGGGTTTTCAAGTTTAGGTTTAGGCTAGGGAGTTGAGATTAGGATTAGGCATAGGTTTAGATTTAGGGATTTGAGAATACATTTCGGTTTTAGGTTTTAGGTTTAGGTTAAGGTTTAGGTTATAGGTTATAGCTTTAGGGAATTGAGAATAGGTTAAGGTTTAGGTTTAGGAAATCAGATTCGGGTTTGGGATCGGGTTTAGGTTTGGGTTTTGAAGTTTAGGTTTAGGTTTATGTAATGCCCTGAAATTCGAGGGTCGAGTAGCAACTCAACTCTCGAGTTTCAGAACATTACTTATGCAACATAGATAATGATGATTAAATGTTGTTATGTTAGAGTAATAAACATGAGTGAGATTATACCAAAACAGTAATTCATACTCTAGATCAATTGTATAAAGGCAAGCAGAAGACTGAAACTGTATATATAAGTTATGTAAGGAAACAAAACCATCATGATCTCCAGAGTATGAACACTAACTGAGTATCCATATATATACACTGTTTCTGAATCAAAAGGTAAAAATACAACTAAAAGTTAGATCCTGAAATCCCTGCGATCCAGTCGGCCTAAGCATAGCCGTTAGAGTACTGCATGTATGAGAACTCGTTCTGGTCCTCATCGTATTCTGGATCTGCCTCCTGAATCGACGCATCCTCTATACCTGCGACAGAGTCTAGTTGGTGTATACAACACCTTCCCGTAACGTGGGAGTGAGTAGCTAACTCAGTGGAATGATAAAGTATAGGTTAATATGTTATCAATTCAGTCAAGCAGTAATGAAAAGCAGTACAATCAAACAATCCTAACTACTCTTATTAAATGCAAGTATGAAATGACATGATGAATGCCCTTGCCAAACCACCCTCATGCGACATCATCTTACGTTCGCGGATGCATACCTCCCTCAATGCTCCACATCTACCAGGCACATGCGGTGCAATGATGAGCATGATTACCGAGTAGTTATTAGTCCATTTCAAACAGCAGTATTGGGAAACTAAGGTACCTCCCTTGTATCATTCCCAAACATGATCCATTTTAGGGTCGTCAATCCTAGTTAATCTCATACGATATTATGGTTCGAGAGGTATCGCGAAGGCATTGCAAAGGGCTCGTCACCCGTCGCACGGATACAGATCTCACCGTATGCGGCTCAATGGCTGGCCATCAGCTCGAGTTCAGGTCTCACCATACTCGGCTCAATCGCTGGCCGTCAGCTCGAATACAGGTCTCACCGTACTCGGCTCAACTCATGCTCTAGCTGCTACGAAGGGCTCGTTGCCAATCACAGACCTCAAAGTATACTCGAAGACACTACAGAGGGCTCGTCGCCCGTCAGCACGAATACAGGTCTCACCGTACTCAGCTCTCACCGTAGGTGTCAACAGCTCGAATACAGTGTCTCATACCACCGTATTCGGCTCACGAGTTTAGTTGCTCAATGGTCACTATGGGGAGGTACGTGGCCCCAGCGTAGGCCGACAGCTCAACCACGGTGTCCCATACCACCATGTACGGCTCATGAGTCTTAGCGGATCGAGGTACCATGGTTAACGAGATTTCCACTGGTAAGTTTGGTACCCTAGGTTCAAGTAGTAGCGACCAAACATGGTGAACACACATTAGACATATTGGGATTACTTGATGAGCCTGAATAGCTTGAGCACACAATCAGCTGAATGACATGAAGTGCATAAGCACTTCACGTGGCCTAACCACTGTTGCCAACTGACGTACGACTCGGGTTCGTCAAACACATCCTACGTGGTGGAATGGATCTCAACTACGATCTCAAGTCTGGTACCGATAGTCTGGACTATAGACATAGTCCCAAACTCAATCAATCTTAATTCATAGCATGTGGAGTAAAGCATAATAAGCAAAGTAATTCAAGCATGTTAGTAAGCATGTCATAAAGCATGTTATAAAGCATGTTATAAAGTACTACATTAATAGGAATACAAACATATAAATTGCACAAGTAAGTGGTTTAGTAAAAAACCTCATAGAGGAAATCATACATGTCTCTAAGGTAGTTGAGAATCCCATCTCAACACCCTCCTAAGGCATCAACATCAAAACACTTACACATGCATTTCCACAAACACTTAACATACACTATTTCAACATACTTAGTGTATGTTAACAAACATGTATTAGGGTGAGTCTTTTCGTCAAGGGAGTATTTTACGCATATATAATATATTTATACAACAAATAATCATGGCAAGCACATCTCTAAAATATATATGTATACGGTACTTTCTATAATACAATATTTCTACAAACATAGTGTATATTAGTAAAACATGTATTTGGGAAAATTCTTTCGCCAAATAAGTATTTTATCCTTATATCGTATATTCATACAATAAATAATCATGTCAAACACATTTCTAAAATTTATACATATACGGTATTTTCTATGAATACCTAGAATATGTAAAATTCCATAATCTACATCTTTAATCGAAATAGAAAACAGAAGTACTTTGTACATGTGCAATTGCATGCAGATCATGAATCTATCATTATCTGACATTGAAAGCATTGAAAACCATAACCTATACATCTAAAGTCCTCACCTTATACCGTGGAATCGCAATGGATCAGCTAGGTTTTCCAAGCTTCCGTATTCGGTAGTTTGGTAGCCTAAAGAATGAAATAGGTTAGTTATTTCATAACCTACAACCAACACACCCCAAAATAGATTTAGGGTTAGGGTTTCTTACCTCAAAATGAAGTCGGTATCACCGAGAAAGCGGCAAGAATGGAGTGGTGGAGCTAGGGTAGGGGCAGGAAACAATAACAGGGAGATTCTCCCACTTCTCTCACTCTTTCTCTCTCTTTTCTCACTTCTCTCTCTAGGGTTTTCCTCAAATTCGTATGGCTGTGAGAGAGGGTGTTCTAAGGTCCTTATATAGCCTAAAATCTCTCCAAACTAGACTTGAGGACAAGGTATACTTAGGTTAGAACCAAAGCAGCGTTATTTCAGCTCAACGGAGGATTTCTAGGGAGCCTCCTTGAGCCAAAAGTCGGACTCAAGCTCACTAACCCTGGATCTTCGTGGAGTTAAGTTTTCGTTTCAGTCAGATTCCCAGATCACGTGTGGCGGACCAGTTTCAGTTCAACGGTCAGCGAGTCTCGATCCGAAATTCTAAGTACAAGTAAATGTTTATGAAAATTTTCCTGATCCGAGGGTGTATTTGAGTCAGATTCTGACGGTCTGGTTGCTTACAAATTAACTGCAAGTAACAAGTCTCAGATCACTATTCCAGATATTTATTTTGGAAAGAAAATAAGTATTTTCACACTCCCTTGCTCCGGACTCAAGCAAACAACCGTGGGACACTGTCTGGGTCTGATTCCCGAGATGGTTGTCAAGCCCAGCGAGGTGGTCTTAAGTCCTTAACCTCGTATTATTCGGACTCCCGATGTGCGGTCCAGACCTGATACGGAGTTTCAATGTGCTCCTGAGTGCAGACGGGTAATGAGTTTGATCCTAGATTTTAGGGTAACCTAGCGTCAATGATTCTACAAGTTTTAGGTCTTGTAGATCGTATTTAAAGTGATCCAAACAGATTTCATGGCTACTCTAGTTTAACACTTAGTTAACTTTGTCAAATTTCTAAAGGTTTTAATCCTAAGTGATTTCTGATCGAGGTGGTACTCGAGCCATTGTACGGAAATTTACGAGTCGTTACAGTTTAAGTTTAGGTTAGGGAAATCGGGTTCCGGTTTGGGATTGGGTTTAAGTTTGGGTTTTCAAGTTTAGGTTTAGGTTTAGGTTAGGGAGTTGAGATTAGGATTAGGTATAGGTTTTGGTTTAGGGATTTGAGAATACATTTAGGTTTAGGTTTTAGGATTAGAGAATAGTTTTAGGTTATAAGTATAGGTTTAGGTTGGGTTATAGGTTAAGGTTTAGGGATTTGAGTTTAAGTTATAGGTTTAGGTTATAGGTTATGGGTTATAGGGTTTAGGTTATAGGTTTAGGTTATAGGTTATAGGTTTAGGTTATAGGTTTAGGTTATAGGTTATAGGTTTAGGTTCTAGTTTAGGTTTTAGGTTTAGGTATAGCTTAGGTTATAGGTTATAGGTTATATGTTTAGGTTAAGGTTTAGGGATTAGGGTTCCTGGTTCGGGTTCGGGTTCGGGTTTAGGTTATAGGTTATAGGTTATACGTTTAGGTTAAGGTTTAGGTTAAGTTTATGGGTTTTGGGATTTAAGAATAGGTTTAGGTTATAAGTATAGGTTTAAGTTGGGTTATAGATTAGGTGTAGGTTTATGTTATAGGTTTTGGGATTTGAGAATAGGTTTAGGTTTAGGTTATAGGTTTTGGTATTTGCGAATAGGTTTAGGTTATAAGTTTAGGTTTAGGTTTATGTTATGGGCTTAGGTTAAGCTTTAGGTTAAGGTTATAAGGTTTAGGTTATAGGTTTAGGTTATAGATTATAGGTTTAGGTTTAAGTTATAGGTTTAGGTTTAGGTTTAGGTTTTAGGTTTAGGTATAGGCTTAGGTCATAGGTTGTAGGTTATATGTTTAGGTTAAGGTTTAGGGATTCGGGTTCGGGTTTAGGTTATAGGTTTTGGTTTAAGTTTTTGCTTATAGGTTATGGGTTTTGGGATTTGAGAATAGGTTTAGGTTATAGGTTATAGGTTAAGGTTTAGGTTTAGGAAATCGGGTTTGGGTTTAGGTTTGGGTTTAGGTTATATGTTATAGTTATAGGTTTAGGTTTGGGTTTAGGTTATAGGTTATAGGTTATAGGTTATAGGTTTAGGTTTGGGTTATAAGTTAAGGTTAAGTATAGGTTTAGGTTATAGGTTATAGGTTATAGGTTTATTTTATATGTTAAGGTTTGGTTTATAGGTTAAGGTTTAGGTTATAGGTTAACCAAGTATAGGTTTAGGTTTAGGTTAAGGTCTAGGTTAGGTTTTGGGATTTGAGAATAGATTTAGGTTAAGGTTATAAGTATAGGTTATAGGTTTTGGTTTAGGTTTAGGTTATAAGTATAGGTTATAGGTTTAGGTTTAGGTTTATGTTTAGGTTAAGGTTTAGGTTATAGGTTTTTGTTTAGGTTTATGTTATAGGTTATAGGTTATAGCTTTAAAGGATTGAGAATAGGTTTAAGTTATAGGTTTAAGGTGTGGTTTAGGTTAAGGGTGTGCTACCTGTAAATACAGATATAAACACGGCCCGTCTAAATGGCTAGGCCCCTCCAATGCTATCCATAGGAAATGGACAACTTCATCATGGTCATAAAAGTGGTTCTTACCTTCCAGGGACTCCCGCTCATCCGAATAGCTCTGACGCACATTCGGGTCTGCTCCATTAATTTTGAGCAAATACATAAACACGGCCTGTATAAATGGCCAGGACCCACCAATGTTGTCCATAGGAAATGGACAGCTTCATCATGATCATAATAGCGGTTCCCACCTTCCAGGGAGCCCTGCTCATCCCAATAGCTCTGGCACACATTCGGGTCTGCTCCATTAATTTCGAGTAAATACATAAACACAGCCTGTCCAAAGGGCCAGGACACTCCAATGCTGTCCATAGGACTAAGTACCACCTCAGACAGAAATCTTATAGGACTAAATCCTTTAGAAATGAGACAAAGTAACCACGTGCTAAGCTAGATTAGCTACGAAATTCATTTGAATTGCTTTAAATACGATCTGCAAGACCCAAAACTTGTAGAATCATTGACGCTAGGTTACCCTAAAACCTAGGATCAAACTCATTACCCGACTGCTCTCGGGAGCACTTTGAAACTCCGTATCTGATCTGGACCGCATGTCGGAAGTCCGATTAACACGAAGTTAAGGAATTAGGACCGCCTTGTTGGCTTGACAACCATCTCGGAAATCAAATCCAGCCAGTGTCCCACGGCTGTTCGCTTGAGTCCGGAGCGAGAGAGTGTGAAAGCACTTGTTTTCTATAAAAATAAATATCTTGAATAGTAATCTGGCATCTTTCATTTGCGGATCAGTTTTAAGCAACCAGACTGTCAGAATCAGACCAAATTACACCCTCGGATCAGGAGAAATTTTATACACATTTACATGTACTCGGAATCTCCGATCGAGACCTACTGACCGTCGAACTGAAACTGGTCCGCCACGCGTGATCTGGAAATTCGACTGAAACAAAAACTTAATAAAACATAGATCCGGTGTTGGTGAGCTTAAGTTCGACCTTTGGCTCAAGGAAGCCCTCCAGAAGTCCTCCGTTGAGCTGAAAAAGTTCCGCTTTGGTTATAACATAGGTGAACCTTGTCCAGAAATCTATTTCGGTGAAGTTTTAGACTATATAAGGACCTTAAACCCTCCCCCATTTCAGCCACACGAATTTGGGTTTGAGAAGAGAGAAAAGTAAGAGAAAGTGAGGGAGATGTAGGAGGAATTCCCTGCTGCTGTTCCCTGCCACTTTTCGGGCTCCACCGCCTGATTCTCATCACTTTCCCGACGATTCCGGCGTCGTTTCTAGGTAAAAACCTAACCCTAATCTGTTTTAGGGTTGTATAGGTTGTACGTTATGAAATAGCTAAACTGTTTCGTTCTCTAGGTTGCCAAACTCCCGTATATGGAAGCTTAGCGAACCTATCGACTCCGTTACGATTCTACGACAAAAGGTGCAGACTTTAGGTGTATAGGTTATGGTTTTCAATGCTTTCAATGTCAGATAATGATAGATTCATGATTTGCATGCAATTGCACATGTACAAAGTGCTTTCCGATTTCTATTTCGATTAAAGATGCAAATTATGGAATTTTACATATTCTAGGTATTTATAGAAAATACCGTATACGTATATTTTTTGGAAATGTGTTTAACATGATTATTTGTTGTATGAATATATGATATATGGATAAAATACTTATTTGGTGAATGGATTCGCCCAAATACATGTTTTACTAATATACACTATGTACAAATACTATATTGTAGAAAGTACTGTATACATATGTATTTTAGACACGTGTTTGCCATGATTATTTATTATATAAATATACTATATATGCGTAAATTAATTTCTTGGTGAGAGGACTCGCCCTAATACATGTTTGCTAACATACACCAAGTATGTGAAATAGTGTATGTTGAAGTGTTTGTGGAAATGCTTGTGTGAGCAAGTGTTTGAATGTTGATGCCTTAGTAGAGTGTTGAGATGGGATTCTCAACTACCCTAGTGACATGTATGATTACCTCCATGAGGTTGTTTACTTAAACTACTTACTTGCAATATATGTGTTTGTATTTCTACTGATGTAGTGCTTTGCAACATGCTTTATATCAAGCTTTATAACATGCCTTATAACATGCCTTATAACATGCCTACTAGCATGCCTGAATTACTTTGTTTATCATGCTTTACTCCACATGCTATGGATGAGAATTGATTGAGTTTGGGACTATGTCTCATAGTCCGATGGATCAGTGTGATTTGAGATCGTGGCTGAGGTTCATGTCGCCACGTGGGATGTGTTTGACGAACCCGAGTCGTACGTCAGTTGGCGACAGTGGTTAGGCCACGCGAAGTGCTTATGCATTTCATGTCGTCTAATTGATTGTGCGCTCGAGCTAGTCAGGCTCGTCAAGTAACCCGATGTGTCTAATGTATGTTCACCATGTTTGGTCGCTACTGCTTGAACCTAGGGTACCAAACTTACCAGCAAAAATCCTTTTAACCATGGTACCTCGATCCGCTAAGACTCATGAGCCGGGCATGGTGGTATGGGACACCGTGGTCGAGCTGTCGGCCTATGCTGGGGCGATGGGTGATGGGGGAGTGGTGCAACGATTCCGTGTAACAGCCCTGGCAGCCCTGCCTCCCCGTAGTGACCAGTGAGCAACCAGACTCGTGAGCCGATTATGGTGGTATGGGACACTATATTCGAGCTGTCGGCCTACGCTGGCACAGCCTGGCTGTGGTCCCCAGTCGGGTTGCATCCGGGTTCCATTCTCAATAAGCGGACCGGTCGGGCTTCGAAAATAGACTGCCAGTTGGTAGGGTGTCAGTGGAGTGACCTCGAGCATACTCTAATTCTGTGGTGAGGCGACTAGCCTTCTTGTAATAACAGAGTATAAGTTAGGTCTGTATTGATAAGGTGATGAGGGAGTGGTGCAACGATTCTACGTAATGTACCACGGCGACAAATTTCTTGCAAGTGACCTAGAAACACACCATCGTATGAGATTGTATGCAGGATGACGACCCTAGAATGGATCATGTTTGGGAATGATACAAGGGAGGTACCTTAGTTTCCCAATCCTGCTGTTTGAAATGGACTAATAACAACTTGGTAATCATGCTCATCATGCATTGCATGTGCCTGGAAGATGTGGAGCACTGAGAAAAGAAAGCATGCCGCGAACGAAGATGGTGTCGCATGAGAGAGTATGTCGGTGAGGGCATACATCATGACTGCATTCATACTTGCATTAATAAGAGTAGTTAGGAGTGTTTGATTTTACTACTTTATCATTACTGCTTGACTGAGTTGATAATATGTTAATCTATGCTTTACTGTTCCACTGAGCTGATCACTCACTCCCACGTTACGGGATGGTGTTTGCAACATCAACCAGATTTGTTGAGTTTCAGGTGATGGCAATGCTTATGAAGCAGAGCCGGACTACTTCTATGATGATGAGGAGGAGTTCTCCTATCTGTATCTCTCTAGCAGGTCTATGAAGACCTGGTATTGTATTGACGGGGCTATGGTACTTGGGATAGAAGACATTACACTTCCTCACATTAGGTATATTTTAGAATTGTACTGTAATTATTTAACCTGTTAACTTTATCACACTCTGGAGACTCATAACTGTTTTTATATTATATATATCTATCACAGTCTTTCGCTTGCAATTTAACTGTCTCTGGAGTATGATATGCTGTTTTGGCTTAATCTCACTCATGTTTAATGTACTAATATCGACAGCATTCAAACATCATTCATTTTGTTGCATAAGTGATGTTCTGGAACTCGGGAGTTGAGTTTATGCTCGACCCCTGATTTTTAGGATGTTACAGATGGTATCAGAGCATGATTTGGATTAAACCGGACCTAGGTTATAGTCACACGACGCACACTGACGCACTCTGCTTAGGAGGGAGCGACGGAATGTAGAAATAGCCTTAGGCATCCCTGTTCCATCCAACGGCTAGTTCACTGAAAACGAACGCCGAAATCGAGTCTGTATTCAATCATGGTCACACGGGTCGACCTTAAAACATTCCTAGGCCGTCTATTAATAATTTTAGATTACAATCTACCTCACTCCAACCGTTGAAAATCGGTAGAATACAGGATAAGCGTGATGAGGATAACTACTTCGAATCCTCGAAGCTTCTCTAGACTCCTCACAGAGACTTCTCGAGTCTACGAGAAAAGAAAGCAGAAAATAGAAATAAATTCTAATATATTCGAAATTGATTAATGAATGAATAAAAATGAGTTCGCAACCCTTTAAATAGGGATACTAAGTGATGAGAAAGAAATAAGAAATGAACTACAACTAAAACTCCTAGAATTCTCAATTTACTATAAGGTTGTGATGTCTACTAGTGCGCAGGATTTTCGGCCAAAAAAAAATAGCAAGTGTCTTATTTGGCTTCACCAAACTGTTCTCCTAATTATTCTAAGCTCTTTTCGCATTGGGCGCAACTCCTACAGCCCGACAGATGAAGAGTAATTAAACTAAAACTACTATTTTTAGTAAAACAAAATTGAAACGGGGAAACAACCGTCGATCGGTGGGGTTTTTCACAATTCTAGGCTACGTAATCCAGCATAGCTGGGTTGGTTGGCTTCATTAGCTCGTTCTGCCCCAAAATCATATATTATACGTCAGATAACTCATTCCGGATTGCCAGATACGTCCGATTTGATCCGAAACAACTTGAAACGGAGTCGGGGGCCACACGAGTCGATCCGGAGGGGAACCAAGTAGACCCAGGGTTCATTTGGCACCTTGGGAGGTTAGGGAATATCACCCAACTATGGCGGCAGCACGTCGACCAAAGCGGACCGCGGTGGAACTGCGGTCACCGCGGTACGCCGCCGTCGGGCGGCTCGGCTGGTGTTGGGCCGGGCTTGGGAATGGTCAGCCCGACCTCCTCACGCGTGTGGTGTGTGCGGAATGTGCTGGGGTTTCCGATTTTTAGGTCTGGAACCCCCCTCTCTCTCACATCTTCCCTTCCAAACGCCCCTCCAAGCCCACCTTTCTCTTTCGACTTGCTGTTTTACCTCTCAAACCTTCCCTCTAATCACTCATTTCATCATTTCCTGCCCAACTCATCCTCTTCTAACGTTTACAACATAACCTACTCCCTACCCTCTCCATTCTCTTTCTTTTGATCACTTACATGCCCCATTTGGAGCTCAAATTCGGGTAAGCTCTCAACCCATCCCATCTATTCATTTTCCTTCTTCAAACCCTATCTATTGGGCCTCTACGACGTCTGTCGAGACTCCAATCCATGGAGAACCAAAAACTCCAGCCCCCCATTTCCCCTTATCCTCATTTTCCATGGCTCTATTCGAGCGTGTATGGCCATTTTCTTGGAGGCCTAATCATCCATACTATGTTTGGAATGTAGGCAGTTAAACGTAAATCCCGTAATTTTCTTTTCAAATTATACTTAGAAATTCCTCATCCTGGGATTTGAAAATCCCATCTCACACTTTTCCAACACCAGGCTCATTTTTCAAAGCCTATAAAAATTAATCCCCACCCACCCTCCTACCAAACAAGCCACTCCCAATCCCGAGGTGGGATTAGCAAAACAGTCCCATTTAATACAACCTAAGACCACTGGCCAAATAGACCCTTAGAGTTTTGGACCTAGAGCGGTGCTCCTAGATTTCGACAGACCTGACCGTATAGGAAATCCAACAAATTAATAATGTGAACCTTAGGACCCTCTTAGCTAGTATGAGCATGTGTGAAATGCTCGAGAGTAGTTAAATTTAAGTCCGTACAACTCAATTCCACTTAGACAACGTTTGACCTTACGCGATAAATAAATTCTTGAATTAGAAATGATCTGAAATCATCTAGTGTATTAGCATAGACTTTAGACTACACCTAAATTAAGACTAGACTACCGGTTACATTAGAGAATGTCAGAGTGACCGATAAATGTAGTTAGGTTACCTAATACATCTCTTTGATATGGGCAGCGCAGCGGAAGCGTGGTGGACCCTTGCCCCACTGGCCCAGGATCGAAACTGTGCTCGTTGAATACGAATATTATAGAAGCCCTAGCAAGTTCTGCTATGAGAAACCGCTTTATGATGATCTAGTAAGATTTGATTCACCATTTTCTTGGACAAAGATAATAACGAGGACTCTCTTAGAATAAGACCTAAAGGGCAACCTTAGAAATAGATAATTTGAATCTTTCAATGATGGACATTCCCTACGTTTCTAGAGTGATCGGACTACGGAGTTACTGAAATATAAACTGCGAAACATTCGCGGCTTGACCCAAATTCTCAATCCTGGGTGACAATGGACTCACTGTTTTGACTGAGCAGAAGACCAGGATTCACCAGGGCTAGGAGGGGATACGACGAGCCTTCTACCCTAGTCAGGTAGATGATCGATGTATCGGGATCAAGCCTACTATAACCGTCTCTCCGTGCTGGTCAAACAATGAAAACAACTATCTTACTCTAAATAATTGGGGATTGTCGTCGATACTCCAGATAGGTAAAGAAATAAATTGTAGCAAACCTTCAGGGTATGAGAAATGGATAAAGAAATAAGTTTTAAGGGGGGTAGACTAAAATGAACCAGACTAGTATATGCCTTACCACGCGTAGGAACTTGAAATCAATAGAACTTAGGCAAAAGAAATAATTAAATCTTTCTTTATTACCCTTAGCCAATTTCGGGGATGAAATTTTGTTTTAAGGGGAGTAGATTGTAACACCCCAGATTTTTGCCAACCTGGGATTAGACGTCCTTAGGTAATGGGCCGCTCTAAATACCTCATTAACTTGTCAGAACTAAATGCCACAGTCTAAGATCGCTTCTGAACCCATTTCCTTCACAAATCCAACCCTTCACCACCTTGTTCTTTCAATTTTCCTAAGTACTTTCACCCTAGACACTATCTTAAACTAGCTAAGTAGTATAACTTGGATCACCTTATGTACAAACTGCAAAGGACTAAGTACCACCTCAGACAGAAATCTTATAGGACTAAATCCTTTAGAAATGAGACAAAGTAACCACGTGCTAAGCTAGATTAGCTACGAAATTCGTTTGAATTGCTTTAAATACGATATGCAAGACCCAAAACTTGTAGAATCATTGACGCTAGGTTACCCTAAAACCTAGGATCAAACTCATTACCCGACTGCTCTCGGGAGCACTTTGAAACTCCGTATCTGATATGGACCGCACGTCGAAAGTCCGATTAACACGAAGTTAAGGAATTAGGACCGCCTTGCTGGGCTTGACAACCATCTCAGAAATCAAATCCAGCCAGTGTCCCACGGCTGTTCGCTTGAGTCCGGAGCGAGAGAGTGTGAAAACACTTGTTTTCTTTAAAAATAAATATCTTGAATAGTAATCTGGCATCTCTCGTTTGCGGATCAGTTTTAAGCAACCAGACCGTCAGAATCAGACCAAATTACACCCTCGGATCAGGAGAAATTTCATACACATTTACATGTACTCGGAATCTCCGATCGAGACCTACTGACCGTCGAACTGAAACTGGTCCGCCATGCGTGATCTGGAAATCCGACTGAAACGAAAACTTAATAGAACGTAGATCCGGTGTCGGTGAGCTTAAGTCCGACCTTTGGCTCAAGGAGGCCCGCCAGAAGTCCTCCGTTGAGCTGAAAAAGTTCCGCTTTGGTTATAACCTAGGTGAACCTTGTCCAGAAGTCTATTTCGGTGAAGTTTTAGACTATATAAGGACCTTAAACCCTCCCTCATTTCAGCCATACGAATTTGGGTTTGAGAAGAGAGAAAAGTGAGAGAAAGTGAGGGAGATGTGGGAGGAACTCCCTGCTGCTGTTCCCTGCCGCTTTTTGGGCTCCACCACCTGATTTTCATCGCTTTCCCGGCGATTCTGGCGTCGTTTCTAGGTAAGAAACCCTAACCCTAATCTATTTTAGGGTTGTATAGGTTGTAGGTTATGAAATAACTAACCTGTTTCGTTCTCTACGTTGCCAAACTCCCGTATATGGAAGCTTAGCAAACCTATCAACTCCGTTACGTTCTATGACAAAAGGTGCGGACTTTAGGTGTATAGGTTATGGTTTTCAATGCTTTCAATGTCAGATAATGATAGATTCATGATCTGCATCCAATTGCACATGTACAAAGTGCTTTCCGACTTCTGTTTCGATTAAAGATGCAAATTATGGAATTTTACATATTCTAGGTATTTGTAGAAAATACCGTATACGTATATTTTTTTGAAGTGTGTTTGACATGATTATTTGTTGTATGAATATATGATATATGGATAAAATACTTATTTGGTGAATGGATTCGCCCAAATACATGTTTTACTAATATACACTATATATGTACAAATACTGTATTGTAGAAAGTACTGTATACATATGTATTTTAGACATGTGTTTGCCATGATTATTTATTGTATAAATATACTATATTTGCGTAAATTAATTGCTTGGCGAGAGGACTCTCTCTAATACATGTTTGCTAACATACACCAAGTATGTGAAATAGTGTATGTTAAGTGTTTGTGGAAATGCTTGTGTGAGCAAGTGTTTGAATGTTGATGCCTTAGGAGAGTGTTGAGATGGGTTTCTCAACTACCCTAGTGGCATGTATGATTACCTCCATGAGGTTGTTTACTTAAACTGCTTACTTGCAATATATGTGTTTGTATTTCTACTGATGTAGTGCTTTGCAACATGCTTTATACATGCTTTATAACATGCCTTATAACATGCCTTATAATATGCCTACTAGCATGCTTGAATTACTTTGTTTATCATACTTTACTCCACATGCTATGGATGAGAATTGATTGAGTTTGGGACTATGTCTATAGTCCAGATAGTCGGTACCAGATTTGAGATCGTGGCTAAGGTTCATGTCACCACGTAGGATGTGTTTGACGAACCCGAGTCGTACGTCAGTTGGCGACAGTGGTTAGGCCACGCGAAGTGCTTATGTATTTCATGTCGTCTAATTGATTGTGTGCTCGAGCTAGTCAGGCTCGTCAAGTAACCCGATGTGTCTAATGTATGTTCACCATGTTTGGTCGCTACTGCTTGAACCTAGGGTACCAAACTTACCAAATAAAAACCCTTTTAACCATGGTACCTCGATCCGCTAAGACTCATGAGCCGGGCATGGTGGTATGGGACACCGTGGTCGAGCTGTCGGCCTATGCTGGGGCGATGGGTGATGGGGGAGTGGTGCAACGATTCCGTGTAACAGCCCTGGCAACCCTACCTCCCCGTAGTAACCAGTGAGCAACCAGACTCGTGAGCCGATTATGGTGGTATGGGACACTATATTCGAGCATCGGCTCACCTGGCCGGCACAGGCTGTGGTCCCCAGTCGGGATGCATCTGGGTTCCATTCTCAATAAGTGGACCGGTCGGGCTTCTAAAATAGACTGCCAGTTGGTAGGGTGTCAGTGGAGTGACCTCGAGCATACTCTAATTCTGTGGTGAGGCGACTAGCCTTCTTGTAATAACAGAGTATAAGTTAGGTCTATATTGATAAGGTGATGGGGGAGTGGTGTAACGATTCTGCGTAACAGCCCTGACAGCCCTTGCAGTGACCTAGAAACACACCATCGTATGAGATTGTCTAGGACTGACGACCCTAGAATGGATCATGTTTGGAAATGATACAAGGGAGGTACCTTAGTTTCCCAATCCTGCTGTTTGAAATGGACTAATAACAACTCGGTAATCATGCTCATCATGCATTGCATATGCTTGGAAGATGTGGAGCACTGAGGAAAGAAAGTATGCCGCGAACGAAGATGGTGTCGCATGAGGGAGTATGTCGGTGAGGGCATACATCATGACTGCATTCATACTTGCATTAATAAGAGTAGTTAGGAGTGTTTGATTTTACTGCTTTATCATTACTGCTTGACTGAGTTGATAACATGTTAATCTATGCTTTACTGTTCCACTGAGTTGATCACTCACTCCCACGTTACGGGACGGTGTTTGCAACACCAACCAGATTTGTTGAGTTTCAGGTGATGGCAATGCTTATGAAGCAGAGCCGGACTACTTCTATGATGATGAGGAGGAGTTCTCCTATCTGTATCTCTCTGGCAGGTCTATGAAGACCTGGTATTGTATTGACGGGGCTATGGTACTTGGGATAGAAGACATTACACTTCCTCACATTAGGTATATTTTAGAATTGTACTGTAATTATTTAACCTGGTAACTTTATCACACTCTGGAGACTCATCACTGTTTTTATATTATATATATCTATCACAGTCTTACGCTTGCAATTTAACTGTCTCAGAGTATGATATCTTTGTTTTGGCTTAATCTCACTCATGTTCAATGTACTAATACCGACAGCATTCAAACATCATTCATTTTGTTGCATAAGTGATGTTTTGGAACTCGGGAGTGAGTTTATGCTCGACTCCCGATTTTCAGTATGTTACATTTTTGGTCTGTTCTAAGACCAGTCCTAACCCCTGTTCGACCATTCCTGGCATTTGCTCGACCAGTCGAAGAAATTCCACGACCAGTCCTAAGTTGTTGAGAATTTTTAGAATTTTTTGGCACACCTACGACCAGTCTTGGTGGTCATTCGACTGGTCGTAGGAGTGACTTCGACTCGATCTCGACCAGTCATAAGTCTATGACTTAAAGTCTAGCAAGTAATTCTATGGTCCTACGACCAGCCGTAGAGAGCTACGACCAGTCGTAGGTGACCCACGATCGATCGTAGTTTCCCTAAGACCAGTCGTGGAACGACTTTCAAAATATGAAGTAAGTTTGTGTTTGTTTTTAAGCTATTTTGTGCATAATTGCTTTCTCTTTTTGCTAGCTTATTTAATTTGATTTTGTTTTTATATTCCGATCTTATTTGAAAAGAGGAATTACCTTATTCCTTCTTGGAATCAAAATCAAATATAGCTACGCCCAACTAGTTAAAATCTAAAATCTATTAGAATTTTGAACCATATTAATGTGAGTATTGAAAATTGAACTTTGACATTCAATCATCTACTCCGATTGGTTCTACCAGGCTGCTACGAAAAGAAGAAATCCAGGTATTTTACAATTCTATAAAATTTCATTTCTTTTGGTTTTGTTTGAGGTTAAGCCAGAAAAATCTCATTGTATTGGTTATATGAGGAGAGCCAGAAAACTCAGAAAAGAGGGGTTTTTGAATTGTGTAAGCTCAAGTGAAAAAGACACAATTGTAAAGGTTTTGGGTGAACCTGTGAAAACCTATTTAGTAGTGAACGCTAATATCCCCTATGTGAGGATATTAGGAGTGGAGTAGCATTCTGTGTGGCTGTTGAAAGATTGTTGGTGTACACACAGGCGAATCACTATAACTCTTTGTCTTGTGGATTGAATGCTTGCTTAATTTTCATATCTTTTATCATTCAATTGTGTGGAATGTACATGTGGATGTGAATGTTGTAACAATTTATATTTTAAGCAAGTGTGGGGATTGTTGTAATGAATTAGATCTATATTTCTGCATTTAATTTCAATTCTTTGTTATTCATTTATTTATATTAAAATTGAGTTCTTAATCCAAAAGACGTTCTAGAAATAAGGTTGTCCTACCATAAGCCCTTATTTATTATGGTGTAAGGTTGTTCTTAGAACTGAATTTTTATTAATCTCTCAATACTTATTTATTAAGGTGATTTGATTTCAGCATTGAGAATTGATTTATAATTGTAAGGTTATTGATTTATTTTATTCCGCTGATTTTATTTTAATTTGGCATAGTCCTATTCACCCCCCCCCCCCCCCCCCTCTAGGACATATAGCTTGGCCTTTTCAGGTGGTATCAGAGCCTAATAGCTCGTTCTTATTGCTTTTTATTTGGATTTATTTTCTGACCTTACGATTTAAGCTATATAAAAAGATGTCAAATTTTGATAGCCTTTCAGTCACTAGGCCTCCACCATTTGATGGCTCCAACTATGCTTATTGGAAAGCCAAAATGAGGATCTTCCTCAAATTAATGGATGAGAGTGTGTGGCGAGCCATAGTGACTGAATGGAACCCTCCTACCATTGAAGTAACTGAATCCGACGGTTTAAAAACTATATCTGTACCTGCTTATTATTTATGGACTACCCTTCAGAAAAGTGAGTATAGTGCCAATGCTAAAATACTAAATGCAATCACTTGCGCACTATCACCGGATAAGTTCAAAAGAATTATATCCTGTGATACTGCAAAGCAAGCCTGGGATATATTAGAAATGACACACGAGGGTACATCAATTGTCAAGAAGTCTAAAGTCCAACTCCTCACAACCAAATTCGAAGAAATTCATATGGAGGAAAATGAAATGTTTATGGACTTTTACACTAGACTAAATGACATTGTAAACTCAATGTGGGGTCTTGGCGATAAAATTCCAGAAAGTAAAGTATGTGTAAAGATACTACACTCACTTCCTCAATGGTTTAATTCTAAAGTAACCGCGATCCAGGAACTTCGTGATATGGATAATATGAGGGTAGAAGAACTAGTTGGTTCTTTACAAACCTATGAATTAAATTTTAAAGCTCCTAAAGGTAAATCTATAGCTTTGAAATCATCTAAAGGTATTTCTCAAGAAAACTCAGATTTAGAAAATTCTGAAGATGATATGGCTCTTTTGGCAAAAAAGTTTTATAAAATTTTCAAAAGCAAGAAGGGTCGACTTTCAAAAGGCAAATGAAAAGAAACGATCTAAACCTAAGTCCAAAACTTGGAAGTCTTTGAAAGATAGTCAATGTTACAATTGCCAAGAATATGGGCATTTAGCAAACAAATGTCCTAAAAAGGACAGACCCAGAAGGAAGGGTATGTTGGCTACTTGGGATAAATCGTCTGATTCTGAAGCATCTTTTGAATCAGAAAATTCTAAAACCGAGTCGGGCAGTGAAGTTAAAGCCCTTATGACTCTAGCCAAGTTTACTTTTTCAGATCACGATGATTCAACAAGTGAAGAAAATTTGGGTAGTGATCATGAAAATGAAGAAGATCTTCAAGATGCTTATAATGCCTTATATAAAGAAAGTTGTAAAATTGCTGTCAAACTTAAACTTTAAAAAGAAAAGTTTTTTAAACTCAAAGAATGTTTTGAAACTCTTGTTTTAGAAAAATCCTAAATTTCAGATTGTTTTGAAAAATCAAAGTGTGATTTGGAATTCAAAACCTCCCTGAATGAAGATTTGAAATCTGAAAATGAGAAACTTAAAAATGAAGTATCTTCTCTTCTGAGTTTGAAGGACACATGGAGATATGCCTAAGGTGATCCAAAATTAGAAAAATTATTATCTGGATCAAGAAAATGTGGTGATCGATCTAGGTTGGGCCATGATAAAAATACATCTCCTAAACAGAAGAATACTCCTCCCAACTTTGTGAAAGGAGAGACTTCTAACTCAAAAGGAAAAGGTACAAGTCAAGTTTTTTCTAAAAATACAAAAACTTTTCAAAAATCTAAAAGCAGCTATATAAATTTTAAAAATCAGATCAGAAACCCACTAGGTGAAGAGATAATTGATTTACTAAAGGAGCTATTAAAATATAACTTAATAGGTCACTCTTACAACTATAAATAAAAGAAGATCAACTATACTCCTAAACCCAAAACAGTTCTGAAATGGGTTCCTAAGGTTGCCTGTTTGGTTGCTCACACTACTTTCAAAGCTTCAAGCCATTCAAAATAGTACCAAGATAGTGGACACTCTAAACATATGACAGGCGACAAGGCTCTAATCACCGATTTTAAAGATATGACTGATGGGTCAGTCACATTTGGTGATGGTAGCAACTGCAAGATAATTGGCAAAGGTACGGTTCAACTCTATGACCTTCCCTTATTTAAAGATGTTTTATATGTTGAGGGTTTAAAACACAACCTGTTAAGCATATCTCAAATATGTGATAACAACCGTAGTGTTAAATTTTCTAATCAAGGTTGTGAAATTATAAACAAAAAGGGTTCTGTAATATTAATTGGTCGCAGAACTTCTGAAAATTACTATATAGTAAGTGATGGTAGATCATCTAATCAAACGTGCTACATGGTCCATACCAATGAGACAGAATTATAGCATAAATGCCTCGGACATGTACACTACCAAAATTTATACAGATTGAGCAAAGGAGAACTAATTAGAGGTCTACCTAAGATGCAAAAAGTAGATAAGATTTGTGGTGAATGCCAATACGGTAAACAAACTAGGAGCTCTCACAAAAAGGTGAACTCCAATTCCACCATAAGACCACTCGAGCTTCTCCACATGGATCTTATAGGACCAACGAGAATGGAAAGTCAAGGTGGCAAAAAATACATCTTGGTTATCGTAGATGATTATACAAGATACACTTGGGTTTCATTCTTGAGGGACAAATCAGAAACCCTTGATGAAGTGAAAAAGATTATAAAACAGATCCAAACTGAAAAATGTTCTCAAGTTAGTAAGATCCGTAGTGATCATGGATCCGAGTTTAAAAATAGTAGTTTTGAGAAATTCTGTAGCGATCAGGGAATATTGCATGAATTCTTTGCACTTAAGACTCCTCAACAAAATGGAATTGTCGAGAGGAAAAATAGAGTGCTTCAAGAAATGGGAAATGTTATATTAAATAGCATGAAGCTTCCCAGGAATCTCTGGGCTGAAGCAGTGAATACTGCCTACTACATTATTAACCATGTTTATATTTACAAATCTAATAATAAAATGACTTATGAAATGTGGTTTGAGAAAAAGCCTTCTGTCAAATACTTTCGAGTTTTTGGTTGCAAGTGCTATATTTTGTGTGACCGTGAAAATTTGGGAAAGTTCGACACTAAAAGTCATGAAGGGATCTTTTTAGGATATTCTTTAAACAGTTGTGCATATCGTGTTCTGAACAACAGGACCGGTGTGATTCAAGAGTCAATAAATATTGTAATTGACGATCATTTGAATACACCTGCCCCTAATTCAGATAATGATGAAGTTCTTATACTTGAAAAACCAGAAACTTCATCAAGTGAAACTAATTTTGAATTAAGGACTGTTGAAGATCATCCAACTTCTCAAATACTTGGAAACTCTCTCACTAGTGTGCGCACTCGTAGACAATTAGAGGACATATGTAACTACGTATGCTTTACATCCTAGATAGAACCGGTTAACGTGAAAGAAGCACTTTCTGATGAAAACTGGACAGTTGCGATGCAGGAAGAACTTAATCAGTTTGTCAGAAATGATGTCTGGTACCTTGTTCCTAGACCTAAAGATAAACATATTATTGGAACAAAATGAATTTTTAAAAATAAGTCTGATGAACTTGGAAATATTATTCGAAATAAAGCAAGACTAGTTGTACAGGGGTACACACAAATTAAAGGTATTGACTATGATGAAACCTTTGCCCCTGTAGCTCGTCTTGAATCAATCAGACTTTTTATTTCTATTGCTTGCTTTAGGAAAATTAAAATTTACCAAATGGATGTAAAGAGTGCCTTTTTGAATGGTGATTTACATGAAGAGGTATATGTTGAACAACCTATAGGGTTTGAAGACCCTAAGTTTATTGATCATGTGTATCATCTTAAAAAGGCTCTCTATGGTCTGAAACAAGCTCCCAGAGCATGGTACGAAAAACTGACTAAGTTTTTACTGAGTCATAATTTTCAGATGGGAAGTGTTGATAAGACGCTCTTTGTTAAGAAACATAACGATGATATTCTAATGGTTCAAATATATGTTGATGATATTATTTATGGATCAACCTGTACTAACATGACTGTTAAGTTTACAGATTTAATGAAATCTAAGTTCGAAATAAGCATGGTTGGAGAATTAAATTATTTCCTATGGTTGCAAGTGAAACAACAACCTGATGGAATTTTTATCTCTCAAACCAAATATGCTTTGAACTTAATTAAGAAGTTTGGATTTGAGAATGGTAAAAATTTTAATACTCCTATGAGTACAACTTTGAGACTCTCAAAAGACTCTACAGATAAAGATGTGAATCCTAAATTGTATCGTAGTTTGATTGGTAGTTTTCTTTACTTGACTGCAAGTAGACCAGATATCGCTTTGAGTGTTGGTATTTGTGCTCGTTATCAGTCAAATCCTAAAGAATCTCACTTTACTGTTGTTAAGCGGATTATGTGATATGTCGCAAGTTCTGCTAAACTGGGTCTCTGGTATCCTCATGAGACTAGTGTTCAATTAGTCGGGTACTCAGATGCTGACTGCGCTGGAAACATCGATTACAGGAAATCAACCAGTGGTAGTTATTTCTACATCAGAAATTGTCTTGTTTCTTGGTTTAGCAAGAAGCAAAGTTCTATATCGCTATCAACAGCTGAGGCTGAATACATTGCAGCTGAAAATGCATGTACTCAGCTCGTTTGGATGAAACACATGTTAAGCGATTATGGAATTACATAGGATTCTATGATTTTGTATTGTGATAATTCCAGTGTAATAAATATCTCAAAAAATCCAGTTCAGCATTCAAGTACTAAGCATATTGACATTAGATTTCATTTCATTTATGAATTAGTGGAAGAAAAATTAATATCTTTGGAATACATTCCAACCGAGACTCAACTTGCGGACATTTTCACTAAACCGCTCGACAAAAGCAAGTTTAATAAATTAAAGTTTGATCTCGGTATATGCAATTTAAATTGAATTTGCATGCTTTGGTGTATCATAATGTACATATATTTGATGGCTTATTTGCTTAAATTTTGAAATCATTTGAATATTGCAAATTTTGGTCGGTACTCGACCAGTCGTGAGTGTACATGACCGGTCTTGCTTCGACCGGTCAAGCATATCCACGACCGGTCATGAAACTTGTGAATTCACTTTATTTTGGGGTTTTGGCTCATCTTTTTTATTTCCTTTTGTCTCACCAACGAGCCTAGCCTCGACCGGTCGAACCCACCTTCATGATACTTCAAAGTTAGTGGTTCTTTTGCAATTTCCTTATAGATTCTTGTTATTAGTGCTTCAAATTTCAGTCTTGTAGAATCTATTTGCTCTTTCATTGCAAGTTTGGGGTTTTCTCTTAAAAATCTGTTCTATCAAAACCCCACTTCTTCTTTCTTGAATCTTATAGTTTCCTTAATTCCTCCTTTGAAAATGGATGCTAGGGGTAAAAGGAAAACTACCCGTGGTCCCTCTTCATTTAGATCAGCATCTATTACGCAACGTCATCTTCGATCTCCTGAAAATGATCCATCAGATGCTCGGGATTTGCGTATGCACAATGTTATAGTTGAGCATCCTGTTGATGTTTATCACATTGCTTCATTTGGTATCCTTCCTCTGTTGCAATCTGTGGGATGTGATAACATCTTACATTGGGGTGGAGCTGCATACTAGTCCATTGCTCAATCCATGGTTGCATGTATCTGTGATTTTTCTCTTGAGAATTTAACTTTTAAAATTGATACTCAAGAAGGCTTATTTACTGTGGATCACCATTTGATAGCTCACCTTATGGAAATCCCTATCAATGATGAGGGCATTCCAATTCATATATTATCTGATAAAATCTCAGAATCTGAAAGACAAATGCTTACTAGGGATTTATATAATTTGGATGTTTATTGGACTCATAAAAGTAATGCACTTCCTTTAAGGTATTTATTACCCAGACACAGAATGTTTCACAGGATTTTCATCTCAAATCTATATCCGCGTCCTGGTAATAAAACTGAACTCACTGCATTCATGGTTCGTGTTTTGCATTCCTTCATCTCTCGGTGCGAAAATCTATCTGCCTTCATTAATTTGTCACTACATTATTCAGTTTCGTCTCCATCCAGGTCATAGGGATATTCCCTTTGGTTATCTGATGACTATGTTAGCCAATCATATGCTCGTGGCTATGCCTGTTAGAGAGAAACCCATTCATCATCTCCCTTTTAATAATTCCAATATTAACAAGATGAATTTTGAATTGGCTCATGGCCAAGTGGATGTTGGTAGTAGTGGTGCTTTGAAGCAGGGAATGCAGATGAAGCTGGTGATCTTCCTGCAGACATAAATATGGATGATATATTTGAAGACCTTGAGTCAGACTCGGCTGATGATCCTGACTTTCAGCCTTCTGATTTTGATGAGAGGTTGAATTCTCTTTAGGAACAAGTGGCTCAAATTCGTGTTACCCAAGACACTCAATTTTCTTATTTACGTAAATATATGAGGCATGTTGCTAGGGGTTTACACAAAAGTGATCCATCTAATCTTGCTCCCTCTTCTGGTTCTGACTGACAATTTTACGTTTGGTCTGTAATAACTAATATTTTACTTTGCTCTAGGGCTACACTATGTTTCCTTAACTGACTTTTATTGAATTATGCACTATACACTTCGAACTTTTTATCTCTTGCATCTATATTCCATCTCCTACTTTCCTTAACCTTAGCTTGCCTTTATTTTTTCTTCCTTTGTCATTTTGTGTCAAAAAGAGGGAGAAGTTTGGTGAAGTTTTGGCTGGATTTAATGATTATGATTATGGGATTGTAGAGTAGTTTGGATGTGTTGTTACTTAGGGGGAGTAAGATGGATGTTGCTTATGATGTCTATATAACTAGTGCATGATTCACTATTGAACCTGTTGTGCTTGTATCTCTCTTATTCTTATTGGAAGTATTATTATTTGGGTGTTTTGTCACAAATTTGACAAAGGGGAGATTGTAAGTGCTATGGTCTCATGCTCCTTTGGTTGTCAAATTTTGATATGTCAAAACATCTATCTGTGTCTTGTGTTTGTATGGTGATTTATATGTGTTCAAGACATTGCATCAACACTTCATGACAATGGATGTCTTCAAGAAATACAAAGTGTACTTCATCATCCTATCAATGTTCAAAGCTACAATGTTGAAGTTCAAGACTCAAGAAATAACTTCAAGACTCAAGAGCAACGCATGAAGTAGTTTTCAAGCTGACGAAGATTTTAAAATTAAAGCTACAACAAGTTCAAGATCTCAAGCTTGATAAGGTTCAAATGTCTACATTCGTTGAATGGTTGAAGTTCAATGTCCATACGATATGTTTTAGGTTTGAATGACCATTAGGTTGACCTTAGAGTAGGTCATTTCGGATACATAACTCAATTATATCTTTAATAGATTTTTGGTATGTTCTAAGACCAATCCTAGCCCTTGTTCGACCAGTCCTGACATTGACTTGATTAGTCCAAGAAATTCCACGACCAGTCCTAAGTTGTTGAGAATTTTCAGAATTTTTTGGTACACTTACGATCAGTCCTGGTGGTCCTTCGACCGGTCATAGGAGTGACTTCTACTCGATCTCGACCAGTCATAAGTCTACGACTTAAAGTTCAGCAAGTAATTCTATGGTCCTATGACCAGCCGTAGAGAGCTACGACAAGTCGTAGGTGACCCACGACTGGTCGTAGGTTTCATAAGACCAGTCGTGGAACGACTTTCAAAAATCGCGCTCCTTATTTCAAATATCTATTAGAGCTACGACCAGTCGAAGGTTCTTAAGACCAGTCGTAGATGTGATTTCTACTTCTATAAATTGAACATGAATTTCAGAGTTTTTTTTTTATTCAATTCATAATATTTTTAAGGCTCCACTCTGAGATAAGTTTGTGTTTGTTTTTAAGCTATTTTGTGCATAATTGCTTTCTCTTTTTGCTAGCTTATTTAATTTGATTTTGTTTCTATATTCCAATCTTATTTTAAAAGAGGAATTACCTTATTCCTTCTTCTTGGAATCAAAATCAAATATAGCTACGCCCAACTGGTTAAAATCTAAAATCTATTAGAACTTAGAACCATATTAAAGTGAGTATTGGAAATTGAACTTTGACATTCAATCATCTACTCCGATTGGTTCTACCGGGCTGCTACGAAAAGGAGAAATCTAGGTATTTTACAATTATTTAAAATTTCATTTCTTTTGGTTTTGTTTGAGGTTAAGCTAGAAAGTTCTCATTGTATTGGTTATCCGAGGAGAGCTAGAAAACTTAGAAAAGAGGGGTTTTTAAATTGTGTAAGCCCAAGTGAAAAAGACACAATTGTAAAGGTTTTGAGTGAACTTGTGAAAACCTATTTGATAATGAACTCTAATATCCCCTGTGTGAGGATATTAAGAGTGAAGTAGCATTCTGTGTGGCTGTTGAAAGACAGTTGGTGTACACACAGGCGAACCACTATAAATCTTTGTCTTGTGGATTGAATGCTTGCTTAATTTTCATATCTTTTATCATTCAATTGTGTGGAATGTACATGTGGATGTGAATGTTGTAACAATTTACATTTCAAGCAAGTGTGGGGATTGTTGTAATAAATTAGATTTATATTTCTGCATTTAATTTCAATTCTTTGCTATTCATTTATTTATATTAAAATTGAGTTCTTGATCCAAAAGACGTTTTAGAAATAAGGTTGTCCTACCATAAGCCCTTGTTTATTATGGTGTAAGGTTGTCCTTAGAACTAAATTTGTATCAATCTCTCAATACTTATTTATTAAGGTGATTTGATTTCTGCATTGAGAATTGATTTATAATTGTAAGGTTATTAATTTATTTTATTCCGCTGATTTTATTTTAATTTGGCATAGTCCTATTCACCCCCCCTTTAGGACATATAGCTTAGCCTTTTCATCATGGTCATAACTGCAGTTCCCACCTTCCAGGGACCCCCGCTCAACATCCGGATAGCTCCGACGCACATCTAGGTCTGCTCCATCAATTTTGAGCTAATACAATTAAATTCTAAATTAGTTACTCATCCTGTAAATTAGTTACTCATCTAAGGTTTAGGTTTAGGTCTAGGCCCTTTTAGGATTAGGTGTAGGTTTAGGTTTAGGAATTTGAGAATACATTTAGGTTTTAAGTTAAGGTTTAGATTTTAGGTTATAGGCTTAGGTTTAGGTTTAAGAAATCGAGTTCGAGATCAGGTTTAGGTTTAGGTTAGGGAGTTGAGATTAGGATTAGGTGTAGGTTTAGGTTTAGGGATTTGAGAATACATTTAGGTTTTAGGTTAAGGTTTAGGTTTTAGGTTATAGGCTTAGGTTTAGGTTTAGGTTTTAGGTTGTAGGTTTAGGTTTAGGTTATAAGTAGTTGAGATAAAAAAATTTAGCCACATACAAAAAATATTTAACCTAGTATTATCTACTACATACTAGTAACATACAACCAATATTGGGGCACCATACCATAAGCTACAAGAATTTCATGTCCCCCTAATTAAGGTATCCTCTATTGATAACATATATATATATATATATAAGTTGTTTATTTTCATTCACATTCGCAAATACAATACCATTCACATTTGCAACAAATAAATGTAATTATAATCACATAATGTATTGTTTAATGAACTACACATGTGCATTCTTGACACGAGAATTACCAGATGCGAGAATCTGAAATATGCAGCTCCAATCCTCCCACATGCAACATCCACCTGAAAGAATGTGTATAACCGTCATGCTTGATTATTTAATACAGGAATGTACAAGTAAAACCATAAAACCAGAGATACTGCATTTTTAGGATCTCCTCCATAGTTAACGATCTCATTCTAAGGCCCTTTCTCCCTCCTCCTTTACCTGGGCTTAGGACCGGCAATGCAAGGAGTTGCATTGGTGGAGTTAAAAAAGGGCTTAGGCTCCATTTGTTTTTTTTTTTTTTTAAATGTTTTCATAAATACTAATGTGATGACCAAATGGAGCCTAAGACTATAAATATGTTCAAATATGGTTGCGAGTATTCCCCTTGTAAAACATATATCTTGGGTTGTTTCATGTTACTTGAGACCCAACTTCCAATAGAAACTAATAAAATACAAATAACCCATGTCATTTGAGAGAGCTCATCACTTGTAAAGGAAACATGAATCATAATAAAGGGCAATAAAAGATTTTTTAAAAATGAAAGAAGTATAAACTTAGAATCCAATAAGTGAAGAGCCTTGTGTTGTTGTCTCCATAAAGATATGGGCTGACCTGTTTTTGCATTGTTAATGCATTAGGAAATGGATTTGGGTCTGCATTGTTAAGCAACAATCCACATTAAATTTGCATGTGTGGCCCACCTGATGAGTTGACTGGCCTGATTTTTGGGCCAGGGCATGTTAGTGATGGGACCCACCTGATGGAAGTGCACTCCGATGTTAGCATTCATCCTTGAATTATAATGTTTTGATCCTCTCTTTTTTCTCTGACAAACAACTGCTATTGTTGAGGACTGTTGGAATTCTTATTCCAGTTTAAATAATGGCAAGAGCACTGACTATAATTTAACACTGGCTCCAACAACAGGTAGCTCCCCTTTTCCAAACCTACAAGCGGGATCCAAGCTGTTCACCAGGTAGATCCCAGCAAATTACCCACAAACCAAAAATCAGGTTAGGCCTAGCACTAGGTAGGCCACATTATATATGAAAAAAATGATGATATTTGAAACTCATCAATGGCTACACATGTGGACCATCTGATGATCATGTTACAGCACATAACACTGATGGGCCCCACTAATGAATAGCTTAGAGCTCGCATGGGGCAAGAGAACAACTTCCTCAGCAGATGTAACACTTTTTGCTCCAAAATTCACTATTTTTTTGTGGTACAGAGCTTGTCACTAGATATAGAATGTACAAATTCCAAAGGTTTAATTTATTGGCTACACTAGAGTTCACATATTTAAAGGAGAAAGGAAGCTAAAAGTGAGAAAGCACATGATGAACCATACATATTGTTGGATGGCAAGACCTAGATGATAAGTGCAAGGACTTTGGAGTTGCCATTAGATGATAGAAATTGCCTTTCTTCAAGTCTTGCCACAATAATCTTCCATTCTGATGGTCCTCCATAAAGAAATTAGTTGGATGAAACTCAAAAGTGAAGCAAATACTAATTAGCTAGATTGAGGGACTTTGGATGCCAAATGTTCTATACACTTAGCTAAATAGATCGTTTCTCAAATTTGAACACTCCAAAGATAGTGATTAACTAGAAGAAACCGCTGACAAGTAGAGCACGTGAGCCATTGCTATACTTTTCTAAATCATGTATACTTAGAAGAATCAGATGGAATGATCATCTGTAACAAGGGAGGTCCTTGTGAGTATACCACTACAAAAGGAAATGGTAACAAAACAAGAAAGTTGATGAGGTAGAGCAATTAGAACTGGAACGTGGTAGTGTCATCCCTTTACTGCACATATATGGGTTATGGTCATGTGTCAATTGAGACCGTCCATCCTGTAGGATCCATCTTAAATCATGTTCGCTCTAATTTTTTATTTTGCTAGGTAATCTAGACTAAATTTATTCTCCTCTAATTAAATGGGGGCCATTGACCTTTTTTTTTTTTTGGGGGGGGGGGGGGTATAGTTTGGAATCTGCCAACCAGATGGCCAGGACCATTCAATTTATATATTTTTAATATCCTGTTTCATCATCAATAAGGGCAATTAAATGAAAATACTGAATTGGCATGTCACGCCTGTCATGTGTACTATGGAAAGGTTTCTGTAATCTTATATTGGTTCCACCTGCTTCTGCTTCTTCTTCTTCTTCCTCTTCTGCAGCACCTTTAAGAAGCAAGCCTAAAAAGGTGGAAAAAAGCTAGAAAAGGATGGAAGTTAGGTTAGAAAAGTTTTCAAAGGAATTTATAGGTGGTTTGGACACTTGAAATTTGAAGAATCTACATCTATAGTAATTGGATTCTTGAGAATTTCAATGTGTTAAGTTTTGTTTGACACCTTTAAATTTAAATCATCTACTTTCTACAGTTAATATATTGGAAATGCACATCCTATAATCATATCCCATATAAATAATAATAATAATAAAGAACAAATTTTTTTAGATAATCAATGCATAGAAACCTAGAAACAATAGTTGGTTTCTACTTTCTAGAGTAGTTTGCAACAAAAGATGAATTCAGGCGGGAATTTCAAGGGATCAGAAATAACACTTTATTTAGATAATAAGTGACATGGAATATACACCAAGTGTTCTAGATTAGTCGTGTTTCTTATTAGGACTGTCATTCCATACAAGTTGCCCTAAAATTCAGTAGGAGTGCACCCATGAAACTCAGTCCACCACAAAGATTTATTAGGACAACAAAGCAAGTAAAAAATGGAGTTCATTTGCAGTCCTCAAATTCAGGTTTCAGCTGTTATGATGCATAGAAATGTCTCACTATGACATTGACATGCTCAGAATTTTTATTAACAAATAGGAGAAGTGTCCTTTTACATTTACATGCATACACAAGTAATGGAGATTAAATCTAAGAGCTTGATCCAGAATCAATATTCAGTCCAAAGCATTGCAGGATCTTAATAGATTTTTCCAACCTTTAGAATGGGCAGATTAGATTCTTTTTTTTTTAAAGCTTAAAATCTGATCGGTCCACACATAGATTTCCAGCTAAAAACAAACTAAAAATTAAAATATAATTTTCTCAAGATTTACTAATTTAACTTCACTTGCAACAAGCTTTAATAAAAGGGAAATCAGGAAGTGGTGCCCTAGAGCCACTGATGATATACAACCTTTTCACGATGTTGAAAAACATCCCACAACAATGGAGAGTTAGAATTTCAGTCATTAGATGATCATCCTGACTCACACTGTCACACAAGTATGAATGAGTTGCATTTTTATTTTAAATATGATTAAGATGTAGTGGAAAACACAGTGTCATAACAGAAATGCAAAATCAAATGTAATAGACATACTCCCATGGCACATTGCTGACAAGCATTCAATCTCCTTCATTGTCTTCATAAATAAGAACATAGTTGGGAGTTACTACCTTGCCTTCTTCATAAATAAGAACAAAGACTTTCAGAACTAAACCATTAGATCTGATGAAATCAACATCAAATCGAATTAAAAAAGGAAAAAAAATTCCTCAACCATAAAAATGCTATAAAAAAATCATAAAATCAATAGATTTCCAGCAGAAAAGGGGGATTAGGTCATTTTGAGGTGGGATCAAAGCTACATATATATCCAAATTGCATTTGAATTCTTGCAACTAAAATTAAACTATAGCAAATCTGAGCTTCTTATGACAAAATCAACTAACTAAACTAACCACTATCATAAAAATCCATCTATCAACCATCATACAGTGCCATCAACAATTTCTGCTTAGGCAACTATCTTCAAGAAATGAATCTGGACTGTCTAGAGCTACAAGCTTACAACCTATGGGACACCATGAAAGAATCACACTAGTCAGATGATCCTATCCACTTGAAAGCTAGCCATCTATTTTTTTTATGGCCATCTTCTATCTAAGTTGTAAGCCATATATGGATGGTTAGGATCATTTGTTGAAAGTGATTCGTTAGAATCATAAGAAATCCATTATCCATGATGAGAACAAAAAAAAAAAAAAAAAACCCTAATTAGGGATTTTCAATTTCAAGTTCCTCACCTCTAGACACGGTAAATGATGATCAACCATACAAAATCCCAATCTGGGATAGAGCTCCTCCAGAATTAAGGAATTACAAAATCAGAAATACCAATTAAGGATTGAAAGTTCAAAAAGCCCCAATTAGGGATTTGGAATTTCAAAAATTCCCAATTAGAGATTTTTAATTTTGAAGCCCTATTAGAAAAAGAAAAAGAAGACAGAGAAGAGGAAGAAGAGAATACCACTGCCACTGCCGAGAGAGAAAGCTGCTAGTCATGAGGTCACGAGCGAGAAGGAGATGGCGAGAGCGAGAAAGGACGAGGATTGCGTGATGATCCTGCACCACCGACTGGATGTGGATTGTGTGGTAGGGTGGAGAGATCAGAGAGAGAGAGATTGAGAGAAGAGAGAGAGAGGAGAGAGTGCGAGAGAGAGAGAGAGAGAGAGAGAGAGAGAGAGAGAGAGAGAGAGAGATTTTTAGGTTTGGGTTTTGGGAAGATGGGTGCGCAGAGAGACAAGGAGAGAGGGTGAGGGAGAGAGAGAGAGAGAGAGGGAGAGAGAGAGAGAGAGAGAGAGAGAGAGAGAGAGAGAGAGATGGAGAGAGTTTTCGTTTGTGCGGGAGAAAATGGCGACGGGATGGGTTTTTTTTATTTTGGGAGGGGGTTTGGATTCTAGAGGGGCACGTGACGGATGGCTCCTTGGGGACGTTGGGTTTTAGGATCGTGGGGCCTACTTTGATGTATTTCATATATCCACTCCGCCCATTAATTTTAAATTATTATTTTAAGTGCTAATACAAAAAATGAGTTAGATCGAATCTTTAAGGAGACCACACAACATATTAACAATAGAAATTTAATTTTTATTATTTCTTATGGTGTGGTCCACTTAGACATTTAATTTATATAATTTTTGGGCTCATACACTAAAATTATATATTAGAATTGTTGGATGGGTTAGATCAAACACATATATTCCAATAGACCCCATGGATCCTCTTAAGCACCGTTTATGTTTAATATGGTTTAGGTGAGGAGGTACACTTTAGCTACAGATCACTTAGGCTTTCGCTACGGATTAAATCTGTAGCTATATTGCTACAGATTTAATCCATAGCTAAAAGCTTGCAACATACATAGCCTTTGCTCAATTTTTTGTTAGTGTTCTGACAATCACCATTAATATCTTATACGCAGATTGATCATATCGAACATGCTTCGATGTCATCGGATTTCAAACTCTGATTTTATTGACCCATGGATTGATTCCTCGATAATGAAAAACAAGAGAAGCAGGCTAAGACTTGAGACAACAACTTCGATATTATCGAGCCTCCCACGATGGCATTGTGTTTCAAATATCAATGATATCGATACCTAGTTCGATTCATCGATCTTTTATAGAAGGTATTCCTATAAGTTCGCTGGACACTCTATTGTCCTAATTCGATGATATCTACTTTGATTCGATATGATCGATATTTGAATATCGATATTATCGAAGGAGTCTCAATTCCTCGAATCATTTAAAGAGGAATTTCCTGAAAAGCTTGCTGGACAGTTTGGTCCGAAATCGATAACATCAAAGGTCCATCGATATCATCGAAGTTTGAATTTCGAGGATATCGAGGCTTCCTTCAAGTCATCGATAAATGTATAATTTGCCTTAGAAGCTTGTTAGACACAAACAAACCAGGATTCAATTATATTGAGCCATCTCGATGATCTCAAAATTTGAATGTCGATGATATCTATAGCTTCATCGATTCATTGATAACTTTGTCCAGAGATCAAGTTGGTTGCTGGCCACAAGTAGTCCTCAATTCGATGATATTGATTGTATTTCAAGGACATCGATAACTGGTGTTCGATCTCATTGAGGTGGTCTCAATATATCAATAAAAGCTAAAAACTTAGAGATTTTCCTAAGTTTCAAAATAGTTTTCATACTTTATACCTTATGCTGTTCTATCCATTTTTAAGGATTTTATGTACCTGGGTGTTTTGGGACATGGGATGTGAGACCAAGTTTATCTTTGACGGGTTCAGAGCAGACATCTAGTTAAGGCAGACGCTCGAATGATCTGAAATAGTAGTGAAGACTGCTTGAGATGAAGTCGGAATATGCCAATATGTCCTAGAGGGGGGTGAATAGGAATTTTAAAAGTTTTTACTATTTATTCAAAATCCTATTATACTAATCCTTATAGATATGCAACTATCAGGATTACTCAAATGTAACTCTATTGGCTTCCAAGCCAAGTAGAGGATCCAATCACAAACTAATCAAGATATAACAATATACAACTTAGTCTATGTTGGATATGACTGTGTATGTGTGTGGGATGTGATCAGATATATGAATATGAATGCATTGACATGAATCACACATGTAGAAAAGCAATCACAGACACAGTTATTTTATAGTGGTTCGACGATAAGTCTACTCCACTCCCGGCTGCGGCACTCAACCCTTGAGTGTACTGGATTTCACTAAGGAGGTTTCCCAGGTTTACCTCAAACCTAAGGTTTTAAATCAAGTTCACCTTTAACCTTTATAGAGGTTTTACGTGGTTCACCTCAAACCCAGAGTTTTCTTGGTTCACTCCTAATCAGATGTTTATGCTCTCCATAGAGCAAGGGTCCACACAACGCACCCAGATTTTAGACCACATAGGTCAATGACCTACACAAGGACCCAACAGTTTATGCCCTACACAAGAGCAAGGGTCCACACTATGCACCCACAACGTACACTCCCGCCGGAGGCGTCCTTGAGGACTTCAAAGGGTGAGAACCACTTAGGACCAAGACCTAGGAAGGAATGATCACAAGTGTCCTTTGGACTCTGGATACTTACAGATAAGTTGATAAGTCCCGTTAAGCACAACGCCGAAGATCTTCTCCTCCTTGTTGACGAAGAGTCTTCAGCTCCCTTGATCCGCAACACAAGATGATATACTAATGGTTGGCTTCGGGTTGGGTCAAGGGTGAGATGGAATCCTACTCTCTAAAGATTTTCTTATAGGGAAGATAGAGTGGTTTCTCTCTTATGCATTCAAGTCATCCCAGCATAATGATTTGCCATTAAGGTAGTAGCTGAAGGATCCTTAAATGCGGTAGTTCATTCCCCAATCCACTCTATTAAATATCAATGGTGAGGGTAAATTAGAGGATGAACTCCCTTGAGAGAAAGGGCTTTAGGTATAGGATATAAGTTGAAACACTCAAAAGCTCTCTCTACTTTTCCTCACAGCAACAAAAGACAAGTCCTCTATAAATAAGAAAAAAGTTCCAACGGATATAAAACGGTCACATTTATGACAGAGTTTGATATCATTGAGTAGGTTCGATATCATCGAGCGTATACTCTCGATGACATCGATGGTCCGCTCAATGACTTGGACTCGATGTCATACGCTTTTGAAACTCTTTGCCAATTGGTCGATGAATCGAAGCTATAGTCGATGTCATCGGATTTCGAACTCCGATTCCATCGAAGATATATTCGATCCATCGACACATGAAAATTGAGAGAGACTTGACTTTGAGATATTTCAGGTTTTCATGAATGATCGAGGGAACCGTCGAGTCAACGGAATTTGAATGTCGATGATATCGAGATCTGAGCCAAGGCATCGATAATTCCAACAGATTTATCTGTGAACTTGCTAGACAGATTATGGCTTAGTTCGATGCAATCGATCAGGTGTCGATATCATCGATATTTGAATATCTATTAAATCGAAGGGCCCCCGATCATAGTTAAAAACATCCTAAAATAACTGCTGTAAGAAATGTACGCCCACCATCGATACATCGATGGACCTTCGATCTTATCGATATTTGATTTCAGATCATATCGGACGGTCATCGATATATCGATGAATTTTGAGATTTTCATTGAAAAATAGGGGCATTGGAAATCTGTCTGTCGATCTTATCGAGCCACTCCCAATGGTCTCGAGATTTGAATATCGATGGTATCGATATACGTATCGATACATCAATAATTTGTCCAGATATGTTATGAAGTTACTGGACATGTTTTGTGCTTTTATCGATGATATCAATCGGTGTATCGATACATTGATAAATCCGTCCAGATGAACATTTAGTTGCTCGACACTTTTGGTCCTCTTTTTGATAATATCGTTAAGGTATCGAGGACATCGACAGAACAGGTCAATCATATCGAGGGTGCTTCAATAAAATCGACAAGGAGAGAAAAACTTAGAGATTTTCCTATTTTGAAAAAGTTTTCTCACCATAAAAACCCTAAGATGTCTATCTTGTTTTTAAGGGTTTAATTCACCTGGTGCATTGGGTTATGGGATGTGAGGCTATGATTTACCTATGGCGAGCTTCCACATATCCGATTGAGGTAGACACTTGGCTTGATCTTCTTTTGATGTCCTGCAGACTGTCTGACCACCTGTTCACAGTAATTGACAAACAAGGGCACTTATAAGGGCACTTTCATGATCTTCCTATGGGGCTACTAACTCAACACTCACGCTAATTGACAAACCAGAGTACTTTCACATAGCACTTATGACATCATTGTATGTCACCAGAGATTCCGGGTAATGCCAATGATGTCTCTTGTGATTTATTATTTTGTCACCTTAGACTCCGGGTAGTGCCAATGTATCTCTTGTGATTTTAGTTTTTATATATTACTTGAGATTCCAAGCAATGCCAACGATGTCTCTTGTAATTTTGTATTTTTATTTGTCACCTAGGATTTCCAATAATGCTGATAATGTCTTTTGTGATTTCCTCAAGTTGGATGTACATTAATGCATTAATTAAGATTCACATATGATAAAATTATTATATTTGCTTTGTATGATGTTTATGAACTATACTAAACTATGATGATGGATGTGTAATATTGGAGGGAAGTTTCTACTGAGCTGGCAAGTCATACTTTCAAATTCGAAAAACAAACAACAAGTAATGCATGTCTAGAGGATCATGAGGAGTCACATGGATGAGGAGCGCTATATGTGAGAGACAGAGCTTCTCAAGCTGAACTAGTAGTTGGATAGTTTTTCATTCTAGTAGAACTATTAAATCTTTCAGTTTGTAATAAGTCCCCAATTGAGTGGACAATTGTGATTTAATGCGCTACTCTATATCTCTACTTTCAATGTTTAGTACTTTCTATTATTTTGTGTGATGCACACCATGCGAAATGCGAATGCGAAATGCGAAATGTATATTAAAAAAAATTTATATGTAATTAAGAAGCATTCTTTCAGTATTGAGGTAGCACTCTCGAGTTCAGGATCTGAGTCACAGCTGCTCGGGTGTTGGGTTTTAGGGCGTTACACAATTGGTCACTTCTTGTACTTCTAAGAGATAAGGGAAGTGTTGAGAAACATACAGTATCCCATAGTAGATCATCAAATGAGAGCACATTTTGCCTAGTCAACATTAATGCAGGAAACAAGTTTAAGAGGATATGTAGATGAAAAAAATAATGATCGATCTACAGTGCCCCTCAAGTATCAAATAATCCGCAAGACAACCATCATATGTAAGGTACGAGCTCTGTAATGAACTGCCTAACAACCTTTCAACATAAGTGATACCAAGTCCAGTCATTATTAAGTAAATAAACTACTAACGAGGTAACAATATAGGGAAGGTTATTCCAAAAGATCATCATCTTGTTTACTATATTGAGCATTCAATTCCATCGACTTCTCAATTATTGTATGATCATAAAGGTTTGCGATGCTGATGAAATCGTAGGTATATTTTTGTTGACTGATGAGTATACCATGATCGGTATGAGAGACTTTTAATCCAACGAAGTATATTAGACTACCCAGGTCTTTCATGTGGAATAATGATTGAAGAAATTGTTGAAGCTCTATTATTATGAATATGTCACTACCAGTTAGGAGTAAATCGTCAACATAAACAAGTAGGATGGAAATCCCATATGAAGAAAATCATATGAGTAAGGAGGGATAATGACCACTATGTTGAAATCCTACACAAGTTACAATCTCATGGAACCACTGAAACTAGGCACGGGGTGCTTGTTTTAGTTCATATAGTGCGTTTTGAAGTTTGCATGCTAATTTTTGCTGACTTGTTTTGGAGTAAGGAGGTTGAGGCATGTACACAGTTTCTTGTAAATCTCCATGGAGAAAAGCATTTTTTACATCCATTTATCGAATATGCCAACTACAAGTTGCTGAAACTGCAAGTAGCATTTAAAGAATCTTTATCTTTGTTATTGGAGCAAAGGACTCTTCATAGTCAATGCCATACTCCTATGTATAGTCTTGGGCCATGAGACAAGCCTTATATCTATCAAGAGATCCATCCGATTTGAGGCCATTTACTACCAATCACCCGCTAACCTATGGGACAAGGAACAAGATCGCACGTTTGATTCTTCATAAGTGCCTGTAATTCTTCGGCCATGGCGCCCCTCCAGCATTGATGCGCAGAAGAAGCCTAAGAATATAAAGTGAGAATAGAAGAAGACTCTAGACTAGAAAACATACAGTAAATGAGCCGATCAGGAGGATGTGATGGATGAGTAGATCAACATACATATAGAAGAAGGGATATATTGGCCATAGGTTAAGTAGCAGAGGGAGGAGAAGAAGGTTCTTACTTTTATCATTGATGAGCCTGCACATGAGTTGGAGTCATATGTAAAACAAGGGATATATCAGGGAACCATGTTAACTAACAGGGACAACATGGCTATTTCTCAGAGTTGGTGAAGGTTGAGAATGAAATGGAAAATGTTCCATGAAGATAACATTTCTCTAAACACGAACACGATGAGACTAAGAATCATAACAATGATATCCCTTATGTATGTTTTCGAATACGAGATATGTGTACTGGACAGAATTTGGCAAAATTTTATGTCATTCATGTAAAGAAATATGAACATAACAAACACATCCTAATACACAAAATAATGAGTAAGCAAGTAGGGATCCAAAGAGAAAGTAAGGATAAGTATTGCCAAGAATTTTTGTAGGCATGTGATTTATAAGATATGCGGAATGTAACATTGCCTGAACCTAAAAAATATGTGAAACAAAGTATTTATCATCAAAGTGTTGAATGTCTTGACAATATGTGGATTATTTCTTTTAACAATGCAGTTCTACTAAGATTTCAGAACAGTTCATCTAATGAATGACTCCATGATGTAGCAAATTTGTTGTAAATTCTTGTGAAATATACTCTCCTCCTAAATTAGAGTGGAGAACCTTAATCTTTTTCTCAAACTGTGTGGCCACTATAGCATGGAAGTGTTTAAATAATGTGAATACCTTTCACTTATTGCACATAAAATATATCCATGTATAATGAATAAATTCATCTATAAAGATCACAAAATATCACATATTAGAAATGGGATAAAACAAGAGATGGCCTATAAACATTAGCACACATAATCTCAAAAGGGACAGTAGATCAAGAAGAACTAAGAGAGAAATGTATACATTTACTCTTAGATAAACAACATGATGAGTAGGAGATATCAAGTGATGATGAACATGTGAGATAGTCAATAAGAATGTGGATAACCAAGGCAACAATGCCAAAGTTTCCACACCTTATTTGCACGAATACTATTATTAGAGGAGAAAAAATGTTGGAGTAACAAATTTATCAAAATCAAGCAGGAAAAGCTGACCTTTCCTCCTACAAGTACTGTCATGTTTGACTTTTTGACAGGAGAGCAACATCTCAACACTATCTACTATGCCTAAGTTGTCTACAATATCCAATATGGTCCTTTTGGCCCCTTCTTCGGTGTCATGGAAGCACGAAATTTTGTGGTTCAATGGCATCGATTTCATTGGAGTAGAGGATGGATTCAGCTTGTGGGCTTAAAGGGTGTGGCAATGATGAAGATGGAGTTTTGGTAGTGGTGGTGTTTGAAGGTGGATTGCAGGTGGTGGGGTTTGGTGATTAGGGATTGGGGATTAGGGTTTTGGCGATGGGATTGGTGATTAGGGATTGAGGATTGGGGATTGATGCAATCATATTTGATGTAGGGTAATAGCTGGTGGTGATGTTAGAAATGGCGGTGATGATAACTGCGTTTGAATGTGGGTGCACCATAGGCAATCTCTAAACTAGTAGTGACAATAAGCATCATGATGGCAAACAATTTAATGATCAATGACATAGATATACCACTCTAATACCATAATAACACAAGGAATTTTGGAGAATTTCTATAGATGATTTTTTCTGTATTTTGTTTACCCCAAATAAAGTTTATATAGAGATGTACAATGTATATACAAGGAAAGTTATTGATGGAAATCAACCGATATATGTGAAAGGAAAATCAATGAATATACATGGAAGGGAAATCAATCAAGATGATGTCTATTAGGATTACCCTTGGATGAATCGTCAACATTCAACTTGATGCAACCTCTATATATGCGGCTTAAGCCATTGCATGATTTCAACATTTTTATTCCTAACTGCTATTTAATGAATGCCTACTTCCTAAAGCCTCAATGGTTTGATGAAGGATTTTTTTTTTTTTATTTTTTTTTTGTCTTTCCACGTTCTTCTCTGAATTCCTTTTATCCAACCCGTAACTCTCCTGATGACATCATCGATTTGGGTGCTTTTCCCCTCAACTTTGTAAGCATTTATGCTCAATCATAGCTTCCTTAAAATTAAGTCAGGAATAAGGCATTGAAGGATTTTAAATCTGAAAGAGCCATTGGTTAAGCTCTCTAATTACAAAATCCTCTACTGAATGGTTTAAAGGTTTAGAAAGTGAATGCCGAAAATCTTGTTGAAAAAAATCCCAAAATATAATAGCATGCTCCCTCAAGATTAATGTCTTCACCATCTGTTGCCCTATGGACTACTGATGGGTCATGAACAAATCATTTTTCTTTTCTATATATTACTTTATCTCTATCTTTAATGTTTTATTTGAATGGTGATGATAACACAAATCATGATTAACTTAATAAGATTCAAATACCGACATGAAGACCAACTCTTATCTCTTCAATTTCTATTCATGATGCTTGTTACGGGAGCAATTGTTAGTAAACCCTCATCATTTTGGTGTGGAGTGATATTGGCTAACAACATGTGTAGCCAGACTTAGGTATCAACATTGCACACATGTAAGAGATCTGGGTTACTAGGAAGAGTGTCAGGCATGTGTCTTAGTGACCATTCAGTTCCGAAGGATCCTTCGGTCCTCCTGGTCGAATTTCGGTGACCCGCGACCTATAGGTAGCATTTACGAGTGACCTTGAGTTGCATCTTGTGAACCCGAGTTAGCTTGACCTGAGACCTATGTAATTGCCATTGCATTATCATTGCGATTCCATTGCCGCGTCTCGTGCATCAATGCGACGCTTAGACCATAAGATGTGGCTCGTGCATTATAATGGTTGTGGATTGCACGTTGCGGGGCCCACGTATTACAATGATACAATTTCCTAGGCCATCATGGGGTGATGTCATCACCCCATGCTAGGTAATCATTTCCTCTCTTTTTCCCATCAGTCAACACTCCCCTTACCAAGAATTTAATGATTGGCTTACTTCATCATTTCAAGCCATGATTTCTCTCTCTCTTTCTCTTCTCTCTCTCTCCCTCCCTCTTTCTTCCTCATTCTCCATTGCAAGACCCATGGATGTCCAACCCATCCTAAAAATCCAGCCCTCTCCCACGTTAGATCCTCACTAATCCAACCTTTAGATCGTCATCTCCACCGTTGAAAGAGCTTCATAGAGGCATTGTAGCATATGGGAAGAAGAGGAAGAGTAAGGTGGGTGCTTCTCTCTCTCTCTCTCTCTCTCTCTCTCTCTTTTCCTCTCTCTCTCTACTACTCTCTCCCTCTTTCCCACATTGTGGCCCACCTTGATTGTATGGGTTTTATCTAAGTTACCCAGACCTTGGGGCGTGTTGCTGTCCACCAGCCGGTCCACCTTGCTAGACTGTTTGGACAAGCTTGGATAAAGGGAAAAACAAAGATCAGCTTGATCTCAAGTTGGGTGGCCCACTTACGTGGACCCCCTCTGATGCATGTATTTTATCCATGCCATCCACCTAGTGGGTCCGCCTTGCTGCTGTCATCGGGCCTACATGACTAGCTGGTCATGCAGGGCTGTCAGATAGGAAAACACAAATATCACCTTGATCTAACGCTGGTGGGCCACACTGGCATGGACCCCATCTTGATGCATGTGATCTAAATCCACACTCTCTAGTTGGAGAGCATATAAGATGTGGGCCAGGTTGGCCGTGACTAGCTGGACAAGCTGTTGTCTAGGCCGTCCAGCAAGTCTAGACGTGGGAAAAACACAAATATCGGCTTGTCCCTTAGCTGGTGGGCCACTTGCGTGGACCCCACCCTGATGTCCAGCAAGTGGATTGTCTTGTGGTTGAGCTGGGCCTGCATGACCGGTCGGTCATGCAGAACCGTTTGGTCAGGATAATACCCATCTCAGCTAGGTTTTTTAGAGTGGGGTGGCCCACTCATCTGGACCTCACCTTAATGTATGTACCCGATCTAAACCGTCCATGGGACGTGGGAGCTCACCTGATGCATGTATTTTATCCACACCGTCCAAACGTTAGGACGGTGCTGGACATCCTTGATGTATGTTTCTATCCACACCATCCATAGGACATGGACCCCACATGGTGTATGTGTTTCATCTATCCGTCCAGCCCCTATATGTCCAGCCTTAGTGTCTCTCTACATGCTAATGTTGCCCATCCATTGTGTTGGGCCTTGTGGGCTGATTGTAAGCCCAATATGATATATGTGATTGAATCCTTACAGCCCATCTAACTTGCCTAGTTTTGGGCTGATTTATAAAGCCCACATTGGTGGATATTGGTTATACCTTAGCTATTTAATTTGGGCATATGAGTTGCCCATGAGGCCCAACATAATGCATGAATATGATGTTTTCTTTGGTCATAATGTTTTCGGGCCATGGGCTTCCCCCCTTCATGTAGCCATTTTGATATATTTAGGCTTTGGGCCATTGCTTGAGGCCCATCTTGATGTGTAGAATATTGTGAATGTGTGGACACTGGAAAATCGGTGCCCACGTTGGTTTGGTGGATTATGAATTTTTATTAAGGGTGATTAGGCTAATTATGGATGTTGGAGTCGCCATTAGCCAAATAATCTCAGAATCCCACAATCGGCTAGAACCGCGGAATACATAAGGTTGGAGAAATCTGAAGACTCTTCTACCTTAGATTGACTCCTGATCTACGATCCGAGATTCTGGATAAGAGACCTCGATTACAAAGAGGGAAGGTGTTAGGCACCCTCTCTGCTCGTACAAATGTACGACCTCTACTTAGTGTGGTAAAACAATCACAAGGGATGATAGATGCTGTGGTTGAGATGGGACTAGGCACATACACGGATTTCTGATGTAGCAAGATCCGAGATTTTGGCAAGCCATAGAGCATACATCTAATGGCGTACCTAGAAAGCGGATGTGATGATGCTTATGTAAAAAGGTAAAGAAGAATGGATTAGTTCACTAGGAATTTCTGATGTGACAGGATCCGGTGTACGGCAAGTCACAGAGCATACGTTCGCTAGGGATCTAGAGGAGCAGGAGGAATGAGAAGGGAATAAATGTCATGATGAATGCTTGTGTAATGGTGGATCTTTGGCTTGATCTTTGAATAGGCTAAGATACAGACTAGACCATGACCATACTAGGTTAAGCTTATGGATTGGGAAGGTCAAGAGGAAGACTAGGGGGTGGCTTAAAAGATCATGGCTTTGAAGGCTTGAGAGCTTCTTCCCTCCCTTTCACTCTCTCTCTCTCTCTCTCTCTCTCTCTCTCTCTCTCTCTCTCTCTCTCTCTCCCCCCCTCTCCCCCTTAGATGAGGTGTGTCAAAATGAGAAGAAGAGAAGACTATTTATAGCCTTCTTTAATAACATTGCTGCAATTACTGGATTAGAGAGGGTTAAAAGCTGATGTGGCAAGTGGTGATTAGTGGAGAGGAGAGAGATGCCACATGGTACACTCTTATTAGCTTATGGGGCTAGTAAATTAGTAAATAGTGAAGATAGGGGGGAGGGGTAATTTTGAAGGAAAGTTGACTTTTGGATGCTGGGACAGTTGTCCACACACGAGCAAATGGCGAGCTGGCCAGTAGGTAGTGGAGTGCCGCAGTCGACGTAGTAGTCGACCACCGTCCGGGCCCCTGTTCGGCCGGATTCGCACGTGTGGGCTTCATGTGGTGCTCTGGTTTATCCGATGGTCTCTGTTTTAGGTTTTTGAGACTCAAAGGGGTAGATTGAGTTATGGATAGAGGATTCTGGCCAGGGTATAGGGTATAGGCGATCACGGTTTTGGGTTGCGACTGGGGAGTTTTAGGGATTCTGGACTAGGGTCTACGCTAGGGTTAGGGTTCGGTGTAGGCTAAGATTGGGATTAGGGTTAGGTCTAGGATGGGATTAGGTTTAAGGTTAAGTTATGATCATAGTTCTCGGGTTATCTTAGGTTTCTCAAGATACTAGCCCGGGTGGGGTGTCTACAGAATGATATCCATTTATTCTCTAGCTATTGTGTGGGCCATGGGCGGTTTCATGAAGCCCATGGGATGTGGCCCAATGTGATGTATATGAAGCCCATGGGATATGGCCCAATGTGATGTATACGAAGCCTATGGGATATGGCTCAATGTGATGTATATGAATCCAATGGGATAAGGCCCAATGTGATGTATACGAAGCCCATGGGATGTGGCCCAATGTGATGTATGTGGGGCCCATATGGTAAGGCCGTTATGATATATATATATATATATATATATATATTATATAATATATATATATAAGGCCCATTATGATGTATTAGAGGCCTATGTGGTGAGGTCCACTCTGATATACATGAGACCCTTGTGCGAGGCCCTTGTGTGAGGCCACATGCCCACTATATGTTAAGCTCCATGTGGGCCACTCCTTGGGAGCAATGTTGGTTAAATGCCTACATCGATGGGTAATGATGGTTGAATATCCACATTGTGACCTTCCCTTAGGCCTTTGTTAGGCCCATCCTCATCCTTCTCTAAGTGGGTTTACCCTAATCATTAGGCCCCATTGATAATTACATGATCCATCTATTCTTATTGGGCTAACCCAAAATGTTGGGCCCCATTGGTTGCTTATAAGATTATTTTCTTTTAATCTTGGAGTCCATCTAGGACTTATTTGGGCCCCCTAGATGTAACGTCTTGGAAAAATCCGTACAAAAACCTGAGTATCACCTCAGGCATAAATCACTAAGGACCGAATCCTTTAAGAATTAGACGAGAATTAATTAAGTATTAAGCTAAATTAATTAGCAAATTAGCTCGAATCACTTTCTATACGAACTGTAAGACCCAAAACTACTAGAATCGCTAACCTAACATTACCTAGAAACCTAAGATCAATCTCAAAACGCAGTTGCTCTCGGTGCATCTTGAAACTCCGTATTGGACTTGGACCGTGGGTCGAAAGTCTGATTATCATGAAACTATATGGTTATGACCACCTTACAGGGCTTGACAATCATCGTAGGAATTAATTTCGAATAGTATCTGGAAATGCACAACTAGAGCCCTGAGCGAAGTGTGTGAGAAACGCGAATATCTTTAGAAAGTGAACTCAGATTTAAGTGAATTGGGTCGTTCGCTTGTAGGCCAAATTTAAGGTTTTAGACAGTCAGATTTTGACCCAACTACACCCTTCGATCAGAGAAATTTCCCTACACATGTCAGTGTACTTGTGGCCCTGATTGAGTAACGATGACCGTTGAACTGAAACAGGTCCACCGCAGTCGATCCACAAATTCGATCGGATCAAAATATTAACTTGACATAGATCCATCATCAGGGAACTTTCCCCCAGTAGTACTAGCAATGGGCTTCCAGATGAGCTCCAATGGCCCGAAACAGCCAACTTTTGGCTGTATCCTAAGTATACCATGGCCCTGGGGCCATTGACATCACTTCTGGGCTTATATAATACCCTAAACCCATCCCTCTCTCATTCCATATGAATTTCTTAAACCCTAGGAGAGAGAAGAGAGAAAAGAGAAGGAGAAAGTGAGGTGAAGTGAGAGAGAATTGTGGTTTGTTGCTCGGATTCATTTCCGCCACTCCACGTGCTGAATCACCTCTTCCGTGTCGCTATACCAGCAATTTCAACTTCATTTTTGGGTAAGAAATCCTCACACTAATATATTTTAGGTATCCAAATAGCTAGATCGGTGAAATAGCTAACCTATATCATGCCATAGGTTGTCGCTGTAAACAAAGGCGTAGTGTACGAACCGAGTTTGTAATCGGCATACTGATGAAAGGTGCGGACTATAAATGTTTAGGTTATAGTTTTCAAGGCTTTTAATGTCAGTTAATGATTTATGACTGACTTGATTGCTATCACATGTGCTTAGATACGATGGTTTCCATGTATTACACATATATGTGAATTATGTTGAATATAATGCATTCCATTTATTTGTTGAAATGTTTGAATGAATATGGAATTATGATTTGTGCTTGCCCTAATTATTAACTGAGAATACATGATTGTTGTATGTGTGACAACTCCTTTGTGAAAGGATCTGCCATAATATATGTTTTAACTAATTTCTTACATGTATGTTGAATGTGTAGTCTAAGTGTTTGATAAAATGTTTGAATGAGTGATTGGTCGATGAAATACATTTATTAAAGGTGTTGAGATCTAGATGAGATCCTCAATTACCCTAGCTATACGAATAGATTCCTTCATGTAAGTTGCATTCGGCTATGTGATTCATGTATGAAATGCTTATGTATGATAACATGTGCACTATGTGTTTATTAAAATGCTCAAATGAGATTTATATTTGAATTGGTTGTCACATGATGTTTTGACTGTCACATATGAATGCCTATTGTATTTGAGTATGACTGGGAGTAATACGTAGTCCAGGCAATCGGTAACGGTTTACAATCAGTGGCCGAACTAGTTTCGCCATAACGGATATGTTCGATGAATCCGAGTCGTATGGTGATTATCAACAGTGGCTAGGCCACGAGGAGTGTGTATGCGTTCCATGTCGATTAATTCAACGTGCGCTCGTACCAGTTGAGCTTGTTAAGTAACCCGATTGGCTTAATGTATGTTCACCATGTATGGACGCTACTGCTTGAATATAAGGTACCACTTACTAGTGAAAAGCCCGTTTAACCTTGGTACAACGATCCGCTAAGACTCATGAGCTAGGCATGGTGGTATGAGACATCATGGTCGAGCTGTCGGCCTACGCTGGGGTGACGAGCCTCCCCGTAATGACCAGTGAACAATCCAAACTCATGAGGCGAATACGGTGGTATGGGACACTGTATTCGAGCTATCGGCTTACGCTGAGGTGACGAGCCTTCCCGTAGTGACCTCGAGTATAAAATAGGCCTACGATCGGGTGACGAGCCCCTCGTAGTGACCTCGAGTGTGAATTAAGACTACGCTGAGGTGACGAGCCTCATGTAGCGACCTATAGTGTGAACTTGTGAACTTGCCTATTGTATGTGATTAGCTAGGATTGACGACCCTAGATAGATCATCGTTTGGGTACATGATAAGAATGAAGGTACCTTAGCTTCCTGAATCTTCTGCATGAATAGGCTTAATTAAGAACCTGGCTAACATGACCATGCACCGCATTGCATGTGCCTTTGGCGTGGGTGTTGAGCACAATGGGAGTTTAACATGCTCGACCGTGAGATGATGTCATAGAGGGAGTACGGGTGAGGGCATGCATCATTAATACATACCATTCTTGCATTAACAAGAGTATTTAGGACATGATTGTTGTACTGCTTTATCATTCCTGCTTGACTGAATTGATAACATGTTAACCTTTGCCTTAGAGCTCCACTGAGTTGATCAATCACTCTCACTCTGGGACGGTGTTTTAAAACACCAACCAGACTTTGTGTAGTTGCAGATGATGATGTGGCTTACGAGTTGGAGCCGGTCTTCTACGATGATGACGAGGAGTTCTCATACCTGCAACTCTCTAGTGGGTCTATGTAGACATGGAGTTGCATCATCGGGGCTACACAGATGTGGATTAGATGACATTACACTTTATCATTTTGTAAAATTTAGGACTATACATGTAATTATTTGATCTGGTAACATGTTCATACTCAACAGACTTATAAACCACTTATATGCTTTATATACTTATCACAGTCTTCTGCTTATGTAATTTAATTGTCTCTAGAGTATGATACGTCGATTTAGTATAATCCCATTCATGTTTAATGCACTAATACGGACAACATAAAATCATCATTATCTATGTTGTATAAGTGATGCGACAGATCTAGGAAGTTGAGCCTTTGCTCGACCCTCGAAATTTAGGGCGTTACACTAGGGCATCTAGCGGGCCATATGATAGTATGGCGAAGAAGCCCATTCTGTATCCTTAGGAATATAGGTAGGCCACCTAGGCCTAACCTTAATATGAGGAGGGTACAATATCACCATAGACGGAGGGATCCGTGCTATCTGATTTGGTATATTCACTATCGAGGACCAATCCTCATATTATAGATTAGATCTGCTATCCTTCTATAGACCCCGCCATATATATATATATATGGGCCGATTATTGATTACGACTATGTTGGTATGCGCACTGAGTATGTGTTAGCATAACATTGTGATTATATGAGGCTCATTGTAATTATATGAGGCCCATCGTGACCATATGAGGCCCATTGTGATTACCTGAGGCCCATTGTAACCATGTGAGGCCCATTGTGATTATATGAGGCCCATTGCAATGTGTGAGGACCATTGCGTTGTGATGACATGAGGCCCATTGCGATGTGTGAGGACCATTGTGTTGTAATGGTATGAGGTCCATTGTGATTGTACGAGGCCCATTGTAATGGTATGAGGCCTATTGTGAATGTATCAGGCCCATTGTATGAGGCTCGTTGTGATTACCTGAGGCCCATTATAACCATGTGAGGCCCATTGTGTATGGGGCCCATTGTGATTGTTTGAGGCCCATCGTGACCATGTGAGGCACATTGTGATGGTATGAAGTCTATTGTGAATATATGAGGCCCATAGCATAAGGCTCGTTGTGATTGTATGAGGCCCATTGTGACTGGGTGAGGCCCATTGCAATGTGAGAGGATCATTGTGATTGTGTGAGATCGATCATTGTTATGTTCGATAATTATGCATAGCATCATGTTACATGCCCATACGCATATTTGATATGAGATGTGGTTGACCATTGGATATGTCATTGGGCAGATTGTTTATTGGACTCCTTGATTATCGGAGTTGTCCCATATGAGTGCATGGTATGCGTAGGATTGATGCATGAATGGATTGCGTGACTCATGCATCTTGTATTGTGTGATTATGATTACTATACGCCCTAGCAACATTAGGGTTGTGGCCTCCTCAGAAATAGCATGGACAATAGCATTAGACACTGAAAATCTTATCTTTACATGAGGTGCGATAGGTGTCCCTAAGTGAAAGTCCCTAAACCTGACGGTACCGAAAGATGCTTCAATGTCTAGACCGAGTGGATGTATGAGCGCATGAGGGCTAAATAACAGGAGGCCACATCTCCCACTATATCGTGGTCGGTTAGAAGGGGGTGTGAGACCTGTATCCTTGCCCATACCATTCTATAGGCTTCCACGGTTGTCCTGGTCAAATTCTGGCAACTCACGACTAGTAATTGGTATTTGCACGTGACCCTGAGTCGCGTGCTGTCAATATGAGTCGGTTCAATTCGAGACTTGTACCCTTGTGACCGCGTCATTGCCATGATTCTGACGCCGAGTCTCACGTGCCGAGGCGATACTCAGGCTAGGAGATGTGGGCCCACGTTCAGTTTGAGGAAAACTTCACTCATTTATAAACCCAAGAGATCATGACCCATCAATCAATCACACCACATCCCATCATGTCAAGTACAAGAGCAACTCTAAAGTCAACTCTCTCTTGTAACCCATACCTTATCAAGTACACCCATCACTCCATCCATCACTCACCATCCCTCTCTCTCCTTACATCACCTCTCTCTCTCTCTCTCATCTCTCTCATTTCCTCCCAAGCAACCGTCCAAGCTCCATGAGAGAATTTTGTGTGGCCCACTTCCTATCACCCAATCCCACCATCCTAGTTCATCTCAACTGTTGAAATTGTTCCTTTGGAGCTCTAGCATGCATTAGTGGGAGAAGGAAGAAGAGATCTAAGGTGGATGCTTTTTAAGGGTTAGATTTATATGTTTTTGCTTGGATTTGGTGATTTAATGGCTCACTTGTGGTGAGACCCATCTTGATGTATGCATTGTATCATGGAGGAACTCATAGTGGCGGAGCTCCTCCCATCATCGGCGTTTATCTCTCTCTCTCTCTCTCTCTCTCTTGATGTGTTACCAATGATGCATGCGTTTCATCCATGCTGTGGGACTTACCCTGATGTACGTGTTTCATCCACCGTCCACGTAGGGACGATGGGACTCACCTGTTGTTCGAGTGGAGTCCACCATGATGTATGTGATCCATACCGTCCAAGTGGGAAGTGAACCCCCATGATGATGATGTTGGCTTTGTGATTTGGGTAAACTTTTGGTTATGCTTCTTATGAAATAAATATATGTTAGCAAATCCTCCTTGTAGGATCCCAGGATCAGAAGCTGGCATATGGGCACTTGGAGCCGAGAATAGGATACTACGGAGGCTGTCAGCATCAGATTCGGTGATTGAAAATTTTGTGAACCTAATTTATGAGTTTGGGCCGAGACAGAAGATGGTATCAGAGCATAACTTGGGAATACTTAAAGATAACATCACATATCTGCTAATAGCTACCCTGCACTCTATGATTGTTGAGAACTTAGAATGGTTAGATTCCCGAGTTCAGATAACTTAGAAATTTTCTGATATAGCTTCCTACCATTGAGATTGTGAGGCTGCATAGTATTCCATTTTCGATCATTTCTGATTCGGGATTCCAAGATTAGTGGGGTCATCGTAGTTCCGATGAGGCGTTTTAGGAGTAAGAGGCTGAGATTCGTGGGCATTGTTCTCTTCTCTTAGGTGTTTGATGATTATTTCTATAGTAGTAGGATTTCCCTTCCTTTATGAGCTCTGTAATTGGTTGTATTGTGGTTTAAATTTCTAGGATAAAATTTTTATTAGGAGGGGAGAGCTGTGAGACCCGTATCCTAGCACGTACCATTCCATAAGCTTTCGTAGTTTTCTCGGTCGAATTCCGGCAACCCGTGACCTGTAATCAGTATTTGCACGCAACCCTGAGTCGCGTGTTGTTAATTAGAGTTAGCTTAATTCGAGACTTATACCCTTGTGACCTCGCCGTTGTCGTGTCTCATGCGCCGAGGCGATACCCAGGCCAAGAGATGTGTGCATTCATTTCAAGGAAAATGCCGAGCATTTGCAAACTCAAGAAATCATGACCCATCAATTAATCACATAATATCCCATCATGTCAAGTACAAGAGCAACCCCAAAGTCAATTCTCTCTCTTACAACCTATACCTAGTCAAGTACACCCATCATTCCATCCATCACTCACCATCCCTCTCTCTCCTTACATCACCTCTCTCTCATTTCCTCCTAAGCAACTGTCCAAGCTCCATGAGAGAGCTTTGTGTGGCCCACTTCCTATCACCCAATCTCACCATCCTAAGTCCATCTTAACCGTTGAAATTGTTCCTTTGGAGCTCTAGCATGCTTTGGCGGAAGAAGGAAGAAGAGATCTAAGGTGGGTGCTTTCTTAGGGTTAGATTTATACATTTTTGCTTGGATTTGGTGATTTAAGGGCCCACTTGTGATGAGACCATCTTGAACTATGCATTATATCATGTAGGAGCTCATAGTGGCAGAGCTCCTCCCATCATCACCATTTATCTCTCTCTCTCTCTCTTGATGTGTGGCCCACCAGTGATGCATACGTTTCATCCATGCTGTGAGACCTACGCTGATGTACGTGTTTCATCCACTGTCCATGTAGGGATGGTGGGACCTACCTGCTGTTCGAGTGGGGTTCACCATGATGTATGTGATCCATATTGTCCAAGTGGGACATGGACCCAACGATGATGATGTTGCCTTTGTGATTTGGGTAAACTTATGGTTATAGTTCTTACAAAATAAATGTACGTTGGAAAATCCTCCTTGTAGGATCCCATGATCGGAATCTGGTGTATGCGCGCTGGGAGCCAAGAATGGGGTAATACAGAGGATGTCGGCACTAGATTTGGCGGTCGAAAATTTTGTGAGTTCGGTTTCTGAGTTTGGGGCATGACAGGGGGTGTGTCCTTACCAACCCGAGGGTAGGGGCAATGCTAGGCTGAGTCTGACCAGCTTGTAAATGGGTCCGCTATCGATGTGCCGGATAGATATTGAGAGACGATTGGCTAGGCAGATAGTGAGGTCTCTTATGCTCACTTGGACTGTGCGCTTGGGGAGGGGCAGTGCCATTTGTAGTGCACTAGACTCCAGTGGTTGTCCATAATGGAATTGTATTGATATGAGGATTCAGATGAGGATTAACATGACTTGTGATTGCATCTTACATATGACATTAGCCAGTAGGCCTTGCACTGCATAGCCTTGGTATGACTGACAACATTGTACTAGACCCCGGTGATGATCCCAAGGATGTCCAGTACTAATATTATGTTACCCTATCACTGTTGCACAAGTGGACTGACACACGTGGGCGGACGCTGATGTGTGCGGGGCCTAAGGGCCTAGGTGAGCTACTAGTGGTTGGCAGGGTACTGTGCAACAATTGCATACTCAGTATTTGACTCATTCATTCATTCATCCACTATCTACTCGGGCTGGTAGTACGCAACTAATTTGTTATGTGTACCTTCGCATAGGCCAGGATTTCTGTTGGCGTGTGTGACCAACCTGAGATCAAGAGTTTACCACATAGAGTTTAGCTATCTAAATTTAGGTATGAGACTGGTTTGGATAGAAGTCCCTTGTGCTGAACCCCATAGCTTGCGATACCGTGTACTATCATCCCAACTACACACTCCAGCATCCTCATTCCTTTGCATTGCATATTGCATTACACCCTCGGTATATAACATTTAGGTTACTATGATTCTACATTACATGGACTAGATATGTTTTTTTATCGCACAGCCTAAATAAGGCTGATGGTATTTATGGACTTGTCAGTATGTTTCCATATTACTCTGATATTACATTATGAGCACGCCTATATTGCGCACACACTTACACCACCCTCTAAGCTTTCTATAAGCTTATGCATGATAGATGCGTGCAGGTGACGCTAGGACGCAGTCGAGTTGAGGCAGGAGCATGCGGAAGAGCTTCGGGAGTTTTTTTTTGTTATCCATATTGTATTCATGACTTGTACTCAAAGGTTTTTTATTATAGTGGATATGTGGTGATGTTTCTTATTATTATTTGTGGGTTATGCTTATGGTTTTGCTTTTATGGAATAAATTTTATTTTGAAAATCCTCCTTGTAGGATCCCAGGATCGGAATCTGTCATATGGGCGTTGGGAGCCGAGAATGGGGTTCTATAGAGGCTGTCGGTGCCAGATTTGGCGATCGAAAATTTTGTGAGCCCGGTATATGAGTTTGGGGCATGACAAATAGATCTTAGTTTCTCCATATTAAATGTTAGGGTCTATTTATTTCAAAAAAAATATCATGGTAATGTAAGGAAATGTGCAATGATTAAAAAGTATTTTACATATCTCTTGATAATTGCTGATTTGACTGTCAATTCTCATTTGTGGTTTATCAATGGTATGAAATTTAGAATGATATCATTTTACATTATTTTAAAGTCAAACATTACCAAAATACACTGATGTCGCTGTTTGGATTCAAAATTTTCATTGTAATGTTTACAAATTCCATTACCCGTCTCCTAAATACATCTTCATCTGAGTAACGATTCTTGTATTTGATTTGACAGTGGTTAAATCATAATGATGACACATTTTCTTTACATTACCATGTAATTGGTGGAATAAAAAGGCGCTTAGAGTAAGTGGGCTTGGTGTTAGAGTGAAGGGTCTTGGCTTATATTATTAAGGTTAACACATCTTTATCTTGTATTGTTATAAATAAAGTGATGAAGGGAGATCTCTGTACGCTTTTTTTTTTTTTTGTTAAAATAATATGGTATAAGAGTAGAGGAAATCCTAATTTCCTTCCTCTCATTTGTTTATCTTCCCCTTTCTTTATCCTCTTCCTTTTTCTGGTCTCAATAATGTCAGCTCATTGCTACAACATTGTAGTATTAGTGACATTCCTCACATGATATATATCATTTCTAGAAGTAGTGAAGCTTGCTTCCATAGTAGTGGCGACATCAAAGACACTCACTCCGTGATTTGATACTACTGAAGTAGTAGAGCTTGCCACTGATCACCATGCCATCAGAAGTTGTAGCACTCACAACTTGCAGCAGTGGCACTTGTCCCCTCTTAGCATCTACTGGATGCAACAGCGCTCATCACTTGTCTCAACGCCATCAGAAATAGCGACATTCACCATCTATCTTTATGAACTAGAAGTAGTAACACCTACCGTCTTTATCAACATCAAAGTAGTAGCATCCTGTGGTATTAGAACCATTAGTCTATTGCCACGTCATCATCTAGTGCTTGTAGTAGTGCTCTTAACAGTGTATCTGCCTTTGAATCACATTGACAATTATAGGTCATAGCAATAACAACTCTTATTGTGCATCCATCGCGACAGTGGCCCACTAAGTTTGGTTTACTTCCACTATGATAGATCAACAACTGTTATTTGTAACACTTGAATTGTTGGGACAACGGCCTTTACTCTAATAGTTGTCTATCTCACTTTAGTGACATTGTATTTGTCTTCGTACCATGTTGATGATATGAAATGGGCTACTTCGATTTCTTTTTAATTGCATGGATGCCTCTATTTTGGTGATTGCATTTAAGTCTTGTTTAATTTATGCACTGGTTCAATTCTTTATAAGATAGTGTGAGGTATTATGATGCATGATTTGACAAGCTCATTTCCTGAAAAGATATGCTCGTTAGGTAATGATCCACCGTACTTCCAATCCTGTCTTTCACTAATGTACCGAACACATTAAGGCTAATTGCCATGTGATTAAGTGAAAAACTTGTTATTGATCTCGTATCTCTATTTCATGTTTCTTCTAAAGAGTAATTAGCTAACTGATGTAGGACTGAGTCAAGGACAATCACATGGAAAGCTAGGATAGAAAGAAACTAGGATAGAAAGTTTGATCCAAAGGTTTAACACACATTATAGCTTCCATGGTCATAAGTTTGTAATTATTTGTGTATTTCGCATGTATAAAATGTAATACCCCGAGATTTTCAATACTCGAGTATTGAAAGTTCTCGAGTATTACTATGAAATTCAACTTAGTATATACATGTGTACAATATTAATTTAGCCAATTTTAACCTTACATCTAAATGGCCATTGGAAATAATCTTCATCCATAGATCAAGTCTTCTGAGCATTGATTTTTAAGGCAAAATCGTCGTATATCTAAGTATTCTCACTTGTCCATCACAACCGACCATTCAGTCAACTATTCACCATTAGATAAAGATATCTGACCGTCTACTTTGAGTTTAGACTACCCAATCAGAGTAAACTAACTACCTGATCTCTACATCCGCTCGTACACGTATCAAATCGAGATTATGGTCCATTTATCTTATTCATCACCTATGAATATTCTTAACCCACCATCAAAACTACAATACGAGGAACTTACATATGTGAAAATTACTTGAATTTAATGGTATACATGTTCTACCTCGTGATCATTCCAAAAAACCTACTTATATTCATCTGTTTATAAAACTGACCATACACCCACCTAATAAATGATTAGAGCATTAACCATCAAGTTTTACTATTTTTAACATGTCATTTGACCGTCCATCATATTTAGATCCATCAAATGGGCTACTCAAATATCAGAATAAATTGCTTAATTCGAAGATCGTAAGTTGTATGACACAACTACTGGTTAACTTCTCTATTAGAGGTATGAAAGTGTTGATTTAGACCTCGGGGCGGTATAACCCATTATAAATGTATCTTGGTCATCTGGAAGAGATCAAAGCCTAAACTAAAGCGATGAAAAAAGCACAAAAAATAAAGAATGCTTGTCAAATTTAAATGCAGTCGGATGGTGTAGTTCGACGTTATGGACGTTGGAAGTTGGGGAAATAAAATGTAATAAAATCGTAAATACTTAATGCTATTAACCTATCCCCTCGAATTCTAGATCACATGATTTTCATGATCCTTTTGATGTGATATTTTATACCATGTCTATGTATCAGAAGTTAACCATACACGTCGAGTTTCAACTTTTAGATCATAATATAAGTGGTCCAATTGACAAATCATCTCCTTAACCCTTGATTTTGGTGTCCATCGAGTAAAGAAAGTTCGTAGGTAGTCATAATAGGATATTTTTCTTCATATGAACTACTTAGATTTCCCATCATATGGACCAATTGTGAAATATGAAGACCCATTTTAGTAGGCTTTTCCTTAAGGCGCGAAGTTATCCTTTCGAGGCTTATAAGTCTTCATAAATTTGGATTTTTGATTTAACTACTTCTTGCCGTCCATTGCAACTTAAACTTAGACCACACTTTAGCCTCATATGGCTATGAGATCATATAAAATTTAAACCCCGATCTATAATCTTACACTATTGAATGTTGAAGCTAGTTCCTTCCTTTTGTCACAACAGGTGAAATTTCAGATTGAGGCTGTTTCCCACCATCCATCAACTACCAAAATTTGTCAACCGTTTACCTATTTTGACTATACAATTTATTCAAAATTGGGCCCTGATCATTAAGCATGGACCGCTAATTGAGAATTAAGTCTATTTTGGCATCCGCTAGGAGTATTTTCTAGATAAGCTTAACTAAGCCTTAAATCGACCCTGTATATAGTCCCATTTCCCAACCCAACCTGAATAGACTGATGAGAAAAATAGATTTTATGGAAACTCATCACAGTGGACCCCACATGGCTGTTAAAATTGAACCAGAAGCAGGGAGCTTTCGCACGCTATAATAACATCCGAGAAACTATGAGAAACTCACACAATAGAGGATCTCTCCCACTAGGATTCTGGATTCGAATCTTCCATGAATCTGAATTTTTCAACCCCCCTTTGAAGGAGTTCTGACCCTTCCCAACAAGAAAAAGGGATGAGAGATGAAAGAAAAACGACATTCCACCGTTTTTCTCGAAACATAACTGCATCGTGTGGAAGTTTCTTCCGCGAAAACCACCAAGCAAGGATATCCAAACCTTCAACTTCAAGGGCCAAGGAGCATCAGTTGACCAATCTGAATCATCCATAATGATCACCTTAAAGAAAGATGGGCTAAAATAAAATCTGCCACTTAAGAGACGGTCACCTCGTTCGTTTGATCATTAACCGTCAATCGCTGAAGTTGCTCCATTCCAAGATCATATCCATACATCAGATGGAACATCTGAATATCTCCATTCTCCTAGAGTACTAAGCTAAACCAATCAACCATTTGCACAATGCTTTAGAGAAAAAAAACACTTAACACCATGATTAAGCGATGTTGCTCTTCACGCATGTTAAGTGCCTATAAGATACTTCCACACGCTGCATTAACTCGAGCCAAGCCCTCATTACATACATAAGCATTCTTTGAAATCCTACATAAATCCCTACCATCAATAGACATTCCAGTGAAAAAATTATAGAGAGAGAAAACAATCGGCAAAAGAGAGAATAGTGTGTACCCGATTGACGTCTCACCGAGTCACAAACTGGGTCTAGATTTGAGGTCATTTTTCCCAGCATCAGAGATAAGAGAGCTACTCCAAATTCTCCATTTTCAATCCTTATTTATTGATAGAATTCCATATGAGGTTTTAATCTTAAACTACGTATAAAGATTCAAGGGTTGAGTCAACTCAGTGAAGGAAATTACTGATAAAGGTTTTGGTCGAGTTGAGAAGAGTTGTTGATTAAGGTAAGAGGGTATCTATGTTCTACTTTGGTTAAAATTCCTAATTGGATTAGAAAATTACTTCAATCATAACCTAAATCTACATATATATTAAACACTACCCTAAGTTTTGACCCTAACCATACAATCAGTGTAATATGACGATCTAATCATATGAATCATGTTGATTGTGCTAGAGTTGGGTAGTACAACGCATATATATAAATCTAGTATTGTTAGAGTGTAATCAAATATAAGAGGCGATGGTTCTTCCTTTAAAATTTGCGATTGAATTGATTTGATTACCTTATTTTTACATGCTTCAAGTTTTTATTGTCAATCATATTGCCTATGTAAATCATTGTTACATAATTACAATTATTACATTAAAACTTTATAACGCAAATCTCGTGTTGGAAATTTCACTCCTAGTGGTCAATATATTATTGTGGACGTATTGCATTTTGAGTAGTGGCCCTCTTGGTCAACACATAATCCCTTGGGTTGGGTAGTGGTGCATAATCGATGTAAGTAAACCACCATACATGTTACATCACCTCTAAGTTTTGATGTCATAAATTGTCGCTTAATGGACAAATCTTTTCACGTAAATCTTTCAATCACGTGTTGTGTCACCTTGAGATGTTCGTATAAATTCACATTAACATTGGACATGCCAATGAATTTCCGTAGCATGGGCGAGCCGGGTATTTTTGAATTATTTGCTACATTGTAATGATCGCTACATGTGATGGACCACATATACTTTGCTAGGCAAGCATTTCATGTAGAATGTTTGCGCATACCGATACCACTTGTATTTATGGAGTTTGAGATATATCGAGACTCTTCTGTTATTCTTATGAATTACTTAAAACATTATAAACTTTAAAGGACAACCACCACTATGAGTAAGGCATTGACCCTCTTAAACCATACAGATATTGCAGGTGAATTACAGGTTGATGATAAGGACGATGATCGTTTTGTAAAAGGCGTGTTTGAATAAAGAAGAAGAATAACACAAGCTTTGCTTTTATTTATTTTTCTACTGCTTACTTAAGACAATGTAATAATCTCCGATTGAGAGGGCATTATAAAATTAGTTGGATGTTTTTTTACTCCAAAGAAATAATAAATACAGTTGATTTTACTCTAGTGAATGGTTACCTTCGTGACTGTAATTGGATGTGATTTAAATAATAAAGAAAATGTGTGATTTGAAGCAGCCAATTTTTACATTATTACACCCGGAATTCTCGAGCATGAGTATATACTCGGGTTGCAAAAATTTGGGGCATTACATAAAATGTCGTTGGAAAGCTATCGACAAACTCTACACGCTAGTTAATGCCAAAAGCTATTGACTCCCAAATAGTTTTCTAAAATAAGGTCATTCTAAGGGATTGGTTTTGAGTTTTAAGTCAAAATTTAATATGTTTAATAAGTTAATATTTTTGCTATTTTTAAGGTGTTTTACAAATTAAAGAATTTTAGATTTAAAGAGTTCTAGAATAGCTTAAAGTCCCATGTTTGTATAATGTAGGAGAACATGAGTCAATTTATAAGTAGTTTATTATTTTGAGAAAGTTTATTAGTAAAGGAAAGTTTCACTATTTTGGAAAAGTTACAAATTTAAGACTTAGGCTTACGCAAGTCATGTGAAAGAGCTTTTTAAAAAAAACTTTATTTATATTCTCAACAATATTTTCTCTTGATATGGGCTTTTCTACCTTCGGGATTCAAGCTTCCTCAGAGATTTGATGCTTATTATAGAGAAAGAAGAAAGTGATCCCTTCCTCATCCTTTTCCATGACGCACTTGCTAAATTACTAATGTCCTTAACAACGCATTAGTTCTTCTCAAGTTCGTGATATAGTTTCTAAGTTAGACATGTGCAATGTTATACTACAACTTGAGAGGGAGTTTTAGAATATGTAAGCTTGGTGTTGGAGTAAATAGACTTAGGGCCTGTTTGGTAGTGCTTAAAATTTTTACTTAATGCGGAATTCGGAAAGCATTCCGCGTTTAGTGTTGTTTGTTAACACCAAACGTGGAAAGTGCTCGATAATTTTTGTTGAATTTTTTCAGCAATGGAGGCCTGGTTTAATGGTGAATCCAGAATACGCTCCATAATTCTTAAAAAATAAAAAATAATAATCCAAAATTGCACTAAGCTTTCTCCTTTGCGTAATACACCACCCAACTTTTAATGTGTGGCACTTCTCTAGGCCCATTATGATTTATGTGTTAGATCCACACCGCCCATCAACCTTTCTATATCGTCCTAGATCATAATCCCAAAAAATGAGGCACATCCAAAGCTCAAGTCTACCACACTATAAAAAGTAGTGGGAATTGAATGTCTACCGTTAAAACCTTCTTAGGGTCCACTGTGAAGTTTATTTATCATCTAACTTCTTCATAAGATCACACAAACCTGGATGAAGGGAAAACACAAAAATTAGCTTGATTAAAGGCTTATGTGGCCCTGAGAAAATTTTATGGTAGGCATCCAAACTCCCATAGTTTCTTATGGTGTGGCCTAGTTAAGTCTTAGATCTGGCTCTTTTTTTTTTTTTTTTTTTTTTTTTTTTTTTTGTCTTATTCCCTTAAAATGGTATGGAAAACTGAATGGACAGCGTGGATAAAACATATACAATATGGTACTCTCCATAGAGCCCTTTGATAAGAACATCCATATATAGCTATATCCGAGTGGGGTAGTATGCAATCCCCACCCAGATCTGGGGTGGGCGGATTAGGTGAGATCCTGGATGGGTGGGACCTCAAACTATGGGCCCACTGTGATGTATGTGACTACATCCACACCGTACATCCATATTGAAAGCTCATTTTAGGGCATAATCCAAAAAATGAAGCAGCTCCAAACCCCATATGGATCAAGGTACATGAAATAGTGGGTTTAACCATTAAAAACTTCTTATGGGCTAGAAAAGCCTTGCATCAAGATGATATTTGTATGGCCTATTCATCTAGGTGTTTGTGTCCTTATCAACAGGTTGAATGGCAAATAAACATTTTGGTGGAATCCATGAAGTTTTTAATGGTGAGAATTAAATCATGATTGTTTCCTATGGTGTGGTCCGCATAAAATTTGCGTCGGGCTTTAATTTTGGAATAACGCCATAAAATGAACTTTTAAAATGGCTTGATAGTTTGGATTTAAGGTGCACACATTTTTGTGATCCCCACAATCAGGAATCCCACCCACGTGGGTGGATATGGGATCTCACCTAATCCACTCCCAGATTTTGGGGATTTAGCAAATAGCGTGGTGTGCCACACGCGGTGGACCTTGGCCCTTACCTTGGGGCCCACCTTGAAGTATATATTCTATATCCACTCCATCCATTCATTTTTTCAAATCATCTTAGGGCATTATACAAAAAATGAAGCAAATCCAATTATCAAGTGGGCCATACCATAGCAAACAATGGTGAGTGACCATTAATCAGTCACAAAAGTTATAGGCCACATGCGATTTGGATCGTCATCATTTTTGGGATCATTACCTAAAATGATTTGGAAAATGGATGGATGGACTGGATAAAAACACACATTATGATGGGGAAACGGATTGCGTGGTGTGCCACATGCCACCGACCTTGGCCCTAACCATGGGGCCACCTTGATGTTTGTATTCTATATCCACTCTGTCCATCGGTCTTTTAAATCATTCTAGGGCATTATACAAAAAATGAGCAAATCCAATTATCAAGTGGGTCATACAGTAGGAAATAGTGGTGAGTGACCCTTAATGGGCCAAGAAAGTTCTCAGCCACATGAGATTTGGATCATCTTCATTTTTGGGATCAATCCCTAGAATGATTTGGAAAAATGGATCGGCGGCGTGGATAAAACACATACATTATGATTGGGGCCACACAATATTGTCCAATAGCTAGGGGCTACTGACGTCGTTAGTATGCAATTTGGATCCATTGAGGTGAGTGGGACCCGGACTGTGAGGCCCATTGTGATGTATGAGACTACATTTGTATTGGGGCATTATACACTCTGTCCACTCTGTTTGTATCATCCTGGCCACATGAGATTTGGATCATCCTCATTTTTGAGATCAATCCCTAAAATGATTTGGAGAAATGGATGGACAACCTGGATAAAACACATACATTATAATGAGGGCCGCACAATACCATACAATAGCTAGATGCTTCTGACGTCATTAGTATGCAATTCAGATCCACTGAGGTGACTGGACCCTGACTGTGAGGCCCATCATGATGTATGTGACTACATTCTTACCGGCCATCTGTATTGAAAGCTCGTTCTTGGACATGGTCCAAAAATTGAAGCAAAAAAGTGATAAATGGCCATTAAAAAGTTCTTGCAGGATACAAAACCTTTAGATTAAGATGATATTTGTGTGGTCTCTTCATATAAGTGTTTTTATTAACAGGTTGGCAAATAAACATTGCAATCAAATCCATGAAGTTTTTAATCGTGGGGATTCAATCATGACTGTTCAACAAGGGCAAATGTGTCAAATTAACATATTCCAAACATTTCAGACGTTAGTTAATAAAAGGGTTGTTCTAGATTCAATACTATGTTTCCCACTTCACATTCAGACTTTAGATTCAGATTTTAAATTTAGACTTCACACTTCAGATTTAACAAACAGGCCCTAGTCTAATATTAGAATAAATGGGCTTGGCTTGTATTAATAACGCCTTTTTTTTTTTTTTTCTCTTTGCATTGTTTTATAAATAAAGTTGTGTGGAGAGGTCTCTCTATACTTTCCTTTACTCAAATAACACGGTAAAACGATGCTAGTCGACTCATCGCAGTGGTAGTGTTCCACCTTTACAGATTTGGACAATCTTTTGGCTGAGCATTTTATAATACATTGAAGTATATTACTCCTCGAGCACCACACCAGGCCATCATCGCTTGTGCAGATGCTATATGATCTCAGCCATTATCTACTTGATATTATTCGACGGAGAAACACAAGGCGCCGCATTTTGGCGGTGAATATCTTTGCTGGATTGAGGGGCTCGATGCGATGCCTTTGGTCTCAGAATGAGGTGATCTAGACCCCGCAACTAATGGGCCCTTGATGTTTCTAAATTCCTGTAGATTGGTAGATTCTAGTTTTTCAATGATCTATGATAGATGGGAAGTCAGAAAATATATGTCCCACGATCCATCAGATCACCCAATCGTGGGGATTTTCGTGGATATAACCCTTCCACTTTGGTGTTCGTCAGATAAACGACCACGATCTCTGCAAGATGGACCCATTATGAATGGAGGTCTCAGGTTGCAGGATAGCAAACCAGTAAACCTTTGATCATAGGATTACAAATAGACGGTTATGGAGAAAAGTAAATCAATGGTATGGATTGAAAGATTCTTGGGGGCATCCCCGAATATTCCACGACTGATTCGAGCAGATTAACAGATGGGCTCACTTGTATGGAATGGGCGCGTCAGATATTATCAATGAACTGATCGATCCAGACCGTTATTACTCTCTAACAAAAAAATAAAAAATAAAAAATACACATACAGTATAATAGGTAAAACCTATCTATAACAGTTGAATCCTGAAATCATCCCATCTACGATGAAAACTGACGTAATTCAGTTACCATCATCTCAATGGTGGGTCCCATGTTATGCCCCCCCCCCCCCCTCCAAAAAAAAAAAAAAAAAAAAAAAGGGGCGTGCAGTCGTCGGTGATTTACTCTGAGTGCAAGTTGGATATGTAGGCCACGTGAAGGGGAGGGGTAGGATGCTGCAGATCGATGACAAGTTCTACGAAATTTCGGGGAGGAATCGTACTACAGTCATCAATGATTTTGCATGATATTTGCCGGATTTTGATCAGTTCTTACAAAGAGGCCAATAGTTGGATAATCTAGACTATAGATCTGTTGTATTTCTTTTAACTGTAATTAAAAGAACTTTCTTGCAACAAAAGCTTAACCTTTAGGTTTGTGGCTTGCGTATGGACAGTTGAGAAGATGAATACGCCAATGGTTTACATTCAACTGAAAATATTTATGAACCATGGCCTTGTCAGAACTGAAAAGCTTCTGTCACCTATCTTCTACTTGGATGAGGTCATTTGAGATGGGCAGAATAGGATGGATGACGCACCAAGCGAATTATCGGGGTGGGAGGCTCACTGGCCACATTTGTATTGCATGTGTTTTTGTTGTCCTTGCATTCTGCCGGCTACGGTTGACCGTGATTTATTATGATGTTCATAGTCGACCATAGAAAACCACAGACGATCATGACTTGCTATAATGTTCATGGTCAACCGTGACTCGCTATGATGATCACGGTCAATTGTTGGTCAACTGTGGTGCGACGGTCGAATTTCACGATTTTATACTAAACAGGATATTTAAACCCAGTTTTTCATTAGGGCTTAATCTAACATGAGTGTTTTCTTCCAAGGGATTAGGGTTGGTCAGTACTGGAAAGGGTTTTCTACACTTATAAAGGGCTTGAAAAAGATTTTCCAAGAGATTTAGATGTTTCTAAGAGGTGCATATTAAAAGGGGAGATCGGTTACATTTGTAATCGGAGAAAGTTAGTCTATACAATTCTAAAGTTTTGATTATATTGGATATTTATTGCTTTGTGTCGTAGTTTTTTCCCGCAAAGATTTTTTTACGTAAAATATCATTGTGTTTGTGATTGTTTATCTTTTGTTTGGTTATCCTACATTATTAAATTATTCTATCTTCGCTTATAATGCTTCCACAAAGTGCACGGATTGACGATGGTGTTAGATTTGAATTTTTAAGACCTACGATTTGATCCAGGTTTGTTGTTGGCTTGAGTTTACATCATTGTAGGGTAATATAGAGCGGGTGCACTCACAACAAAGTGGTATCAGAGTGTCAAGTTGGACATTTGGGTTTAAGCGAAGATATAAGGATGAAAATTTGATATACAAAAGTTTGATGGGAAAAATAATTCCAATTTATGGTAGCGGAAGGTCAATGACATTCTAGTTTCATAAAAGTTGAGCAAGACATTGTTGAAAGCAAAATCTAAAAAGATGTCAGATAATGATTGAAGCGATTTCAGGGAGAAATGTATGGGCACCATTTTTATTTTTTTTTTGAAACAACTCATTTAAATTTTCATTGAATGAAAAGGGGCTATACACATAGCTACACAATTCGGGCTACCCCTGCAGCTGAAATCTGGGGGCGCCTATCGTATGGGACCGCTAAAATGATTATCAATTTACAAAACATCTACCTAAGGGCCCATTGGAGAGGTCCTAATAGTGCCAAGACCCATTTTATCTAGGAAGACCAGCCCTCCGACCTGCTGTTACGCCCCAAACCCAGAAATCGGATTCCAAGGAATCGCAATCGCCGAATCCGGCACCGATAGCCTCCGTAGTACCCCATTCTCGGCTTCCAGCGCCCATGCGCCAGATTCCGATCCTGGGATCCTACGAGGAGGATTTTCAGTATATATATATATATATATATATATATATATATATATATATATATTGTAATTGAGCATAACCACAAGTTTACCCAAATCACAATGGCAATATCATCATCACATATCCACTAATATAATCATTTGAGTACAATGCTGAAAGGAAATACATAAATCGAAAATCAAGCTCCAGAAGACCGCCGCACGCTCCAAGCTCAACACTGCTGCAACCTAACATCACCTACACGCATCTAGCGAGCATAAGCTTATAAAAAGCTTAGAGGGTGCTGTAAGTGTGTGCACAAAATAAGTGTCAAGTAAGTAATATCAGAGTCATCAGAGTAATCAGAGTAATTAGAGTAAGCGGAAATACTGACAATCCATGAGTCATACAATATCAGCGTATGTAATGCAAATCTTCTATACAAATAAGGAGTCAAAGAAAGCCAAATATTAGATGTCGAGGATGCAATGACATAAATCATACAATATCGAAATAAGCGAAAATATACTGATAAGTTTATGAGTACCTTCGATCGTACAAAGGCTATGCGATGCAAGGCATGAATGCTAACGGTCATATCAATACAGAAACATTGCAACCCAAAATGCTAAGTACTACGGATGCAATGTAATATGCGGTGCGAATGAAATGACCATGCTGGAGTGAAGTCGGGATGATAGTTCGTAGTATCACAGGCTATGGGGTCCATCACAAGAGACTTCTATCCAAACCAGGTCCATACCTAAATTTGGATAGTCAGACTCAATGTGGTAAACTCCTGATCTCAGGTTAGTCGCGCGCCCAACTGAAATCTCGGCCATGCGAAAGCACACGTAACAAATGGTTACGCACCATCAGCCTGAGTGGATAGTGAGTAAATGATGAATGAATATGCAATTCCTGCTCAATAAGTCCACAAATCAGTACGGTTACTCTCTGGGAAGTCACCGGTGTCTATTCCATTCCAAACCAGATTGCCGCCCCATTGCGCACAAGAAGGTGAGTGGAAGAGACTTCACTATCCGCTTGCCAATATTGGGCCCGGCTCGTCGTTAGCGTACCCATTCCTCCAGCTGGTCAGACTCAGCCTAGCATTGCCCCCTCCTCTCGGACAGGTAAGGCCGTACCCCCTTCCAACCGACCACGACACAGTGGGAGACGCGGCCTAATGGTATATGGCTCTCATGCGCTCATGTATCTACTCAGTCTCAATGTTGGAGTAACCTCTGGAACCAAGAGGGTTTAGGGACTTTCACCCATGGATATCTATGGCACCCCATGTAGAACAGATTTCCGGTGTCCCTTCTGGCTATCCATGATATGCCTGTGGAGGCTACGGCCCTGATGTCGCTAGGGGGCACAATGCAAGATGCATGATCCATACAATCCAATCATGCATCAATCATGCCCATATCGTGCACTCATGTGAGATAACCTCTGCCTATCAGGAAGTCTCATAGCAATCTGCCTAATGACATATGTAATGGTCAGTCACATCTCATAACAAACATGCAGATAATACGTATGGGCATGTATCATGATGCTATGCAGTCACATACTCATAATTTGTATCAATAACCGGTATCAATAATCAGCCTTGACAATGTGGACATTTAACCAACATTGCCCCCAAGGAATGGCTCACACAAAGCCAAATATATAATGGGCCCACGGCCTTACACAAAGGCTTAATATACAACACAATGGGCCTTACTTAAGGGCCATATATACACAACGGGTGAGCCTTGCTCATGGGCTTTAAATACATGACATGTGGACCCTACACATAGGTCTCGAATGCATCAAATGGGCCATGCATCATGGGCCTAATACATATCACAATGGGCCTTACCTATAGGCCACGAATACATCACAGTGGGCCCCAACTACGGGTCGCACATACATCATATAGGTCTCGACAATCGGCCTCGGTCTCAATAATCGAATTGACACTCGGAATCGGCCTCGATACGCGGCTTCGACAATCGGTATCAGTCTCAATACTTGGTTTCGACAATCAGAATCGGCCTCGACAAATCAGAATCGGCTTCGACAATTCAGAATCGGCCTCGACAAATGAGAATCGGCCTCGATAATCAGAATCGGAATCAGCCTCAATCGGCCTCGACAATCGGAGTCAGAATCAACAATCGGCATCGACATCGATAATCGGCCTCGACAATCGAAATCGACCTTGATACTAGATCTTTGAGAGATCAGAATCGGCCTCGATACTTAGCCTCAACAATCAAAATCGGTATATGCAATCGGTCTCAACAAATCGAAATCATCGGAATTGGCTTTGATACTCAAAATCGATCAATAATCGGAATCGACAAATCGTCACGTTAATCGAAATCGGTAATCGATCAATGTAATCAGAACCTGCAAATCGATCATGACAATCGCACCGATCGATAGTCGGAATCGGTAAATCGGTCACGTCAATCGAAATCGGCAATCAGTCACGTTAATCGAAATCATTAATCGATCAAGGTAATCAAAATCAACAAATCAGTCACGACAATCGCACCGATCGATAGTCGGAATCAGTAAATCGGTCACGTCAATTGAAATCGGCAATCGGTCAAGGCAATCAGAATCGATTGATAATCAGCATCGGTAAATCGGTCACGTCAATCGGAATCAACAATCGGTCAAGGTAATCAGAATTAGCAAATCGGTCACGACAATCGCACTGATCGAAAGTCAAAATTGGCAATTCAGAATCGGTCATACAATTGGCCTCGACAATCGATCTCGACACAAGGTGGGGTCCAAAAATGGACGTCCGATGATGGACCAAGCTATATCAATGAGGACCATTCGTTTGGGTTAACCCACTAGAGAATGATGAAAATAGGTCTAACCAGGCCTAAGGAAAGGTCACAATGTGGGCATTTAACCATCACTTCCTATCAATGTGGCCATTTAACCAACTTTGCTCCCAAGCAATGACTTATATAAAGTCAAACATATAGTGGGCCCATGGCCTCACACAAAGGCCACATATACATCACATTGGGCCTTGATACATGGGCCATAAATACATCACATCGGCCCCAAGACATGGGCCGGGTATACATCATATTGGGTCTTATATACAACTCAATGGGCCATGCCCAAAAGGGCCATAAGTACATAACAGTTGGGCCCTGCACATGGGGCTCAATACATAACAGGTGGGCCCTGCACATGGGCCTCAATACATAACAGGTGGGCTCTGCACCTGGGCCTCAAATATATCATATGGGCCTCGAACATGGGCCACATAAACATCACAATGGGCCTTACACAAGGGCCAAACATACATCAAGTGGGCCACATAGCACGGGCCTCATAGACACCACAATGGGCCGCAGATTTGTGCCACATACATATCACTATGGGCCTCATCATATAAGCCGCAATTGCATCACGGTGAGCTTTAACGGATGGCCTACAAATACATCAAGATGGGCCTCATGGATGGGCCACACCAATGGGCCACAAATACATCCGGGTGGGCCCCAAATATACATCACAGGTGGCCTTGCGTATGCAGCAAGTACATAGCCAGTGTGAGGGTACTCCAACCCACATTTGCCTCACGGCAAGTCCCACCGTCCAAGGACTAGACGATAGAGGTACATACATTACGTGGGTTCCACGTACATGACAAATATATCAAGGTGGAACCCACACCGAGGTACAAACATCTACATGGGCCCCACCCCTAACACACGTGCAGGGTGGTCCTACACGAGCCATGAGCTCTTTAAATGGTAGAACGGTATGGATATACACACATCTAAAGTGGGCCTCACCCATCCGACATATGGACCGAGTGAATATATAATAGATACATCAAGGTGGGCCTTGCACACTGCAGGTGGGCCTGCAGACGAACGGCTTGCACGAAACACCTACATCACGGTGTGCCTGGCATGACAACATCATCCAAACGTCGCCCATGTAAATTGGCACTATCCAAACATTGGTCAGCACCATCCAAACACTATCCAAATATTGTCAGCACTGTCCAAATACTTTGGACGGTGTGGATATGAAACATACATTGAGGTGGGGTCCTGAGCATCATCCGAAGGTAGTCCAGCATTCTCCAGACATTCTGGACGGTGTAGATCAAAATATACATCATGGCTGGCCCCACATCTACACCATCCGGACAGCAGATGGATGATTTGGATGTAACGCATACATCAGGTGAGGCCTATTGGCCCACCGTCCAGATGGACGGTAGGAATAAAACATATACATCACGGTGGGGGCCACCGTCCACGTACTGGACGGTGGGACATAATCCATACATCAGTGGACCCCACGTGGTGGAGGTGGGCCATCTCACTTCTCTCTCCATATATATATATATATATATTACTATTATTATTATTTTATTTTATTTTTTTTATCAAGCCACCATCCAGCGTCCAACGTCTAGCAATGGACGGACGGCTGGATGAAACCATTCATCTTGGTGCGTCCCACCATTGCACGGATAGGATGGGCATATAACATATACATCCATGGTGGGCCCCACCCCACACGTGCAACACATGTGGGTAGGTCCCAACCACTAGGCAAAACGGATGGCTGGTGTGGGTATAACACATATCTTAACGTCAGACCCTCAAAAATTGCTGACGTAATTGCACCTTTAGCTACTGGCCGTCCAGCAAATGGACGGCCCAAATACATCACACCAATGTTAGGGTGGGTAACTGCTGATGTCAGTAGCAAAAATGAATGCACGGCGTGGATGAGATCCACATCACAATGGGCCCTAAATGAATGAACGGTCTGGATATGGCACAACCTCACGACCAGACCCACGTAACTTGCTGACACCCTCAGAACCGGCCCACCGTCGAAAACAGACGGTGTGGATTAAACTCACAAATCAAGGGTCCCACCCCACACGTGTCACACGTGTGGGTGGTCCCACATCATAAGGAAAATGAATGGACGGTATGTATACAGTGCATACATCATGACGGCCACACAACAACCTTTGCTGCGTTAGGTCAGCAACTGGGCTGCTGACCGTCCAACAGATGGACAGCCCAGATGTGGCATACATGCATGAGGTGGGCCCACATGTGTGGGATCCACTAGCAGTTCTGGATGAAGCAGATATTTGTGATTTTCCATCGTCCAGACCTGCTGGACGACTTAAAAAAAAACAGATGGATGGCTTTGATAAAAATACATACAGTATGGTGGGTCCATGCGGTCGCCCCACCGAGCCGGGATTGAGATGATATTTGTGATTTCCCTTCATCCGAATCAGACAGTGGGACTGGCCCAATGGCTGGATGGTTAGGATCAGCGTGCATGCATCTAATAGGTGGGCCACATCAAATAACCAAAAAGAGAGAAAAAGAGGAAGAGAGAAAATGGTGGAGATGAGAGGGATCCTGCCACTATGGGTCCCTCTTGATACAAGACATACATCTAGACAGGCCCCACACGAGTGGGCCCTCAAATGCATAATAATCAACGGTTAAAAATTCATAAAAATCACCCACCTTATAATCTTCTTGGTCCTTCACTTCCATCAACGCATCCTAAAGCTCCGAGAGACGCATTTCAACAATAGAGATGATCATTGGAGGGTGGAGATGAGAGGTAGGAAGGTGGGCCACACTTGCTCTCCATGGAAGCCATGGACGATTGCTCCATGAGAGTTACTTGAGAAGAAAAAAATAAGAGAGAAATGAGAATGAGAGAGAGAGAGAGAGAGATATTGAGTGATGGGAGAGAAGTGATGGTGAGTGATGTAAGCATGTACTTTGTTGTAAGAAATTGTTGACTTTAAGGGAAAGGTGGTTGTACTTGGGGATGTGTGTGAGTGATGGGAGTGATGGGTACTTGATTGATGTGATTGATAGGATTGATGTGATGTTTTCTAGGAATTGCAACGCTTGGCATTTATCCTCGAACTGGATGCGGGCACACATATCCTGGCTCGGGTATCTCCTCGGCGCGCAAGTCGCGGCATCGGGACCGCGACGACGGCGCGGTCGCTAAGGTACCAGTCTTAGATTGAGTCGACTCGGGTTGATGGCGTGTGAATCAGGGTCGTGGGCAAACGCCGGTTAGCGGTCAAAGGTTACCGAAATTCGACCGAGAAGACCGCGGAAGCCTATGGAATGGTACGGTCTAGGATACGGGTCTTACACCTGCGATGGAAGATCATTCACAAGCTTAATGAGGGAGAAGGACTGGGTTTCTCTCCCCATTTGGGCCATCCCGTCTACTGGCCCATTGCCTTCTCTCTAGATAAGCCTAAAACTGACCCTCTCTACTTCAACTTGACGATCTTGGACAACCATAGCTTTCAAATCCTAGACGTGGACGACTTCTTAGATAGGAGGTGGAACACAACCTTCAAATTTATTTCTACTTCAATCTTCTTTAGCCCATTGTCCAAGCATAGGAAGATCCCACTGAATACCGCACGGAGTTCGACTTGATTATTTGAGCCCAATCCATACCCTTTCGAGAAAGCTAAAATGAAATTCCCTCTGTCCCCCCTGCATATATCTCCTTTACCTAACAAACCCGGATTTCCTCTCTCCGCACCATCTACATTTAACTTCACCCAATTCAAAGCCGACTTCACCCATCTGACAATTTCAGTTTAAAAACTCTGGAGGGGAGGAGCTGATAGCCCCATTCCTTCTAAAATATGGGCTCTAGGAGGACTTTTCATTGCCTTGCCTTCGAACAGGAATTTTGCCCACCATTTAATCTGAGCTATGCAAACCGCAGCTACCATGGATTTGAGATCAAACCTCGCTTCATTTCTGGCCCGCCATATTTCCCAAAGGATCAGATTGGGCAGGATCTTATGGATGAGGGTAGGAGCTCGGCCCGTCTCAGAAGCTAGCCACCAATGCCTCAAGCAACCTTCAATTGACTGGAGTTGAAGAAGGGAGATATCGAGGATCGTGCTAAAATGATCCCAAATCTTAATGGCCAGCTATCCTTGGAGGAAGAGGTGCGTCAGAGATTCTGAGTTAGGCCAGGGATTTGGTCCTTCTACACGGCAGACACACCTAGAAGCCAGCGATACCCCTTTCGACTGCACTCTGTCATCCATCAGAACAGTACCCTGCAGCAATCTCCATAGAAAAATCTCTATCTTCGGGGGCATTTTTCCATGTTAAATCTAACACGACCACCTCCTGGCCAAGGATCTAACTCTGCTCAGATTCCATGTGGACTTTACCAAGAAAGAACCAGATGAATCATGAGGCCAGAAGCACTCAGCTCTATCCTCAGGCGTAGCGAACTCTCCATGGAAGATGAAATCCAGGACTTCCTGGGATAAGAAGGAGAAGACCGTGGATGGGGGAAGCGGACCTGATGAGCCTAACACATCTCTGACCTCCAACGAGAGCAGCGAATCTGGAATGGAGCTGATGACATGCTATTGGAGAGGGCCTAGCCTCGTCCAGTTGGATTTCTAGAAATTGAGATCCCCTTGCCCCACGTGCCACTAGACGTTTTCTGCTAGAATGGGCAACAATACCCTGATGCTTTTCCAGAGAGGGGAAGCCTGGAAAGAGCTTCTTCACGCATCAACCATCTCAATATCCTGGGCATGTTTGGCACACATAAGGGCCACCCAAGGCCCACTTTTATTGCCGAATACCCTCGGCCCACCCCCAAAAGAAATTCATAAAATGCATCTCCAGCTTCAAGATCACTTGGCTAGGGAGCTGCCCCACTACCATGACATGAAGAGGGATGCTACTAAGCACATGCCTGATAAACGTAGCTCTACCTGCTTGCAAAAGGTGTCTCGACATCCAGCCACTGATTCTTCCGTCCACTTTTTCAAGGAGAAATTGAAAGTTAGCTTGCTTCACCCTACCCCTGGTATGAGCACCATTCATTTGTGCCTATAGGATGAGGTTATATACAACGTCGTGGTTGAAGAACATCCCCTGAAAGTGTGGACGAAGCAAGAAGACTTGTACATGTTGAAGTCTCTCATATATAAGTTGTTTACGAAGAAAAAAATTTCATGCTAAAATTGAAAGAAGGATCGAATCTCTTGGAACACATGAACTTGTACAAAAAGATATGTAGTGATTTGGTAAGGCTCAGAGAAACAGCCAAGGAAAAGACAAAGCAGTACTACTTTTAGCATCGCTTCCCTTGTCATACGACAGTCTCATCACTACTCTGATGTATGGGTAGAATATAGTGACGCTTGAAGAAATCACTGTGACGCTCGTTTCTAAAGAGATGAGGAAGAAGTTGAGTGATGAGGACTCTCATGTGGAAGGGCTAGTCGCGAAAGGAGAGTTAGGGACATGGGCGATCCGTGGAGCAATCTCGTTCTTACAAGAAGAAAAATTCATGATCGAAGTCGAAGGCAAATGACAGATGCTTCTATTGAGGCATTAAGGAGCACTTCAAGAGATATTGCCAGAAATAGAATGATGACATGGAAAGTAAAAGTAAAGGAAAAGGGAACACAGGTGAATCAATAAGTGTAGTAGGAGAGAACTGAGAAGGAGACCTCCTATCAGTCTCTTTAGGTATGAATCATCTCTTAAACACTTGGATTTTAGACTTAGAATGTTCATATCACATATGCCTAAATAAGACTTGGTTTGATTCCTACAAGTCCTAGGATGGTGGAAATGTTCTCATGAGAAATGATGCAACATGCAAGGTCATCAGAATATGGATCATCAACGTAAGGATGGTTGACAGAGTCATTTGGACTCTTGGTGATGTTAGGCATGTCCTAAATCTGAAGAAAAACTTAATATACTTGGGGGTTTTAGATACGAATGGTTACACATTCACCAAATCTAGTTGTGTATTAACGGTCACCACATGTGCAATGGTGTTGATGAAGGAACAAAAGGTTGAAAATCCATACAAGTTGGTGCGGAGCACAATTATAGGTGAGGCCATTACTAGCTCATACATAGAATTCAGTACATATGATTCAAATCAGTGGCATATGCGGTTAGGGCATATGAGCGAAAGCGGCATGATGCAACTGCACAAACGAAAACTGTTGAAAGGGGTTAAGGCATGCAAGATGAATTTTTATGAGCATTGTATCCTAGGCAAGTAGTGTAGGGTAAGGTTCATGACCTCTACACATACTTAGCAGCGGGGTACTCAGCTATATTCATTCTGATGTCTGGGGGCCAATGATAGTATCGTCTAAGGGAGGGGCACGATACTTCATGACCTTTATAGATGATTACTTGATGAAGGTTTAGATTTACTTCATGAAGCACAAGTCCAAAGTGTTCACCAAGTTCAAGCAATGGATGGTGGAAGTAGAGAACCAAACCGGGAGACAAATCAAGTGTCTCAGGTCAGAGAATGATACAGAGTATGAAGATGCGGAATTTATGGAATTCTACAAGGATCAGGGCATCACAAGTCACTTTTTAACTCTAGGGACCCCATAATAGAACGAGGTGGTAGAGAAAAAGGATAGAATTCTATTGGAGAGGGTGAGAAGTATGTACTTGTATGCGGGGTTGCCTAAAAGCTTCTGCACTAAAGCGGTGAATATGACATGCTATATAGTAAATTAGCCACCATCTACAATGTTAGACTCAAAGGTTGTAAATGAAGCCTGGACAGGCAGGGATGCGATCACTTAGGACTGAGACTCTTCAGGTGTCCAGCATATGTTCATGTGCAGAGTGGATAGGGGACGAAATTTGATCCAAAGTCTAGGAAGTGCGTCTTTATTGGGTATGTGAAAGGTGTCAAGGGCTACAAACTTTGTGATTCAGTTGCTCAAAAGGTGGTTATTAGCAGAGATGTCATCTTCGTGAGGGGTCAATGCTGAAAACCAATAAGAAAGTTATAACAAAGAATTCAGAAATCATGGTGAGACTAAGAGATTATCATTGTAGGTAGAGTTAGTTGAGTAGGTTACTGAAGGTGAAAATCAGCAGGAGCAAGATACTGAGCAAAATAATTAGTAGTATACTTAGGAAAGTTTAGCCAATAATAGGGAGAAAAGAGCCATTAGATCCTTGGTTCAATATGGGTTCGATGACATGGTATCTTTTGCATTGTTCATAGGGAGTGAAAATCCATCCACCTTTCAAAAAAAAAAAAATCTGAAAAGGATGGCGATAAGTGGTTGTCGGCCAAGGCAGAAGAGATGTAATCGCTCCATAAGAATCAGACATGGGAGTTGGTAGAACTTCCTAAAGGTTAATGTGCTACATGGTGCAAATGGGTCTACATGAAGAAAGAAGCATTAACAGAAAATGAGTGTGAAGGTAAAAGATAAGTCATGTAGTGAAGGAGTACTCATAGAGGGAAGGAGTGGATTATAATGAAATTTTCTCTACATTCATAAAACATACCTCAATCAGGGCGCTATTAGAGATGGTAGCAGAATCCAATTTGTAATTGGAGCAGCTTAATGTGAAGTTAACATTCCTTCACGGGAATTTAGAGGAAGTCATTTACATGAGGCAACCTAAAGGTTTCAAAGAGCTTGCTAAGGAAGACCACATGTGTAGGCTGAAGAAGTCATTGTATGGCCTTAACTAGTCTCTAAGCAGTGGTACAAGTGGTTCGATTCCTCCATGGTTGAGATTAAGTATAATAGGTGCGAGTATGATTGATGTGTATACTAAAGAGTACTTGAGAATGGATCGTACATTATACCGATGCTTTATGTAGATGATATGTTGATTGCGGCAAATGACAATATGGAGATACACTTGCTTAAGTCTCTGTTAAGGGAAGAGTTTGACATGACGGATCCGGGCGCTATGAAGAAGATCCTAGGCATGGAGATTAGTAGAGACAGGGAGTCTAGGAAATTATGGCTTTCTTAGAAGGGTTATGTGTAGAAGGTGCTAGAGAGGTTTCCACATGGAAAGTGCTAAGCCAGTTAGCACATCTCTAGTAGGTCACTTTAAGTTGTGAGACAGGTTGCGTCCAAGTACAGAAGAAGAGATTTAAAAATTTTCATGGGTATCGTATGCTAGTGCAGCGGGGAGTCTGATGTATGCAATGGTTTGCACAAGGCTGAACATCTCACAGGAAGTCAATGTGGTTAGTAGGTATATGGAAAATTTAAGGAAGGGGCATTTGAATGTTGTTAAGTGTATTCTACGGTATCGAGAGGCACAATTGATACTGGAATCATTTTTACTAGACATAGAGCTTCAGGTGGAGTTGTAGGTTACGTAGGTTCAGATTATGCAGGTGATCTAGACAACCGGAGGTCCATTATGGGATATGTTTTGTAAGACCCATGCCCTAGTCCGTACCGTTTCATAGGCTTACGCGATCATACCGGTCGAATTCCGGTGACCCTTGACCTGTATCCAACATTGCGCGCGATCTTAGGCCGAGTCCTGCTTGCTAAACTCGACTCGACCCGAAACTTATACCTTAGTGATCGCGCCGTCGCCGCGGTTCCAACGCCGCGACTCGCGTACCGAACCGATACCTAGGTGGGAAGATGCCAGTCAGCGTTCGGTTCGAAGGAACGCCGCACGTTGCGAATCTCGAGGAAATCTCTACGAAACATCAAATCAATCAATCAAATCAAATGTCAAGTACTACACCCATCCCCAAGTACAATTACTCTCCCCAAAAGTCAACTTCCTCTTACAACAAAGTACATCACTCCCATCACTCATCCCATCACTCTCTCTCTCTTTCAATCCCTCTCTCTCATCTCTCTCTTTCATTCTCTCTCTCTCTCTCTCTCATTTTCCTCCCAAGCAACTCACGTCCATGGCTCCCATGGAGAGCAAGTGTGGCCCACCTTCCTACCTCCCATCTCCACCCTCCAATGATCATCTCCACCGTTGAAATGCATCTCCCGGAGCTCTAAGATGTGTTGATGGAAGTGGAGGACCAAGAAGATCATAAGGTGGGTGATTTTCTTTTGTGTAAATCTTAACTTTTGGATCATAGTGGGTGCTCTTCTAATGTTAGATTTGTGTGGATTTGATGATGTGAGGGTCCACATGTGGTGGGGCCCATTTGATGCATGTATTGAGGGGCCATAGTGGCGGGGTCCCTCCATCACACCGTTTCCTCCTTTCTCTTATTTTTTTCCTTTTGATGGCCACCTTTGATGTATGAATTTTATCCATTCCATTCACTACGCGGGACCCACTTCGACCGTCCCACGCCCAGGTGTCCTCGGGCCCACCTGTTGTCATGCCCGTGGCCCACCATTTCGTCCATTTGACCGCCCTGCATCGAGGAAAACACAAATATCATCCTTGTTCCAAAGCCATGGCGAGTGGACACGCATGGACCCACCTTGATGTATATGTTGTATCCCCACCATCCGTTGGGGCCCGCCTTAATGTATATGTATATCCACGCCATCCTGACCGTCCATCTCTCGGACGGTGGATGTGGAGCACCACTGTGATGCATTGGTATCAAAACCATTCGGTTGTTGAGGACGTGGGCCTGATCATGATACATGTATTTCATCCCACCGTCCATCTAGACGGTGGGGACCTTGTGATGTGTGTGCGCTTCATCTACAACCGTCCATCTCGTATGGGCGTCGTAAAAAATCCTCCACCATAAGGGACGTGTTATATCCCAACCGTCCAGCCAGCAGATCGAGCCGCAGTATCCAAGTCGGCAAGTCCAGGTGGGACGGTGGGTCCCCTTTGATGTACGTTCCTCACCCACCATCCACGTGGAAGTGTGGGGCCCGCATGTGATGTGCGTGGGTCCACACCGTCCGTACAATGGGACAAAGGGACCCACCGGATGTATATATTTTATTCTCACCGTCCGAGTCTCTCGGACATTATGGAAATCCACCTTATGACGTATGTGTTAAACCAAAGACCCGTCCAAAGGTCTTATGTGTATTTCATGGGTGGAGTAATGAATGTGGTGTATCCACACGTGTGGAGCCCACGTTGGATGTAAGTGTTTTATCCCAACCGTCATCATCCGGACGGTGGGATACCACCATGATGTATGAGTTTTCTTCCACGTCGTCCATCCGTTTCTCGTATTGGAGCCCACCATGATGAATTTTATATCTTATATCACCGTCCATTTGGACGGTATAATATTCTTGAGACCACCATGACGTGGGTCTGTCCCACCATATCTACACCATCCATCCTCCTGGATGGTGGGCCATCCCACCTAGTGACCTCACTAATGAGGTGGGGCCCACCTTGATGCGGCGTGGAGCCCAACTTGATGTTTGAATTTTATCCGCACCATCCATGGACTAGGATGATGCCGTGGGGCCGTAGGTTTGATGTATGTGTTTTATTTATACACTCCCGTCTCTGTTCGGGACGCGTGATGCCCATCCCACATGTGTGACACGTGAGGGGTGGGACCCACCTTGATGTAAGTGTTTTATATCCACTCGGTCCATCCAAGAAAGGGCGTGGACCCCACCATGATGCGTTGTGCTTCATATGTACCGTTTATCTATGGACCCCAAGATAGACGTATGGGTTGTATATGCACATGGTCCATCCGTATGGACATTAGCAAATTCTCCGGGCCCAAATCATGCAATATGTGTTTATCCAACCGCCCACGTGCATGTCAGGGACGGGCCCATCTTAATGCATGTACCTTGTATCACGGGCCGTCCATCTGCCGGACGACCAATAGTTTTCTTTATACCGCTGCAGCTGACGTGGCCAAGTTTTGTAGCCCACCGTTGATGAATGTGATGTACATCCTAGTTGTCCTTCATTCATAGGCATGGGCCCACCTAGGATGTGTGTATTGTGGCCGCACTATCCATCTAAGGAGGTGGGCCCTGATGTGTATGGGTTTTACCTTCACTATCTATAGGACGGTGGAAACCACCGTGATGTGAGTGTTTTATCTACGCCATCCATGGACCACACCATGATGTAGGTGTTGTATCCACACCGTCCGCCTACAAGGTTCCAGATCATTTTAAGGCCTGGACCTCAATCGCTGAGCCCACCTTAATATATGTAGTCAACAGGGTCATATGATGCGGCCCAGTATGAGGCCCAATGCGACTTATATGAGGCCCACTTGATGTATATGAGGCTTATTAGTGCGGCCCATTCATGAGGCCCATTATGATGTGTATTAGGCCCTTATCGTGTGGCCCATTATAACGTGTATTAGGCCCATGACGCGTGGCCTATTTGATACATACGAGACCCATGTGTAGAGCCCACCTATTGTGTATTAGGTCCGTGATTCGTGGCCTATTGTGATGTATTCGAGGCCCATGGACGAGGCTCGATGTGATGCATGAGTGGTCGTTACGTTGTATATGAATCCCTTATGTGGGCCACTCCTTGGGATCAATGTTGGTTAGATGTCCACATTGATGGGCAATGATGGTTGGATGTCCTCCGTGTGACATTCCCTTAGGCCTTGTTAGGCCATTCTTACCGATCTTGATTATCGATCGATTCCGATTGTCGTGATCGATTATCGATTTCGATGATTTGCCGATTCCAACTATCGATCGGTACGATTGCCGTGACCGATTTGCTGATTCTGATTACCTTGACCGATTATCGATTTCGATTAACGTGACCGATTTGTCGATTCTGACTATCGATCAGTGCGATTGTCGTGACCGATTTGCTGATTCTGATTATCTTGACCGCTTCTGATTCCGATTGATGTGACCGATTTGCCGATTCCGATTATCGATCGATTTCGAGTATCAAGGCCAATTCCGATGGTTTCGATTTGTCGAGGCCGATTGTATATTCAGATTCTGACAGTTGAAGCTAAGTATCGAGGCCGTTTTTGATCTGTCGAAGACTGAGTATCAAGGTCGATTTCGATTGTCGAAGCCAAGTATCGAGGCTGATTCTGATTGTCGAGGCCGCGTATCGCAGCCGATTCCGACCGTCAATTTGATTGTTGAGGCCGAGGCCGATTGTCGAGACCTATATGATGTATATGTGACCCGTAGTTGGGGCCCACTGTGATGTATTCGTGGCCTTTGGGCAAGGCCCATTGTGATATGTATTAGGCCCATGATGCATGACCCATTTGATGTATTTGAGACACATGTGTAGGGTCTACATGTCATGTATTTAAAGCCCATGAGCAGGGCCCACCTGTTGTGTATATATGGCCCTTAAGTAAGGCCCATTGTGTTGTAGGCCTTTGTGTGAGGCCGTGGGCCCATTATATGTTTGGCTTTGTGTGAGCCATTCCTTAAGGGCAATGTTGGTTAAATGTCCACATTGTCGAGGCCGATTGTTGATACCGGTTATTGATACCGATTATGAGTAGGTGATAGCATAGCATCATGATACATGCACATACGCATCATCTGCATGTTTGTTATGAGATGTGGTTGATCATTGCATATGTCATTGAGCGTGTTGTTATGAGACTCCCTGATAGGCGGAGGTCATCTCACATGAGTGCATGGTATGCGCAGGATTGATGCATGCCTGGATTGTATGACTCATGCATCTTGCATTGTATGCTGTGATTACTATACGCCCTAGCGACATCAGGGTTGTAGCCTCCACAGGCATATCGTGGATGGCCAGAGGGGACACCGGAAATATTTGGTTCTAGCATACGGGCGCCATAGATGTCCCTGGGTGAAAATCCCTAAACCTCCGTGGCCAGGAGACGCCCCAACGTCGAGACCGAGTGGATATATGAGCGCCCGAGTGCCGAATACCGGAGGCCGCGTCTCCCACTGTGTCGTGGTCGGTTGGGAGGGGTGTCACCTTACCCGCCGAGCGTAGGGGCATTGCTAGGCCGAGTCGACCACCGAGGAATGGGTCCGCTATCGACGTGCCGGATAGGTATTGCGTACTATTGGCCGCGGATAGTGAGGTTTCTTACGCTCACTTGGACTGTGCTGCTGGGAGAGAGACAGTGCCATTTGAAGTGTACTAAACTCCGGTGATGATCCCAGAGACGAACTGTACTAATATGTGGACTTATTGAGTAGGAGTTGCATGCTCATTCATTCATTCATTCACTATCCACTCGGGCTGGTGGTGCGCAACTAATTGTTGTGTGCCTTCGTTATGGCAAGAATTTCGGTTGGAGCGCGCGACTAACCTGAGATCAGGAGTTTACCACATTGAGTCTGACTATCCAAATTTAGGTATGGGACTGGTTTGGATAGAAGGCCCTTATGATGGACCCCGTAGCCTGCGATACTACGTACTATCATCCCGACTTCACACTCCAGCATGGTCATTCCATTCGCACCGCATATTGCATTACATCTGTGGCATATGGTATTTTATTCGTTAGTTCCAATGTTTCGCATTTATACGGCATCTAGATATTATTTATGGTATTCGTGCACTCATCGTAATTGTGTATCAGGTCACATTGCAGCATCCTTGATATCCGATGTTTAGCTCTTTACGACTCCTCATTTACATAGATGTTTTATAATGAGTATTCTGATATTAATTGACTCATGGACTTGTCTCGTATTTTTGCTTCTCAATATTGTATGATTTATGGGCTTACATAAGTAGTTTCCGCTTGTACTGATTAAGACATTGAATGCTTACTTGACACTTACCGTGTGCACACACTTACACCACCCTCTAAGCTTTTATAAGCTTATGCACGATAGATGCGTGTAATGTTAGGTTGCAGTAGTGTCGAAGCTTGAGTATGGAGCACTAGCTTTTCTGAGCTTTGATTTTCATATATGTATTTCCTTTAAAGACTATACTCAATTGATTATATTAGTGGATATGTGATGATGTTGTTGCCTTTGTGAATTGGGTAATCCTGTGGTTATGCTTATTACGAGTTAAATGTACATAAAAAAAAAAATCCTCCTTGTAGGATCCCATGATCGGAAATCTGGCGTATGACGCTAGGAGCCGAGAATGGGGTACTACGGAGGCTGTCGGCATCGGATTCGGCGATCGGGATTCTTGTGAATCCGATTTCCGGGTTTGGGGCGTGACAGAAGTTGGTATCAGAGCATAACTTGGGAATACCTGAAAATAACATCACATATCTACTGATAGCTACCTTACACTTTATAATTGTTGAGAACCTAGAATAGTTAGATCCCCGAGTTTGAATAACTTAGAGATTTTCTGATATAGCTCCTCATTGTTGAAATCGTGAGGCTGCATAGTATTCCATTTTCGATTATTTCTAATCCAGGATCCAAAGATTAATAGGGTCACCACAGTGTTGGTGACGCGTCTTGGGAGGATGAAGTTGAAATTAGATAGGGTTATCTTCATCCTTTTGTAGATTGATTGAGCCTTGGCGCATGTACTTTATGATGTTTCATTTTCCATTGTTCGTTCTGTAAATTTCGAGGACGAAATTTTTATTTGGAGGAGAGAGTTGTAAGACCCATGCCCTAGTCCGTACCGTTTCATAGGCTTACGCGATCATACCGGTCGAATTCCGGCGACCCTTGACCTGTATCCAACGTTGCGCGCGATCTTAGGCCGAGTCCTGCTTGCTAAACTCGACTCGACCCGAAACTTATACCTTAGTGATCGCGCCGTCGCCGCGGTTCCAACGCCGCGACTCGCGTACCGAACCGATACCTAGGTGGGAAGATGCCAGTCAGCGTTCGGTTCGAAGGAACGCCGCACGTTGCGAATCTCGAGGGAATCTCTACGAAACATCAAATCAATCAATCAAATCAAATGTCAAGTACTACACCCATCCCCAAGTACAATTACTCTCCCCAAAAGTCAACTTCCTCTTACAACAAAGTACATCACTCCCATCACTCATCCCATCACTCTCTCTCTCTTTCAATCCCTCTCTCTCATCTCTCTCTTTCATTCTCTCTCTCTCTCTCATTTTCCTCCCAAGCAACTCACGTCCATGGCTCCCATGGAGAGCAAGTGTGGCCCACCTTCCTACCTCCCATCTCCACCCTCCAATGATCATCTCCACCGTTGAAATGCATCTCCCGGAGCTCTAAGATGTGTTGATGGAAGTGGAGGACCAAGAAGATCATAAGGTGGGTGATTTTCTTTTGTGTAAATCTTAACTTTTGGATCATAGTGGGTGCTCTTCTAATGTTAGATTTGTGTGGATTTGATGATGTGAGGGTCCACATGTGGTGGGGCCCATTTGATGCATGTATTGAGGGGCCATAGTGGCGGGGTCCCTCCATCACACCGTTTCCTCCTTTCTCTTATTTTTTTTCCTTTTTGATGGCCACCTTTGATGTATGAATTTTATCCATTCCATTCACTACGCGGGACCCACTGCTGTCCAAGTGGGGCCCACCTCGCTGTCATGCCCGTGGCCCACCATTTCTGTCCATTTGGACTGCCCCAGATTGAGGAAAACACAAATATCATCCTTGTTCCAAAGCCATGGCGGGCCACACGCATGGACCCACCTTGATGTATATGTTGTATCCCCACCATCCAGCCTGGGGCCCGCCTTAATGTATATGTATATCCACGCCATCCTGACCGTCCATCTCTAGACGGTGGATGTGGAGCACCACTGTGATGCATTGGTATCAAAACCATCCGGTTGTTGAGGACGTGGGCCTGATCATGATACATGTATTTCATCCCACCGTCCATCTAGACGGTGGGGACCTTGTGATGTGTGTGCGCTTCATCTACAACCGTCCATCTGTATGGGCGTCAGCAAGTGGGCCTCCACCATAAGGGACGTGTTATATCCCAACCGTCCAGCCAGCATATCGAGCTGCTGTATCCAAGTCAGCAAGTCCGGTGGGACGGTGGGTCCCCTTTGATGTACGTTCCTCACCCACCATCCACGTGGAAGTGTGGGGCCTGCATGTGATGTGCGTAAGGTCCACACCGTCCAGATGGATGGGACAGTGGGACCCACCAGATGTATATATTTTATTCTCACCGTCCAGAGTCTCTGGACGGTGGAAATCCACCTTATGACGTATGTGTTAAACCAGCACCGTCCAGTGCTGTGTATTTCACTGTAATGAATGTGGTGTATCCACACGTGTGGAGCCCACGTTGGATGTAAGTGTTTTATCCCAGCCGTCCATCATCTGGACGGTGGGATACCACCATGATGTATGAGTTTTCTTCCACGTCGTCCATCCGTTTCTGCTATTGGAGCCCACCATGATGAATTTTATCTGCACCGTCCATTTGGACGGTGCTGTGCAGGACCACCATGACGTATCTGTCCTATCTACACCATCCATCCTCTGGATGGTGGGCCATCCCACCTAGTGACCTCACTAATGAGGTGGGGCCCACCTTGATGCAGCGTGGAGCCCAACTTGATGTTTGAATTTTATCTGCACCATCCATGGACTAGGATGATGCTGTGGGGCCAGCTCGATGTATGTGTTTTATTTATACACTCCGTCTGTCTATTTCTGGACGCGTGATGCCCATCCCACATGTGTGACACGTGAGGGGGTGGGACCCACCTTGATGTAAGTGTTTTATATCCACTCAGTCCATCCAGTAAAGGGGCGTGGACCCCACCATGATGCAGTGCTTCATATGTACTGTTTATCTATGGACCCCAGTAGACGTATGGGTTGTATATGCACATGGTCCATCTGTATGGACATTAGCAAATTCTCTGGGCCCAAATCATGCAATATGTGTTTATCCAACCGCCCACGTGGCAGCAGGACGGGCCCATCTTAATGCATGTACCTTGTATCTGGGCCGTCCATCTGCTGGACGACCAATAGTTTTTGCTGCCACTGCAGTTGACGTCAGCAAGTTTTGTAGCCCACCGTTGATGAATGTGATGTACATCCTAGTTGTCCTTCATTCAGATAGGCATGGGCCCACCTAGGATGTGTGTATTGTGGCCGCACTATCCATCTAAGGAGGTGGGCCCTGATGTGTATGGGTTTTACCTTCACTATCTATAGGACGGTGGAAACCACCGTGATGTGAGTGTTTTATCTACGCCATCCATGGACCACACCATGATGTAGGTGTTGTATCCACACTGTCTGCCGGTTCCAGATCATTTTAAGGCCTGGACCTCAACGGCCAGGCCCAGATATGTAGTCAACAGGGTCATATGATGCGGCCCAGTATGAGGCCCAATGCGACTTATATGAGGCCCACTTGATGTATATGAGGCTTATTAGTGCGGCCCATTCATGAGGCCCATTATGATGTGTATTAGGCCCTTATCGTGTGGCCCATTATAACGTGTATTAGGCCCATGACGCGTGGCCTATTTGATACATACGAGACCCATGTGTAGAGCCCACCTATTGTGTATTAGGTCCGTGATTCGTGGCCTATTGTGATGTATTCGAGGCCCATGGACGAGGCTCGATGTGATGCATGAGTGGTCGTTACGTTGTATATGAATCCCTTATGTGGGCCACTCCTTAGGATCAATGTTGGTTAGATGTCCACATTGATGGGCAATGATGGTTGGATGTCCTCCGTGTGACATTCCCTTAGGCCTTGTTAGGCCATTCTTACCGATCTTGATTATCGATCGATTCCGATTGTCGTGATCGATTATCGATTTCGATGATTTGCCGATTCCAACTATCGATCGGTACGATTGCCGTGACCGATTTGCTGATTCTGATTACCTTGACCGATTATCGATTTCGATTAACGTGACCGATTTGTCGATTCTGACTATCGATCAGTGCAATTGTCGTGACCGATTTGCTGATTCTGATTATCTTGACCGCTTGCCGATTCCGATTGATGTGACCGATTTGCGGATTCTGATTATCGATCGATTTCGAGTATCAAGGCCAATTCCGATGGTTTCGATTTGTCGAGGCCGATTGTATATTCAGATTCTGACAGTTGAAGCTAAGTATCGAGGCCGTTTTTGATCTGTCGAAGACTGAGTATCAAGGTCGATTTCGATTGTCGAAGCCAAGTATCGAGGCTGATTCTGATTGTCGAGGCCGCGTATCGCAGCCGATTCCGACCGTCAATTTGATTGTTGAGGCCGAGGCCGATTGTCGAGACCTATATGATGTATATGTGACCCGTAGTTGGGGCCCACTGTGATGTATTCGTGGCCTTTGGGCAAGGCCCATTGTGATATGTATTAGGCCCATGATGCATGACCCATTTGATGTATTTGAGACACATGTGTAGGGTCTACATGTCATGTATTTAAAGCCCATGAGCAGGGCCCACCTGTTGTGTATATATGGCCCTTAAGTAAGGCCCATTGTGTTGTAGGCCTTTGTGTGAGGCCGTGGGCCCATTATATGTTTGGCTTTGTGTGAGCCATTCCTTAAGGGCAATGTTGGTTAAATGTCCACATTGTCGAGGCCGATTGTTGATACCGGTTATTGATACCGATTATGAGTAGGTGATAGCATAGCATCATGATACATGCACATACGCATCATCTGCATGTTTGTTATGAGATGTGGTTGATCATTGCATATGTCATTGAGCGTGTTGTTATGAGACTCCCTGATAGGCGGAGGTCATCTCACATGAGTGCATGGTATGCGCAGGGATCGATGCATGCCTCGGATTGTATGACTCATGCATCTTGCATTGTATGCTGTGATTACTATACGCCCTAGCGACATCAGGGTTGTAGCCTCCACAGGCATATCGTGGATGGCCGAGGGGACACCTGAAATATTTGGTTCTAGCATACGGGCGTCATAGATGTCCCTCGGGTGAAAATCCCTAAACCTCCGTGGCCGTGGAGACGCCCAACGTCGAGACCGAGTGGATATATGAGCGCCTCGAGTGCCGAATACCGAGGCGCGTCTCCCACCGTGTCGTGGTCGGTTGGTAGGGGTGTCGCCTTACCCGCCGAGCGCAGGGGGCATTGCTAGGCTGAGTCTGACCACCTCGAGGAATGGGTCCGCTATCGACGTGCCGGATAGGTATTGGCAGACTATTGGCCAGGCGGATAGTGAGGTTTCTTACGCTCACTTGGACTGTGCTGCTGGGAGAGAGACAGTGCCATTTGAAGTGTACTAAACTCCGGTGATGATCCCAGAGACGAACTGTACTGATATGTGGACTTATTGAGTAGGAGTTGCATGCTCATTCATTCATTCATTCACTATCCACTCGGGCTGGTGGTGCGCAACTAATTGTTGTGTGCCTTCGTTATGGCAAGGATTTCGGTTGGGGCGCGCGACTAACCTGAGATCAGGAGTTTACCACATTGAGTCTGACTATCCAAATTTAGGTATGGGTCTGGTTTGGATAGAAGGCCCTTATGATGGACCCCGTAGCCTGCGATACTACGTACTATCATCCCGACTTCACACTCCAGCATGGTCATTCCATTCGCACCGCATATTGCATTACATCTGCGGCATATGGTATTTTGAGTTACTGTGTTTCTGCATTTATACGGTCTAGATACGACTGACGGTATTCATGCACTCATCAGGAATTGTGTATTGCAGCGCATCCTTGGCATCTGATGTTTAGCTCTTTACGACTCCTCATTTACATAGATGTTCTATAATGAGTATTCTGATATTAATTGACTCATGGACTTGTCTGTATTTTTGCTTACTCTGTTATTGTATGATTTATGGGCTTGCTAGTATTCCCGCTTACTCGACACTCTGATATTGCTTACTGACACTTACCTTGTGCACACACTTACACCACCCTCTAAGCTTTCTATAAGCTTATGCACGATAGATGCGTGAGGTAATGTTAGGTTGCAGCTGTCATATTAGCTGTCAAGCTTGAGTATGCAAATAAGCCGGAGCTTTGATTTTTGATATATGTATTTCCTTTCAAAGACTGTACTCAATTGATTATATTAGTGGATATGTGATGATGTTGTTGCCTTTGTGAATTGGGTAATCTTGTGGTTATGCTTATTACGAGTTAAATGTACATAAAAAAAAAATCCTCCTTGTAGGATCCCATGATCGGAAATCTGGCGTATGACGCTAGGAGCCGAGAATGGGGTACTACGGAGGCTGTCGGCATCGGATTCGGCGATCGGGATTCTTGTGAATCCGATTTCCGGGTTTGGGGCGTGACACGTTTTCACATCAACAAGCGAACTAGTATGTTGGAGATCTATAATACAGTCTATGATAGCGTTGTTTACAACCGAAGCAGAATACATGGCTGCGATAGAGGCATCAAAGGAGGCATTACAACTGAAAGGTCTCATAAATAAACTCAGGTTGAAGCAGGAGGTGATTCGGTTGCATTGTAAATGTCAGAGTGTTTCCATTTGGCAATGAATTAGGTGTATCACGAGTGAACCAAGCACAACGACGTGAAGTTCCACAAGATACGGGAGCTCATTGATTAAGGGGAGATTCCATATCAAAAGATTCATACAGACGAGAATGCTTCAGATATATTGATAAAGCTGTTGGCCACATATAAGTTCAAGCAGTGCTTGGGCTCTTGATTGATTTCACTATCCATTGATGAGATTGGGCATCCTTGCACAGGGGTGCAGATGAAATTGTATTTCAGGTGGAGGGATGTAGGGAGCAGTCTACGCTCAAGGTAGAGGTTACATAAGAGGTCTTTAGGGTGACTTTGCAAAATGCAAGTCAAGGTGGATTTTTTTTTTTAAGAAGAAGGTGGAAATCATTCCACCTGATCTCTATTAATGAAGAAACTAGAATTTACAGCCATTTGGGTAGGCCCCAACAAAAACGTTCCGAGCCCCACCTATCATATAGGGCAGCTACACATGGCTATACAGGAAAAAACAGAACAGTAGCCAATCGACAACAGTGAGAGGGGAGTCAGAAAATATCAACCAACACACCCAAAAGGGCACGAAGGAGGCTAAGAAAGAAGCTAGACACCAACAACCTCCCAGCCTACACAAGGCAAAATAGGACTAAAAAATAGGGTAGGGAATAGGGTTACAAAAAAATCCATGCAGCCCCAACTACTTGCATCCACAACAGCCAAACCTGACACCAAGCCTGGCCGATCTATTTCCCTCCAATGCCCTTGCACTAATAGCTACAAAAACACTCAGAATGGCAGACCCTGCAGCAACTATGCACACCTACTGGCACCCTAAAGAACACTGCATCAAGAAGAATTACAGCTAATCCCACTATAACTTGAGCACTCCCAAGTTAACATTATCTAGCACCAGCGCACCTTGGCAACCCTCGGCAAATCTGAACGGTTGCTATATAAATGATCCATGTGACCCTCACTTGCCAGCCTTGCCAATGCATCTGCAACCGAATTCCCTTCTTGGAAGATGTGATTAAAGATGAGGTTCATAGGCCTCCTTCTTAGATGAATAACCCCCATCCTATATCAAATTTTCCAGGGTATAGAGCCTTGTGGGTTGCTCGTTGAGTCCGCAATGAGTTTCGAATATGTTTCAACAATAATGTTGGAAAAACTGAGAGAAGAGCATATGTCCGCTATTATGTTGAAAGCGATCCCACATCGTCTGTGGAAGGCGAAAATCATTCTGCCTTGATGATCTCTGCAAACTCCTGTTGAGGGTCAAATATTGCATATCGGAACCCATTTATTACTTGGTTTTATGAACATGATAATGCTTAATGTTCCATTTTAATCATGTTTGTGTTGTAAGGTGAATTTAAGAGCTTGGATTTAAAGGACGCTAAAAGCATGAATTTAATGCTCAAGAATCGCCAGAGCAAGTGGACAAATCAACTTTGGGCCACTTGATCTCTAGATATGCTTCAAATTTTGGACTTAACCACTTAACTTAGATGAAGAAATGAATGGGTGGTGTAGAGTCTCAAAGAAACATCATAAGTGAGCCCCACTTGTAGGTGCTAGCGCACAGCGCTTCAACTTTAGGCTTAAACCCTCAAAGTTCACAGAACAAATGAATGGACTATGTAGATTACGAAAAAGACATCTCGGAGGACCCCACTAGTGATGCATGCGCACGTCCTGCGCATGCACTCGACATGCATTGGACTGGGACACCCGATCAAGACTGCGTGACCCAACTCCTGTTCGGATTCAAACTTCCACCTGCGAAAATGTGCAGCAGATTGCGGACGATCGCCTCTGTGATGATGGTGGGCCACCATCACGACCTCGGATGGACAATCCAAACCGTCCATCTTATGTGGAAGGGAAAAATAAGGAATCCTCATTTCCCTCGTTTCAAATCCAGATCAGGAAAACTAGAAAAAAAAAAGTTTGCCCACAGTTTCTGGATTTTAATTAAGCACCGTACGACCGCTGTGATAGATCTTGGGACTTACCATCATCCACAGGGATGATCAGAACCATCCATCATATTACTAGGTCAATTTCGATCAGACCCTGGTCCGTTCCACTCCGAGCTAAATCACACCCTCGTTCGCATCCTGCACTAAATAGAATCGGTGTGGTTTCAAGTCATCGGCGTAAGAGAAATTATTGAGGGATGTCTAGGCTGATCAGATCCATCCAAACCCAAGGCAGGAAGGCCCTGACCACCCGCAAGAAGTTAGATTGGGGGGATTGTGCCAACAACTGCATTGATCCCAATCTTGACGCAAGAAACTTTCGTGTTTCATCATGTAAGAAACCGAGGGTGCGAACGGGAGTGCGAGAGCTTTCGCAGAGGGTTTTGAAAGACTCACCACACTCATATAAAAGGCATCTCACGGCCAGGCAGCCAAGGGAACATGAGGAGGAGAAGAGAGAGAGAGAGAGAGAGAGAGAGAGGACCATCCATTCTCTTGCTGGATGCACCAGGAGTAAGGACGTGGAGATGCTGTCTTCATCAGGAGTTTCTTTTCTTCCCTTTTCTTAATTACCTTTGTTAAGAGATTTTAGATTAATCATGTCTATGATTGGTTAAACCTCTTAGCTAGGGCTAAGAGGTGAAGCTTGTAGCATGGTGGGTTGTTTTCGATTGGTTTGATTCATGTTGTTGAACTCTCTTTGATTTTAGTTTGATTATAGAAATACTTTCAGTTTTTAATGATTTGTTGTGACTTAAATTACAATGGATCTGCGATAGCTTTAAGTATGCTCTTTTCATTATTAAGATTGTGATTTTGGAAAATCCTATTGTTCGCCATCGTCTCCTGGGCATGGTTGGATGAGAGAATCCTCAATTTTCACAATTCTCTCAGATTAGTTGTGGATCGGTAAATTCTGTTGTTTATTCTGTCTTATGGGCATGGTTTTGTGATGGACTCAATTCTAGTTTTAATACCTTTCATCCATTGAAAACTAGGTTAAAGGAAGTTCAGATTTGATTTATAATGAGATATCTTCCAATTAGATGAAGATAGGACTCTGATTCCAATTGTGTTCGTGAATCAAGCATAGATCGCCCTGATCTCTACAAGTGGATCCTTGGAAACCCTAGTTTCCCACTTTTGAATTTACAAGTTTTAGTTAAGTAATTTACAATTATTCTCTTAAATTGTCCAGATTTAGATTATATCTTCTTCTAATTCTAATTCTAGTTACTTTCAGAAAATGCACAAGGTTCAGTCCCTGTGGATTCGACTTTGGTCTTACCGAGATTATTACTACATCGCGACCCTATACTTGGGGTTGCGAACAAGTTTTTGGCACCATTGCCGGGGATTAACGGTTGCGTTTTTCTGAAATTAGCTAGTTTTAAAATTAGTTGAAGATTAGGGTTTTTTATTTTCTATTTTTAGGATTAGTTTTTTTTTTTTTTTTTACATATATATATATATATATATATATATATATATATATATATATATATATATATATATATATATATTAGAAACTAACCTAACTTTCCTGTTTTGTAAGATTCTAATGTAGACTTTCTAAATTGGTAATCTCTTTCTAATTTTTCTATTTTCTGTTTCTATTTCTCGATTAGGGTTTATTTTATATTTTCAGAAACTTTCTAATTCTAGGTTTAGAACTTTCCTAATCAGTTTTTAAAAACTAGGTTAGTTATTTTTCTTTTTAGAAACTAACCCATCTTTCTATTTTTTATTTTTAGAAACTTTCTAATTTTAGAATTTTTATTTTAGAAACTAACTTGTTTTGTTTCGTTTTGCAGGATCTTGATTTAGGAACTTCTAATTTGGTAACTTCTTTCTAATTCTTTCTTTTTCTATTTCTATATTTCTATTTCCTTTTTAGGTTTAGGTTAGATTTTGAAATTGAGGGCTCAGAGTGTTTCATGCCTAAGTGGGTTCGTGACAACACTTGACGTCTCTTGAGTGAAGGAGGATTGGTTGAGGGGTTATCTATCCATCCCTAGATTAGACACCACTCGAGCTCTTCAGAGTTAATTGAAGTGATGACTGCAAATCAACCACTAAATCAACAACTTCAACCTAGGGCTAAGGAAGTCCAGGATGAGAATGAGATACATCAAGCACCCCCACCTCGTACCTTGCGAGATTATTTACAACAGGCGAGGGTGAGCACGCCCTCCTGCATGGTTTTTTCAAGAAAACATGGGATATATGGATATCAAGCTAGGGGTAATCCAAATCCTTCCAAAATTTCATGGGCTTGAATATAAAAATCTGTATTTACACCTAAAAGAGTTTGACGAGATTATAGTCACTCTATACTTTCCAAATGTATCTGATGATACGGTCAGGCTGAAACTCTTTCCTTTTTCTTTGAAAGAGAAAGTTAATATGTGGTTACATTCACTACGTCCTCGATCTATTGGTCTGTGGAATGACATGACAAGGGAGTTCATAAAAAAATAATTTCCCATATCATAAGACGAACACCCTTAGAAAGTCGATCATGAACTTCGCCCAAAAGGAAGATGAAACATTCTTCCAATGTTAGGAGCGGTTCAAGGATCTTGTCAGTTCATGCCAACAACATAGTTTTGAAATGTGGCGCATCACGAACTTTTTCTATGATGGACTGATATCTCCTATGCACCAATTAGTCGAGACAATGTGTAATAGGGAATTCATATATAAAAGTGTCGATGATGTGTCGGACTACTTTGATAAGCTTGTTAAAAATACACAATCATGGGACATCTCCCCAAAACCAAGCACCATGTCTAGGCCGACTCAATCCAAAGAGAGGGGTGGAATGTACCTCCTGAAAGAGGATAATGATAGTGGCTAATATCACCAAAAAACTCGAGGCCATGAAATTAAAGAAGGATAAGGTTAAGGAAACTATTTGCGGTATTTGTGCTTGTAACATTCACACAACTGAAAATTATTTGATAATATCTGCCTTTCAAGAGGTGTTGAATGAGTAATCCAATGCCATGAACAATTACCAAAGACCTTTCAATGGACCTACCTCCAATACATACAATCCTAGTTGGAGAAATCATCCAAACTTTAGTTGGAGGAATGGACAAACTGCTACTCCTCAAGGTTTTTTCAACCAAATTTCAAATTAAGGGAAACCTCAAGAGGACCCAGTTCTAAAACATATTCAAAATCAAGAGCTTTTCAATCAGGGGATGCTACAAGCCTTTCAAGATCTTACAAAAGCTAATACGAGTGGGAATAACGGGAGCCTTCCAGCTCAACCTCTTTCCAATCAAAAACCACAATATGAAGTTAGCGACCCAAGCTCTTTAAACCAAATGGAGCAAGTTAAATCTATCACCACCCTTAAGAGTGGGAAGACCATTAACAAGACCATTCCGGTTAGGGCTGAAAAGCCTAAGGACCCGGAAGAGGATAACAATGATAGACCTAACATTGCTCCACAAGAATTAAAACTGGAACTTTAAGGCAAGCCAATTGCTCCATTCCTCCAACGGTTGGTTGCACCAAAACCTCTCTCTAACTCTCAGGACATTCCAGAGGTGTTATAATAAGTAAAGGTCAATATTCCTCTACTGGATGCGGTTAAATAAATACCTTCATATGCCAAATTTCTAAAAGACTTGTGTATGAACAAAAGATAGCAAAATATTTAAAAGAAAATCATCTTAACTGAAAAAAGTGAGTGCCATCCTAAAGAAAGATGTGCCATAAAAATTCAAAGATCCCGGTAGCCCAACCATACCTTGTTTAATTGGGAACTACCAAATTGAGCACACACTTCTTGACTTAGGAGCAAGCATAAATCTGATTCCCTACTCGGTCTACAAATAGTAAGGTTTAGGTGAATTAAAACCCACCTAACCACATTACAACTTGCCGATTGCTCACTTCATATATTGAGAGGGATAATTGAGGATGTGTTGGTCCAGGTTGATAGATTCTACTACCTGGTAGATTTTATCATCATGGATACGGAACCCATCAGTAACATGAACACTCAAATTCCCATCATTCTTGGTCGCCCATTCCTTGCCACTTCAAACGTGATAATTAATTACAGGAATGGAATCATGAGTATGTCTTTCGGGAATATGACATTGGAGTTGAATATATTTTTCAACACAGGCAAACAGTTAGAGGATAATGACGATTTCCACGACATTAACATGATTAAAGCTTTTGTGGAAGATAGAACACTTTTGGCCTTATCTTCTGACCCTCTAGAAATGTGCTTGGCCCACTCCCATGATTTTGATGATGATATGATTAGGGAGACAGGTGTCATGCTTAATACTGCGCCAGTACTTGAAGTTAACTGGTGGAGGCCACAATTTGAAGAATACCTCAAACTGATGTAATGCTTCTACTATCTAGCCTCAAGGCACCGAAGCTTGACCTAAAACTGTTGCACTCTGATTTGAAATATGTCTATTTAGGTCAAGATGAGACATATCCGGTGGTGATTTATCCCACCTTGAGCAAGAACAAGAGAGTATGCTCATATCTACTCTTATTGAGCATAAGGGAGCCATTGGATGGACGATTGCAGACCTTAAGGGAATTGACCATTTGATTTGTACTCATTGCATTTATCTCGAGGATAATGCAAAGACTTCTCAGTAATTAAAACGCAGACTAAACCTAAACATGAAAGAAGTTGTCAAGGCCAAGGTTCTTAGACAATTAGATGTGGGTATCTGTAACTGCTATGTATTCTAGCTCCTATGATTGTCAAATTTTGTACTGATAAAACCGCTTGGAATCTGTGTCTTGTGTAGCTCATCTACATATTCAAGGCTATGCATCTTATGTACAAGATCAAAGGTCTTTATCTCAAGAACTTCAAATGCAAGATTAAAAGATATACAAGTTCAAGTACAACACCATGTGATAGTTCACTCCTTCAAGCTTCAAAGTTTAAGGTTTCAAATCTTTATCTAAGGCAAGATAATAGTCTTTATTTTGACACTCAAAGCTCAAGGTGAAGTACAACTCAAGTACCTTAAGTTCATGCTTCAATGTATTTCAAATTCAAGCTTCAAAAAGTCTTAAGCTCAAGCTTTAAAATGTCTCAAGTTCAAGCTTCATCATATGTTAAGATCTCAAGCTTCGTGAACTTCAAAGAACAACTATCAACTGAAGAAAAAATAAGATTCAATGTTTATATATCGCTTATAAGGTATAAATGACCATAGATTGACCATAGGATAGGTCATTTTGAATATATAATTTAATTGGGTCACTTTATAAGTGCATAGACTATTTTTTGACTAGTCTTAGACTATGTTCGACTAGTCCTAGTACTGGCTTGACCAGTCCAAGAAATCCTTGGCCAGTCCTAAGTTTGTTACTTATTTGCGGAATTTTTTATTATTGCTTCGACCAGTCCTGGAGCCTGCTCGACCAATCGAGTGAATAGTGCTCAACCAGTCCTACAAGCTTGACTCAAAGTCTAACAACTAAAATGAGTCCCACACGACCAGTCGTGGACAAGACTCGACCGGTCGAGCAGGTCCTTCGACAAGTCGTGGAACGGCCTAATCTTGTTGCGCCCAAATTTTCAAAAGTTTGTTGGTCCTTCGACCAGTCGATCCAACCTCTGGACTAGTCGAAGGTACAATTTCTACACTTATAAATAGAGCACAATTTTTAGAGTTTAATATCCAATTCAAGTAAAATCAAGACACTACTCTAAGAGATAAGTTAGTGATATTCTTAAGCTATTTAGTGATCATTTTATATTCTTTTTAATTAGCTTTTTACATTTGATTTTGTATTCTACATTCTAATTTTATTTGAAAGAGGGATAGAAGTTTTTCCATTTATTAGAATCAAAATCAAATTAAGCTAGCCCAAGGTGATTTAATAAAAAATCCATTTAGAACTTAGAACCATTTCATAAGTGAGTTTGAACATTGAACATCTACGTTGAACTTCTACTCTGAATTGGTTCTTCTAGGCTGCATCAAAAGGAGAATATCTAGATAAGTATTTTACAGTTTTGTAAATCATTTATTCTTTTGGTTTCTTTGAGATTATGACAGAAAAATCTCCTTCTTTTAGTTTGTCTGAGGTGACCCAGAAAACTCAAAGTGTGGGGTTTTTAAATTGTATAAGCCCACTTGAAAGACACAATTGTGAGGGTTTTAGGTGAACCTTGAAAAACCAATTTAATAGTGAACGCTAATATCCATTATGTGAGGATATTAGGAGTGGAGTAGTTGTGTGGCTGTTTTTCTAAACAGTTGGTGTACACATAAGCGAACCACTATAATTTCTGGTCTTGTGGTGATTGATTGATTATTTCATTTTTTGGATGTTGTAATTTCCCTTTATACAATTGTGGAGAATATTGTAATTTCTTTTTATGCAAGTGTGGGAATGTTGTCATAGCTTAGATTCTTTCTTTGCTATTTATTCCTTTATTCCTTTGTATCAGTTTGAAATTTTGATACACAGACCATTCTAGGAATTAGGTTGTCCTACCATAAGCCATTGGTTTTTGGTGTAAGGTTGTCCTTAGAACAACATCTGTATCAACCTCTCAATACTTGTACACTTGAAGTTGTTTTACATTTCTGCATAGTGGGATTGTTTAATTGCTATCTTTATTTATATTTGTTTAAATTCTGCATTTAATTTTTACTTTAGCATAGTCCTTTTCACCCCCCCCCCTTTAGGACTTTTAGCTCGGCCTTTTCAAGTGGTATCAGAGTCTAGTACTCGCTTTAATTACTTTCTTTGGATTTATTTCCTGAGCTAATCGATCTGAGCTTTTTAAGATGTCAAATTTTGATAGCCTTTCAGTCACTAGGCCTCCACCATTTCATGGCTCCAATTATGCCTATTGGAAAGCCAGGATGAGAATTTTTAAAAAATCCATGGATGAGAGCATGTGGCAAGCCACAGTGACTAATTGGACCCCTCCGACCACTGAAGTAACCAGTACTGACGGATCCAAAACTATGAAAGTCACACCTTATTTTTCTTTGACCACTCTTCAAAAAAGTGAGAGTAGTGCCAATGCAAAGGCTCTAAATCCAATTACTTGCACATTGTCAATGGATGAATTTAAGAGAATTATATCCTGTGATACTGCAAAGCAAGCTTAGGATGTTTTGGAAATGACACACGAGGGAATAACAATTGTCAAGAAATCTAAAGTCCAAATCCTCACAAGCAAATTTGAGGAAATACGTATGGAAGAAAGTGAAACTTTCAGGGACTTCTATACAAGATTAAATGACATTGTCAACTCTATGTGGGGTCTCGGTGATAGAATCCCAGAAAGTAAAGTCTGTGTAATGATACTATGCTCACTGCTTGAACGGTTCAATTCAAAGGTGATTGTGATCCAGGAACTTTGTGATACGGATAATATGAGTGTAGAAGAATTAGTTGGCTGTTTACAGACCTATGAGTTAAACTTTAAAGCTCCTAAAGGTAAATCCATCGCCCTTAAATCTTCTAAAAGTATTTCTCAAGAAAATAGTAATTCTGATTTAGAAAATTCTGAAAATGATATGGCCCTTTTAGCTAAATTTTTTTATAAGATTTTCAAAAGTAAACGAGGGTTGATTTGCAAAAACCTAATGAAAAGAAAAGATTTAGATCTAAAACTTGAAAATCTTTAACAGACAGTCAATGTTATAACTGCCATGAATATGGGCATCTAGCAAACAAATGTCCTAAAAAGGACAAACCTAAAAGGAAAGATATGTTGGCTACTTGGGATGAATCTTCCTGCTCTGAAGCCTCTTCTGAGTCAGAAGATTCTGAAACCGAGTCGGGTAATGAAGTTAAAGCCCTTATGGCTCTAACCAAGTTCACTTTTTCAGATAATGATGATTCAACTAGTGAAGAAAATCTGAATAATGATCATAAAATTGAAGAAGATCTTCAAGATGCATATAATGCCCTATACAAGGAAAGTTACAAAATTGTAAAAACCGAAAACTAAAAAAGTTCTTAAAGAAAATTTTAATAATCTTATTTTAGAAAAATCTCACATTTCAGATTGTTTTGAAAAAACTAAGTGCGACCTAGATTTCAAAACCTTGTTGAAATCTGAAAATGAAAAATTAAAACTAGGAGTCTCTTCACCTTTGAGTTTAAGAGACACTTGGAGGTATGCCCAAGGTGATCCTAAGTTAGAAAAACTCTTATTCGAATCCTGAAAATGTGGCGACCGATCTGATTAGGCTACGACAAAAGTATTCCTCCGTAACATAAGAATACTCCTCCTAAATTTGAATACTTCAAACGTCTAAATCAAAACTATTCTGAAAATGTTAGACTTTTCAAACCTTAAAACAAAAGGAAATCAACTATAAAAATCATAATCGTAATCCTTTAGAAAATTGTTGACTTACTTAAGGAGCTCTTAGAATATAACTTAGTGGGTCGGTCTTATAACAATTATAAACATATAAAGACCAACTATACTCCTAAACCCAAGACTGTAATGAAATGGGTTCCTAAGGTTACTTGCTTTGTTGTTCACACCACTTTCAAAGATTCGAGCCATTCAAAGTTGTACCTAAATAGTGGTTGCTCCAGACATATGACAGGCGACAAGGGTCTGTTCTCTAATCTTAAAGACATAACTGATGGTTCAGTCACTTTCAATGATGGTAGTAACTGCAGAATTGTTGGCCAAGGTACATTTCAACTCTTTAACCTCCCTCTATTTGAGAATGTTTTATATGTAGAAGGGTTAAAACACAACTTATTAAGCATCTCTCAAATATGCGATAATAATCATAGTGTAAAATTTACTAACCAAGGGTACGAAATTTTAAATAAAAATGGTTTTGTAATATTAACGGGTCTCAGAACTTATAAAAACTGCTACATTGTGAGTGATTCAGGCTCATCTAATTTATCATGCTACATGGTCCATACCGATGAGATTAAATTATGACATAAGCGCCTTGGACATGTACACTACCACAACTTGTATAGATTGAGCAAAAGAGAGTTGGTAAGAGGTCTGCCTAAAATATAAAAAATAGATAAAATATGTGGTGAATGCCAGATCGGCAAACAAACTAGGAGTACTAAAAAAAAGGTGAACTCCAACGCCATATCTAAACCACTCGAATTTTTCGCATGGATCTTATTGGATCTACTAGAACGGAGAGTCGAGGTGGTAAGAAGTACATTCTGGTAATTGTTGATGACTTTACCAGGTTCACTTAGGTAGTCTTCTTAAGAGACAAATCAGAAACTCTCGATGAAGTAAAAAGGGTGCTTAGACATATCCAAACTGAAAAAGAATCTCAAGTCTGTAAGATCCATAGTGATCATGGATCAAAATTTGAGAATAGCGGTTTTGAGAAGTTTGTAGTGATCAGGGAATATCACATGAATTCTCTACACCCAAAACACCACAACAAAATGGTATAGTAGAAAGAAAAAATAGAGTGCTTCAAGAAATGGTAAATGTAATGTTAAATAGTATGAAGCTCCCTAAAAATCTTTGGGCTGAAATCGTAAATACTGCTTGTTATACAATTAACTGCGTTTATACTAGAAAATCAAATGGTAAAACGGCTTATGAAATGTGGTTTAATAAGAAGCTTACTGTCAAATACTTTCATATTTTTGACAGCAAGTGCTACATTTACGTGACCGAGAAAATCTAGGTAAGTTTGACACCAAAAGTGATGAAGGGATATTTTTAGGGTATGCTCTGAATATTCAATCGTATCAAGTTCTTAATAAGAGGATTGGTGTAATTTAAGAGTCCATTAATGTGGTTATTGACGATCACTTGAATACACCTGTCTTAAGTTCAGAAAATGATGAAGTTCTTCTAATTAATAAGCCAAATACTTCATCAAGTCAAAATAACTTTGAACTGAGGACTGTTAAAGACCATCCAACTAATCAGATTCTTGGAAACCCTCCCACTGGTGTGTGCACTCATAAACAACTAGAAGATATGTGTAACTACGTGTGCTTTACATCTCAGATAAAACCGGCTAACGTAAAAGAAGCCCTTTCTGATGAAAACTGGATTGTTATGATGCAAGAAGAGCTTAATCAATTTGTCAGAAATGATGTTTAGTACTTAGTTCCAAGACCTAAAGATAAATATATTATCGGAACAAAGTGGATTTTTAAAAGTAAGTCTGATGAACTTGGTAATATTATTAGAAATAAGGCTAGGCTGGTTGTACAAGGGTACACTCAAATTGAAGGCATCGATTATGATGAGACCATTGCCCTAGTAGCTCGACTTGAATCAATCAGACTATTTATATCCATTGTGTGCTTTAGAAAGTTCAAATTATACCAAATGGATGTAAAGAGTGCATTTTTAAATGGCGATTTGCATGAAGAAGTGTATGTTGAACAACCAATGGGTTTTGAAGACCCTAAGAATGCTAATCATGTTTACCGCTTAAAAAAGGCTCTCTACAGTTTGAAACAAGCTCCCAGGGCATGGTACGAAAAGTTGACTAAGTTTCTACTAAGTCATAACTTTATAATGAGAAGTGTTGATAAGACATTGTTTGTAAAGAAACTTAATGATCACATTTTAATAGAGCAAATTTATGTTGATGATATTATTTATGGATCTACCTGTGCTAACATGACTGTCGAGTTTGCAGATCTTATGAAGTCTAAGTTCAAAATGAGCATGATTGGAGAATTAAATTATTTTCTAGGGTTGCAAGTTAAACAGCAACCTAATGGTTTCTTTATCTCTCAAACCAAATAAGGTATGAACTTAGTTAAAAAGTTTGGATTTGAGAATGGGAAAAATTTTAGTACTCTTATGAGTACTACTTTAAAACTCTCAAAAGACTCTACAGGTAAGAGTGTGGTCCTAAATTGTATCACGGTATGATAGGTAGTTTGCTTTATTTAACCGCGAGCCGACCTGATATTGCATTTAGCGTAGGAATTTGCGCTAGATATCAATCTGACCCTAAAGAGTCACATCTAACTGCTGTTAAGTGCATTTTATGATATGTCGCTAGTTCAGCTGATCTTGGTCTCTGGTATCTACATGATACTAGTGTGCGATTAGCTGGTTACACTGATGCTGATTGGGCTGGTAACATTGATGATAAAAAATCAACCAGTGTTGGTTGTTTTTATGTAGGAAGCTGTTTAGTTTCTTAGCTAAGTAAGAAACAAAGTTCTGTATCACTTTCAACAGCTGAGGCTGAATCCATTGTTGTTGGTAATGCATTCGCTTAGCTTCTATAAATGAAAAGAATGCTAAGCGATTACGGAATTGGACAAGATACTATGGTTTTATATTGTGATAATTCCAGCGCAATTAATATCTATAAAAATCAAATCCAGCATTCACGAAGTAAGCATATTGACATTAGATATCTGTATATTCATGAATTAGTGGAAGACAAGATGATTTCTTTGGAATAATTCCGACTGAGACTCAACTTGCTGACATATTAATTCACAAAACCGCTCGACAAAAGCAGGTTTGTTAAATTGAAATTTGATCTTGGTATGTGCAATATGAATTGATTATTCATGCATTTCTGTATCATAATGTATATTTTTGTTATTTTAAAATTTTTAAAATTCAATTTTTATGAAAAATTGTACATTTTGGGCTGTGCACGACCAGTCGAATACATACTCGACCAATCGTGGCACGACAGGTCAAGCATGTACTTGACCAGCAGTGAATCGCGGGTTTAGTGCTTTATTTGGGGGAAAATCACTTTTTCCTCATTTTGGTTATCTTCTCCAACAGTTCCTAGGTCGACCAGTCGAACTCATCTTCTATTTCTTTAAGGTTAGTGCATTGTTTTCGTTTTTCTTGTAGATTCAAGTGCTTTGCACTCCCTTTTCATCATTTATGTGGTTTATTTCTTGATTTATAGTAGTTTTTGGAGTTTTAATCTAAAAAATCTGATCTATTAGAAACTGTAACACCCCGTACTTTCAAGTACTCAGGCGCTACTATAGAGATTTGAATTAGCTTACACATGTGCAAGAACACACGTGACTCACCTGATGCATCATCATCCAATGGCCCCCAATCTAGTAATCTCGACCATCTGATATGATCTCATTCAAATATTAAGTCACCTGACCGTTGACTCTTAGGATAAACAAATCTAATCCATATTATATTTATACATTCGTAAAATAAATCATATGAGTTACAAATCGTAAAATTTATGTTACAAAGAGTAATGAAAATTTATAATAAATAACATGTCTCAAACAATTTAACATTGTAACATAAGACATGCATAGCCATACAAATAATACACAAATAAGATATATAAATCCTTATTCCATTTTTCATTAATGTCCATATAATTTTACCCAAACTCTTGTTGAGTGGACAAATAAATAGACATGACCCACAACAACAATTTTAGGAAAAATAAAATAAGAAAATGATAATATATATATGGAATGATAGAAATGAAAATGAAATGATAATATCCAATATGTGGAATACATATCAGGTCATCTATCCCCTAATTCATCCTCTGCTTCTCAAACTAAGCGGTCCCTAAGACCTTTTTAACCGCTCACAATCAAATTTGGAATGATCCGACCAACAAATTAGTGGGAATCCATAAGTTAAACCTAAAATCAATCTGTATGGCCCACCTAAGCTTTGGACCCACCTAATTTTTTATTTGATTCTTTTCTTGGGACGTCCAAGGTAAATGAATGGTGTGGATTACATAGGGTACCACTGAGGAACCCACATTTGAGCATGCGTGTACACAATGCATGTGCACTAGCTATGCACTAGATTAGAGAAACTGATCAAATTGAGTTTAACCGAAAATTTCTGAAAGCAGGAAGTTTTCTCCTTCCATTTTCTACTCCCGTGCACAATGCGTTTTGAACGGGCGAGAGACCGTTCATATGATCGAAATGCGGCCCTTCATTGAGACCTTTTTGAATGATCTAAACCATCCATTGGGTGTGGCCCTCAGTTCCAGTCAAAACCCCATCAGAATTGCCTACCATCATCCATATAGGAGCGCATGACGTTGGACGCAAACAGGATGACGTGTAAGCCTATTTGTGCTTCTAGCCATTCTAAAACCAGTTTGTTGTGATCAGGGTGGACCACTTCGTGCCAATCCAAACCAACCATCTGACTCAGACCATAAGTCTAATTAAAACGCATCTGATCGCACGAGTTTTCCTATGCATTCGTGCACATGTTTCTTAGCCGAATAGGTGTCGTGCACAAAAATTTCTAGAAATGGAAATTGTTGTCTCATTGCCACGAGGGTGATCCTCATGAGAGGAGGATTTCTCCAATCCTAGCCCTCCGTCTAGCCTATCTCAGCCGTCCATTGTAGCAGTGGCTTAGGGCTTTCTTGGAAAAGTAAACCATGACTAGTTTTGGTTTTGTTAGCCATATTTTGCGGCTATTGCCATTCGATTTTAATCCAGACCTTCCATTCTCAATCCGACAGCTTTGGGGAGGCCTAGGGCTTCAAGAAAGGGTCATATACAGCAAGATAGCTTATACTCCAATCCCTACAGCCGCACCTGAGAAAGAAACCGTCGTTTCCTTCTTCATTCAAAACCATCGCCCAAACATCCATGGAGCTCTGTTTTTCTTCTTCTCTAAGCTTTCTAGGACATGTCAAAGCCCCCCTAAAAACTTTGTATTTGAGGAATGTCAATCCAGCAAGGATTTGTCATTAATGGCAGATCACCTTCCTCGATTAGAAGCTCGCCGAATCAGAATTGACCCAGTAGTTGGGTGTTGTGCGAGATAGAAGGAGAAGGTAGGAAGGACCATGAGGAGAAATAGGAAGAAGGAAAAGAGAAATAGAAGAGAGGTAGAAGAAAGAAAGAGAGAGAGAGAGAGAGAGAGAGCAGTGACGATGGGGAGCGGTGCAATGGACTTGCTCACCGGTCGGGTCGCGCTGACTTGGTGAGTTCTACGAGCTTGGTCGGAGCCAGGGGTTCTACTGGTCCTCCAGAGAAGAAAGAAAGTTAAAAGAATAGGAGGAGAAGGAAAGAAATAGAAGAGGAAATGGAGAAAGAGGAAGGGAGGAAAGAAAAGAAATGGTGAGATGGGTCACGGCTGAGTCGGGACTCGGTGACGCAACTCGCCCCAGTTCAAGCCAGCAAAATGGCTGGGTTTTCTCTTCTTTTAGGGAAATAGGGAAGAAAAGAAAAGAAAAAGAAAGAGTAGAGGAGAAGAAAGGGAAGAAGAAGAAGGAGAGGAACGTTGTCCTCTTCATGGCACTTACTGGCGAGTTGATTGGGCTCGACTCGGCTAAGTCATAAGGCCTGGTCCAGTCCAGCTCCTTGCTGGTCATTCCTAGACATGAGAGTTAAAGAAAAGAAAAGGAAGAAAAGAAATGGAAGGAAGAAAAGGGAGAAGAGTGGTTGTTGAGCCGAGTAAACTCGACTCGAATTGAGTTGAGTAGGTGAGCCCACATTTCTCTGTCCAGATTTTATTTATTTTAATTATCATTTCTATTGTTATTACCATTTTTTGAGATTATTAAAATCAGATACGATTGACCATTAGAAAATTATTCATATGAGTATTAATTGATTCATAAAATTCTTCATTATTAAAATATTAATATTTTACCTTGTCATTCTTAAAATATTATTATTAACGCTAGAACACGCTATTTATTTTCATTAAAATGAGTGTTATTGTCGCATTAGCTAAATGTTAAGAATATTGTTAATATTACTAATTGTTTTTAGAATTATTAGCAATATGATCCATCGTGGGTTGTTGTTAGGTAATTTAATATAATAGTAGCCATTGTTGATATTCCTAAATTAATAACTAATTTATTTGATTATTTTTATGCATTTACTACTCCCTTTAATAAATGGCCACACGAAATAGAGTTCAAATTTCATAATATAAATCTAGAACTATATCGTAAGATGAAACCTTAAGCTCTACAGTAAAACCCTAAAGATCTGGCCTAGACCTAAATTCTATTTGTGTGTTGGGTTTGGGTCTAGGTATAGAATCTAATATCGATATATTTCATATGAATTTATGAATTATCATTATTAACATAATTAGCAGATATGAGTTATAACACTAATGCTAATAGTGTTCTTGTGATTATTAAGATTTAATTTTAACTAATACACCAAGTAGAGTTCAAATCCTAGAATCTAAGTTTAAAACCTAACCCTAAGACGAAGCCCTGATTATACATCAAAACCCTGAAAATAAGTAATCCAAAACCTAGGTTCTATTAATCTTGACCGTGGATACTTTGTAGAAATATTGATCTCACATACAACTTCACATTCGATGGTATGATTCAATTCTAAGGGTGCACATGCTTCCTGGGGACATCAGTTGGCGATTCGACAGATAAGGTAATGATTCTTCCCCTTAAGCTTTTCATTTTTCCATTAGCTTAAGTTATAGTTTTTATTTAAATTTATAATTGATATCTTCATTTGCTAATCATATATGTTAACTGTCGGAATTGAATTATTATATTACATGCTTAATATTTATCATGCATATTTATTTCATGTCTGTGGACTATTTGTGATTGCTTATGGAGTTTAAACTGGTACATTAGTGGGAAACCCCCACATATGAATGTACACCCATACCTGGGATGTAACCCGACTGGTTGTGATTGTGACTATTCACGCATCCATACATATAATAAGTTGTTGTGTCTGGTTGTGTTTTCAAGGATGGTCTTGGATACTATCCTATGTGGCTTATTTGGTATCACCCTATAAGGCTTTGTTCGCATTTACTCTATTTTGGTAATCTCATGGGCCGAAGCTGGATGTTTTATACTATTTCTTACCTAATGCGGGTTGTAATGTGTGTAATCTTGAGAAAATTCATGTATAGCATAGACCGAGTTGGCCACTCATCCATCAAATAAATATAACCATCATCTATTGTTATCATATGTATTTGCACAAAATGTTTTACCCAGAGGCTTAAGTTTTACCCAGGACAATGATTGCAATTTTCTGTTCCGTCTGGATATTTTTCCTACATGATTGAGGAGCCATACATATAATAAGATCGTGGATATTTTATACAAGTGCCAATGGTTGTATGAGGAAAATTCCGCATCTACCTTGGGAAGCTGAGGGGTCTTGCGGCTCAAACTCCCTTGCATTCTACTGTTTCTCATGTATTGGATCATGTAATTCTTGTATTTATTAATTTTGGAGACATTGGTTTGTATAAGTCATTATGGGCAGCTTTTTGTATATTTGAATGGAAATGAAATTTTCCTTTATGTCAATTTGTCCATACTACGCTCATCTGCTTACTCCGATAGTTGAAAAAAATGTACACTCAAATTTGACTATCCTTTAATACTTGGGTCCTGAAAAATCGAGGCATTACAGTTGGTATCAGAGCATAGTTTGGACAAACTTGGCCTTGGGAAATGATCTTATACAAACCTTAAGTGTCTCAAGTTGGGATGTTTGAATTTATAAATTGAACTTAGGTGAATCTTCCTTTAGAGTTAGGAGAATGAATGAGAATGTAGAAATCTAGATTTAGCTTCGCCCATAAATAATTAAGATAGTCACTTGAACTGATGTGGAATCCCTTATGAGTAGGACACATTGAGAATTTAGAGACTCAAAATCTTAGGTCCCCTTAGAAATTATTAGGACAACTATTTGAACTTATGAGAAATCCCCTTGTAGCTAGGAGAAATTGAGAACATAGAAACTTGAGGTTCTACGCTCCCTATGGAATTGTTTGGATGGTCGTAAGACCTAGAAATGAACTTAGGTTCCTTAAGATCTTCAGGCTAGTTGATCGAACTTAAAAACCACTAGAATAGTCATTTGAACTTATGAAAAGTTCCCTTCAAAATATATTTTTGAGAACATGGATGCTTTAAACTTTAGGCCCCTAGAAATTTGTGTGGACGACGGAGGAACTTGGAAATGATCTTACGATCCTTTGAAAAGATAGATACTCAATATTTTAGGTCCCTTAGAGAATTGTTTGGACGATCTCAAAAAGTACAAACTGAACTTAAGGCCCTTAGATGTTTTAGATTCAGTCATTTGGATTTATAAATAGGAACTTTAGTTTTCTTGTAAACTACCTAAAATAGTTGTTCAAACCGAGGAATAAAAGGGTGTACCATAAGTGGACAAATACCCATTAAAGGTGTACATGAAGATATATAAGGGCATTCCCTTATACTTGACTTCTAATTGAAAATCTCTTAGAAATCTAGGGTATGAACGTTCCAAAAAAAATTCCTAGTTAGGAACCACATTATTGTATTTGTCGACAGGCGAATCGAATTTAGGCACTGTAGGCAATTCCTTACCCACCATCTTGTATCTTAGAACAAATTTAAACACTTCCTAAACTTAGAAATTATACTTAGGAATTATAACTTGAATTCCCTGATACATATTGTTAATTGGAAAATGGTAATTCTCATAAATTTCAACACTTAGGGTCAACTAAATGTGAAGTTATAGAATTTTGGGTAAACTTTTAATCTTTGACTAGGTATGTGGGAACTAGATTCGAGAAGTCAAATAAAACTTAGCAGATTTAAACTTAGGTTTCATATAAAATTCCTGGACCTAAAACTTCCAAGTAGTGCTTAGATAGACAAAGTGCGCAGTGGAAGCGTAAAGGGCTACCTAGACTTGTCCTTTGTGAGAATACAAGATTTTAAGACATTTAGGGGTCTAGAATAATCAGGATCACGAGTTAATGGAACCATATTTAAATAACGTTTACCTGGTTTGGCTCAAGGTTCTAAGTCCTAGCAAGTCTTAATGATCTCGTTGCCTTGATCAAGCAAAGGATCGAGATTTAACAAGATTGTGAATTGATACTGAAATCCTCTGCTCTGCAGGCAGATGATCGATGTATTGGGCTCAAACCCACTACAACCATCTATTGTGACAACTCGAACACTGAAAACCAAAAAATTGTATTGTACTTTAGATATTGGGAATTATCATTAAAGGTAAAGGAAAATAAAAGCAAAGCTAGGATATTAGTATTAGCCACCCAAATGAACTTAAAATCTTAGTAAGTGCCATGAGAAAATCCTGTTAATGACAAGCATTAGTAAGATCCCCTAGTTCCAGTTAATACTGCATTGATTTCTAACATTTAGTGGAACCTAAATGCATCAATTGACCTGCTAGGATGGAGAGTTAAGTGTTGTGGTAGATTGGAATATAGCATTGAAATTTCACACTTAGGCATACACGAAATAGGGTACACCTCGTCACCAAATCTCGAGGGTAAGATTTTCTTTAAGGGGGGTAGATTGTAACACCCCATACTTTTAAGTACCCGGGCACTACTATAGAGATCTGAATCAGCTTACACGTGTGCGAGAACACACGTGACTCACCTGATGCATCATCATCCAATGGCCCCCAATCAATCAATCTCGACCATCTGATACGATCTCATTCAAATATTAATTCACCTAACTGTTGACTCTTAGTACAAACAAATCTAATCCATATTATATTTATACATTCGTAAAATAAATTATATAAGTTACGAATCATAAAATTTATATTACAAAGAGTAACAAAAATTTATAATAAATGACATGTCCCAAACAATTTAACATTGTAACATAAGACATGCATAGCCATACAAATAATACACAAAAAAGATATATAAATCCTTGTTCCCTTTTTCACTAATGTCCATATAATTTTACCCAAACTCTTGTTGAGTGGACAAATAAATAGACATGACCTACAACAACAATTTTAGGAAAAACAAAATAAGAAAATGACAATATATATATATATATATATATATATATATAGAATGATAGAAATGATAATATCCAATATGTGGAATTCACATCAGGTCATATATCCCCTAATTCAGACTCTGCTTCTCAAACTAAGCAATCCCTAAGACCATTTTAACCACTCACAATCAAATTTGGAATGATCTGACCAACAAATCAGCTGGAATCCATAAGGTAAACCTAAAATGATATCCAAGGTTTGGAGGCACCTGAATTTTGATCTGAGGCTTTTCTTGGGACATCCAAGGTAAATGAATGGTGTGGATTACACAGGGTACCACTGAGGACCCCATGTTTAAGCATGCGTGTACATGATGCAGGTGCACTAGCTATATACTGGATTAGAGAAATCGGTCAAATTGAGTTTGACCAAAAATTTCCAAAAGTAGGAAGTTTTCTCCTTCCTTTTTCTACTCCCGCGCGCAACGCATTTTAAACGGGTGAGAGACTGTTCATATGATTGAGATGGGGCCCATCATTGGGACCTTTTTGGATGATCTAAACTGTCCATTGGGTGTGGCCCTCAGTTCCAGTCAAAACCCCATCAGAATTGCTTGCCATCGTCCACATAGGAGCGCACAATTTTGGTCGCAAACGGGCTGACGTGCAAGCCTATTTGTGCTTCTAGCCCTGCTAAAACCAGTTCACTGTGATCAAGGTGGACCACTTCGTGCCAATCCAAACCGAGCATCTGACTCAAACCCTGGGCCTAACTAAAACTCATTTGATCGTATGAGTTTTCCTATGCGTGCGTGCACACGATTCTTGGCCGTACAGGTGTCGTGCACAACAATTTCCAGAAATGGAAATCGTTGTCTCATTACCACGAGGGCGATCTGCATGAGAGGAGGATTCCTCCAGTCCTAGCCCTCTGTCCGAGCCTATCTCAGCCATCCATTCTAACAGTGGTTTAGGGCTTTCTTAGAAAATCAAACCATGACCGGTTTTGGTTTTGTTCGCCGTATTTTGGGGCTATTGCTATCCAGTTTTAATCTAGGCCTTCCATTCTCCATCCGACAGCTTTGGGGAGGCCCAGGGCTTCAAGAAAGGGTCATATACAGCAAGAGAGATGATACTCCAATCCCTACAATCGCACCCGAGAAAGAAACCGTCGTTTCCTTCTTCCTTCAAAACCATCGCCCAAACATCCATGGAGCTCCGTTTTTCTTCTTCTCCAAGATTACTGGGACACGTTAAAGCCCCCTAGAAACTGCGTATTTGAGGAATGTCGATCCAGCAAGGATTTGCCATTAATGGTATATCACCTTCCTAGACTAGAAGCTCACTGAATCAGCCCGGTAGTTGGGTTGTTGTGCGAGATAGAAGGAGAAGGTGGGAAGGACCGTGAGGAGAAATAGGAAGAAGGAAAAGAGAAATAGAAGAGAGGTAGAAGAAAGAATGAGAGAGAGCAGTGGCGACGGGGTGCAGTGCAATGAACTTGCTGACAGGTCGCGGCCGCGCTAACTCGGTTAGTTCCACCGAGTCTAGTCCGAGCCAGGGGCTCTGCTAGTCCTCCAGAGAAGCAGGAAAGTTAGAAGAATAGGAGGAGAAGGAAAGAAATAGAAGAGGAAATAGAGAGAGAGAGAGAGAGAGAGAGAGAAGGGAGGAAAGAAAAGAAATGTTGAGATTGGTTTACGTAGAGTCTGGGACTCACCGATGCAACTTGCCCCGAGTTCAAGCCAAAGAAAATGGTGGGTTTTCTCTTATTTTAGGGAAATAGGGAAGAAACGAAAAGAAAAAGAAAGACTAGAGGAGAAGAAAGGGAAGAAGAAGAAGAAGAGGAACGTTGTCCTCTTCGAGGCACTCACTGGCGAGTCGACTGGGTTCGACTTGACTGAGTCATAAGGCCTTGTCCAGTCCAACTCCTTGCTGGTCATTCCCAAATGTGGGAGTTAAAGAAAAGAAATGGAAGAAAAGAAATGGAAGGAAGAAAAGGGATAAGAGTGGTTGTTGAGCCGAGTCAACTCGACTAGAACTGAGTCGACTACATGAGCCCACATTTCTCTGTCCAGATTTTATTTATTTTAATTATCATTTCTATTGTTATTACCATTTTTTTTTGGGATTATTAAAATCAGATATGATTGACCATTAGAAAATTATTCATATGAGTATTAGTTGATTCATATAAAATTCTTCATTATTAAAATATTAATATTTTACCTTGTCATTCTTAAAATATTATTATTAATGCTAGAACATGTTATTTAATTTCATCAAAATGACTGTTAGTGTCGCATTGGCTAAATGTTAAGAATATTATTAATATTACTAATTGTTTTTGGAATTATTAGCAATATGATCCATCGTGGGTTGTTGTTAGGTAATTTAATATAATGTAGGCATTATTGATATTCCTAAAATAATAACTAATTTATTTGATTATTCTTATGCATTTACTACTCCCTTTTGTAAATGGCCACACGAAATAGAGTTCAAATTCCATCATCTAAACCCATAACTATATCCTAAGATGAAACCCTAAGCTCTACAATAAAACCCTAAAGATCTAGCCTAGACCTAAATTCTATTTTTGTGTTGGGTTTGGGTCTAGGTATAGAATCTAATATCGGTATATTTCATATGAATTTATGAATTATCATTATTAACATAATTAGCATATATGGGTTATAACACTAATGCTAATAATGTTCTTGTGATTATTAAGATTTAATTTAACTAATACACCAAGTAGAATTCAAATCCTAGAATCTAAGTTTAAAAACAAACACTAAGATGAAGCCCTAATTGCACATCAAAACCCTGAAAATAAGTAATCCAAACCCTAGGTTGTACTAATCTTGACCGTGGATACTTTGTAGAAATATTGAACCACATAAAACTTCACAATCCATAGTAGGATTCAATTCTAAGGGTGCACATGCTTCCTAGTGACATCAGTTGGCGATTCGACACATAAGGTAATGATTCTTTCCCTTGAGCTTTCAACTTTTCCTTTAGCTTAAGTTATAGGTTTTATTTAAATATATAATTGATATCTCCATTTTATAATCACATATGTTAACTGTTGGAATTGAATTGCTATATTATATGCTTAATGTTTATCCTGCATATTTATTTCATGCCTGTGGACTATTTGTGGATTGCTTATGGAGTTTAAACTGGTACATTGGTGGGAAACCTGTAAGGGTTATGGTCTCATACTCCTTTGGTTGTCAAATTTTGATGTGTCAAAACATCTATCTGTGTCTTGTGCTGGTATGATGATTTTATACTTCAAGATGTTAAAGTTCAAAAAGCTACAAGTTGAAGCACAAGATGTTAAAGTTCAAAAAGCTACAAGATGAAGCTCAAGATGTTGAAGATCTCAAAGTTGATTTATGTTGATGAAGATATCAAGACTTCAAGCCTGATATTGTTCAAGACTTCAAGCCTGATATTGTTCAAGACTTCAAGATATTGTTCAAGATTTCAAGCTCCGATATTGGTTCAAACAATCTACATTCGTTGAATGGTTGAAGTTCAATGTCCATACGACATGTTTCAGGTTTGAATGACCTTAGGTTGACCCTTTAAGTAGGTCATTTTGGATACATAAATCAAATGTTTATTCTACATAAGCTTAGTCTGTTCCAAGACCAGCCCTAGCTCTTGTTCGACCAAATCCCAGCATTGGTTCGACTAGTCCAAGAAATTCCACGACCAAATCCTAATTTGTTGAAGATTTTTCGGATTTTTTGAACGCCCACGACCAAATTCCCCGAGGTCCTTCGACCGGTCGTAGGTTGGCTTTCGACTGTCCACGATCGGGCCGTGGAGCTACGACCGAAATTCCAAAGAACCTATTTCATGGACCTACGACTGGGCCGTAGGTGTCCCACGACTCCGTAGGTTCCCACGACCGGGCCGTAGGGTACACACGACCGCCGTAGAACGGTTTTCAAAGATCGCGTCAAATTTTCAAAAATTGTTAGAGCTACGACCACCCTAGGTTTCTAAGACCACTAGTAGGAACGATTTTTTTCTTCTATAAATTGAACACGAAATTCGTAGTTTTTACATCCGTAACTCCATTCCATTCAAGAATTTTCAAGTAATCACTCGAGATAAGTCTCGTGTTTATTTTAAGCTAAATTGTGCTTATTTAATATTCCTTTTTGCTAGCTTATTTAATTTGATTTTGTTTCTCTATTCCAATCTTATTTGAAAAGAGGAATTATATTATTCCTTCTTCTTGGAATCAAAATCAAATATAGCTACGCCCAACAAGTCAAAATCTAAAATCTATTAGAATTTAGAACCCTATGAATGTGAGTATTGGAAATTGAACTTGATATTCAATCATCTACTCCGATTGGTTCTACCGGCCGCTAAAGGAGAAATCCGTATTTTACAATTCTCAGAAAATTCATTTGTTATTGGTTTTGTTTGAGGTTGCCGAAAAATCTCATTGTATTGGTTTTGTTTGAGATTGAGCTTAAAAATCTCATTGTATTGGTTGTCCGAGGAAAACCAGAAAACTCGTAAAAGGGGTTTTTGAATTGTGTAAGCCCAAGTGAAAAAGACACAATTGTAAAGGTTTTTGGTGAACCCGAGAAAACCTATTTGATAGTGAACGCTAATATCCCCCGTGTGAGGATATTAGAGTGGAGTAGCATTCTGTGTGGTCATTGTAAAACAAGCTTGGTGTACACACAAAGCGAACCACTATAACTCTTTGTCTTGTGGATTGAATGCTTGATTAATTTTCATATCTTTTATCATTCGATTGTGTGGAATGTACAAGTGGATGTGAATGTTGTAACTATTTACATTTTCAAGCAAGTGTGGGGATTGTTGTAATAATTTAGATCTTTACTTCGCATTTATTTTCAATTCCTTGCTATTTCATTTACTTATATTAACATTGAGTTCTTGATTCAAAAGAGGTTCTAGAAATAAGGTTGTCCTACCATAAGCCCTTGTTTATTATGGTGTAAGGTTGTCCTTAGAATCGAATTTGTATCAATCTCTCAATAATTATTTATCAAGGTGATTTATATTTAGCATTGTGAATTGATTCATTATTGTAAGGGTATTGATTTACTTTAGTTCACTGATTTATTTTTAAATTTGGCATAGTCCTATTCACCCCCCCTAGGACATATAGCTTGGCCTTTTCAAGTGGTATCAGAGCCTAATAGCTCATTTACTTTTTATTTGGATTTATTTCCTGAGCTAACGATCTAAGCTATTTAAAAAGATGTCAAATTTTGATAGCCTTTCAGTTATTAGGCCTCCACCTTTTGATGGCTCCAACTATGCCTATTGGAAAGCCAGAATGAGAATCTTCCTCGATCAATGGATGAAAGTGTGTGGCTAGCCACAAAGGATCGAATGGAATCCTCCTACCATGGAAGTAACTGTGTTGATGGTTCAAAATCTATGAAAATTACACCATTTTTCCAATGGACCACACTTCGAAAAATGAGAGTAGTGCTAATGCTAAAGCACTAAATGCAATCACTACAGCACTATCACCGGATGAGTTCAAAAGAATCATATCCTCGTGATATCGCAAAAAGCAAGCCTGGGATATTTTAGAAATGACACACGAAGGTACTACAATTGTCAAGAAATCTAAAGTCCAACTCCTCACAACTAAATTTGAAGAAATTCATATGGAGGAAAATGAAATGTTTATGGACTTTTACACTAGATTGAATGACATTGTAAACTCTATGTGGGTCTTGGTGAAAAGATCTCGAAAGTAAAGTGTGTGCAAAAATACTACGCTTCTCTTCCCGAACGGTTCAATTCAAAGGTAACCGCAATCCAGAACTTCGTGATACTGACAATATGAAGGTAGAAGAATTAGTTGGTTCTTTGCAAACCTATGAATTAAGTTTTAAAGCTCCTAAAGGTAAGTCTATTGCTTTGAAGTCATCTAAAAGTATTACTCAAGAAAATTCAGATTCGTAAAAGTCTCAAGATGATATGGCCCTTTTAGCGAAAAAGTTTTATAAGATTTTCAAAAGTAAGAAAAGAGTCGACTTTCAAAAGGCAAATGAAAAGAAACGTTCTAAACCTAAGTCTAAAACTTGGAAATCATTGAAAGATAGTCAATGTTACAACTCACAAGAATATGGGCATTTAGCAAACAAATGTCCTAAAAGGACAGATCCAAAAGGAAGGGTATGTTGGCTACTTGGGATGAATCGTCTGATTCTCAAGCCTCTTCAATCGAAAATTCAGAACCGAGTCCTGGCAAAGAACTTAAGGCCCTTATGACTCTAGCCAAGTTTACCTTTTCAGATCACGATGATTCAACAAGTGAAGAAAATTTGGATAGTGATCATGAAAATGATGAAGATCTACAAGATGCTTACAATGCCTTATATAAAGAAAGTTGTAAAATTGTCACAAACTTAAACTTCAAAAAGAAAAGTTCTTTAAACTAAAAGAATGTTTTGAAACCCTTGTTTTAGAAAAATCTCAAATTTCAGATTGTTTTGAAAAATCAAAGTGTGATTTAGAATTCAAAACCTCCCTAATTGAAAATTTAAAATCAAAATGAGAAACTTAAAAATGAAGTATCCTCTCTTCTCGAGTTTGAAGGACACATGGAGATATGCCCAAGGTGATCCAAAATTAGAAAATTATTATCCTGATCAAGAAAATGTGGTGATCGATCCGGTTGGGCTTTGACAAAAACACATCTCCTAAACAAGAATGCTCCTTCCATTTTTGTGAAAGGAGAGACTTCTAACTCAAAAGGAAAAGGTACTAATCAAGTTTTTTCTAAAAATACAAAACCTTTCAAAACACAAAAGCAAATATATAAATTTCAAAAATCGATTCAAACCCGCTAGCTGAAAAAAATTATTGATTTACTTAAGGAGCTATTAAAATCTAACTCAAGAGGGTCACTCTAATAACTATAAACAAAAGAAGACCAATTATTCTCCTAAACCCAAAACAAGATCAAATGGGTTCCCAAGGTTACTTGTTTGGTTGCTCACACCGCTTTCAAAGCTACAAGCCATTCAAAATGGTACCTAGACAAAGGATGCTCCGACATATGACAAAGCGACAAAGCTCTATTCACCGATCTTAAAGATATGACTCGATGGGTCACCACATTTGGTGATGGTAGCAACCGCTGCAAGATAATTGGCAAAGGTACGGTCCAACTCTATAACCTTCCTTATTTAAAAATGTGTTATATGTTGAGGGTTTAAAACACAACTTGTTGAGCATATCTCAAATATGCGATAACAACCATAATGTTAAATTTTCTAATCAAGGTTGTGAAATTACAAATGAAAAGGGTTCTCAGTAATATTAACTCGTCGCAGAACTTCAAACCGCTATATAGTAAGCAATGGTAGCTCATCTAATCAAACGTGCTACATGGTCCATACCGATGAGACAGATTTATGGCATAAACGCTTGGACATGTACACTACCGAAATTTATACAGATTGAGCAAAAGTGAACTAATAAAAGGTCTACCTAAAATGCGAAAAGTAGACAAGATCTGTGGTGAATGCCAGTATGGTAAACAAACTAGAGCTCTCACAAAAGGTGAACTCCAATATCACCACAAGACCACTCGAGCTTCTCCATATGGATCTTATAGACCAACAAGAACGGAAAGTCGAGGTGGCAAAAGTACATCTTAGTTATTGTAGATGATTATACAAGATACACTTGGGTTTCATTCTTGAAAGATAAATCGAAACCCTTGATGAAGTGAAAAAGATTATAAAACGGATTCAAACCGAAAAATGTTCTCAAGTCAAGAAGATCCGTAGTGATCATGGATCCGAATTTGAAAATAGCGGTTTTGAGAAATTTTGTAGCGATCGTGAATATCGCATGAATTCTCTCGCACCTAAAACTCCTCAACAAAATGGAATTGTCGAGAGGAAGAATAGAGTACTTCAAGAAATGGGAAGTGTTATGTTAAATAGCATGAAGCTACCTAGAATCTCTGGTCAAGTAAAGAATACAAACTGTTACATTATTAACCGTGTTTATATTTGTAAATCTAATAATAAAACGGCTTATGAAATGTGGTTTGAGAAAAAGCCTTCACAAATATTTTCGAATTTTTGGCAAAGAAGTGCTATATTTTATGTGACCGTGAAAATTTGGGAAAATTCGACACTAAAAGTGATGAAGGGATCTTTTTAGGTTATTCTTTAAACAAATGTGCTTATCGTGTTCTCAACAACAGACCGGTGTGATTCAAGAGTCAATAAATGTTGTGATTGACGATCTTTTGAAGACACTGTCCCCTAGTTTAGATAATGATGAAGTTCTTATACTTGAAAAACAAGAAACTTCATCAAGTGAAACTAATCCCGAATTAAGGACTCATAAAGATCATCCAACCTCTCAAATACTTGAAACCCTCTCACCGGTGTGCGCACTCGTAGACAATTAGAGGACATATGTAACTACGTATGCTTTACATCCCGATTGAACCGGTAACGTAAAAGAAGCACTTTCTAATGAAAATTGGATTCTTGCGATGCAAGAAGAACTTAATCGCTTGTCGAAATGATGTCCGCAACTTGTTCCTAGACCTAAAGATAAACATATTATTGGAACAAAATGGATTTTCAAAAACAAATGATGAGCTTGGAAATATTATTCAAATAAAGCAAGACTAGTTGTACAGGATATACACAAATCGAAGGTATTGACTATAATGAAACATTTGCCCTCGTAGCTCGTCTTGAATCGATCGACTTTTATCTCCATAGCATGTTTTAAGAAAATTAAAATTTATCAAATGGATGTAAAGAGTGCCTTTCTGAATGGTGATTTACATGAAGAGGTATATGTTGAACAACCTACAGGGTTTGAAGATCCTAAATTTACTGATCATGTGTATCGTCTTAAGAAAGCTCTCTATGGTCTGAAACAAGCTCCCAGAGCATGGTACGAAAAATTGACTAAGTTTTTACTGAGTCATAACTTTCAGATGGGATGTGTTGATAAGACACTCTTTGTTAAGAAATATAACGATGATATTCTAATGGTTCAAATATATGTTGACGATATTATTTATGGATCAACCTGTACTAACATGACTGTTGAGTTTGCAGATTTGATGAAGTCTAAATTCAAATGAGCATGGTTGGAGAATTAAACTATTTCCTAGATTGCAAGTAAAACAACAACCCGATGGAATATTTATTTCACAAACCAAATATGCTCGAGTTTAATTAAAAAATTTAGATTTGAGAAAGGTAAAAATTTTGATACTCCAATGAGTACAACCGTAAGACTCTCAAAAGACTCTACAGTAATGATGTGGATCCTAAATTGTATCGTAGTTTAATTGGTAGTTTACTTTATCTAACTCGCTAGTAGACCCGATATTGCTTTGAGTGTTGGTATTTGTGCTCGTTATCAATCAAATCCTAAAGAATCTCACTTAATCATTGTTAAGCGATTATGCTATGTCGCAAATTCTACTAAATTGGGTCTCTGGTATCCACATGAGACTAATGTTCAATTAGCCTGCACGCAGATGTCGACAATGGTCGGAACATTGATGATAGGAAATCAACCAAGTGGTGGTTGTTTCTACATTGGAAATTGTCTTGTTTCTTGGTTTAGCAAGAAGCAAAGTTCTATATCGCTATCAATCACGCCGAGGTCAATACATTGTCACTGAAATGCATGTACTCAACTTGTTTGGATGAAACGAATGTTAAGCGATTATGGAATTACTCAAGATTCTATGATTTTATTTTGTGATAATTCCAAAGGTAATAAATATCTCTAAAAATCCAGCTCAAAGATTCACGCATTTAAGCATATTGACATTAGATTTCATTACATTCGTGAATTAGTGGAAGAAAAATTAATAAATTTGATTACATTCCAACCGAGATTCAACTTATGCGACATTTTCACTAAACCGCTCGACAAAAGCCGCTTTAATAAATTAAAATTTGATCTCGGTATGTGCAATTTAAATTGAGTTTGCATGATTTTGTGTAGCATAAGTTTGATGTTTTATTTGCTTGAAATTATTTAAAAAAAAAATTGCAAATTTTTTGTCATACTCGAATTGTCAGAGAATACACGATATCTGGTAAGTCGTACTACACGACGGCCGAACACGCATACCTAATTCGTCAGAAAGCACGGATTTCACTTAAAATTGGGGATTTTAGTCTTCTTCTTCATTTCTTCTTTTCTTTCCAACCGTCCTAGCTACGGCTGCCCCAACCCATCTTCATTGTTCTTCAAGGTTAGTGATTCTTTTACATTTTTCTTGTAGATTCTTACTTTTAGTGCTTCAAAACTCATGTTTGTGGAATCTATTTGATCATTGATTGCAGGATTTGGGGTTTTTCTCTTGAAAAATCTGTTCTATCTAAATCTCATTTCTACTATCTTGCATCTTGTTGTTCCCTTAAAATCTTTCTTTGAAAATGGATCCTAGAGGTAAAAGAAAACTACTCGAGGTCCATCTTCTTCTAGATCAACTTCTATTGTTCAACGTCATCTTCGTTCTCCTGAAAATGATCCTACTGATGCTCGAGATTTGCGTATGCGTAATGTAATTGTTGAACGTCATGTTAATGTCAATCACATTGCTTCTTTTGGTATTCCTTCTTTGTTGGAATCAGGGGATGGGATAACATCCTACATTGGGGTGGAGCCGCATACCACCATTGCCCAATCCATGTTTGCATGTATTCATGATTTTTCTCTTGAGAATTTAACATTTAAAGTTGATACTCAAGAAGGTTTGTTTGTTGTAGATCGACATTTGATTGCGATATTATGGAAATACCTATCAATGATGAAAGCATTCCAATTAATATTTTACATGATAGTCTCTCGTAATCCGAACGACGAATGCTTACTAGAGATTTATGTAATATGGATGTTCATTGGACTCATAAAGGTCATGTACTTCCTCAAGGTATTTGTTACCTGCATACGTAGTACTTCATAAGATATTCATTTCAAATCTTTATCCACGTTTCGGTAACAAAACCGAACTCACTTCTTTTATGGTTCGTGTTTTGCATTCTGTTGTCTCTCGGTGTTAATATATGCCTCCCTTCTTTAATCTGTCATTCCATTATTCTCACGTCACCATCCTGGACATAGTGATATACCCTTTGGTTATTTACCGACTAGGTTAGCAAATCATATGCTCATAGCCATGCCTACTAGAGAAAAACCCATCCACCATCTCCTTTAATAACTCCAATCTTAATAAGATGACTTTAGATTTGGCTAGAGGCCAAGTGGATGCCGGTAGCAGGTGGTGGTGAAGGTGTAATGTCAAGCTAGTGATCTTCCCGAGGACGTGAATATGGATGACTTATTTGAAGAACTTGAGTCTGACTCTACCGATGATCCCGATTTTCACCTTTCTCGATTTTGATGAAAGGTTGAATTCTCTTCAAGAGCAGTGTGGCTCAAATTCGTGTTACTCAAGACACACAATTTTCCTATATGCGTAAATATATGAGGCGAATTGCTAAGGGTTTACACAAAATCGATCCATCTAATCCCGCACCCTCTTCCTCGTTCTCGACCGAATTTTTTTTTTTTCGTCCGTAATATTTACCGATATTAGCTTGCATCTCAAACCTTTTTGTTGGTTATGGACTATTTTTTTTGCTTCAACTCCAACTTGGTTATGCACATTAACTGCTTTTTCTTCCTTTGTCATTTTGTGTCAAAAAGGGGAGAAGTTTGGTGAATGTTATAAATTTTGTTGTTGTGCTATTACTGGGGGAGTTAAACTTCTCATGAGTTATGGGAAAATGATTATTGCTTATCATGTCTATACATGTCTATACATTGCTTATCATCTGTACACATGTCTATACATTGCTTATCATCTGTACATCTGTGCTTGCTTTGTACTTCTCTTATGTCTATTGGAAGAATTATTACTTGGTGTGGTGTTTTGTCACAAATTTGACAAAGGGGGAGATTGTAAGGGTTATGGTCTCATACTCCTTTGGTTGTCAAATTTTGATGTGTCAAAACATCTATCTGTGTCTTGTGCTGGTATGATGATTTTATACTTCAAGATGTTAAAGTTCAAAAAGCTACAAGTTGAAGCACAAGATGTTAAAGTTCAAAAAGCTACAAGATGAAGCTCAAGATGTTGAAGATCTCAAAGTTGATTTATGTTGATGAAGATCTCAAGACTTCAAGCCTGATATTGTTCAAGACTTCAAGCCTGATATTGTTCAAGACTTCAAGACTGATATTGTTCAAGATTTCAAGCCTGATATTGGTTCAAACAATCTACATTCGTTGAATGGTTGAAGTTCAATGTCCATACGACATGTTTCAGGTTTGAATGACCTTAGGTTGACCCTTTAAGTAGGTCATTTTGGATACATAAATCAAATGTTTATTCTACATAAGCTTAGTCTGTTCCAAGACCAAATCCTAGCTCTTGTTCGACCAAATCCCCAGCATTGGTTCGACTAGTCCAAGAAATTCCACGACCAAATCCTAATTTGTTGAAGATTTTTCGAATTTTTTGAACGCCCACGACCAGCCCCCGAGGTCCTTCGACCGGTCGTAGGTTTTCGACTGTCCACGATCGGGCCGTGGAGCTACGACCGAAATTCCAAAGAACCTATTTCATGGACCTACGACTGGGTCGTAGGTGTCCCACGACCACGACGGGCAGAGGTGTCCCACGACCAACCGTAGGGTACACACGACCAACGTAGAACGGTTTTCAAAGATCGCGCTCAAATTTTCAAAAATTGTTAGAGCTACGACTACACCCTAGGTTTCTAAGACCAACGTAGGAACGATTTTTTTCTTCTATAAATTGAACACGAAATTCGTAGTTTTTACATCCGTAACTCCATTCCATTCAAGAATTTTCAAGTAATCACTCGAGATAAGTCTCGTGTTTATTTTAAGCTAAATTGTGCTTATTTAATATTCCTTTTGCTAGCTTATTTAATTTGATTTTGTTTCTCTATTCCAATCTTATTTGAAAAGAGGAATTATATTATTCCTTCTTCTTGGAATCAAAATCAAATATAGCTACGCCCAACAAGTCAAAATCTAAAATCTATTAGAATTTAGAACCCTATGAATGTGAGTATTGGAAATTGAACCTTGATATTCAATCATCTACTCCGATTGGTTCTACCGGCTGCTAAAGGAGAAATCCGTATTTTACAATTCTCAGAAAATTCATTTGTTATTGGTTTTGTTTGAGGTTGCCGTTTAAAAATCTCATTGTATTGGTTTTGTTTGAGATTGAGCCGAAAAATCTCATTGTATTGGTTGTCCGAGGAAAACCAAAAAACTCGAAAAAGGGGTTTTTGAATTGTGTAAGCCCAAGTGAAAAAGACACAATTGTAAAGGTTTTGGTGAACCCGAGAAAACCTATTTGATAGTGAACGCTAATATCCCCCGTGTGAGGATATTAGAGTGGAGTAGCATTCTGTGTGGGTCGTTGTAAACAAGCTTGGTGTACACACAAAGTAACCACTATAACTCTTTGTCTTGTGGATTGAATGCTTGATTAATTTTCATATCTTTTATCATTCGATTGTGTGGAATGTACAAGTGGATGTGAATGTTGTAACTATTTACATTTTCAAGCAAGTGTGGGGATTGTTGTAATAATTTAGATCTTTACTCGCATTTATTTTCAATTCCTTGCTATTTCATTTACTTATATTAACATTGAGTTCTTGATTCAAAAGAGGTTCTAGAAATAAGGTTGTCCTACCATAAGCCCTTGTTTTTATGGTGTAAGGTTGTCCTTAGAATCGAATTTGTATCAATCTCTCAATAATTATTTATCAAGGTGATTTATATTTAGCATTGTGAATTGATTCATTATTGTAAGGGTATTGATTTACTTTAGTTCCGCTGATTTATTTTTAAATTTGGCATAGTCCTATTCACCCCCCCCCTCTAGGACATATAGCTTGGCCTTTTCAAAACCCCCACCTATAAATGTACACCTATACTTGGGATGTTACCCAATTGGTTGTGATTGTAATGGACCTTCAGTTTACTGGTTATTGAATGGTGGTTTAAATTGATCATTAATGTGGGCCTACCATTCAAGGTTATTTCCAATGGTTTTCAAGGATGGTTTTTTATCACATGGTTTTGATACTCGCCCTATGTGGCCAATTTGGTATCGCCCTATGAGGCTTTGTTCTGGTATTTTCCTTAGATGGGTTTCATGTTTTAAATAGTACAACCATGCGATGGTAAGCCCCATATTCTGTAATGTGATTGGCCACTAGTCGATGAGTTTTCATTAAATATCCTAAGACGGTAATCTCATGGGCCGGGGATGGTGGTCGTGGGACACTATGCCCATGCCGTCGGCCTATGATGGGCCACGTGCTCCCCGTAGTAACCGTGAACCTATTTAAATTGGTTGGTTGCAATTAGACTAATAACGAGTTGGCTAATCATGCATGCATAGCACAGACCAACATCTATTGCTGTCGTACGGGACATATAGTTTCCCCTGACTAGATGTTTTGCCTTGGGCACAAACCATAATCTATAGTTATCGTATGTATTTACCTGTTTGGATGTTTTACCCAAGGCACAGACTATCTAGATTTTTTTCAGATTGATCATTTTATGGGCGACAAGCCCAATGTTCGTTTAGATGTTTTACCCGGGACAATGATTGCATGGGCGACGAGTCCAATGTCCGTCTGGATGTTTTTCTAGGGACAATGATTGCATTCACACATTCATGCATATAATAAGACCGCCTTTACTCTTTTTTAGCTGCTTAGATGTTTTATATTATTTCTTACCAATGCGGCAGTGTGTAATCTTAAGGAGAATTTACACTGAGTTGGCCACTCATCCATCAAATAAATATAATCATATGGGTAGTACAGGTGGCTTAAGTGATTTTTAGGTATGAGCTGATGAGAAGCTGAGTTTAAGTGCCAAGGTTACATGACTGCATCTACCTTGGGAAGCTGAGGGGTCTTGCGACTCAAATTCACTTGCATTCTACTATTTCTGATGTATTGGATCATGTAATTCTTGCATTTGTTAATTTTGGAGACATTGATTTATATAAGTCATTATAGACAGCTTCTTGTATATTTGAATGATAATGAAATTTTCCTCTATGTCAATTTATCCATACTACACTCATCTGCTTACTCTAATAGTCGAAAAAAAATGTACACTTGAATTTGACCATCCTTTAAGGTAAACACTCGGGTTTTTAGGACAGAGGTCATATACTCGGGTCCTAAAAAGTCAGGGCGTTACTGATGTTTTATTTAAACCAACATGATTTAAATGATTTTTAAACTCGCAAGTATACGAATCAGATGTAGATATGGTACGTATTACGAGATCGTTCCCACGAGGACTGGTCGTCACAACTCAAATCTAAGACTCTCCTTAACTAATCCAACAAATAATGGTATGAACTACTAACCACAATTCTAAGAAAAAAAAAACCAATTAAGAACATGGAAGAAAATTCAATCAGAGAGAGAGCACTAGGACTTTCGAATCCACCCCTAATTATCCTAACCCTTGTTTTGTCTGTTGATTCACCTTGATCTTGATTGATACCACTTATCTAGAGAAAGCACAATCTGTGTCCTAAATCGGGCATACAGACTGTCTAATTCCTTTAAGTAATGTCATGAACAACATATTCCATGTCCTTGGTCGGGCACATGGAATGTACATTCATTAAAGCACCATGTTTCTTCCTCTATAGGAAACCTGTTCTTGATTAGACCTAAGCACCTGTAATAAGCATCCAAACAACATCCATCTATATACTTTGATCAAGTTCATAGATGGAGAAATATGGAATTTAAACCCATAAAGCCCACTCAGAGAAAGAAACAAATTAATTAAAATTCAAAGTAAATCAATCAATACAAGAGCTGATCAAATTAGGGGCTTCATCTCAGCCCTAGCTGAGAGATTAGTGACCCATAAAATCCATAAAAAAATATTAAATAAAATTCATAAAATAAAACACCAAACCAAACAATCTCTCTCTCTTCTTCCTTCTCTTTCTTCTCTCCCTGGCTCTGGATCTCGAATTCCCTAGTTCTGAATGCCTTTCCCACGTCCAAAACTTCACTTTTATAGGCTGGCCGGATGGCAGAATCGGTGGCGTAGTCGTGAGACGACTCGAGTACAAATTTTCGCAACCGTGATCGGTGGGCCCCACAGAGGTGTTTTCTGAAAAATCCACCCCGTCCATTGGATTCAGGACGAAATTTCAGTTAAGAATGGGTGGTTTTGAAGGTCCATTGACGCGGCCCACAGAAGAATTCTCGAAAAGATCAGTTTTGAACGTCGCCGAGCAGCCCTTTTGTGGCCTCTGTATCACGCACGTGTGTGCGCATGGGAGTGAACTATCAGCATGGTTTTGTAGTATTCATGGCCCTTTACACGATGGTCGGTTCAGATTGGCCGTACGGGCCATGTGTGGGGCCTACTGCCATTCGCAAAACTCACGAGCGAATCACTTACGCGGACGGCGGAACCGTCTCTATTGTGATGGTGGGTCCCACTTCTTTGATCAAATGGCTAATCCACTCCATCCACTAAATTGCTTTCGAAATTTCGGTTGGAAACACGCATTTTTTCCTCCATTTTTGTGTGGCCCACAGAGTTCTAAACTCACCGTCCAACCTGCGTTTGAATGGCTAGATTCCAATCTTGATGATCATTCACGATTCCGACACCTAGGCATTGATAAGGGCCTTCATGTAGACCTGATAGATGGTCCGGATTGGTTCTCTGGATGATAGATGGGGCCCACAACTACGATCAGCGCGTCGGTTCGCAGACGCTGGAACGGAGAGTGCTTTTGCGAGGGAGAGCCGCGGGTCAGCGGTTCGCTGACCGTCTCAGCCGGTCCGGTGCACGGCTTGCCCACTTGTGCATGGTGTACACTCACTATGGTGTGGGGCCCAAAGTAATGTTTGTGTGAAATCTGCACCGTCCAACCTTTTCTTCATTTTATTTCGACCGCCAAAACCAGATTTGAGGTAGTTCCAGATATCAGGTGGGCCCCAAAGTGAAGATTAATGGGCTGATCTGTTCGTTGGACCACTTCCCAAGATCTTCAAGGGCTGAAATTTAATATGTACGGTTAAATTATGGCCCCCATCATATGTATGAAGCTTCGAGTTGATCGGATGGCGGGAAACGTGTGATCTTGCATTCTGGACCCTTTTCGGGCCCCTTGAACTTCAGTTTCTTGATTTCCTCGGATCTCAAGCGTTGATCTTGGTTCCCTGGGGTCGTTCTCTTGCTCTGATGACTTCAGAACGTGAAATCCATGCTTTTCACATTATTTTATAATTAATACTCCTGATTTCATCCTGTAACAAAAACACAATTAAAATACTCCATTAAACCTTATCATGTACGTAAAATTAGGTAATTACTGGGGTCTGGTATGCAACATTCGACACTCATCACAACCCCCAACCAGCATTTTGCTAGTCCCGAGCAAAACATGCAAAAAATAATTTCAGAAATAAAGACAATTCCTGTAAACTCAAGTGACTTGTGAACAGATAGCTGAGATGTGAAAATTCTAAGATTCATGACCGGTGTGTGGAATTTTTCTCTTGGAATCAAGCTTACAGTAAACTTCATAATCAAGTTCAAAATATTAATCCATCAATTAGAGCATTCCTAAACATTGAGCTCCACGAGTGTAAAGTATAATCTCGACTTACAATCAATAAGAGATCCAATTTGTCAATTTCATGATAATTCGTGACAATCAAAACTTGAAACCAACACTTATCTCACAGATTAACTTTTCATGTTACCATCTTTTGATTTTCTTTACGAGCAGTAACGCAAATGAGGGGAATCAAATTCTCACCTATAGGGAGCAAACCTATGGCGAAAACTTGTCGCCTAAATATATATATATTTTTTTGGTCAACTATGAAGAATCAAATCTACACCTATAGGGACCAAACCTATGGTGAAGATTATGTGACTTGGCCTTTTAATTCTTCTTTTTACCAAGTTAATCATTCAGTTATCGAACCGAAAACTCAATGTGTAAGCGAGATGTGATATGTGAAATCATGGCTCAATCAATGTTTACAACTTCTAATCATGAATTAACAATTCAAAATTGACTGTGAAATCAAGCAGATGGCCGAATCTAAGAGTCATAAGTTACCAATCACGTATCTTATAATGTTAGAATTACAATTATCCTTCAAAATCACTTAGAATTCAATAGAAATTCCAGAAAAAATTTTAAAATTTTCACAAATTTTGCTCAAGACCAAGAAAATACTGATTAGGTAACCTAATCTCCCACCCCCAACCTAAAATCTACATTGTCCTCAATGTAAAAGAAATAAGCAAGTAATGCACATGGGACAAAGAGAATAAACGAGGAATGAGGGAAAGATAGTACTTAGACGGAGAATCAAGAGGCTTTCTCAAAAAAATATCATCGTAAAACAGGTTAGCACAAGAGAGAAATCAACATAAGCAAAAAAAAATAACAAAAAAGAAAAACAAGAGAAAATCCTACCTATACCACTTTCGCAGGTGCTCTCGATTGCATTTAGCGCATGCAACAAGCCTTTAAACCCCTAGGTTACCCCCAGTGGACGAGTTGTAGTCTCGTGAGGGTTTGCAGTAATGTTACCCACAAACATTGAACTAACTAAGAAAAAGTAATACAAGAAACCAAAAGGCCGGGTTGCCTCCCAGGAGCGCTAAGTTTACTGTCTATCCTAAAACAACATAAAGGAAACTACTCTAGTCCTAAGAAAACAGGGAAAAACTACTCAGTCATGCTGCAAGGTTCCTCTTCCGGCCAGTATCTTGATAAGTTTCTCAGTAGATTTCTCAACAGGATCATCCAAAAGCCCCTTTTGCAATAGGCTTGGATGCCCTGGAGCACGACATTCCAGAGAAACTTACGTACCTCATTAAAAATTTGTCGTTGATTCGCCTGAGGTATCCAGAGTATATACGATTCACTGCGCGATGAAAGAAGTTTCGATGTTAGTATCCCATGGTGAATCGAGACTACACATAGATGAAAGTCGAAAAATTCTCGAAAGTGACGTAGTCTCAACACATTCCGAAGTAGCAGACTTTGGTTCAATTTTTAGCTCCTCCTCCCTTAATGGTAAATATTCAGGATTTGTGGAAGGAGGGGCTTCAGAGTAAGGGTCCTCTCGGTCAGTGATGACTACCGAGATATTGTTTTGCAAGGCATTCACTATGTCTCTTATCATGGGATCGTTTGAATCTGCAAAGTGTGCCAAGCAATCATCCAAAGAGTTGGTACATTCAGCTGAGAGTGACTCATTTTCTACAATAGAGCTCATGATGATCTGCCCAAGGAATCCAACATTTTTAAAGGTAAACGGAGGTGTGCTCTCTTGCTCCAGCCCTGCACAGACAGATTGAAGATCAGTATATGAAGCATTGATGTATGGACTCTGTTCATCGATACTACTCAGAAGAGGCGATGAATCGTCATTATTCAATAGTTCAGATGGTGGCCTCAACTGGGTGGTTTCAAATTCAAGAGTCATATCGAGTAGCTCGTCCATCTCCCAAATCATATCATCATGTAATTCAGAGGAGTGGTCCAAATATGTTTCACAAGAGTTAGAAGGGTCGGTTGTAAGGGGCCCATCCTCTACCTTTAAATCAGACATGTTAGAGGAGGGGAGTGGCTCATTATGACCGACCACTTCGTGTACGTCTTGATCATTGACTTGGACCAAACTTGAGATTGATGCAAAGGGAATTTGGGTTGCACATTCATAATCATCTTCCCAATATGCATCATCATCTACTTCCATGTAGTGCACACTTGGGATGAGATCGCTTTCCTCATATTCTATTTCCAGATTGGGTTGAGGTTCGTATAAACTAACCTCTTCCTCTTTATTGAACTCAAGTGTGTCATGTGAGTGGGGTGTGTCATCATCATTATATTTGAAAGACAACCATGTTTCTTCCCCATCCTTTTGAACAGTCATTGAGATCGACTCAACGGGGAATTGAACCGTATGCTCATTAATGGAATCCAACTCCTCATTCCAAATTCCAAATTTCATCAAAAGCGAGTGAGGATCACTTTCTTCGCATTGTATTTCTGGATTGGATTGTAGTTGGGATGAGCGAGCTTCCTCTATCCTTTCAATGCGCGAATTGAGTGCTTCTAATGATTTCATCAATTTCGCAACATCTTTGGTTGAATTGTTCGGATCAAAACATGAATCCTCTTGGATCGTTTCTGGTTGGATCTCAAAGGTATGGGATCCAAGAGAATAATTATTACAATATGTTGTTGGTTCATCTTCCCAATTTTGATGGTTCCACTGGTTATAGTCATACTGATCATACATGGGAGAATATGATGGTTGATAATAATCCTCATTCCCATAATTACGATCGTATATCGCCTATATTAACCGATGGAACATAACGTTCTAGTCGGTTCTCAATGTCTGTTCTCGATGGAGAGAAATCTTGAGGCATATGTTGAATTCCACAACCTTCAGGCATTTCCCAATAAAACCTATCCAACTCAGCATATGCATGTACCCACGATTCCATGGTAGAACCTTACTCTGAGTCTAATCCTAGAAGAAAGCAAAATCCTACAGCAATACCAAAAGTAAAGAAGGAGTTAGAAAGATGTTACCAGAGTAGAAGTTACTATGTTAAAAACCTGCAAAACAAAATAAAACAAGTTAGTATCTAGGGGATAAGACCTAATCTAAAAAAAATAAAAATAAATAAATAAATAAAATAAAGAAATTAGGACGAAGTTACCAAGTTAGAAGATCTATCAATGACCCTACAAGACAGGAAAATTGGTTCTAAAAATTAAATAAATAAAAAAATAATAAAATAAAATAAAAATCTAAAACTAAAGTTAGTAAAATCCTAAGACTATGAATTATGATAAGAGAGAATCCTAAATTCAATTTGGAACGAAACAGTCCCCGGCAACGGCGCCAAAAACTTGATGTTTTATTTAAACCAATATGATTTAAATGATTTTTAAACTCGCAAGTATACGAATCAGATGTAGATATGGTACGTATTACGAGATCGTTCCCACGAGGACTGGTCGTCACAACTCAAATCTTAGACTCTCCTTAACTAATCCAACAAATAATGGTATGAACTACTAACCACAATTCTAAGAAAAAAAAAACAATTAAGAACATGGAAGAAAATTCAATCAGAGAGAGAGCACTAGGACTTTCGAATCCACCCCTAATTATCCTAACCCTTGTTTTGTCTGTTGATTCACCTTGATCTTGATTGATACCACTTATTCAGAGAAAGTACAATCTGTGTCCTAAATCGGGCATACAGACTGTCTAATTCCTTTAAGCAATGCCATGAACAACATATTCCATGTCCTTGGTCGGGCATATAGAATGTACATTCATTAAAGCACCCTGTTTCTTCCTCTATAGGAAACCTGTTCTTGATCAGACCCAAGCACCTGTAATAAGCATCCAAACAACATCCATCTATATACTTTGATCAAGTTCATAGATGGAGAAATATGGAATTTAAACCCATAAAGCCCACTCAGAGAAAGAAACAAATTAATTAAAATTCAAAGTAAATCAATCAATACAAGAGCTGATCAAATTAGGGGCTTCATCTCAGCCCTAGCTGAGAGATTAGTGACCCATAAAATCCATAAAAAAATATTAAATAAAATTCATAAAATAAAACACCAAACCAAACAATCTCTCTCTCTTCTTCCTTCTCTTTCTTCTCTCCCTGGCTCTGGATCTCGAATTCCCTAGTTCTGAATGCCTTTCCCACGTCCAAAACTTCACTTTTATAGTGTTTGGATGGTGGAATCGGTGGCATAGTCGTGAGACGGACTCGAGTACAAATTTTCACAACCGTGATCGGTGGGCCCCACAGAGGTGTTTTCTGGAAAATCCACCCCGTCCATTGGATTCAGGACGAAATTTCAGTCAAGAATGGGTGGTTTTGAAGGTCCATTGACATGGCCCACAGAAGAATTCTCGAAAAGATCAGTTTTGAACGTCACCGAGCAGCCCTTTTGTGGCCTCTGTATCACGCACGTGTGTACGCATGGGAGTGAACTATCAGCATGGTTTTGTAGTATTCGTGGCCATCTACACGATGGTCGGTTCAGATTGGCCGTACGGGCCATGTGTGGGGCCTACTGCCATTCGCAAAACTCGCGAGCGAATCACTTACGCGGACGGCGGAACCGTCTCTGTTGTGATGGTGGGTCCTACTTCTTTGATCAAATGGCTAATCCACTCCATCCACTAAATTGCTTTCAAAATTTCGGTTGGAAACACGCATTTTTTCCTCCATTTTTGTGTGGCCCACAGAGTTCTAAACTCACCGTCCAACCTGCGTTTGAATGGCTAGATTCCAATCTTGATGATCATTCACGATTCCGACACCTAGGCATTGATAAGGGCCTTCATGTAGACCTGATAGACGGTCCGGATTGGTTCTCTGGATGATAGATGGGGCCCACAACTATGATCAGCGCGTCGGTTCGCAGATGCTGAAACGGAGAGTGCTTTTGCGAGGGAGAGCCGCGGGTCAGCGGTTCGCTGACCGTCTCAGCCGGTCCGGTGCACGGCTTGCCCACTTGTGCATGGTGTACACTCACTATGGTGTGGGGCCCAAAGTAATGTTTGTGTGAAATCTGCACCGTCCAACCTTTTCTTCATTTTATTTCAACCGCTAAAACCAGATTTGAGGTAGTTCCAGATATCAGGTGGGCCCCAAAGTGAAGATTAATGGGCTGATCTGTTCGTTGGACCACTTCCCAAGATCTTCAAGGGCTGAAATTTAATATGTACGGTTAAATTATGGCCCCCATCATATGTATGAAGCTTCGAGTTGATCGGATGGCGGGAAACGTGTGATCTTGCATTCTGGACCCTTTTCGGGCCCCTTGAACTTCAGTTTCTTGATTTCCTCGGATCTCGAGCGTTGATCTTGGTTCCCTGGGGTCGTTCTCTTACTCTGATGACTTCAGAACTTGAAATTCATGCTTTTCACATTATTTTATAATTAATACTCCTGATTTCATCCTGTAACAAAAACACAATTAAAATACTCCATTAAACCTTATCATGTACGTAAAATTAGGTAATTACTGGGGTCTGGTATGCAACATTCGACACTCATCAGTTACAGAAACCCACTCTACCTCTTTTGCATTCTCTTTGTACCTTGCTTTCTTTATTGTAAATCGAAGGTAGAACTAGAAAGAAAGGATCTCATGGTCCCTCTACTTCTAGGTCGACTCCTAACATAGTGCACCACCTTCGGTCACCCAAAGATGATCTCACTTATATGCGGGATATTCTGTTGTGCAATGTTATAGTAGAACGACCCGTTAATGTTGATCATTTGGCTCTGTTTGATATCCTTCCTCTCATTTAGTCTGAGGATGAGATAACATGCTGCATTGGGTGGGCTGGCATACCGCTCCATTGCGCAAGATATGTATGCTTGCTTTATTGATTTTTCTACTGAAAATCTGACATTCACTTATTTATGGATTAATGGATTTACCTATCAATGATGAAGGTATTCCGATTAGCACTCTAGTGGCAAAACCATCTGAAACTGAGAAGCGAATGCTTACTAGAGATTTATGCAATATAGGAATTGAATACTACTGGAAATGCACTTGCCTCAAAGTTTTTGTTATCCAGATACAGAGTCCTTCAAAGGATTTTCATTTCAAATGTTTATCGTCGTTCTGTTAACAAACCTGAACTCACTACGTTCATGGTTCGCATTCTTCATTCCATCATCTCTGCTACCTCTGTATGTCTTTCCCTGATTTGTCATTGTATCATTCAGTTCTGTCTCCATCCATGACACAGTGACATTCCCTTCACTAATCTTATGACTGTGTTGGCCACCCATAGTTCAGTGGCCATGCCTGTTGGAGAAGCTCCCATTCAACAACTCCAATATTAACAAGATGAATTTAAAGCTGGCCCCAGGCTAAGTCAATGTGGTTGTTGGTAGAGCTGATGCCGCAAATGAAGAGGAGGGTGATTTTCCTCCAGACAACATCAATATGGATAAATTTTTTGATGAAATCGAATCCAATTTAGTGGATGATCCTGATTATCAGCCATCTGACTTTGATGCGCATTTGCGCTCACTTGAGGAGAAGGTTGAGAACATGAATGTGTCTCATGACTTGCAATTTAAATATATGCACAAGTATTTGAAGCACATTAACAAGGGACTTCATCAGATTGATCCTACCGTACCTGTTCCTTTATCGGGTTCAGATTAGTATTTGATCATGTGGTTTGTAATAACTTTTAAACTACTTGAATTTGTTTTGTTTTATGGGGTTGAACATGCTTGAACATGCTTGCTTACGAATTTGGTTAACTTAGTAATTTAGATCATATATTTTCTTCTTCCTCATTACTCTTCTTATTCATCCTTATTTATCTACTTCCTTTATCATATATTGGTTCATTCCTTTGTCATATTGAGACAAAAAGGGGGAGAATTTTATCATGCTTGTGATGTGGATTGTGGATTGTGGACAGGTAGCCATTATTTTTTTGTAAGGGGGAGTATTGTTGGGGGAATAGATGCAAATTATTTTGACCTGTTTATAATGGGTGCATGATTCTTTAATCAGGTTATAACTGGTTTATATTGATACCTAGTGCATGATTCTTTATTGTGTATATTATGCTTATTTTTATCGAAGTGTGTTTTGTCACTAGTTTGACAAAGGGGGAGATTGTAAGTGTGATGTTTTCTAGCTTCTATGATTGTTAAATTTCGTAGTGCCAAAACCGCTTGGAATCTGTGTCTTGTGTAGCTCATTTACATATTCAAGACTATGCATCTCATGTACAAGATCAAAGGTCTTTACCTTAAGAACTTCAAATGCAAGATCAAGAGATATACAAGTTCAAATACAACACCATGTGATAGTTCACTACTTCAAGCTTCTAAGTTCAAGGTTTCAAAGCTTTATCTAAGGCAAGACGATAGTCTTTATTTTGGTACTCAAAGCTCAAGATGAAATACAACTCAAGTACCTCAAGCTCAAGCTTTAATGTATTTCAAATTCAAGCTTCAAAAAGTCTCAAGCTCAAGCTTCAAAATGTCTCAAGTTCAAGCTTCATCATATGTCAAGATCTCAAGCTTCATGAACTTCAAAGAACAACTATCAATTAAAGCAAAAAAAAAAATTCAATGTTCATATATCGGTTATAAGGTATGAATGACCCTAGATTGACCATAGGATATGTCATTTTGAATACATAATTTAATTGGGTCACTTTATAAGTGCATAGACTGTTTTTCGACTAGTTTTAGACTATGTTCGACTAGTCCTAGTACTGGCTCGACCAGTCCTACAAATCCTCGACAAGTCCTAAGTTTGTTACTTATTTTCGAGATTTTTTGTTATTGCCTCGACCAGTCCTGGAGACTGCTCGACCGGTCAAGTGAATAGTGCTCGACCAGTCCTGCAGGCTCGACTCAAAGTCCAACAACTAAAATGAGTCCCACACGACCAGTTGTGGACAGGACCCGACTGGTCGTGGAGGCCACTCAACCAGTCAAGCAGGCCCTTCGACCATTCGTGGAACGGCCTAATCTTGTCGCGCCCAAATTTTTAAAAGTTTGTTGGTCATTTGACCAGTCGAGCCGACCTCTGGACAAGTCAAAGGTGCGATTTTTGCACTTATAAATAGAGCACGATTTTCAGAGTTTGATATCCAATTCAAGCAAAATTAAGACACCACTCTTAGAGAGAAGTTAGTGATATTCTTAAGCTATTTAGTGCTCATTTTATATTATCTTTAATTAGCTTTTTTGCATTTGATTTTGTATTTTACATTCCAATTTTATTTGAAAGAGGGATAGAAGTTTTCCCATTTCTTGGAATCAAAATCAAATCAAGCTAGCCTAAGGTGATTTAATCTAAAATCCATTTAGAACTTAGAACCATTTCATAAGTGAGTTTGAACATTGAACATCTATGTTGAACTTCTACTTCGAATTGGTTCTTCTAGCCTGGATTAAAAGGAGAATATCACTACAAGAAAAACGGGCAAAGGTTACGACCAAAAACCATAGCAAAAGCCCTTTTGCTACGGATATAATCCGTAGCACGTCTGTCGCTATTGGTGGCGTAGCTAAAGGTATAGCTACGGATTATATTCGTAGCAATAGATACCAATAGCTACGGATTATATCTGTAGCAATACCTTTAGCTACCCCACCAATAGCAACGGACATGCTACGGATCATATCCGTAGCAAAAGGGATTTTAGCCGTAGCAATAGATACCGATAGCACCAATAATATTTGTAGCAATAGCTACCAATAGCTACGGATAAAAGCCATAGCTATAGCTACGGATTATATATGTAGCTATTTTCTTAAATTGTAATAATACGACTTGTTTCCATTGCAAGAACCTACTGTGATTGATAACTCATTTAAGCTTAATGCTGATAGAAATAGTACATAAAATGCAATCAGAAAAAAAAAACAATGTATTTATTACAAATAGCAATCAAATCATACAATGCATCCTACATTCACATTTCTAAATAAATAATACTTCACTTTGCTCAACCTATCATAAGAATTACAACTAAGGCGTGCCCTCATGTGCAAGAAACAAATAACACTCCAACACAGTAAACACCTTCCATATGCATTCAATAATGCTCACATTTTTACTGAATTTTCTTCATTTAGACGGTCAATTTCAGCAAATACAGAAGATAGAGCTTCTTCTTTCCTTGAAATTGTAGATGTAACTTCTATGGACTTCGACACAAGATCACTTTCAAGTTCTGAAACCCTTCCCTTGACAAAATGAATTTCATCCTCCACTGACTTCTTTAGCTTGTTAGCCTGTATAAAGCAGCATTTATAGACACAATCAAACAGGCATGACTTTGTACACATCTCAAAAGGAATAAAGACCAAAAAAAAACTTATATATGAAGAAATAAAAAATGTACGTACAAATCTTCTAAAATATGGCAAAATCCACATGAGTAATGTGTTCAAACCTAGGATGGACTTTTAAACTCAAAACCTAGGTTTAGGTTAAGGTTATAGGCTTAGGTTTAGGTTTAGGTTTTAGGTTTTAGGTTTAGGTTAAGGTTATAGGTTTAGGTTAGGTTTAGGTTATAGGTTATAGGTTATAGCTTTAGGGAATTGAGAATAGGTTAAGGTTTAGGTTTAGGAAATCAGGCTCGGATTCGGGATCAGGTTTAAGTTTGGGTTTTCATGTTTAGGTTTAGGTTTAGGTTAGGGAGTTGAGATTAGGATTATGTGTAGGTTTAGGTTTAAGTTAGGAAGTTGAGATTAAGATTAGGTGTAGGTTTAGGTTTAGGGATTTGAGAATACATTTAGGTTTTAGGTTTAGGTTTAGGTTTTAGGCTATAGGTTTAGGTTTAGGTTATAGGTTTGGGTTTAGGTTAAGTTATAGGTTATAAGTTTAGGTTATAGGTTAAGGTTTAGGTTATAGGTTTAGGTTTAGGTTTAGGTTTAGGTTTGGGTTATAGGTTTAGGTTTAGGTTATAGGTTTAGGGAATTGAGAATAGGTTAAGGTTTAGGTTTAGGAAATCGGGTTCGGTTTGAGATTGGGTTTAGTTTGGGTTTTCAAGTTTAGGTTTAGGTTAAGGAGTTGAGATTAGGATTAGGTGTAGGTTTAGGTTTAAGGATTTGAGAATACATTTAGGTTTTAGGTTTAGGTTAAGGTTGTAGGTTTAGGTTATAGGTTATAGCTTTAGGGAATTGAGAATAGGTTAAGGTTTAGGTTTAGGAAATCAGGTTCGGGTTCTGGATCGGGTTTAGGTTTGGGTTTTCAAGTTTAGGTTTAGGTTAGGAAGTTGAGATTAAGATTAGGTGTAGGTTTAGGTTTAGGGATTTGAGAATACATTTAGGTTTTAGGTTATAGGTTTAGGTTTAGGTTTTAGGTTTAGGTTAAGGTTAGGTTATTAGTTATAAGTTTAGGTTATAGGTTATAGGTTATGGGTTAAGGTTTAGTTTATAGGTTTTGGTTTAGGTTAAGGTTATAGGTTAAGGTTTAGGTTTAGGTTATAGGTTTAGGCTAAGGTTTAGGTTTAGGTTATATGTTATAGGTTATAGGTCATAGCTTTAAGGAATTGAGAATAGGTTAAGGTTTAGGTTTAGGAAATCGGGTTCTGTGTTCTGGATCGGGTTTAGGTTTGGGTTTTCAAGTTTAGGTTTAGGTTTAGGTTAGGGAGTTGAGATTAGGATTATGTGTGGGTTTAAGTTTAGAGATTTGAGAATACATTTAAGTTTTAGGTTTAGGTTTAGGTTTTATTTTATAGGTTTAGGTTATAGGTTAAGGTTAGATTATAGGTTAAGGTTTAGGTTTAGGTTATAGGTTTTGGGATTTGAGAATAGGTTTAGGTTAAGGTTATAAGTTTAGGTTTAGAAATCGTGTTCGGGTTCTGGGTCGGGTTTAGGTTTGGGTTTTCAAGTTTAGGTTTAGGTTTAGGTTAGGGAGTTGAGATTAGGATTAGGTGTAGGTTTAAGTTTAGAGATTTGAGAATACATTAAGGTTTAGGTATAGGAAATCAGGTTCGGGTTCGAGATCGAGTTTACGTTTAGGTTTTAGGTTTAGGCTAAGGATTTAGGGATTCATATTTGGGTTCGGGATCGGGTTTAGGTTTATGTTTAGGTTTTACATTTAGGTTAAGGTTATAGGTTTAGGTTCATGTTATAAGTGTAAGTTATAAGTTTAGGTTTAGGTTAGGTTATAGGTTACGGTTTAGGGAATTGAGAATAGGTTAAGGTTTATGTTTAGGAAATCGGGTTCGGGTTTAGATTCGGGTTTAGGTTTGGGTTTTCAAGTTTAGGTTTAGGTTAAGGAGTTGAGATTAGGATTAGGTGTAGGTTTAGGTTTAAGGATTTGAGAATACATTTAGGTTTTAGGTTTAGGTTAAGGTTGTAGGTTTAGGTTATAGGTTATAGCTTTAGGGAATTGAGAATAGGTTAAGGTTTAGGTTTAGGAAATCGTGTTCGGGTTGGATCGGGTTTAGGTTTGGGTTTTCAAGTTTAGGTTTAGGTTAGGAAGTTGAGATTAGGATTAGGTGTAGGTTTAGGTTTAGGGATTTGAGAATACATTTAGGTTTTAGGTTATAGGTTTAGGTTTAGGTTTTAGGTTATAGGTTTTGGTTTAGGTTTTGGTTTAGGTTAAGGTTAGGTTATTAGTTATAAGTTTAGGTTATAGGTTATAGGTTATGGGTTAAGGTTTAGTTTATAGGTTTTGGTTTAGGTTAAGGTTATAGGTTAAGGTTTAGGTTTAGGTTATAGGTTTAGGCTAAGGTTTGGTTTAGGTTATATGTTATAGGTTATAGGTCATAGCTTTAAGGAATTGAGAATAGGTTAAGGTTTAGGTTTAGAAATCGGGTTCGTGTTCTGGGATCGGGTTTAGGTTTGGGTTTTCAAGTTTAGGTTTAGGTTTAGGTTAGGGAGTTGAGATTAGGATTATGTGTAGGTTTAAGTTTAGGGATTTGAGAATACATTTAAGTTTTAGGTTTAGGTTTAGGTTTTATTTTATAGGTTTAGGTTATAGGTTAAGGTTAGATTATAGGTTAAGGTTTAGGTTTAGGTTATAGGTTTTGGGATTTGAGAATAGGTTTAGGTTAAGGTTATAAGTTTAGGTTTAGGAAATCGTGTTCGGGTTCGGGGTCGGGTTTAGGTTTGGGTTTTCAAGTTTAGGTTTAGGTTTAGGTTAGGGAGTTGAGATTAGGATTAGGTGTAGGTTTAAGTTTAGAGATTTGAGAATACATTAAGGTTTAGGTATAGGAAATCAGGTTCGGGTTCGAGATCGAGTTTACGTTTAGGTTTTAGGTTTAGGCTAAGGATTTAGGGATTCATATTTGGGTTCGGGATCGGGTTTAGGTTTATGTTTAGGTTTTACATTTAGGTTAAGGTTCTGATTTAGGTTCATGTTATAAGTGTAAGTTATAAGTTTAGGTTTAGGTTAGGTTCTGACGGTTACGGTTTAGGGAATTGAGAATAGGTTAAGGTTTAGGTTTAGAAATCGGGTTCGGGTTTGATTCGGGTTTAGGTTTGGGTTTTCAAGTTTAGGTTTAGGTTAAGGAGTTGAGATTAGGATTAGGTGTAGGTTTAGGTTTAAGGATTTGAGAATACATTTAGGTTTAGGTTTAGGTTAAGGTTGTAGGTTTATGTTATAGGTTATAGCTTTAGGGAATTGAGAATAGGTTAAGGTTTAGGTTTAGGAAATCGTTCGGGTTCCTGGATCGGGTTTAGGTTTGGGTTTTCAAGTTTAGGTTTAGGTTAGGAAGTTGAGATTAGGATTAGGTGTAGGTTTAGGTTTAGGGATTTAAGAATACATTTAGGTTTTAGGTTATAGGTTTAGGTTTAGGTTTTAGGTTATAGGTTTTGGTTTAGGTTTTTGGTTTAGGTTAAGGTTAGGTTATTAGTTATAAGTTTAGGTTATAGGTTATAGGTTATGGGTTAAGGTTTAGTTTATAGTTTTTGGTTTAGGTTAAGGTTATAGGTTAAGGTTTAGGTTTAGGTTATAGGTTTAGGCTAAGGTTTAGGTTTAGGTTATATGTTATAGGTTATAGGTCATAGCTTTAAGGAATTGAGAATAGGTTAAGGTTTAGGTTTAGAAATCGGGTTCGAGTTCTGGATCGGGTTTAGTTTGGGTTTTCAAGTTTAGGTTTAGGTTTAGGTTAGGGAGTTGAGATTAGGATTATGTGTAGGTTTAAGTTTAGGGATTTGAGAATACATTTAAGTTTTAGGTTTAGGTTTAGGTTTTATTTTATAGGTTTAGGTTATAGGTTAAGGTTAGATTATAGGTTAAGGTTTAGGTTTAGGTTATAGGTTTTGGGATTTGAGAATAGGTTTAGGTTAAGGTTATAAGTTTAGGTTTAGAAATCGTGTTCGGGTTCTGGTCGGGTTTAGGTTTGGGTTTTCAAGTTTAAGTTTAGGTTTAGGTTAGGGAGTTGAGATTAGGATTAGGTGTAGGTTTAAGTTTAGAGATTTGAGAATACATTAAGGTTTAGGTATAGGAAATCGAGTTCTGGTTCGAGATCGAGTTTACGTTTAGGTTTTAGGTTTAGGCTAAGGATTTGGGATTCATATTTGGGTTCGGGATCGGGTTTAGGTTTATGTTTAGGTTTTACATTTAGGTTAAGGTTACTGTGTTTAGGTTCATGTTATAAGTGTAAGTTATAAGTTTAGGTTTAGGTTAGGTTACTGTTACGGTTTAGGGAATTGAGAATAGGTTAAGGTTTAGGTTTAGAAATCGGGTTCGGGTTTGGATTCGGGTTTAGGTTTGGGTTTTCAAGTTTAGGTTTAGGTTAAGGAGTTGAGATTAGGATTAGGTGTAAGTTTAGGTTTAGGGATTTGAGAATACATTTAGGTTTTAGGTTTATGTTTAGGTTTAGGTTTAGGTTATAGGTTTAGGTTTAGGTTATAGGTTATAGCTTTAGGGAATTGAGAATAGGTTAAGGTTTAGGTTTAGGAAATCGGGATCGGGTTTAGGTTTGGGTTTTCAAGTTTAGGTTTAGGAGAAGGAGTTGAGATTAAGATTAAGTGTAGGTTTAGGTTTAAGGATTTGAGAATACATTTAGGTTTTAGGTTTAGGTTTAGGTTATAAGTGTAGGTTATAGGTTTAGGTTTAGGTTAGGTTATAAGTTAAGGTTTAGGGAATTGAGTTTAGGTTATAGGTTAAGGTTTAGGTTTAGGTTATATGTTTTAGGATTTGAGAACAGGTTTACATTAAGGTTATAAGTTTAGGTTTAGGAAATCGGGTTAGGGTTCGGGTATAGGTTTGGATTTTCAAGTTTAGGTTTAGGTTTATGTTAGGGAGTTGAGATTAGAATTAGGTGTAGGTTTAGGTTTAGGGATTTGAGAATATGTTAAGCTTTAGGTATAGGAAATCGGATTCGGTTTTGAGATCGGGTTTACGTTTGGGTTTTAGGTTAAGGGTGTGATCCCTGCAAATACAGATATAAACACGGCCTGTCCAAATGGCCAGGCCCCTCCAATGTTGTCCATAAGAAATAGACAGCTTGATCATGGTCATAACAGCGGTTCCCACCTTCTAGGGACCTCCGCTCATTCAGATAGCTCAGACACATATCCGGGTCTGCTCCATTAATTTTAAGCAAATACATAAACACGGTCTGTCCAAATTGTCAGGCCCCTCCAATGCTGTCCATAGGAAATGGACAGCTTCATCATGGTCATAACAGCGGTTCCCACCTTTCAGGGACCCCCGCTCATCCGGATAGGTCCAACACACATCCAGGTCTGCTCCATTAATTTCGAGCAAATACATAAACATAGCCTGTCCCCGGGATCCACCGAATTTGTCTGATCCAGGGATCCAAGGAAGCCAGATACTATAATTTGGGCCATAGTTTCAGCCATCCGAAACGCTGAAATCATGCACACTAACATAATCCAGAAAGGAAATTTCTTTCTCTGAAATATACCAAGAAAAGTAAATGGCATTCTTGATTTTCAACTAGAAAGCACAAAATATGTACTGGAACATGAGATCTGAGAAGTGTTGACTCACTTGTTCACTTTAACCCAAGTAACTTTTAGTGTTTCCTTCTTCTTTTCATCAAGCTCTTCAATCACCTTCTTGATTTTTGACTTATCATTCTAAGTAAGAGAAGAATACAGTAAATAAACAACTTCAGACATAAATAAATTCAATTAAAAAAAAAGATGCGATCCTTTACAGGCTGAGAAATACAATAATATACCTCAATGATATTTTTCTTGGATAATAAGTCATTGTATTCATCTTCAGTTTTCTCGAACATTGCCATAACTTTTTTGTTGACCCTCTTCTCAAGGCTGAAAGCAATCAATCAGATTAACTAAGATGCATGTCCATTAACCTTCTTGTTTAAAAAAAATGCAAAACCAAACATCAATTAGGTGTTGAATCATACTATTTCATTGTCATGGAAAAGAAAACAAAGAAGCACAGGAAACAACACAACAAGTAATCTAATCACACACCTAGATTGTTCAGCTTGAAGTTTCTCAAGCTCCTCCCATGATTTATGAGGATCAGGAGATGAGAAGTCATAATCTATCCCACTTTTTCCAAATAATTGTTTCTCAGCTACAATCCAACTATGCTTTTCTAGTAGTTTATCTACCTTCAGGGAGCAATCTTTCTATTCCATCTCCATTCACTTAATCTATGTGAATGGGAAACAGTGGGTTTCTATCAAGAACACATACACAATTTCATAGATCAAGCAAGTTAAATAAAATAAGAACAGAATAACCACTACAAGTACCTCATTTTCTAATTTTTTCCTCTCAACATTTGCATCACTAATTTTATGTTGAAGCTTTTGTTGCTCCTTGACAATGGCAGGGATCTCACCGTCACATTCTTTCATCTTTGACTGACTCAAATTGAGCTCAGATTGGGCTTGATTATATTCCTTCTTTATGGAACTAACCTGCAATAGGAAAGACAATAAAGACGCGTGCATTTTGTGTTCAGCAAAAAGGGTTAGATTGTAAGTTTAAGCACCTTGCTTGTAAGGTTATCTACTTTTGTAGTGAGGCTGTCTATCTGTGTCTGTAAAAAACCAATTGATTTTCCAAGGAAGCATGCCCTTGAATGATTTTGTTCTTCTCCATAATGATCCTCTCTCTTTCATTTTTAAAGTCATAAATCCTTTCACAATTGAATGCATCAAAATTTAAAAATAAACATGTGTAAGAATGCACCAATTATAATAAGAAGTGTGTGCAAGAATGCACCTTATTGTCTATTGAAGATGGAATTGAATCAATCTTGTTTTTGTTGGCATTGCTTTTGCCTACATTGATGCTCAAATGTGAGACACATCCCATGGAAATATCTGCAGTTCTAGATCAAACCTATAAATCAACAGCAAAATAGAAGTGCAGTTTGGGTAGTATCACACAAGTGAGCAATGTACATGCCAGCTAATTTATCTATGAATTTAGGCTCCACTATAAAAAAATGAGATAAAGCTAAAAAACTACCAACTGATCAATGTACATACCGGCTGATTTATCTAGTTTGTTTTAAGTAGAAATGAACTAACCTTGAGAGCTTTTTTCCTCATTAGTATACTAAAATACCGACATAGAGAAAATGCCTCCACTGAAAATGTAGTCCTCAACCAGAGCTTGCATCCTATGAGCAAATGCCATAATGAAATAGATAAATTAAACTTTGAGAATAAAAACATTGGTATAAAGTAAAAGGAATCAGAACAAAGAAATCACTGCTAGCAAAACATCCTACATTTGAGAAACTCACTGATATTGAATTCAATGGAAAAAAAAGTGCATGCACAAAGAAATCAGAACATCTAAATGCAGACTCTAGGGGCTGAGGACAATAATATCTATGACTGCTAGAAGTGCCACCTTTTTTTCTTTTTCATTTTCTTTTTCATCAAAAGAATGAGGTGGGTTGGTGATCTTGGTAACATTGGAATGGACAACTGGTTCCGCACCTAGGCGACATCAAACATATCCATGTCAAGTCCATGAGCTTGATATGCTGACGCATTTGCAAGGCTGAGATTGCATGGGTGGTTTTTAGTGCATTAAAATCATAAGCATATATGATGATTCAAATGCGTGGATTGCAAAAACCCAACAGAAGCTCTGTAAGTGCACTCAATTTTGCATTAAGTCCATTTGTACCATTGATCAGATGACTAACATAGTCGATTCCCCTGATTTTTGGGCTATGGCTCATCTGTATGATTGTGTAGGCCACTACATATGGGACAAATTGATGGCTGTCCAAGCATGTTTTAGATGTCCATTTGTTTTCTAGACTTTGCTCCATCTAATGGATCGACTGCTAATTTGACTACGAACAGGGCCCAACTAATGGACAGCTTGGATCTTGCAGTTGTTTTCTATCTAAGCACATGTGATGGCATGTAAAGCGGTTGTTGGATTGTAAATGCTTGAGATTTTCAAGTCTCATTACATCTTCAAGCATTCAAAGAAAGGATAGTAAGTGTTGAGCAATGGAGTTCACTTGATTTTGGAAAATCAAGATGCACTATATCATAAATAAATACTGATAAAAGACAAAAAAAAAGGGAACTCTAGAACAGAAACTAACCTCAACCCTCCGCCTTAACCGTAGATATCTTCCATAGGTTCTTTTACCTATGGTCATATCACAGTGCAAGCAAAGGGAACTCCCATCTATATCGCAGTAAAAGAACGTTACATCCAGTTTCCAAGAATGAAAATAAGTTCAATTCTTTCTTAAGTTCAAGGAAAAGGACCTTTATGGCAAAAAATAAAAAATAAAATGAATGCATACCCGGTGCATTTTCACATATGTCACAGCGAGAAATACCACTGGGTCAACAAGTCCTACTAATGGTTAGCAAGCTTGTTACACATATGAACCTGCCACTCCAATTAGTAGAACTTAGTAAGTTCTAACTAATGGTTACTGCTGCTAAAAATGTTGATAGTTGGTGTAACTAAATAATGGGAGAAATTTTTTGCATTTAATAACTTAACTAAGATGGTGGTTTTTTAGCCCTAGAAGTAATTAACTTTACACATGTCACATGTTGCCAGCCAACCATGTGTATGGACATCTGATGGAATATAAGATGAGAGTGAGACCAACCATGCAGCTTTAAATTATTCCTTGTGTAGAGTATTAAAGTCTTCTAGCTAGGACAATTCTAGCCTTTTGATTGTGGCAAAAAAAAAAAAAGAAAAAAAAAAAAAGTACATTTTGGTTGAAAAATAGAGTGCCTGTCTCCATCCAAATATCACATGACAGTGAATTACAACTAATAGAAATAAATAACAGCATTTTTGTACTTGAAATGAGGGATGACTAAAGTGACAATGCTACTTGTGAAGTTTTCTATTCACACTAAAAAAAAGAAAAGGAAAACTAGTAACTTGAGAGCGAGTATGAGAGTCAAAGAGATATAGCCCCAGCTCTTGATGCCCACTACCAATTACGTTCTCCGTTTGCAGTTCCTGAAAACAGAGTCATATAGAAAAAAGGATACAGAGTGGACTAATAGATAATACATTTCTTGTAAGCTTTCAAACAAAACAGACAGATGGCAAGGAGATGTGTGAAGATAGGGGAATGTATAGAGTAGATATAACACAAACATCACTGTGAGTTTCATAGATAAAACACACATGGTAAATGAATGTTGGTGAAAAGCAAGGTATTGTTAACTATGGGATAAACATATGAAACTGAAGGCAACACATTTATGTCTTCTTATAAAGATCAGGTAACCGCCCTTCTATAAAGAAACTAATGATAGATTCAGTTTCAAAGCTGGTAGCTCATGTTCATAGTTAATGAATAAGTATCGTATTCCTTATGCAACAATATCTACAAAACCATATGAGTGTATACCACTTTTTCATACCCATATCATCTTTTTATTTTTGAAAAGTTAAACCCATACAATATTATCAAGAATGGCCACTACAAAATAAAAGTAAAAATAAATAAAAAAATAAAAAATAAAGAAGAAGCTAAAAGTAAAAGAGACGAGATTTATAGAAAAATCAAAACCAACAAATTCAAGAATCTTTAAAAATAGAAAGTGGAGAAAAATAGATTCAAAACAAGCATGAAACCAAGTAGCATAGAACCTTATAGGTTCTTAAACTCGAATTGATTTATCAAATGATCTTTATCCCTCACCTTCTTTCCTTCAATAATCTCTGGTACATCCCCATTAGCAATGTGTTGAGCTAGCCCTTCTACAATGTCTATCTTCCCAACACCAGGCTCTCCAATAAGGCAAGGATCATTCTTTGTCTGCCAGCCCAAAATTTACATCTCTTCTCATAAAGATCAGGTAATACATACAATAGATGATTTTGGAATCTTTGCCTCTTAATAAATAGATGATAAATTCATCTTTTAATTGGAGAAGGAATATTAGAGAAGACCTTTGACAAATCCACGTTCAAAGATATCCCATTGGCGAAAGGGAAACCAACTCCCCATCAAATGCTTCCAGGGAACCAATATATGATCCTCCTAACCAATTTGCCTGAACAAGTTTGATAAGAGAAACAGTGAAATATGAATGACGTGTTAAAGACTTTAGAATTGCTGCCTGTCTAGTAAAATCATAAAAACTCATCTTGATCTGCAACAAGCTCAAAGGTTAACCAGCCATCAATAGAATAGATGTGGCCAAAAGAGAGAAAGGTAGAAAGTTCATGGAGACAGATGTTTTTGAAGTTCAAATACATGAAATTTCAATTTCATCTTTACTTGAATCAATAAGAACCTTCATACTCAAGGCACTACCAACTCAGAAATTTTATTGGTCAAGCAACAACAATGGATCTGTTGGTGAAAGAAACTATATAAAATCACTAACTGCAGAAAACAATGTGACTGAGGTAAACACTTAATGTATCATGTGTGTGAACCTTTGATTCCTCCAATTTTTAACATGAAAACAACATGTTGGCTATCAAATGGATCAGGCAAGAGAACCTCATCCAATTGCAAGAAAACAACAATCAGTCATATTTATAGAGAAATGTCAAAATCATTATGCAAAAATCAGCATGAATTATAACACTAAACCTTTCTTGAAGACTCAACCAGAAGAGAAGCAGGTGGGGCAAAACCGAAACCATTGGTATTGTAGCCATTGTTTCTCAAACCTCTAACCTAATAATAGAACAATTGTAGCTCCTTATAGAGTTAATTATTGCTGGAATATTAGCACTTCTTTCAATACATGGCATAATTATTTCCTAGAAATTAAAATCTTAAACACAATCAACAAAGACTAATAGTTGGAGTAACATGAGGCACAAAACAACAAGAAAAAACCAAGTTTCTGTTAGTTATCATTTCTAACATTTGGTATGCATGTTTCGGGAGGTTGATCCCATCGTTCCCTTGCAAGGATCAAAATAGCAAAAACCCATCCAAAACCGTCAAACCCTAGTCTTCTGAAATAGGGGCGTGAAGCCATGGCAAGATCCCATCGTTTCCTTGCAAGGATCAAAACTAACCTCGGAAAAAGTCTTAAAAACCTCTTCCAGTTATACTCCACGGAATCTCTGCTCGTCCTTCTCGAGAATCTTCAAACCCCCTTTGAAAAAACCCACCTCGCAGGGCAAAACTAGGCCACCGCACGTCTGAAATCTGAACTCCTCTTCCGCTTTCTTCAGGAGGGAGACGAAAATCGGGAGGTTGAGGAATCGGGTCAGGATCACGAACTGGCGCCGATTGGCCCCAACGTAAACCGCGAGGTAGCCGGACGAGATCACGAACCGGCGCCGCTTGGCCCCAACGAAAATGGGATGATTGAGAGAAAGGGAGAGAAGGAGGGAGAAAGGGTTTAGGGCACAAAGAGGGGACTCGATTTTGGGCGCAGAGAGAAAGTGAGAAAGAGAGGAAAAGAAGGGGATAAATGGCCGCATATTTGTTTCGGCGTGCGGCGATGTTTTGAGCACGCGCCCAAAATAATTGGGCATGGATTGGGTACCTACATGGGGCCCACCATGATGTATAAGGCTTATCCATTCCGTCCATTTACTTTTATAAATATATTTAGGTAATAATCTCAAAAAAGAGTTATATTGAACGCCCAACTGGACCACACTATAGACATCACGTGTGATTTAATCTTTACTATTTCCTATCGTGTGGTCCAGTTGAGCCTTAAAAATACCTTATTTTTTAGGATGATACTTAAACTTATATTTAAAAACAGATGGACGGATTAGATAGAACACATATATTGTGGTGGGTCTCAAAAAGTCCTTTACAGGACCGTCAATTTTCAATGGTGTAGCAAATTTTTTGCCACAGATACAATCTGTAGCAATTTAGCTACGGTTTATATCCGTAGCTAAAAACCTACATTGTCTGTATCCTTTGCCCATTTTTTTGGTAGTGATATCCAATAAGTATTTTACAGTTTTGTAAATCAATTATTCTTTTGGTTTCTTTGAGATTGTGCCAGAAAAATCTCTTTCTTTTAGTTTGTCTGAGGTGATCTAAAAAACTCAGAGTGTGGGGTTTTTGAATTGTGTAAGCCCGCTTGAAAGACAATTGTGAGGGTTTTAGGTGAACCTTGAAAAACCTATTGCATAGTGAACGCTAATATCCACTGTGTGAGGATATTAGGAGTGGAGTAGTTATGTGGCTGTTTTTCTAAACAGTTGGTGTACACACGAGTAAACCACTATAATTTTTGGTCTTGTGGTGATTGATTGATTATTTCATTTTGTGGATGTTGTAATTTACCTTTATACATTTGTGGAGAATATTGAATTTCTTTTTATGCAAGCGTGGGAATGTTGTAATAGTTTAGTTTCTTTCTTTGCTATTTATTTCTTTATTCTTCTATATCGGTTTGAGATTTTGATACATAAACTATTATAGGAATCAAGTTGTCCTACTATAAGCCATTGGTTTTTGGTGAAAGGTTGTCCTTAGAACAACATCTGTATCAACCTCTCAATACTTATACACTTGAGGTTGTTTTACATTTCTGCATTGTGGGATTGTTTAATTGTTATCTTTATTTATATTTGTTTAAATTCTGCATTTAATTTTTAATTTGGCATAGTCCTATTCACCCCCCCTCTAGGACTTTTAGCTCGGTCTTTTCAGTATCATATACCCGATATCCTATAGTCAATGGGTGAGTCCAACTCAGGTGGTTCCCAAGAAGTCTGGAATCAACATCGTAGCCAATGCCAATAATGAACTCGTGCCAACTAGAGTTACTACTAGTTGGAGAATGTGCATTGACTATAGGAAATTGAATACCGTCACGAGGAAGGACCACTTTCCTTTACCCTTCATTGATCAAATTTTGGAAACGGTAGCTGGTCATTATATTACTGTTTCCTTGACGGATATTCGGGCTACAATCAGATTGAGATAGCCCTTGAAGATCAAGAAAAGACCATGTTCATATGTCCTTTTGGCACCTTTGCTTACTGAAGGATGCCATTTGGATTGTGCTATGCTCCCGTCACTCTTCAGCGATGTATGATGAGTATTTTTTCTGATATGGTGGGGAAATATCTAGAAGTCTTCATGGACGATTTCTTAGTTTTTAGTCCATCCTTCAGTGAATGCGTAGAAATTTTGAAAAATGTGCTGAAGTGATGTGAGGAAGAGAATTTGGTACTCAATTGGGAGAAATATCATTTCATGGTTCATAAGGGAATTGTCCTTGGATATATCATCTCGTCCAAGGGAATTGAGGTAGATAAGGCTAAAATTGATCTAACTCTAACCTACCTCCACCCAAGAACATACGAGACGTGCAATCCTTCTTTGGACACGATAATTTTTACAGGAGATTTAATAAGGACTTTAGTAATCTCTCTCGTCCTCTATGTAATCTACTTCAAAAGGATGCACCATATGAGTGGACTGAGCAATGTCAAGAAGCTTTCACTAAGGTTAAGGGCATGTTAACCACTTCACCTATCATGCAACCACCCGATTGGAGCCTTCCTTTTGAACTTATGTGTGATGCGTCTGACTATGCTCTTGAGGCGATTTTAGGCCAGAGAAAAGAAAAAAGTCATATGTTATTCATTACGGAAGTAGAACTCTAAATCCTACCCAAGTGAACTACTTGACTACGAAAAAGGAACTCTTAGCTATAGTGTTCGCTTTGGACAAATTTAGGTCTTACTTGATCGGATCCAAGATCGTCATATACACAGATCATGTGGCACTCAATTATCTTCTTTCTAACACTACCAAAAAATCGAGCAAAGGCTACGGAGTATGGAAGCTTTTGGCTACGGATATAAACTGTAGCTAGTTTGCTACGGATTTAATCCGTAGCTAAAGCCTTCTTAATCTGTAGCTAAAACCTGCCTTCCACCCTGATCTTATTAGAGGTTGGTGGTGTTTGAGGGGCTTCATAGGGCCCATTGGAATATATGTGTTTTATCTAAGCCGTCCATAAATTTTGATATATAATTTCATTGGATGAGCCCAAAAAGTATGTAGATTTAAGGTCTAAGTGGACCACACCATAAGAAATAAAAAATAAATAAATTTGTATCATTAATATTTTATATGGTCCGCTTACAGCTTCGATCTGACTCATTTTTTGGATCAACCCTTAAAATAATCTTTTAAAATAAATGGATGGAGTAGATACGTAACATACATCACGGTGGGCCCCACAAGACCTAAAGCTACGCATAGACAAGAGTCGTCTGTCACCCGCCTCCCTCCAAAAGAGTCCTGCGCGCACCCATCTCCCAATCCAAATCCCTCACATCTCCCTCGCGCGCCCGTCCCTCTCCCAAAACCTAAACCGAGCATTCTTGCACCCGCGCCTCTCCTCTCTCTCTCTCTCCTCTTTCTCTCTCACGGCTGCTTTCGGATCTCTCCAGCTGCAGCGACCTGATAACCCATTAGGTTTCTAGATCTGCTTTTAGATCTATTTTCTGCACTTTGCAAGGTTTTTTGACTCGTTATGGTAGGGATTTACTAGATCTAGAACTAGGGTTTGGATTTCAGAAAATGCAAGTGAGAAGATGCTTTTTCTTTTTCCATTTTTCATCTGTGGATTTCTTGTGTAATTTTCAGGACTTTCTCCTCTCTGAGCTAAGAGAGTAAATAGACAGATCCGGATCTCATTCCACTCTCTTGTTAAACCAGACCCTTCCTCCTCTCTTTGAAGTTCTCAGCTCACTGTCCTTCTCCTCTCCTTGATTCCACAAGTAATTCTCGTTTCCCTTCTTTTGTCTTCTCGTTTTTTTTAAAAAATAAATTAAATTAGTCATTTGATTGATATTTCCCTAAATTCTGTTAATTGAATTCATGTGATTGTTTCTTACATTTGTTGGGACCAAACGATCAATCTCTCCACTTGATTTTCTTTCCTATGTTGTTGATGGCAATTGACTGACTCTAATTTGAATTTTGCGTGTTCCGCCCATTCATGCTAACAGAGTCGAGGGTTTATGGCTAGATTCTTTAGGTGGCTTTTTATGATGACATGATTTTGCAATTTTTCCTATTTGTAGGAAATTGCAAACGTGGACACCTGTTGCTGTTGTCATGTGTTGGTCGTGTGTTACTGTCAGTTTTGCTTCATAGCTCCATGCCAGTGTATTTCCAAGAGTAGGGGGTTTCATACTTTCCTTATGCTTGCCCTGTTCTTTTGTTGGAGACCCTGGTTTTTTCGTTGTGTCCTTACATTACATTGTATAGAGCATGTTCTACTATAGGTTCCTGTGCTCCCTAGCTTAAGTGTTTATTTCAGCTTTATAGATACAATGACAGGTGGTGTGTGCTCCCACTTTCTTTGAAAAAGCAAAAACATGAAGGAATTGTTAATGTGAAGCTTTCACTTGGTATCTGGGTTCAAGCCTAAATAATCCTTCTGGAGTGCCATTTGTTTGAGGAGCTATACTTATGGAAGGGAATGCTGCCATCCCAAATGTAATTTCTTAGTTTCCTTCTCCTGTGGAAATTTTATTAACTATGAGGTTGTGAGACCCGACCTGAGTTCTCATGTGTGCATGTGTGTGCATAAGTGTGCATTTCGTTCATTTTGGTCCCGCGGTCCTACCGGTCGAATCCTGATGACTCGCGACCCTTAGATTATGCTGTGGTCATCCTTAAGTTTGGTCACATAGACCCGACACGGATTGACCCGAGACACATGTCATCTTGTCCGTATCGGCGCCGCGATTCTAACGCCGCGTCCCATGCGTTAATCCGACGTGTACATCTCAAGTTATGAGCATTTCATCATGTGGCCCACTTTTTGTACAAATGTATGTGGACCCCACTCCTCCATGGCACAATTTTCCATGCACACCACACACACACACTACACTATTGCATGGAATAAACACTACCCACCCTAAACACTACCCACACCTAACCTACCCTAGCAACATTGTTATTGTCACCATAGGTTATGATTACTTCCCTTAAAAGGCTTTTCCCTCTCTTTCCCTCTCATTTCTCTCTCTCTCTCTCTTCTCTTCTTCTCCAGCAATTCCTCCATTTTCTCCAGCCCCTTTTTCCTAAAATACCTTCTCATCTAACCCTTCTCACTTGATCTTAACCATTGATCCATGTTGCTTGGAGCCTCTAGATGATGGTGATGTAAGTTTCAAGGTTGATCTAGGTGGGTGCTCTTAGATCTTTCTTCATTTCTTTCTTAGGAGCTTGTGGGACCCATCAAGTGGTGATGGAGGTCCCTCATGTCTCCATGGTTGAGGCCAATGGCCCTTTTTCCTTGCATGCATGATCCATGGATGGGGCCATTCTCCATGGACCCCATCATAGCATTTTCCTTTGATGCATGTCATTTTCCTTTCTTATGGCTGGATTATTTTTATTTTCTATTATTATATTCTTGATTTCCTGATGTGTGTGGCCCACTTAGTGGCCCCGGAATATCCAGACCGCCCAAGCAAAGTGGACGCCCATGGCTGTCCATTCCTTGGACATTGGCACTCTATTTGCTCCATTTTGGGCACATGCAATGGGTTTTATGGAGGGGGTATGGTCTGGATGTTTGTTGGGCCCACTGAGGTGGTCCATACCACAATTTCCATGGATTGATTTCCTATTTTTATAGTGATTATAATTATTTTAAATTCAGTATTATGTTGCTGTCCTAAAGCCATCTGGACAGATTTTTGAGCTGTCTTGAGCTCAGCTTTGTAGATGATTGGTGGGGTGTTTAGTCCCATTTGATATATACTTCTTAAAGGTGGGGATCTCACCTAGATGTTCCCCAAATTTTACCCTCATCCGTCCCTGTTTGATCACCCAAAAGAGTGGGCCAAGGAGGGTGGATAGTCCAGATTTTCTGGACTGTCTAGCAACTGTGCTTGTTATACAAACATAATTATCAGTCTGTTTCTGAAATGGTGGGCCACCTTCGTGGACCCCACCTTATTGTATACTTGTGTAGGGATGTTTGTCCTACATTTTCTTAAAATTTGGCAGACCTGGACCCACTCTAATGGGGTGCACAAATCAGGGGCAGCAGCATTGTTTCAGCAGTAGAATTTTGTTTTAAATACCTTGCTGTCCATAAATTGTAGGAGTTAAATAAAATATTTTTAATATCCCAAAAATTATAAAATTTTGCAGAGAGGTGTCCCACCCATGGTAGGGCCTATCTGCAAAATTTTAGGGCCAATGGACACCATTTGGGCATCCAAATGGGTGGGCCAATATAGTGGGCTGCCAGAAATTTCTGCTATGCAGTCCAGCAGCATAGTTTCATAAAAATAAATTTTAAAAAAATATATACTCAGAAGGTAGGCCATATTTCTAGGTCCCACCTTGTTGTGGGCTTAATGAGGGACCTTGGGTCCAAATTTCAAGAATTTTGGAGGCCCAGAACCCACCCATTTGATGGCCCAAATTCAGGACAGTTATATTCCAGCAGTATTTCACCCTGTACAGATTATATTCTTTAAATTAATTAAAATACTTTTGAGTATCTAAAAATTATGAAAATTTACAGGGAGGTAGTAAACTCATGGTAGAACCTACCTACCAAATTTTAAGTCTAATGGACCCATGTGCATACCGTGACAAGGCCCGGACTGGCCCACCACGTTGGGACGTCCAGGCCAGTCCGATTTTCTGAATAGCTTGTGTTATTCGAATTAATTAAATTATTTCTAGATGTCCAAAAATTCTGAACTTTTTTGGGGTTGTGGTCTACCTATGGAAGGACAATCCTGCAAATTTTCAGGGCCATCAGGGCCCTAGACTGACTGTGGTATGGCCTGTAAGTTGGGTCAGTTTTGGGCCAAATACTCAGGCCCAAATGACTAACCACCATGGCATGCCCCTACCTTGGGCTGCTGGGCCTGCATTCTAATGGCATGGCCCACTTGAAGTAAGTGTTGTATATCCCCCTTCTTATCTGGTGGGACCCACTGTGATGAGTGTGGGTCACCATGGGTCAGTAACCCATTTAAATTAAATAAATTTCTGGACTCCAAATAGCCCGAGAAGTGGGTGGGCTGGAATTCGGCAAGGGGCCCAAATTTGTGCATAGTTGATCTTTTGGAGCCGTGGCGGCCCACCAGATTTAAGGGAGTGTTGCACACACTCTTTGCCCTCATTCCTTAGACATTTTTGGGTTAATTAGTGCCCCTTGAGGCCCACCTTTGTGGTGGTTTGTGGGCTAACCTTAACAGAATTTTTGATAGCTTTATAGGCCCAATGGCTTGGAAACCAATCCCTTGTGCCCAAGATTGTGCAAGGGCTGACCTTATTGATTCATGGGCCCAATGGGCCGTCTACAAGCTGATCATGTGCATTTATTAGCCTTGATGCCCTCATGAAGTGCTTAATTGTGGGCTGACTTGTAAGGCCCGCATAAATGTATATTGTGGGGACTTTGCTAGATCTTTGGGCTGGTGTGGCAAGGCCCACACTGTCAGTATAGGCCTTGCCCATGTGTATTCTTCGATTTACGGGCTGCCCTCAAGTCCACCATAATGTATGAATTGGATGGCTTTTGTTTGGGCCATTTCTTTTGGGCCCATTATGTGATATATTATATGCATGTTTGTGTTAGCAAGTAGGCCTTGTGGACTCAGTTCTTTTGGATGGGCCCATTGATCTTAGGCCTATAGTCTCCTATCTATTGTGATGGGCTTAGGGACAATAATACACAAGAAGTTGGGCCCTTGGCTGCCCACTAAACTGACCCTGTACTTAGGCCAAAAGTGAGGCCCAACTCACTTGTGTTAAATGTGAAACTTGCCCATGTAAATGAATTACTGGGCTGCCCATGAAGCTCACCACAATAAATGGAATTATGACCTTTGTGGTTGGGCCCAAACCTTACTTGAGGGCCTACTATATGGCCTATGAGTTGGGCTTAGTGTATGGCCCATTAGGCCATGCATTGCTTGGGCTTTAGACCTTACATTATATGAGTAGTGGCGGGCTACCTCTTGGAAACCAGTTGAGGTTGGATGTCCTCCTGGGTGATCCTAAGGTAGGTCCATAGGTTCCTCTATGGATGGTTAAAGGCCCACCATAGACCCTAGGCCATTTGTTTAAGGCTCAATGTGTATGTATGTGGAACCTACCTTAATGCATGATTAGTCTAGGCCGTTCAAGCCTTGGATCACCCGATTATGGAAGCACTCTCTGCCTTGGGTTGCTGCTGGACTCACAACCCAGTAACAGGCCCACTTGATCTTTTCATGATTTATACACACTCTCCATCTGGTGGGTCCCCCAGTGAGTATAGTTGGCCTTCATGAGATCATTCCCACTTATTTGACTAATTTCTGGGCTTTCGCAAGCCCAGGAAGCAGAGTAGGCCGAACGTTTATTAAGGGGCCTTAAAATGTACATTGTTATGGCTGAAACTTTATTGGACATGGGACCCACCATATTGAGAACTTGTGTGCGTGTTGCATGCTTATGTTTTCTTATAATCTTTGGGCTTAATAAATGCATTTTTGGGTCACCTTTAGTGATCACATGAGGACCCCCATCTTAGATCAGATTTTTGGGGCATCCCATGGGCCCAGAGTGGGATGGGACGTCCCAGCTTGGCCCAACCATATATTGGGCCGACTTCCACCATTTTGATAGACTTGTGGGCTAAGATAAGGATAGTATTGGGCCATTGGTTGTCCACTTAAATTGTTAGTTATTGGGCTGATGTAGTTGGGCCCATTTCATCATCCAAACTTAAACTTATTTTGGGCCGTATATTGTGTATGCGGGCTGCCCACCAAGTCCAACTTAATGAATGGATTCTATGGCCATTGGGAATTGAGCCTCGGGCCTTAATTTCTCTCTTAGGGCCCATGTTGTTAAAAGTAGTATTGTATCTTTTTATGGCCTATTATGAGGAATGTATGTATGTGGTTAACTGTGTTCTTATCTTGAATGTAGGGCTTTGGGCCTTGTATCCATATAGTTCGTGGTTGAGATGCCTGTTGGAGAATGGTGGTTAAATGTCCCCATTATGGACCCCTATAGGCCCGTTTGTATCTAAATGTCATTAGATGCTCATCTTAAAATCTTGCTAGACTCACTTCTGTGTTACTTAGACACGTAGTTGTATGCTTAGTCTCGTGGGCTACCCCAGGTAAATGGGCCCCCACTAGAGGTATGATTCCTTATGGATATTGTCTAAATACTTGGTCTTGGTTCCTTCTTGGATAGGAGGAATGTAATATACATTGTGTATCGCCCTATAGTGTGATTAAATTCATCCTCATGACCATGTGCATCATTGTATGCTTGGTTGACACTGTGTGTGTGGTCATATTGGGCATTGCATGATACCTTCCCCAAGGGACGTAGTATCCCCTCTTGAGCACGTTGGATGCTTGGGATTGATGCATGGTTGATTGTGTGATTCATGCATCTGACATTGCATAGCATATGAGCATTATCGCCCTTGCTTCATCAGGGTTGTAACCTCCACAGATACATCGTGGATGGCCATGTTTGGACACCGGAAATGTTACTTGAGCATACCGGGTGCATAGGATGCCCATGGGTGAAATTCTCAAAACTTCCATGGTACCAGGATCTGCTCCAACGGCGTGACCGGGTGGTATATATGAGCGCATGAGGGCCTTATACCATTAGGCTGCGACTCCCACTTGTCGTGTAGTCGGTTGGATAGGGGTGTGGCCTTACTACTTTGATGTAAGGGGGCATTGCTAGGTGAGTCCGACCGGCTCGTGAATGGGTCCGCTACCTTCGAGGCCTTCTTGGTGATTGGTCGTCCGCATGACGGTAGTGAGGTCTCTTACGCTCGTTTGATTTGTCATGGGGAGTCTGTAGAGCGGCGATCATCCAGCGATGTAATGGACCCCGGTGATTTCCTTATGATGGAAATGTATTTGATATGTGGATTGGATATGAGCACCGACATTACTTCTCATTGCATTTGCATCGGTCTGTGTAAGCCTCATATTGCATTACAGTACTCATTGCATTATAGTGCTCATCGCATTACAGTACTCATGGCATTACAGTACTCATTGCATCACAGTACTCATTGCATTATATAGCCTTGGTATGGCTTCCTGCATTATCGTACTGCCTTGGTATAGTTTCTTGCATTCATGATAGCCTTGGTAAGGTTAGTGGTATTGGTATTGATCATGACTCCCTTCTCGCATTCTCTATCTTCTTCCGAGCACTATTATCACCCACTTTCACCACCCTCTAAGCTTTACTATAAGCATGCACGATTGATGCGTGCGGAGATCCTAAGCGAGCATTGTAGCGAGAGCGTGGAGTAGAGTTGAGCTTGAGGACTCCGGTGTTCTTGACTCTTTTCTCTCTTTTCCCATTATCTTATGTATGTCCTTTTGGACCTGATGTAAGCTTGTAAAAGTTCAAATTCTTAGTGAATTTTGTGATATGTATCCTTTGTTACTTCCAGATGTACTTGCTGTGATCTTGGGTATGCTCGTATTGGTAATGATTATACTGTTATTAAAATCCTCCTTGTAGGATCCCAGGATCGGAACCTGCCTTCAGGAGCCGAGAATGGGGTACTACGGAGGCTGTTACGGCCAGAACCGGCCATCAGGTTCCTTGTGAGTACGGTTACCGAGTCTGGGGCGTGACAGAGGTCTTCTCCTTTTGTCTTGGATTTGATTGAGATCCTTTTATACTTTTTGTACCTTTCTAATACCAAAAGTAGAAAAAAGGTGCCTGCATTAAAAACATGGGGTGTAAATCCTTTCTATTTAAGAAAGTCTTTCTAATAATTAAGGAAGGTAAGTAGCAATTTGTGCAGGAAGGTTTTTTCTTTTTCTCATTTGTGGGACTCTTCTGTAATTCAAAATTATTTATATACAAGAATAATTGTGAATATTTCAAAGTCTTGGTTGAGTTTGTGACTTGTAACTTTAGTTCTGATTAATAAGATATAAATTGGCTATCACTCTCAGTTGTTTAAGCAGTTTTGGTTGGGTTTGTGACTTTACTATGGTTCTGGTTAATAAGATATAAATTGGTTATCCCTCTCAGCAGTTCAGGCATTGATAGTTCCCAGTTTTATGAGCTTGTAAGAATTACAACCCAAGTGCAGTATGGCCATGTAATGATGGATTTTGTTTCCTTATTGCAGGCCCCTGTTTACATGCTACCACATTCATGAACATGTTCGATAATAGCAAAAGGGGTGGGTAGTTCAATTGCAAGAAGAGAATCATTGCATGTCGGTTGCTTTCCATTTGTACAACTTCTCTCTATTTTTCGTTCTAACACAGAATCCATGTTTACCTCCATTTGTACAACTTTTCTCATCTTTTCTTTTTTCCTTTTTTATTTTCTTTTTCTTTGGTAATTTACCTTGACTGTTTTTTCTGATAATCTTGTAATTTGAGAATTTAGAACAGTTAAAAGCCTTTCAAACGTTAAAATCAGAAAAGGCTTTGAAGGGAAAGGAAGTGTAAGTAATAGAAGCATTGATTAGACATTGTGTTTTTGTCATTCTCTGTTTGCACTATCTTGATAAGTAGAGCCTCTGAATTCTAGCAGAGCTTCTGATGAAACCATACAACCAAGGGTGCCCCTAGAATCTTACTTGGCAAGCTTTTCTGCTCCAGAGGAAGTTCATGGTTTTTACAGCAGTGCCTCGAAGTCCAAGACTACAACAATCAAGTAAGCTTGGTGATATTCCTCACTTGTTCTATGTTTGCACATGCATTTATGCGTCAGAATACTTATAAGATGGTAACTTGGATAGTTACATCACAATAAGTATTTGCATATCTATGTTTAGTTGTATTTGCATAAGAAAATTTCCTTGTCTATTTATTCTTGTACTTTTATCTCATGGTATTGTGAAAATTGTTTCTTTAGTTTTTTTAGTATGAGATTCAGTTTTCGAATGATAGCTTCATGAACATGGTAGATACAAATGTGGTACTTGCGGCTATGGTTTGTTACTGTCTAAATAGATTCGATGCATGAGCAATTTGGTCTGCATCTTCTCAAATAACACTAGGGAGAAAGAAGTTCACAACTAGGACTTTTTATTTGGGCGTTTGATTTCCTTCCAAATCCAAAGTGGGATAAATCAACCCTTGATTTGGGCTGAAAATCAAGACATGGATGGTGTTACTGTTATGCACATTGACATTTAGTTGCCTTCCCCAAATCAATACTGAAGCAAATGCCTATCTGTTTTCACTTGTTATTTGGTATATCCATACAGTAGTTCTAGTTTTGATTATATCATTGCTAGCTTATGTTTTATGTGACACTCTTAGACAAGTTATGTAAATCTTTCTTGGATGGAAATCCTGTTTGAACTTCTTTTCATGAGCAAGGGACAAGTTTTATGTATGGAGCAAGTGATGCTTGAGTTTCAAAATCCATGATTACAGAAACATGAGTTATTGTCAAATGAAACTGTTTCTGGGCTGTTAATCAAATAAATAACAGTATTTTATGCACCAAAGTGCATTGATGTATATAAGGTTTTAAACTTCTATTCTTCACTTCTCTATCTCTTGATAGCAAAATTTACCTGGCAAGGGATCTTAGCAACACATACAATCCTAAATATGGACACTTAAGATGCTAATGTTGTGTTGAACCATATGTTTGTGAACACACATACATTCATTTGTATATGTACGAATATGCATATGAAGAGCTATGCATATTGAAAGAAGTAATTTTTTTTTTAAATGGATAATCAAAATATAATATTAGAAAGCGAGCAGAATACAGAAACAGGTCCATAACACAGCTCCAGTTCCACAAAACTATCTAATTTGGTAGTACCAAACTGCAGTAGGTAAGGGGACAAAATAGATGGTTCTATTTGGGGTTATTTATTTCCAGTCAGATTCAATAGGTAAACTAAAATATCTATTTTTTGTTTTATTGGTTACTAAAATATCCAGTTTATGGCAGAAACTAATCAAATGGTAGAAACTTGACCTTAGAGTCTCAGTTCCAATGATCTTGAGTCTTGACTCTTGGCCTTACTAGGATGTCATTCTCTAGTGAGTAGAGCTCATGATTTGATTGGCTTAAGGTGTTTCTATTTGATCGTCATTCTCCTTTTTTTAGGTAAATTATTTTGATGGATGTATTTTATACAGGTGCTGATATTGGTGGATTTTTTGGCAACCCTGAGCCTGAATTGTTAGTTCACTGGTATCAGTTAGGTGCTTACTATCCTTTCTTTAGAGGCCATGCCCATCATGACACTAAAAGGACAGAACCTTGGCTGTTTGAGTAATATATTTATTTAGTTTAAAAGAATGTTTAAAATGGAAATTTATACTTTGCACTTATATTGCATTGTGCATATTAAATTGCTAGCCTCTCTACCTGTTCCTCATAGCCTCTTTCTTGATTTTATTTTTTTGATGTCTCTCTTAATAAAAGTTGCTGTCATATATTAAAACAAACAAACATAAATAAATCCATGGCAATATTTTTCTATCTAAGACACTAATTCTATCTTTATGGTTCCTTTTCTGTTTATATGCATCCTGTGTTTTGCTAGCTTTAATGTGTAGATGTGCATTCAAAATTTAATACTTGATTCCTATTCGGACAAAGTAGAGATCTAATTCCTTTAAATTTGTATACACACCATATAGGCTAGATGGGATGTACAAATATACCAAGGTTTGGTTGGTTCACCAAATGTAGCCAATCATTATGTAGAAGTACAGCTATACTAGGAGCGAACCTAGTAAGCAATTCATTCTAGATTAATAAACCCTATATCTATGGTGTAAACCGTTTACATCCTCAAATGAAGAAATGTCAGGGTTATTTGTATTTTCATACATATATACATAGGCATGTACATCTATTCCCAAGTCTGCATGCTTGTAGTGTGTAGTGAGTGGCATAGGCTACATAGTGTGTAGGATAACTTTTAGATTTTTAATTACAATAATAGGAAAAATAGGGCAAATACTAAAAATAAAGATACTTCAGATTATTTCTTGTGCAAGTCCTATTCATCAATACTTCAGATTGTAATTATTCTTCACTCTACTTTATGCTTTTTTCCTTTCCTTTTCTTGCTTTTTCTTTTCTTTTCTAGCTTACTGTATCTTGAAGAGAGTCTTCAGTTTCACTACCAGCTTCCACTCTTTAATAGACAAGTCATCCCGATAATTTGATTTAAGTGTGTTAATAGATTTCCTCGAGATGTGGCTAACAAGCTCATCATCAATCTCAAAATGCCTGCCATACATCTTCTGTTGTTCTTCGGCGTTGGTGCTAGCCATCTTTATGGCCACCTTTTGGCCTTTCTTTGCTATATCAACCTGTTTGTGGTTAATCTCAATGGAAGCTATTTGTTCAATATTGATAAAATCCATTGAAGGAATACAGATTGGAGTGTCGACCTTTGCAATCCCTTCAAGGACATCAACACCTAAGATAATTGGATCTTTTTTGTTGAAACTGCAGTTCGGCATAATCTTTAGAACACAGGGGAGGGCTGTATCTTCTGCAGCTTCCATCTTCTTTTCTTCCTTAAGATTGTCAATATAAGCCTTGAAATGATCAAACAAGTGATAGATAATATTGCTTGGAAACCTCTATAATATAAATTAATTTAGAGAAAGAGAATTATAGATCAAAGGGGGAGATGATCAAAACCTTTTGTGTTGGCACAGACAATTCCAACGCTTATGCTCAGGCAAAGTGTGAATAGTCCAAGGAATATAAAATTCAACGGATGACTCTGCCGATATGGATACAAGGGGCACAACACTGCACATTGGAGAGTATGAGGTATGTTAATTACTTGTTGATTGGATGTTAGAAGACATTTCATGAAGATGAAATTAATTTAGCATGCAGAGCATTAGACAAAATATTTGGATTTTTCTTAAAATGTGTAAATTATCTGGGAAGCCTGACCTGCATCCATATGGATGGGACAGGAGGCTGGATGAAACAAATGTTTACCTAAGCAGGTAAGCTCCTCATATCTATGTTGTAATTACAGTTATCTATAATAATAATAATACGTCCATTATAGTGCATTCACAATAGTTATCATTGTGGTTACAGTTATTCATTATGTGACAGGTTTTCAGGTGAGATGAATGAGTTTCAAAACAAAATAGTTTACGATTTTGAGAAGAGATTCCTAGGATGTATGTGTGTTTTAGGGGCCATCTGCACCTTGGAAGCATATAATGGAAGGTAAGGAAAACCCTTGAGTTCCCTTCTTTGAATCATGAAAAGGTATTTGTGTTGAATCACATGCATTTGTGCTGAATCCCATGCATTGGCAATATTAGGCATTCTCATGAGCAGGACATGCATAATTCCCTAAAAATTGATGGAGTAGACCCGGATGTGCGTCGGAGCTATTCGGATGTTGAGCGGGGATCCCTGGAAGGTGGGAACCGCTGTTATGACCATAATGAAGCTATCCATTTCCTATGGACAGCATTGGAGGGGTCTGACCACTTAGATAGGCCATGTATATGTATTTGCTCGAAATTAATGGAGCAGACCCGAATGTGTGTCGGAGCTATCCAGATGAGCGGGGGTCCCTGGAAGGTGGGAACTGCTGTTATGACCATGATTAAGCTGTCCATTTCCTATGGATAGCATTGGAGGGGCCTGACCATTTGGACAGGCCATGTTTATGTATTTTCTCAAAATTAATGGATCAGACCCGGATGTGCATCGGAGCTCTCCGGATGAGCGGGGGTCCCTGGAAGGTGGGAACCGTTGTTATGACCATGATGAAGCTGTCCATTTCCAATGGACAACATTGGAGGGGCCTGGCCATTTGAACAGGCCGTGCTTATTTATGTATTTGCAGGTACCACACCCTTAACCTATAACTAAAACCAAAACATCTAACCTAAACACGAACCCAATCTCAAATCCCAAAACCTATAACCAAAACCAAAACTTATAACCTAAACCCGAACCCATTCTCAAATCTCAAAACCTATAACCTAAACCTAAACCTAAACTAAAACCTATAAACTAAACTAAAACCAAAACCTATAATCTAAACCTAAACCTTAACCAATAACCTAAATTCGAACCCATTCTCAAATCCAAAAACCGAAACCTTAACCAAAACCTATAACCTAAACCAAAACCAAAACCTATAACCTAAACCCGAACCCATTCTCAAATCCAAAACCTAAACCTTAAAAAAACCTATAACCTAAACCAAAACAAACACCAAAACCTATAACCTAAACCCGAACCCATTCTCAAATCCCAAAACCTAAACCTTAACCAAAACCCTATAACCAAAACCAAAACTAAAACCTATAACCTAAACCATAAACCATACTTAAATCCCAAAACTAAAACTATAACCTAAACCTAAACCTCAACGTATAACCTAAATCCAAACCCATTCTCAAATCCAAAACCTCGAACCTTAACCAAAACCTATAACCTAAACCAAAACCAAAACCTAAAACCTAAACCCTAACCCATTCTCAAATATAAAAACCTAAACCTTAACCAAAACCTATGACCTAAACCAAAACCAACACTAAAACCTATAACCTAAACACCGAACCCATTCTCAAATCTAAAAACCTAAACCTTAACCAAAACCTATAACCTAAACCAAAATCAAAACTTATAACCTAAACCGAACCCATTCTCAAATCCCAAAACCTACAAAGTAAACCTAAACCTTAACCTAAACCTAAACCAAACCAAACCTAAGACCTGTCCAAAACCAAAACCTATAACCTAAACCCAAACCCATTCTCAAATCCCAAAACCTATAACCTAAACCAAAACCAAAACATATAACATAAACCCGAACCCATTCTCAAATCCCAAAACCTACAACCTAAACTCAAACCAAAACCTATAACCAAAAACCAAAACCAAAACCTATAACCTAAACCTAAACCTTAACCTATAACTTAAACCCGAACCCATTCTCAAATCCAAAACCTAAACCTTAACCAAAACCAATAACCTAAACAAAACCAAAACCTATAACCTAAACCCGAACCCATTCTCAAATCCAAAACCTAAACCTTAACCAACACCTATAACATAAACCAAAACCTATAACCTAAACACTTAACCCATCCTCAAATCCCAAAACCTATAACCTAAACTAAAACCAAAACCTATAACCTAAATCCGAACCCATTCTCAAATGCCAAAACCTATAACCTAAACCTAAACCTTAACCTAAACCTAAACCAAAACCTATAACCCAAAACAAAACCAAAACCCATAACCTAAACCCGAACCCATTCTCAAATTCTAAAACCTATTACCTAAACCAAAACCAAAAAAATAACCTAAACCGAACCCATTCTCAAATCCAAAAACCTAAACCCAAACCAAAACCTATAACCTAAACCAAAACTAAAACCTATAACCAAAACTAGAACCCATTCTCAAATTTAAAAACTTAAACCTTAACTAAAACCTATAACCTAAACCAAAACTAAAACCAAAACTTATAACCTAAACCCGAACCCGTTCTCAAATCCCAAAACCTATAACCAAAACTAAAACCAAAACCTATAACCTAAACCCGAACCCATTCTCAAATGCCAAAACCTATAACCTAAACCTAAACCTTAACCTAAACCTAAACCAAAACCTAAAACCTAAACCAAAACCAAAATCTATAACATAAACCCGTGCACCCATTCTCCATCCCTAAACCTATAACCTAAACCAAAACCAAAACCAATAACCTAATCCCGAACCCATTCTCAAATCCAAAAACCTAAACCAACTTAACCAAAACCTATAACCGAAAACCAAAACCAAAACCTATAACCTAAACCGAACCCATTCTCAAATCCCAAAACTTATCACCGAAACCTAAACCCTAACCTTAACATAAACCTAAACCAAAACCTATAACCTAAACCAAAACCAAAAGCCTATAACCTAAACCCTAACCCTTTCTCAAATCCCAAAACCAAAACCTAAACCTAAAACAAAACTAATGCCTAAACCAAAACCGAAACCTATAACCTAAACTTTAAAAACCATTCTCAAATCCTAAAACCTATAACCTAAACTAAAACCAAAACCTATAACTATAACCTAAACCAAAACCAAAACCTATGGCCTAAGCCCAAACCCATTCTCGAATCCAAAAAACCTAAACCTTAACCAAAACCAATAACCTAAACCAAAACCAAAACCTATAACCTAAATACGAACCCATTCTCAAATCCCAAAACCTATAACCTAAACAAAAACCTTAACCTAAACCTAAACCTAACCCATTCTTAAATCCAAAAACTTAAACCTTAACCAAAACCTATAACCTAAACCAAAACCAAAACCAATGACCTAAACTCAACCCTTTTCTCAAATCCTAAAACCTATAACCTATACCTAAACCTTAACCTAAATGTAAACCAAAACCTATAACCTAAACCAAAACCAAAACCTATAACCTATACCTGAACCCATTCTAAAATCCTAAAACTTATAACCTATAACCTATAACTATAACCAAAACCTATAACCTAAACCCGAACCCATTCTCAAATCCCAAAACCTAATATCCTAAACCAAAACCAAATCCAATAACCTAAACCCGAACCCATTCTCAAATCAAAAACATAAACCTTAACCAAAACTTGTAACCTAAACCAACTAAAACCTATTACCTAAACCCGAACCCATTCTCGAATCCAAAAACCTAAACCTTAACCAAAACCTATAACCTAAACCATAACCAAAACATATAACCTAAACCTGAACCCATTCTCAAATCCCAAAACCTAGAACATAAACCAAACCTTAACCTATAACCTAAACTCGAACACATTCTCATATCCAAAACCTAAACCTTAACCTAAACCAAAACCAAAACATATAACCTAAACCCGAACCCATTCTTAAATCTAAAAACCTAAACCTTAACCAAAACCTATAACCTAAACCAAAACCTATAACCTAAACTCGATCCCATTCTCAAATCCAAAACATAAACCTTAAACCAAAACCTATAACCTAAACCAAAACCAAAACATATAACCTAAACCCAAACCCATTCTCAAATCCTAAAACCTATAACCAAACCAAAACCAAAACCTATAACCTAAACCCGAACCCATTCTCAAATCCCAAAACCTACAACCTAAACCTAAACCTTAACCTATAACCTAAACCCGAACCCATTCTCAAATCTAAAAGCCTAAACCTTAACCAAAACCAATAACCTAAATAAAAACCAAAACCTATAACTTAAACTCCGAACCCATTCTCAAATCCAAAAACCTAAACCTTAACCAAAACCTATAACCTATAACCTAAACCCGAGCCCATTCTCAAATCCAAAAACATATAACCTAAACCAAAACTAAAACCTATAACCTAAACCCGAACCCATTCTTAAATGCTAAAACCTATAACCTAAACCTAAACCTTAACCCATTCTCAACCAAGATCAAAACCTATAACCTAAACCAAAACCAAACCTCAGAATTTAAACCGAACCCATTCTCAAATCCCAAAACCTATAACCTAAAAAAACCAAAACCAATAACCTAAACCCGAACCCATTCTCAAATCCCAAAACCTATAAGTTAAACCAAAACCAAAACCCGAACCCATTCTCAAATCCAAAACCTAAACCTTAAACCAAAACCTATAACCTAAACCAAAACCAAAACCAAAACCAAAACCTATAACCTAAACCCCGAACCCATTCTCAAATCCCAAAACCTATAACCTAAACCAAAACCAAAACTTATAACCTAAACCCAAACCCATTCTCAAATGCCCAAAACCTATACCCTAAACCTAATCTATAACCTAAACCTAAACCAAAACCTATAACCAAAACCCGAACCCATTTTCAAATCCAAAAAAAAAACCTTAACCAAAACCTATAACCTAAACCAAAACGAAACCAAAACCTATAACCTAAACCCGAACCCATTCTCAAATCCCAAAACCTAACCTAACCTTAAACCAAATGCAAAACTTATAACCTAAACCCGAACCCATTCTCAAATGCCAAAACTTATAACCTAAAAAACCTAAACCTTAACCTAAACTAAAACCAAAACCTATAACCTAAACCAAAACCAAAACCTATAACCTAAACCCGAACCCATTCTCAAATCCCAAAACCTATAACCTAAACCAAAACCAAAACAAATAACCTAAACGCGAACCCATTCTCAAATCCAAAACCTAAACCTTAACCAAAACCTATAAGCTAAACCAAAACTAAAACCTACAACCAAAACCCGAACCCATTCTCAAATCCAAAAAACCTAAACCTTAACCAAAACCTATAACCTAAACCAAAACCAAAACCAAAACCTATAAGCTACTCCCCCAACCCATTCTCAAATCCCAAAACCTATAACCTAAAAACCAAAACCAAAACCAAAACCTATAAGCTAAACTCCGAACCCATTCTCAAATCTTAAAACTTATAACCTAAACCAAAACCAAAACTTATAACCTAAACCCGAACCTATTCTCAAATGCCAAAACCTATAACTTAAACCTAAACCTAAACCAAAACCTATAACCAAAACCCGGACCCATTCTCAAATCCAAAACCAAAACCTTAACCAAAACCTATAACCTAGACCAAAACCAAAACCAAAACCCATAACCTAAACCCGAACCCATTCTCAAATCCCAAAACCTATAACCTAAACCAAAAGTAAAACTTATAATCTAAACCCGAACCCATTCTCAAATGCCAAAACCTAAACCTAAACCTAAACCTAAACCTAAATCAAGCCAAACCTATAACCTAAACCAAATCCAAAACCTATAACTTAAACCCGTACCCATTCTCAAATCCCAAAACCTATAACCTAAACCAAACCAAAACCAATAACCTAAACCCGAACCAATTCTCAAATCCAAAACCTAAACCTTAACCAAAACATATAACCTAAACCAAAACCAAAACATATAACCTAAACCCGAACCCATTCTCAAATCCCAAAACCTATAACCAAACCTAAACCTAAACCTAACCTAAACCTAAACCAAAACCAATAACCTAAACCAAAACTAAATCCTATAACCTAAACCCGAACCCTTTCTCAAATCCCAAAACCTATAACCTAAACCTAAACCTAAAACCTATAACCTAAACCAAAACAAAACCTAAACCTAAACCCGAACCCATTCTCAAATCCCAAAACCTATAACTTAAACAAAAAAACCTATAACCAAAACCAAAACCAAAACCTATAACCTAAACTAAAACCAAAACCTATGACCTAAACCCGAACCCATTCTCAAATCCAAAAACCTAAACCTTAACCAAAACCTATAACCTAAACCAAAACCAAAACCTATAACCTTAACACGAACCCATTCTCAAATTCCCAAAACCTAAAACCTAAACCTAAACCTTAACCTATAACCTAAACTCGAACCCATTCTCAAATCCAAAATCTAAAACCGTAACCAAAATCTATAACCTAAACCAAAACTAAAACCTATAACCTAAACCCGAACACATTCTCAAATCCCAAAACCTATTACCTAAACCTAAACCTTAACCTAAATGTAAACCAAAACCTATAACCTAAGCCAAAACCAAAACCTATATCCTAAACCCAAACCCATTCTCAAATCCCAAAACCTATAACCTAAAGTAAAACTAAAACTGAAAAGGCCTAGCTATATGTCCTAGAGAGGGGGGTGAATAGGACTATGCCAAATAAAACTTATAACAACGAAATTAAAAAGAATATGATAGGCAAAATAAATCACAGTGCAGGAAAGTAAAACAACCTCAAAAATCAGATCTTGAGAGGTTGATGCAAAAGTTGTTCTAAGGACAACCTTTCACTAAAAACCAGAGTTTATGGTAGGACAACCTTATTTCTAGAAAGATCTTTATATCAAATCTTAAAACAAAGAGGAATACAGAAATAAGCACAAACTGAAATAAATTGTAATCACAAATGTATTGTTCTAGGGACAGCCATACACCATAAAAATGGCAGGACAACTTGCTGGAACAACTTTAAAGGAAATTGAATTTCAAGCAGATAAAGGAATAGCAGAAAGTAAATTCTAAACTATTACAAAATTCCCACAATGCTTGAATTAAATGATTACAACATTCACCACCACACATACATCCCACAAATAAATAATTAAATATTAGAAATGTAAATCATTCAACCACAACACAAGGGATTATAGTGGTTTACCTGTGTGTTCACTAACTGTTAAATAACAGTCACACAGAATGCTACTCCACTCCTAATATCCTCACACAGAGGATATTAGTGTTCACTAAGAAAATAGGTTTTCACAGGTTCACTCAAAACCTTTACAATTGTGTCTTCGTCTGTGGGCTTACACAATTAAAAACCCCAAATTCCCGAAGTTTTCCGGCTCTCCTCGATAACCAATACAACAAGATTTTTCTAGCAAATCTTGAAAGAAACCAAAACAGAAAGGAATTTATAATTAAATATAAAATACCTGATTATCTCCTTCGTTGTAGCAGCCCGGTAGAACCAAGTCAGAGTAAATGAATGAATGTCCAAGTTCAATGTCCAGTACTCAATTACAATGGTTCTAGTTCTAATAGATTGTAAATTAAACCAACTAGGGCTTGCCTTAATTAATTTTGATTCCAAAGAAAGGGAATAACAATTCCTCTTATCAAATTATATTGGAATAGCATAAATAAAATCAATTAAAGAAGGTTAAAGAAAGAGAATATTAAATAAGCACACTTAGCTTAGATGGAGCACTGAATTATCACTCAGAAGTTTGATGAAGATTGGCTTGAATAGATTAATTAATTCCTTGAATTCTTCTGAGATTTGTGCTCTATTTATAGGTGAGAAGATCGCGTCTTCGACTGGTCTAGGGAGCTCTTCGATTAGTCGAAGAAGTAACAGATTTGAAAAAAATTGGGCGCGATAAGCTTTGACTGTTCTACGACTGGTCGAATGTCACCTTCGACTGGTCATAGGTCAATTTCGACTGGTCGAAGGTCTCCTTCGACAGGTCGAAGATCCTGTAATTAATCGCTGGACTTTGAGTTGAAGATTTTCAACTGGTCGAAGAAGCAGTCGACACTGTTCCTTCGACTGGTCAAACAGATTCCTGGACTGGTCAAAGCCTAACAGAAAATATGCGAATTTTGTAACAAACTCACTACTAATCGAGGAATTTCTTGGACTGGTCGAAGCAAAGCTAGGACTAGTCGAAGAAAGCCTAGGACAAGTCTTCGAACTGCTCAAACTCATGTAACATAAACATATGACTTATGTATCCAAAATGGCCTACTTCTAAGGTCAACCTATGGTCAATTAAACCCCAATCATGAAGTAAGGATATTGAAAATATTAGGAACAAGTGACCTTGAAGTTTAAGCCTTAAAGTCTTGATGTAGCTCAACCTCGAAAGTGTCCTGAGTTCTTTACGAACTGCCTTGTACTCTTCTTAAAGTCTTGCATTCTCGAGTCTTGTCTTGTGAGCAATACTTGAGAGCTTCACTTATGCAAGTTATATAACAGTGATTTTGGTATCACGAATTTAACAACCGACAAGGATAAAGAATATAGCACTTACAATCTCCCCCTTGGTTAAATTAGTGACAAAACACATAGCCAAGATAAACATAAAGTAGAACAACTGGTTAAAGAAACATGAACCAGTTAATATCAACTGGCTTACCTGCAAATTAATATTCAATAGTCAACATTCAACTACTCCTCTCACAATCACATCGTTACTCCCCCTGAGTAACATAACCAATGCTACTCCTCTCATAATCACATCGTTAAGAACAAACCATTCTCCCCCTTTTTGTCACAATATGACAAAGGAAACAACAATAAAGGAGAACTAAATAAAGGGATATATGAGAGTAAACATGAGGAGTTACGAGATTATAGCAGAAAAATAAATAGTCTCCAACTCAAAATCAGCATACTTGCACAAAGAATAAATACCCAACATAAAACTAATCAGACAATAGTATCCAACTCCAAATCAGTCAACTTAGTGCTAAGTTTTAAAGTTATTACAGACCAGAAAATCCCATATAAACTAATCAGAACTAGAACCAGATGATGGAGCAGGAATAGAGGATCAAGTTGGTGCATGCCTTTGTTTAATCGCCTAAGATATTTGCGCATGTACTTGAATTGTAAATCATGAGCAACCAACATGTTTTCCATCTTTTCATTTATATTCTCAACTTTACCCTCCAATGCACTCAAACATGCATCAAAATCAGATGGTTCAAAATCTGGATCATTTGTTGAATCAGAATCCAGTTCCTCAAAGATGTCATCCATATTAATGTCATCACTAGCTTCTTCATGAAAACCACCACCATCACCACCTTGTTCAGGAAGTAATTTCAGCTTCATGTTATTGAGATTAGAATTGTTGAAAATCAGATGATGGATAGGTGCCTCATTAACCGGCATATCGACCAACATATGTGTAGCCAATACAGTCATTAAATAGCCAAAAGGAATGTCACTATGACCAGGATAGAGTCTAAACTGAAGAATGAAATGACAGATTAAGTATGGTAAACAAATCTGAGTACCACTGGCAATAGCATGGATAACACGAACCATAAACGAAGTCAAGTCAGTTTTATTACCCGAACAAGGATACAAATTAGACACAAAGATTCTGTGGAGAACTCTGTATTTGGGTAACAAATACCTTCTGGGAAGCGCATTCCCTTTTTTAGTCCAGTGAACATTCATGTTGCACAAGTCTCTAGTGAGCATACGTTTTTCAGAAATTGAGGGTTTATCAGTCAAATTATGAACAAGAATACCCTCATCATTTACAGGAATGTCCATAAGGGCTGAAATTAAAATATGATCAATGTCAAATGACCCTTCACTAGTAGTTATTTTAAAAGTTAAATTATCCTGTGAGAAGTCACTAATACATATAAACATGGATTGGGCAATGGACTGATATGCTGGCCCACCCTAATGTAATAAGTTAACCCAACCTACAGCTTCAAGCATAGGAAGGATGTCAAAAGGTGCAATATGATTAATATCAACAGGATGTTCAACAATAACATTACGTGATCTAATGTCCATAACATAAGATGAGTCATCATTGGGAACAAGAACATGATGCTTGGTCGATCTGGAGGAAGAAGAAGGACAGCGGGAAGTAGTTTTTCTACCTCTAGTAGCCATTAGTAACAACAATAACAAAGAAATAAGAAGTTGCAAAGGATTGAGAAGTGGGTTTACTCAAAACAGATTTTTCTTAATCTAAACCCCAAATCTCAATGAAATCAAAAATAGAAAGCTTCAAACTAGAAAAGGAAACAATCTAGACATAGATCTGCAAGAAAAACACAAATGAAATACTAACCTTGAAGAACAAGAACAATGGGTTCGACAAGTTGAAGCTCGGCTCCTTAGAAAAGAAAAATGAAATGAGGAAGAAAGTAAAATCTCCAATTTTAAAGTGATTCCCGAGATCTACGACTGGTCGAGTATACTCATGACTGGTCGAAGAATGTCCAAAAATTCATTTTTCTTGCAAATAAATAAAAAATTGGAATTCAACCTAGCAAATATATACACTATAATACAAGTAGGCATAAATAATCATTTTAAAAAGCACATGCCAAGATCAAATTTCATCTTTTTAAACCTGCTTTTATCAAGAGGGTTTGTGAAAATATCAGCTCGCTGATCTTCGGCAGGAATATATTCTAGAGATATAACTTTTTCTTCTACCAATTCTCGAATATAATGAAATCTAATGTCAATGTGCTTAGTACGAGAATGCTGAATAGGATTTTTTAAAATATTTATCGCACTGGAATTATCACAATGGAATAACATAGAATCCTGTTTAATTCAATAATCACTTACCATTCGTTGCATCCAAACAAGTTGTGCACATGCATTACTAGCTGCGATATACTCAGATTCAGCTATTGAAAGTGATATAGAATTTTGTTTCCAACTAAACCAGGAAACTAGACAACTTCCAATGTAAAAGCAACCACCACTGGTTGATTTTCTATCATCTAGAATACTAGCCCAGTCAGCATCCGAGTACCCAGCTAATTGGACACTAGTCTCATGAGGATACCAGAGACCAAGATTTACAGTACTTGCAACATATCTAATAATCCTTTTAACAGCAATCAAGTGCAATTCTTTTGGATTAGATTGATATCTTGCGCAAATACCAACACTTAGAGAAATATCAGGTCTACTAGCAGTTAAATATAACAAACTACCAATCATACTCTGATAAAGTTTTGAATCAGCATTTTTACCATTAGAGTCTTTTGAAAGTTTCAGGGTAGTACTCATGGGAGTATCGAAATTCTTGCCATTCTCAAATCCAAATCTCTTGATTAGATTCAAAGCATACTTAGATTGAGAAATGAATATTCCTTCAGGTTGTTGCTTTACTTGCAATCCAAAGAAATAAGTCAATTTCCCAACCATGCTCATTTCGAACTGTGATTTCATCAAATATGCAAACTCAGTAGTCAAGTTAGTACAGGTTGATCCATAAATGATATCATCAACATAAGTCTGTACCATTAAGATATGATCATTATGTTTTTTAACAAACAGAGTTTTATCAACAGATCCCATTTGAAAGTTATGACTTAAAAGAAATTTTGTTAGTTTCTCATACCAAGCCCAAGGTGCTTGTTTTAATCCATAAAGTTCCTTTTTAAGCCGATACACATGATCAGCATTTTTGGGATCTTCAAAACCCATTGGCTGTTCAACATATACTTCTTCATGTAAATCACCATTTAGAAAAGAACTTTTCATATCCATTTGATATATCTCTATCTTTCTAAAACATGCAATGGATATAAATAGTCTGATAGATTCAAGACATGCTACTGGTGTAAAAGTTTCATCAAAATCAATTCCTTCAATTTGAGTATAACCTTGTACCACTAGTCTAGCCTTATTTCTAATTATATTTCCACACTCGTCAGACTTATTTTTGAAAATCCATTTTGTTCCAATGATGTGTTTATCTTTAGGTCTTGGTACGAGATACCAAACATCATTTCTTACAAATTGGTTAAGTTCTTCTAGCATCCCAACAATCCAGTTCTCATCAGCAAGAGCTTCTTTTACATTAGATGGTTTTATTTGGGATGTAAAACATACATAATTACATATATCCTCAAGTTGTCTACGGGTGTGAACACCGGTGAGACGGTTTCCAAGTATTTGAGTGGTTGGATGATCTTTAACAGTCGTCAACTCAGAGTTAGTCTGATTCGATGAAGTATCGGGTTTATCAATGATTAGTACTTCATCATTATCTGAATTAGGGATTAAACGATTTAAGTGATCATCAATGACAACATTGATGGACTCTTGAATAACACCAGTTCTTTTGTTCATAACCCTATAAGCACGACTGTTTAAGGAATATCCTAGAAAAATCCCTTCATCACTCTTTGCATCGAATTTTCCCAAATTTTCACGATCTCATAAAATATAGCATTTGCTGCCAAAAACTCGAAAGTATTTGACAGTAGGTTTTTTATTGAACCACAATTCGTAAGCCGTTTTATTATTATCTTTGCTAGTGTAGACTCGGTTAATAATATAAAAGTCAGTGTGTTAATGACTTCAAACCAAAGATTTTTTAGAGAGCTTCATGTTATTCAACATGACATTAGCCATTTCTTGAAGTACCCTATTCTTTCTTTCCACAATTCCATTTTATTGTGGAGTTTTGGGAGTTGAGAATTCATGTAATATTCCTTGGTCGGTACAGAACTTCTCAAAATTGTTATTCTCAAATTCAAATCCATGATCACTACGAATCTTACTGATTTCAGAAGATTTTTCAGTTTGAATCCTTTTGAGAACTTTTCTTACTTCTTCAAGGGTTTCAGATTTTATCACACCCTAGACTCGGTAACCGGACTCACAAGGAACCCGATGGTCGGTTCTGGCCGCAACAGCCTCCGTAGTACTCCATTCTCGGCTCCTGAGGCAGGTTCCGATCCTGGGATTCTACAAGGAGGATTTTCATAACAGTATAATCATTACCAATACGAGCATACCCAAGATCACAGCAAGTACATCTGGAAGTAACAAAGGATACATATCACAAAATTCACTAAGAATTTGAACTTTTACAAGCTTACATCAGGTCCGAAAGGACATACATAAGATAATTGGAAAAGAGAGAAAAGAGTCAGCAACACTGGAGTCCTCAAGCTCAACTCTACTCCACGCTCTGCTGCTACGACGCCTGCCTAGGATCTCCTGCACGCATCAATCGTGCATAAGCTTATAAAAAGCTTAGAGGGTGGTGAAAGTGGGTGATAATAGTGCTCAGAAGAAGATAGAGATTGCAGAAGGGAGTCATGATCAATACCAATACCACTAGCCTTATCAAGGCTATCATGAATGCAAGAAACTATACCAAGGCAGTACGATAATGCAGGAAGCCATACCAAGGCTATATAATGCAATGAGTACTATAATGCGATGAGTACCGTAATGCAATGAGTACTGTAATGCAATGTGAGTACTGTAATGCGATGAGTATTATAATGCAATGTGTACTGGGCACCATGCTAAGGTGATGCAATATGAGGCTTACACAGCCGATGCAAATGCAATGCGAAGTAATGCCAGTGCTCATATCCAATCCACATATCAAGTACATTTCCATCATAAGGAAATCACCGGAGTCCATTACACTGCTGGATGACTGCCGCTCTACAGACCCCGCACAGTCAAATGAGCGTAAGAGACCTCACTACCCTACTTGCAGACAGCCAATCACCAGCAAGGCCTGAAGGTAGCGGACCCATTCACAAGCTGGTCAGACTCAGCCTAGCAATGCCCCCTTACATCTGGCGAGTAAGGCCACACCCCTATCCAACCGACTACATGACAGTGGGAGTCGTGGCCTAATGGTATAAGGCCCTCATGCGCTCATATATACCACCCGGTCACGCCGTTGGAGCAGATCCTGGTACCATGTAAGTTTTAGGAATTTCACCCATGGGCATCCTATGCACCCGGTATGCTCAAGTAACATTTTCGGTGTCCAAACATGGCCATCCACGATGTATCTGTGGAGGCTACAACCCTGATGAAGTAAGGGCAATAATGCTCATACGCTATGTAATGTCAGATGCATGAATCACACAATCAACCATGCATCAATCCCAAGCATCCAACGTGCTCAAGAGGGAATACTACGTCCCTCGAGAATGCAACATGCAATGCCCAATGACACAATCATAACCACACACATAGTGTCATCCAAGCATACAATGATGCGCATGGGTCATGAAGATGGGTATAGACGCATTATGTGGCGATATATAAAGTAGTACACTCCTCCTATCCAAGAAGGGACCAAGACTAGGTATCTAGACAATATCCATAAGGAATCACACCTCTAGTGGGGGCCCATTTACCTGGGGTAGCCCACGAGACTAAGCATACAACTACGTGTCTAAGTAACACAGAAGTGAGTCTAGCAAGAGTTTAAGATGAGCATCTAATGACATTTAGATACAAACGGGCTTATAGGGGTCCATAATGGGAACATTTAACCACCATTCCCCAACAGGCATCTCAACCACAAACTATATGGATACAAGGCCCAAGGCCCTACATTCAAGATAAGAACACAGGTAACCACATACATACATTCCTCATAATAGGCCATAAAAAGATACAATACTACTTTTAACAACATGGGCCCCATGAGAGAAATTAAGGCCCAAGGCTCAATTCCCAATGGCCATAGAATCCATGCATTAAGTTGGACTTGGTGAGCACTTTTCACATACACAATATACTGACCCAAAATAAGTTTAAGTTTGATGATGAAATGGGCCCAACTACATCAGCCCAATAACTAGCAATTTAAGTGGGCAACCAAGGCCCAATACTATCCTTATCTTAGCCCACAAGTCCATCGAAATGGTGGAAGTTAGCTTAATATATGGTTGGGCCAAGTCGGACGTCCCAACCCACTCTGGCTCATGGGATGCCCCAAAATCTGAGCTAAGATGGGGTCCTCATGTGATCACTAAAGGTGACCCAAAAATGCATTCATTAAGCCCAAAGATTATAAGAAAACACAAGCATGCAACACGCACACAAGTTCTTAATATGGTGGGTCCCATGTCCAACTAAAGTCTCAACTATAACAATGTACATTTAAGATCCTTTGATAAACTTTTGGCCCGTTTGACTTCTTCGGGTCTCGCTAAGGTCCGCAATTACTTAACTATATGGGAATAATCTCATGAAGGCCAACTATACTCACTGGGGGACCCACCAGATGGAGAGTGTGTATAAATCATGAAAAGATCAAGTGGGCCTGTTACTGGGTTGTGAGTCCAGTAGCAACCCAAGGCAGAGAGTGCTTCCATAATCGGGTGATCCAAGGCTTGAACGGCCTAGACTAATCATGCATTAAGGTAGGTTCCACATACATACACATTGAGCCTTAAACAAATGGCCTAGGGTCTATCGTGGGCCTTTAACCATCCATAGAGGAACTTATGGGCCTACCTTAGGATCACCCAGGAGGACATCTAACCTCAACTGGTTTCCAAGAGGTAGCCCGCCACTACTCATATAATGTAAGGTCTAAAGCCGAAGCAATGCATGGCCTAATGGGCCATACACCAAGCCCAACTCATAGGCCATATAGTAGGCCCTCAAGTAAGGTTTGGGCCCAACCACAAAGGTCATAATTCCACATATTGTGGTGAGCTTCATGGGCAGCCTAGTAATTCATTTACATGGGCAAGTTTCACATTTAACACAAGTGAGTTGGGCCTCACTTTTGGCCCAAGTACAGGGTCAGTTTAGTGGGCAGCCAAGGGCCCAACTTCTTGTGTATTATTGCCCCTAAGCCCATCACAATAGATAGGAGACTATAGGCCCAAGATCAATGTGCCTATCCAAAAGAACTGAGTCCACAAGGCCTACTAGCTAACACAAACATGCATATAATATATCACATAATGGGCCCAAAAGAAATGACCCAAATAAAAGTCATCCAATTCATACATTATGGTGGACTTGAAGTCAACCCATAAACCCAAGAATACACATGGGCAAGGCCTATACTGACAGTGTGGGCCTTGCCACATCAGCCCAAAGACTTAACAAGTCCCTCCATAATATACATTTATGTGGGCCTTGCAAGTCAGCCCACAATTAAGCATTTTATGAGGGCATTAAGGCTAATAAATGCACATGATCAACTTGTAGACAGCCCATTGGGCCCGTAAATCAATAAGGTCAGCCCTTGTACAAACTTGGGCTTAAGAAAGAAGTTCCTAGTCCATTGAGCCTACAAAACTATCAAAAATTCTGGTTAAGGCTAGCCCACAAAACCACCACAAAGGTGGGCCTCAAGAGGGCACTCATTAAGCCCAAAATGTCTAAGGAAGGGGGAAAAAAGAGTGTATGTAATACTCCCTTAAATATGGTGGGCCGCCACGGCTCCAAAAGTTCAACTATGCAGTAAATTTAGGCCCTTACTGGAATTTCAGCCCACCCACTTCCTGGGTCTGCTGAAGTCCAGAAATTTATTTAATTTAAATGGGTTACTGATCTATGGTGACCCACACATATTACAGTGGGTCCCACCAGATAAGAAGGGGGATATACAATACTTACTTCAAGTGGGCTATGCCGTTAGAATGCAGGCCCAGCAGCCCAAGGTAGGGGCATGCCATGGTGGTTAGTCATTTGGGCCTGGGTATTTGGCCCAAAACTGACCCAATTTACAGGCCATACTACGGTCAGTCCAGGGGCCTGATGGACCTAAAAATTTACGGAATTGTCCTTCCATAGGTGGACCACAACCCCACAAAATTTTATAATTTTTGGACATCTAGAAATAATTTAATTAATTTGAATAAAACAAGCTGTCCAGAAAATCGGACTGGCCTGGACGTCCCAACGTGGTGGGCCAATCCGGGCCTTGCCAGGGTATGCACAGGGGTTCATTAGACCTGAAATTTGGTAGGTAGGTTCTACCATGAGTTTACTACCTTTCTGTAAAGTTTCATAATTTTTAGATACTTAGAAGTATTTTAATTAATTTAAAGAATACAATCTGTACAGGGTGAAATACTGCTGGAATATAACTGTCCTGAATTTGGGCCATCAAATGGGTAGGTTTTGTGCCTCCAAAATTCTTGAAATTTGGACCCAAGGTCCCTCATCAAGTCCAAAACAAGGTGGGACCTTACACCTTCAGAGAAAATATTTTTTTTAAAATTTATGTTTATGAAACTATGCTGCTGGACTGCATAGCAGAAATTTCTGGCAGCCCACTATATTGGCCCACCCATTTGGATGCCCAAATGGGATCCATTGGCCCTAAAATTTTGCAGGTAGGACCTACCATGGGTGGGACACCTCTCTGCAAAATTTTAGAATTTTTGGGATAGTACAAGTATTTTATTTAACTCCTACAATTTATGGACAGCAAGGTATTTCTGAAACAATGTTGCTGCTGAAACAATGTCGCTGCCCCCCCTGATTTGTGCACCCCATTAGAGTGGGCCCAAGTCTGCCAAATTTTAAGAAAATGTAGGACCAACATCCCTACACAAGTATACAACAAGGTGGGGTCCACAAAGGTGGCCCACTATTTCAGAAACAGACTGATAATTATGTTTGTACAGCAAACACAGTTGCTAGACAGTCCAGAAAATCTGGACTATCCACCCTCCTTGGCCCACTCTTTTGGGTGATCAAACAGGGATGGATGATGGTGAAATTTGGGGAACATCTAGGTGAGATCCCCACCTTTAAGAGGTATATGTCAAATGGGAGCAAACACCCCACCAATCATCCCCAAAACTGAGCTTAAGACAGCTCAAAAATCTGTCCAGATGGCTTTTGGACAGCAACATAATACTGAATTAAAATAATTATAATCACTATAAAAAGAGGAAATCAATCCATGGAAATTATGGTATGGACCACCCCAGTGGGCCCCACAAACATCCAGACCATACACCCTCCATGAAACCCATTGCATGTGCCCAAAATGGAGCAAATAGAGTGCCAATGTCCAAGGAATGGACAGCCATGGGCATCCACTTTGCTTGGACGGTTTGGATCTTCCGAGGCCACTAAGTGGGCCACACACATTAGGAAATCAAGAATAGAATAATGAAAAATAAAACTAATCCAGCCACAAGAGAGGAAAATGACATGCATCAAAGGAAAATGCCATGATGGGGTCCATGGAGAATAGCCCCATCCATGGATCATGCATGCAAGGAAAAGGGCTATTGGCCTTAACCATGGAGACATGAGGGACCTTCATCACCACTTGATGGGTCCCACAAGCTCCTAAGAAAGAAATGAAGAAGGATCTAAGAGCACCCACCTAGATCAACGTTGAAACTTACATCACCATCATCTAGAGGCTCCAAGCAACATGGATCAATGGCTAAGATCAAGTGAGAAGGGGTAGATGAGGATGTATTTTAGGGAGAAGGGGCTGGAGAAAATGGAGGAATTGCTGGCCATGGAGAGAATGAGAAGGAGGGAGAGAGATAAGGAGATAGAGAGAGAGAGAGAGAGAGAGAAATCATTTGTTTGTAAGAAAAGAAATAATTACCTATGGGAGGAGCAAACAAAGTTGTAGGGTAGAGTAGGCTTTTGGGTGGTGTATGTGGGGTGGGTAGTGTCTATTCCATAGAAATTATGTAGTGTGTGTGGTGTGCATGGGAAATTGTGCCAAGAGGAGTGGAGTCCACATGCATTTGTACAAAAAGTGGGCCACATGATGAAATGCTCATAACTTGAGATGTACACGTCGGATTAACGCATGGTACGTGGCGTTAGAATCGCGGCGCCGATACGGACAAGATGGCATGGGTCTCGAGTCAATCTGAGTCGGGTCTATGTGACCAAACTTAAGGATGACCACAACATAATCCAAGGGTCGCGAGTCGCCCGGATTCGATCGGTAGGACCGCGGGACCAAAATGAATGAAATGCACATTATGCACACATGAAAACTCAGGTCGGGTCTCACAATCCTCCCCAACAACAAAGAAATTTTGTCCTCGAAATTGATAAAACTAAGACAACGAAATGTATAACATCATCATATATATCAATCATCAATCAAGAAAAGGCAACACAAGCAATACGTGCTATCAATCATCGAACAAATGGGGATAACGCTCCCTAATCTCGACAAACCTATGATGAAATCCATCAATACACTCTCATACTCCCACTTTGGGACACTCAACGGTTACAAGGGACTGGGGGGGTCTTAGAGGATCGGCCTTGACACGCCGATAAGCATCACATTTGGCCACAAAACTAGAAATCTGGCCTACCATCCCTAACCAGGAATACTGCCTTAACAACAAAACAAGCTCAACATTGGCAATACAAAACTATTTAGCGGATAAGAACATCTCACCAACCAAAATGGAACACGATAATATCATCGGCCTAACACAGCGATCTTTCTAAAAATGTCGATACTGACAATCCCTTACGATAGACTCTAATAGTAACCTAAGTGAACAAAAGCCCTTGGATACAAAAGGGTGCGATGCACCAAAATATAAGGCTTACATACGGAGACAAGGAGAATACCCATAACGACTCCCCTAATAACTAAGAGTCCTACTGAGTCACGCAAAATCGAGCCTGAGGTGGCTGGGGAGGTATCTGTCTCCTCTGCATATGTGGTATCTGCTGCTACCGCGGTCGCTGCGAAGGTCTATCCTGCTGATGGGGACACTCGTGCCTACGGTGTCCTGTCTGCCCACATCCATAGCAAATGCCAGTAAACGGCCTAGAAGAAGAAGTTGTTGTATACGATGCTGATGCTCTGGCGGCTCGATAGGTTACGCACCTCTACCGCTGTCGACGCTGTCGTGAGCTACCGGAGGGGGCCTGCCTCTTCCGGCCACTCCTCTGATCACGATCCCTCTGTAAATTGGTCCACTTGGACTCCCCCTGAAGTAGAAATACTACTAACGGAGCTCGCTGCGAAATCGAATCTCGCAAAAGGGGGCTCACACGCTCCTGTTTCGCCCGTCCGGGCGCCTCAGGAACAGGCTGACGGGTCTGAAGTATATCAGTGACAACCTGCATCAACTACTGGAGACGCTCAGCTCCTACAGGAATCGTCAGATAAGCAGGGGTAGCACTGGCCTCTGACGAAGGCATAGGTATGGCGGGAGCCTCAGGAATAGGTACGACAGGCTCCAGAAGGGAAATAGGAATCTCAGATGAAGGAGCAAAAGTCACTTGGATCACTGGAGCAAAATGAGAACCATGTCCATGGGCACCATGGCCACGGGCGTCACAATCAGGAGCACCTTGACTGGATGGCATGGTCTATAGAAAGAACAAAGGTGATGGATACCTCGTAATTAGAATCCTTGAAGACGTAAATGAAACTAGGGAAACGCACTCGGGACACTACTTGTCCTAAGCTCGCATCAGATATGTGATACTATCCCAAGTTATTCTAAAATTACTTGTTATGCTCTGATACCAACTCCTCACACCACGCCCCTCCTCGTGTCGAACTCACAAGGAACCCGATGGCCGATTCTGGCCGCAACAGCCTCCGTAGTACTCCATTCTCGGCTCCTGAGGCAGGTTCCGATCCTGGGATTCTACAAGGAGGATTTTCATAACAATATAATCATTACCAATACGAGCATACCCAAGATCACAGCAAGTACATCTGGAAGTAACAAAGGATACATATCACAAAATTCACTAAGAATTTGAACTTTTACAAGCTTACATCAGGTCCGAAAGGACATACATAAGATAATTGGAAAAGAGAGAAAAGAGTCGAAGCAACACTGAGTCCTCAAGCTCAACTCTACTCCACGCTCTGCAAGCTACGACGCACGCTTTGCTAGGATCTCCTGCACGCATCAATCATGCATAAGCTTATAGAAAGCTTAGAGGGTGGTGAAAGTGGGTGATAATAGTGCTCAGAAGAAGATAGAGAATGCAGAAGGGAGTCATGATCAATACCAATACCACTAGCCTTACCAAGGCTATCATGAATGTAAGAAACTATACCAAGGCAGTACGATAATGCAGGAAGCCATACCAAGGCTATATAATGCAATGAGTACTATAATGCGATGAGTACTGTAATGCAATGAGTACTGTAATGCAATATGAGTACTGTAATGCGATGAGTATTATAATGCAATGTGTACTAGGCACCATGCCAAGGCGATGCAATATGAGGCTTACACAGCCGATGCAAATGCAATGCGAAGTAATGCCAGTGCTCATATCCAATCCACATATCAAGTACATTTCCATCATAAGGAAATCACCGGGGTCCATTACACGCTTGGATGACTGCCGCTCTGACGACCCCGCATGATCAAACGAGCGTAAGAGACCTCATTACCCCGCGCGGGACAACCGATCACCAAGAAGGCCCGAAGGTAGCCGACCCATTCACGAGTCAGCCGTCGGACTCACCAGCAATGCCCCCTTACATCAGGCGAGTAAGGCCACACCCCTATTCAACCGACTACACGACAGTGGGAGTCGCGGCCTAATGGTATAAGGCCCTCATGCGCTCATATATACCACCCGGTCACGCCGTTGGAGTAGATCCTGGTACCATGGAAGTTTTAAGAATTTCACCCATGGGCATCATATGCACCCGGTATGCTCAAGTAACATTTCCGGTGTCCAAACATGGCTATCCACGATGTATCTGTGGAGGCTACAACCCTGATGAAGCAAGGGCAATAATGCTCATACGCTATGTAATGTCAGATGCATGAATCACACAATCAACCATGCATCAATCCCAAGCATCCAACGTGCTCAAGAGGGAATACTACGTCCCTCGGGAATGCAACATGTAATGCCCAATGGCACAATCATAACCACACACATAGTGTCATCCAAGCATACAATGATGCGCATGGGTCATGAAGATGGGTATAGACGCATTATGCGGCGATATATAAAGTAGTACACTCCTCCTATCCAAGAAGGGACCAAGACTAGGTATTTAGACAATATCCATAAGGAATCACACCTCTAGTGGAGGCCCATTTACCTGGGGCAGCCCACGAGACTAAGCATACAACTACGTGTCTAAGTAACACAGAAGTGAGTCTAGTAAGAGTTTAAGATGAGCATCTAATGACATTTAGATACAAACGGGCCTATAGGGGTCCATAATGGGAACATTTAACCACCATTCATGATAAGAACACAGGTAACCACATACATACATTCCTCATAATAGGCCATAAAAAGATACAATACTACTTTTAACAACATGGGCCCCAAGAGAGAAATTAAGGCCCAAGGCTTAATTCCCAATGGCCATAGAATCCATGCATTAAGTTGGACTTGGTGAGCAGCTTGCGTACACAATATACGACCCAAAAATAAGTTTAAGTTTGGATGATGAAATGGGCCCAACTACATCAGCCCAATAACTAGCAATTTAAGTGGGCAACCAAGGGCCTAATACTATCCTTATCTTAGCCCACAAGTCCATCGAAATGGTGGAAGTTAGCTTAATATATGGTTGGGCCAAGCTGGGACGTCCCAACCCACTCTGGGCTCATGGGATGCCCCAAAAATCTGAGCTAAGATGGGGTCCTCATGTGATCACTAAAGGTGACCCAAAAATGCATTCATTAAGCCCAAAGATTATAAGAAAACATAAGCATGCAACACGCACACAAGTTCTTAATATGGTGGGTCCCATGTCCAACTAAAGTCTCAACTATAACAATGTACATTTAAGGTCCTTTGATAAACTTTTGGCCCGTTTGACTTCCTGGGTCTACTAAGGTCTGGCAATTACTTAACTATATGGGAATAATCTCATGAAGGCCAACTATACTCACTGGGGGACCCACCAGATGGAGAGTGTGTATAAATCATGAAAAGATCAAGTGGGCTCATATCTTGGGTTGTGAGTCCAAGAAGAACCCAATGCGAGAGTGCTTCCATAATCGGGTGATCCAAGGCTTGAACGGCCTAGACTAATCATGCATTAAGGTAGGTTCTACATACATACACATTGAGCCTTAAACAAATGGCCTAGGGTCTATCGTGGGCCTTTAACCATCCATAGAGGAACCTATGGGCCTACCTTAGGATCACCCAGGAGGACATCTAACCTCAACTGGTTTCCAAGAGGTAGCCCGCCACTACTCATATAATGTAAGGTCTAAAGCCGAAGCAATGCATGGCCTAATGGGCCATACACCAAGCCCAACTCATAGGCCATATAGTAGGCCCTCAAGTAAGGTTTGTGCCCAACCACAAAGGTCATAATTCCACATATTGTGGTGAGCTTCATGGGCAGCCCAGTAATTCATTTACATGGGCAAGTTTCACATTTAACACAAGTGAGTTGGGCCTCACTTTTGGCCCAAGTACAGGGTCGGTTAGTGGGCGCCAAGGGCCCAACTTCTTGTGTATTATTGCCCCTAAGCCCATCACAATAGATAGGAGACTATAGGCCCAAGATCAATGGGCCTATCCAAAAGAACTGAGTCCACAAGGCCTACTTGCTAACACAAACATGCATATAATATATCACATAATGGGCCCAAAAGAAATGGCCCAAATAAAAGCCATCCAATTTACACATTATGGTGGACTTGAAGGCAACCCGTAAACCCAAGAATACACATGGGCAAGGCATATACTGACAGTGCGGGCCTTGCCACATCAGCCCAAAGACTTAACAAGTCCCCACAATATACATTTATGTGGGCCTTGCAAGTCACCCACAATTAAGCATTTTATGAGGGCATTAAGGCTAATAAATGCACATGATCAACTTGTAGACAGCCCATTGGGCCCGTAAATCAATAAGGTCAGCCCTTGTACAAACTTGGGCTTAAGAAAGAAGTTCCTAGCCCATTGAGCATACAAAACTATCAAAAATTCTGGTTAAGGCTAGCCCACAAAACCACCACAAAGGTGGGCCTCAAGAGGGCACTCATTAAGCCCAAAATGTCTAAGGAAGGGGGAAAAAGAGTGTATGTAACACTCCCTTAAATATGGTGGGCCGCCACGGCTCCAAAAGTTCAACTATGCAATAAATTTAGGCCCTTCTTCGGAATTCCAGCCCACCCACTTCCCCGGGCTGCTTGAGTCCAGAAATTTATTTAATTTAAATGGGTTACTGATCTATGGTGACCCACACATATTACAGTGGGTCCTACCAGATAAGAAGGGGATATACAATACTTACTTCAAGTGGGCCATGCCAGTTAAATGCAGCCCAAAGAGCCCAAGGTAGGGGCATGCCATGGTGGTTAGTCATTTGGGCCTGGGTATTTGGTCCAAAACTGACCCAATTTACAGGCCATACCACGGTTAGTCCAGGGGCCTGATGGACCTAAAAATTTGCAGGATTGTTCTTCCATAGGTGGACCACAACCCCACAAAATTTTAGAATTTTTGGACATCTAGAAATAATTTAATTAATTTGAATAAAACAAGCTGTCCAGAAAATCGGACTGGCCTGGACGTCCCAACTTGGTGGGCCAGTCCAGGCCCTTCCACGGTATGTACAGCAGTCCATTAGACCTGAAATTTGGTAGGTAGGTTCTACCATGAGTTTACTACCTCCCTGTAAATTGTCATAATTTTTAGATACTTAGAAGTATTTTAATTAATTTAAAGAATACAATCTGTACAGGGTGAAATACTACAGGAATATAACTGTCCTGAATTTGGGCCATCAAATGGGTGGGTTCTGTGCCTCCAAAATTCTTGAAATTTGGACCCAAGGTCCCTCATCAAGTCTAAAACAAGGTGGGACCTAGAAATATGGCCCACCTTCAGAGAAAATATTTTTTTAAAATTTATTTTTATGAAACTATGCTGCTGGACTGCATAGCAGAAATTTCTGGCAGCCCACTATATTGGCCCACCCATTTGGATGCCCAAATGGGGTCCATTGGCCCTAAAATTTTGCAGGTAGGCCCTACCATGGGTGGGACACCTCTCTACAAAATTTTAGAATTTTTTGGATAGTAAAAGTATTTTATTTAACTCCTACAATTTATGGACAGCAAGGTATTTCTGAAACAATGTTGCTGCTGAAACAATGTTGCTGCCCCTGATTTGTGCACCCCATTAGAGTGGGCCCAAGTCTGCCAAATTTTAAGAAAATGTAGGACCAACATCCCTACACAAGTATACAAGAAGGTGGGGTCCACAAAGGTGGCCCACTATTTCAGAAACAGACTGATAATTATGTCTGTACAGCAAACACAGTTGCTAGACAGTCCAGAAAATCTGGACTATCCACCCTCCTTGGCCCACTCTTTTGGGTGATCAAACAGGGACGGATGATGGTGAAATTTGGGGAACATCTAGGTGAGATCCCCACCTTTAAGAGGTATATGTCAAATGGGAGCAAACACCCCACCAATCATCCCCAAAACTAAGCTTAAGACAGCTCAAAAATCTGTCCAGATGGCTTTTGGACAGCAACATAATACTGAATTAAAATAATTATAATCACTATAAAAAGAGGAAATCAATCCATGGAAATTGTGGTATGGACCACCCCAGTGGGCCCCACAAACATCCAGACCATACCCCCTCCATGAAACCCATTGCATGTGCCCAAAATGGAGCAAATAGAGTGCCAATGTCCAAGGAATGGACAGCCATGGGCATCCACTTTGCTTGGACGGTTTGGATATTCTGAGGCCACTAAGTGGGCCACACACATCAGGAAATCAAGAATAGAATAATGAAAAATAAAACTAATCCAGCCACAAGAGAGGAAAATGACATGCATCAAAGGAAAATGCCATGATGGGGTCCATGAAGAATAGCCCAATCCATGGATCATGCATGCAAGGAAAAGGGCCATTGGCCTTAACCATGGAGACATGAGGGACCTCTATCACCACTTGATGGGTCCCACAAGCTCCTAAGAAAGAAATGAAGAAGGATCTAAGAGCACCCACCTAGATCAACGTTGAAACTTACATCACCGTCATCTAGAGGCTCCAAGCAACATGGATCAATGGCTAAGATCAAGTGAGAAGGGGTAGATGAGGATGTATTTTAGGGAGAAGGGGCTGGAGGAAATGGAGGAATTGCTGGCCATGGAGAGAATGAGGAGGGAGAGAGATAAGGAGATAGAGAGAGAGAGAGAGAGAAATCATTTGTTTGTAAGAAAAGAAATAATTACCTATGGGAGGAGAAAACAAGGTTGTAGGGTAGAGTAGGCTTTTGGGTGGTATGTGTGGGGTGGGTAGTGTCTATTCCATAGAAATTGTGTAGTGTGTGTGGTGTGCATGGGAAATTATGACAAGAGGAGTGGGGTCCACATGCATTTGTACAAAAATTGGGCCACATGATGAAATGCTCATAACTTGAGATGTACACGTCGGATTAACGCATGGGACGTGGCGTTAGAATCGCGGCGCCGATACGGATAAGATGGCATGGGTCTCGGGTCAATCTGAGTCGGGTCTATGTGACCAAACTTAAGGATGACCACAACATAATCCAAGGGTCGCGAGTCGCCGGGATTCGACCGGTAGGACCGCGGGACCAAAATGAATGAAATACACACTTATGCACACACATGCACACATGATAACTCTGGTCAGGTCTCACAGATTTATCCCTTAAGAAGACTACCCAAGTGAATCTGGTAAAGTCATCAACTATTACCAGGATATATTTTTTCCTACCACGACTTTCCGTTCTGGTAGGTCCTATTAGATCCATGTGGAGAAGTTCGAGTGGTCTTGATATGGTATTTAAATTCACCTTTTTGTGTGAGTTCCTTGTTTATTTGCCTATCTGGCACTCACCACATATTTTATCTAATTTCTAAAGTTTGGGTAAACCTTTTATAAGTTCTCGTTTGCTCAATCTATATAAATTTCGATAATGTACATGTCCAAGACGTTTGTGCCATAAATCAGTCTCGTCTGTATGGACCATGTAACATGTTTGATTAGATGAGCTGGATTCACTAATAATATAGCAATTTTCAGATGTTCTACGTCCAGTTAATATTACAAAACCCTTATTGTTTAGTATCTCACAGCTTTGATTAGAGAATCGAACACTATGGTTATTATCACATTTTTGAGATATGCTAAGCAAGTTATGTTTTAAGCCTTCAACAAATAAAACATTTTTAAACACAGGAAGATTAAAAAGTTAAACCGTACCTTGGCCTATAATCTTGCAGTTGCTACCATCACCAAATGTGACTGATCCATTAGTCATATCTTTTAGATCCGTGAATAAAGCTTTGTCACTTGTCATATGCCTGGAGCATCCACTGTCTAGGTACCACTTTGAATGACTTGTTGCTTTAAAAGCGGTGTGAGCAACCAAGCGAGTGACTTTAGGAACCCATTTCATAACTTTTTTGGGTTTAGGAACATAGTTGGTCTTCTTTTGTTTATAGTTGTAAGAATAACCTATAGAGTTAGATTTTAGGAGCTCCTTGAGTAAATCTACTATCTTTTCAGCTGGTGGACTTCGTTTCTGATTAAAGTTGACATGGCTGCTTCTAGGTTTTTGAGGAGTTTTTTAATTTCTAGAAAAACCTTGATAAGTATTTTTTCCTTTTGAGTTTGAGGACTCTCCTTTCACAAACATAGGAGGAGTATACTTTTGTTTAGGAGATAAATTTTTATCATAGCCCGACCCGGATAGATCGCCACATTTTCTTGATTCGGATAAAAGTTTTTCTAACTTTGGATCACCTTGGGCATATTTCCATGTGTCCTTTAGACTCTGTAGAGAAGTTACTTCATTTTTGAGTTTCTCAATTTCAGATTTCAAATCAACAATTAGGGAGTTTTTGAATTCCAAATCGCATTTTGATTTTTCAAAACAATCTGAAATTTTTGATTTTTCTAAGACAAGTGATTCAAAACATTCTTTGAGTTTAGAAAACTTTTATTTTTAAAGTTTAAGTTTGACAGCAAATTTACAACTTTGCTTATATAGGGCATCGTAAGCGTCTTGAAGATCATCTTCATTTTCACATTCACTACTCAAATTTTTTTCACTTGTTGAGTCATTATCTGAAAATGTGAATTTGGCTAGAGTCATAAGAGCTTTAACTTCATTGCCCGACTTAGTTTCAGAATCTTCTGATTCTGAAAAAGCTTCAGAATCAGATGATTCATCCCATGCAGCCAACATACCCTTCTTCTTGGGTATGTCCTTTTTAGGACATCTATTTGCTAAGTGCCCATATTCTTGACATTTGTAACATTGACTATCTTTCAAAGATTTTCGAGTTTTGGGTCTAAACTTCTTTTTATCATTTGATTTTTGAAAATCAACCCTTTTCTTGCTTTTGAAAATCTTGTAAAATTTCTTAGCTAAAAGAGTCATATCATCTTCTGAATCAGAATTTTCTTATAAATTATATTTAGAGGATTTTAGTGTGATAGATTTACCTTTAGGAGTTTTAAAGTTTAACTCATAGGTTTGTAAAGAACCAACTAGTTCTTCTACCCTCATATTATCCGTATCACGAAGATCCTGGATCGCGGTTACTTTAGAATTGAACCGTTCAGTAAGTGAGTGTAATATCTTTGCACACACTTTACTTTCTGGGATTTTATCGCCAAGACCCCACATTGAGTTTACAATGTCATTTAGTCTAGTGTAAAAGTCTATAAACATTTCATTTTCCTCCATATGAATTTCTTCAAATTTGGTTGTGAGGAGTTAGACTTTAGACTTTTTGATAATTGATGTACTCTCGTGTGTCATTTCTAGTATATCCCAGGCTTGCTTTGCAGTATCACAGGATATGATTCTTTTGAACTCATTCGGTGATAGTACGCAAGTGATTGCATTTAGTGCTTTAGCATTGGCACTATACTCACTTTTCTGAATGGTGGTCCATAAATAATAAGCAGGTACAGACATAGTTTTTGAACCGTCGGATTCAGTTACTTCAATGGTAGGAGTTTTCCATTCGGTCACTGTGGCTCGCTACACACTCTCATCCATTGATTTTAGGAAGATCCTCATTCTGGCTTTCCAATAGGCATAGTTGGAGCCATCAAATGGTGGAGGCCTAATGACTAAAAGGCTATCAAAATTTGACATATTTTTATATAGCTTAGATCGTTAGCTCAGGAAATAAATCCAAATAAAAGGCAATAAGAACGAGCTATTAAGCTCTAATACCACTTGAAAAGGCCTAACTATATGTCCTAGAGGGGGGTGAATAGGACTGCCAAATAAAACTTATAACAGCGAAATTAAAAAGAATATGATAGCCAAAATAAATCACAATGCAGGAAAGTAAAACAACCTCAAAAATCTGATCTTGAGAGGTTGATACAAAAGTTGTTCTAAAGACAACCTTTCACCAAAAACCAGAGTTTATGGTAGGACAACCTTATTTCTAGAAAGATCTTTGTATCAAATCTCAAACCAAAGCGGAATACAGAAATAACCACAAACTGTAATAAATTGTAATCACAAATGTATTGTTCTAGGGACAGCTATACACCATAAAAATGGCAAGGCAACCTTGCTGGAACAACTTTAAAGGAAATTGAATTTCAAGCAGATAAAGGAATAACAGAAAGTAAATTCTAAACTATTACGAAATTTCCACAATGCTTGAATTAAATGATTACAACATTCACCACCACACATACATCCCACAAATAAATAATTAAAGATTAGAAATGTAAATCATTCAACCACAACACAAGGGATTATAGTGTTCGCTTGTGTGTTCACCAAATGAGGTTAAACAATGTAAAACTTGAAATGCTACTCCACTCCTAGTATCCTCACACGGGATATTAGCGTTCACTAACAAAATAGGTTTTCACAGGTTCATCCAAAACCTTTACAATTGTGTCTTTGTCTGTGGGCTTACACAATTAAAAAACCCCACTTCTGAGTTTTTCTGGCTCTCCTCAGATAACCAATACAACAAGATTTTTCGGGCAAATCTTGAAAGAAACCAAAACAGAAAGGAATTTATAATTAAATGTAAAATACCTGATTATCTCCTTCATTGTAGCAGCCCGGTAGAACCAAGTCAGAGTAAATAAATGAATGTCCAAGTTTAATGTCCAGTACTCAATTACAATGGTTCTAGTTCTAATATATTTTAAATTAAACTAACTAGGGCTTGCCTTAATTGATTTTGATTCCAAAGAAAGGGAATAACAATTCCTCTTATCAAATTAGATTGGAATAGTAGAAACAAAATCAATTAAATAAAGCTAAAGAAAGAGAATATTAAATAAGCACACTTAGTTTAGATGGAGCACTGAATTATCACTCAGAAGTTGGACGAAGATTGGCTTAAATAGATTAATTAATTCCTTGAATTCTTCTGAGATTCGTGCTCTATTTATAGGTGAGCAGATCGCGTCTTCGACTGGTCTAAGGAGCTCTTCGACTAGTCAAAGAAGTAACAGATTGAAAAAATCGGGCACGATAAGCTTTGACCGATCTACGACTGGTCGAAGGTCACCTTCGACTGGTCAAAGATCCTGTAATTAATAGCTGGACTTTGAGTCGAAGATTTTGCGACCGATGTCGAAAAAGATAGCGACACTTGTTCTCCTTCGACCGATCAAACAGATTCTGACTGAAGAAGCTTCAACAGAAAAATATCCAAATTTTGTAACAAACTCATGACTGATCGAGGAATTTCTTGGACTGATCGAAGCAAAGCTAGGACTAGTCGAAGAAAGCCTAGGATAAGTCTTCGAACTGTTCAAACTCATGTAACATAAACATATGACTTATGTATCCAAAATGGCCTACTTCTAAGGTCAACCTATGGTCAATCAAATCCCAATCATGAAGTAAGGATATTGAAAACATTAGGAACAAGTGACCTTGAAGTTTAAGCCTTGAAGTCTTGACGTACCTCAACCTTGAAAGTGTCCTGAGTTCTTTACGAACTGCCTTGTACTCTTCTTGAAGTCTTGCATTCTTGAGTCTTGTCTTGTGAGCAATACTTGAGAGCTTCACTTATGCAAGTGATATAACAGTGATTTTGGTATCACAAATTTGACAACCGACAGGGATAGAGACTATAGCACTTACAATCTCGCACTTTGTCAATTTAGTGACAAAACACATAACCAAGATAAACATAAAGTAGAACAACTGGTTAAAGAAACATGAACCAGTTAATATCAACTGGCTTACCTGCAAATTAATATTCAATAGTCAACATTCAGCTACTCCTCTCACAATCATATCGTTACTCCCCCTGAGTAACATAACCAATGCTACTCCTCTCACAATCATATCGTTAAGAACAAACCTTCTCCCCCTTTTTGTCACAATATGACAAAGGAAACAACAATAAAGGAGAACTAAATAAAGGGATATATAAGAGTATACATGAGGAGTTATGAGATTATAGCAGAAAAATAGATAGTATCCAACTCAAAATCAGTATAGTTGCACAAAGAACAAATACCCAGCATAAAACTAATCAGACAATAGTATCCAACTCCAAATCAGTCAACTTAGTACTAAGTTTTAAAGTTATTACAGACCAGAAAATCCCACGTAAACTAATCAGAACTAGAACCAGATGACGGAGCAGGATTAGAGGGATCAAGTTGGTGCCTGCCTTTGTTTAATCACCTAAGATATTTGCGCATGTACTTGAATTGTAAATCATGAGCAACCGACATGTTTTCCATCTTTTCATTTATATTCTCAACTTTACCCTCTAATGCACTTTCGAGACGTGCATCAAAATCGAAAAGGTTCAAAATCTGATCATTTGTTAAATCGAATCCGTTCCTCAAAGATGTCATCCATATTAATGTCATCACCACTTTCTTCATGAAAAGACCACCATCACCACCTTGTTCGAGAAGTAATTCCACTTTTATCATGTTATTGAGATTAGAATTGTTGAAAATCGGATGATGGATAGGTGCCTCATTAACCGGCATATCGACCAACATATGTGTAGCCAATACAGGTCATTAAATAGCGAAAAGGAATGTCACTATGACCAGGATGGAGTCTAAAAAATCGAAGAATGAAATGACATTAAGTTAATGGTAAACAAATCTGAGTACCACTGGCAATAGCATGGATAACACGAACCATAAACGAAGTCAAGTCAGTTTTATTACCCGAATGAGGATACAAATTAGACACAACGATTCTGTGGAGAACTCTGTATTTGGGTAACAAATACCTTGTGGGAAGCGCATTCCCTTTTTTAGTCCAGTGAACATCCATGTTGCACAAGTCTCTAGTGAGCATACATTTTTCAAAAATTGAGGGTTTATCAGTCAAATTATGAACAAGAATACCCTCATCATTTAATTCCATAATCACTTAGCATTCGTTACATCCAAACAAGTTGTGTACATGCATTACAGCCGCGATATATTCAGCTTCAGCTGTTGAAAGTGATATAGAATTTTGTTTCCTACTAAACCAGGAAACTAGACAATTTCCAATGTAAAAGCAACTACCACTGGTTGATTTTCTATCATCTAGATTACCAGCCCAATCAGCATCCAAGTACCCAGCTAATTGGACACTAGTCTCATGAGGATACAAGAGACCAAGATTTACAGTACTTACGACATATATAATAATCCATTTAACAGCAATCAAGTGCGATTCTTTTGGATCAGATTGATATCTTGCGCAAATACCAACACTTAGTGAAATATCAGGTCTATTAGCAGTTAAATATAATAAACTACCAATCATACTCTGATAAAGTTTGAATTAACATTTTTACCATTAGAGTCTTTTGAAAGTTTCATGGTAGTACTCATGGAGAGTATGGAAATTCTTGCCATTCTCAAATCCAAATCTCTTGATTAGATTCAAAGCATACTTAGATTGAGAAATGAATATTCCTTCAGGCTGTTGCTTTACATGCAATCCAAGGAAATAAGTCAATTCCCCAACCATGCTCATTTCGAACTGTGATTTCATCAAATCTGCAAACTCAGTAGTCAAGTTAGTATAGGTCGATCCATAAATGATATCATCAACATAAGTCTGTACCATTAAGATATGATCATTATGTTTTTTAACAAACAGAGTTTTATCAACAGATCCCATTTGAAAGTTATGACTTAAAAGAAATTTTGTTAGTTTCTCATACCATGCCCTAGGTGCTTGTTTTAATCCATAAAGTTTCTTTTTAAGCTGATACACATGATCAGTATTTTTGGGATCTTCAAAACCCATTGGTTGTTCAACATATACTTCTTCATGTAAATTAGAAAAGCACTTTTCACATCCATTTGATATATCTTTATCTTTCTAAAACAAGCAATGGATATAAATAGTCTGATAGATTCAAGATTTGTTACTGGCGCAAAAGTTTCATCAAAATCAATTCCTTTAATTTGAGTATAACCTTGTACCACTAGTCTAGCCTTGTTTCTAATTATATTTCCACACTCGTCAAACTTATTTTTGAAAATCCATTTTGTTCCAATGATGTATTTATCTTTAGGTCTTGGTACGAGATACCAAACATCATTTCTTACAAATTGGTTAAGTTCTTCTAAAATCGCAACAATCCAGCTTCATTCTCATCAAAGAAGAGCTTCTTTTACATTAGATGGTTCTATTTGGGATGTAAAACATACATAATTACATATATCCTCAAGTTGTCTACGGGTGCGAACACCTGTGAGAGGGTTTCCAAGTATTTGAGTGGTTGGATGATCTTTAAAGCTCAACTCACAAATCGGTTCGATTCGATAAAGTATCGGGTTTATCAATGATTAGTACTTCATCATTATCTGAATTAGGGATTGGCGTATTTAAGTGATCATCAATGACAACAATGATGGACTCTTGAATAACACCAGTTCTTTTGTTCAGAACCCTATAAGCACGACTGTTTAAGGAATATCCTAGAAAAATCCCTTCATCACTCTTTGTATCGAATTTTCCCAAATTTTCACAATGTCATAAAATATAGCATTTCCTGCCAAAAACTCGAAAGTATTTGACAATAGGCTTTTTATTGAACTACAATTCGTAAGTCATTTTATTATTATCTTTGCTAATGTAGACTCGGTTAATAATATAGCAAGCTTTGTTGACAGCTTCAGCCCAAAGACTTTTAGAGAGCTTCATGCCATTCAACATGACATTTACCATTTCTTGAAGTACCCTATTCTTTCTTTTCCACAATTCTATTTTATTGTGGAGTTTTGGGAGCTGAGAATTCATGTAATATTCCTTGGTCGGTACTGAACTTCTCAAAATTGCTATTCTCAAATTCAAGTCCATGATCACTACGAATCTTACTGATTTCAGAAGATTTTTCAGTTTGAATCCTTTTGAGAACTTTTCTTACTTCTTCAAGGGTTTCAGATTTATCCCTTAAGAAGACTACCCAAGTGAATCTGGTAAAGTCATCAACTATTACCATGATATACTTTTTCCCACCACGACTTTCCGTTCGGTAAGTCCTATTAGATCCATGTGGAGAAGTTCGAGTGGTCTTGATGTGGTATTTGAATTTACCTTTTTGTGTGAGTTCCTTGTTTATTTGCCTATCTGGCACTCACCACATATTTTATCTAATTTCTGAAGTTTGGGTAAACCTTTTATAAGTTCTCGTTTGCTCAATCTATATAACTTGCGATAATGTACATGTCTAAGACGTTTGTGCCATAAATCAGTCTCATCTGTATGGACCATGTAACATGTTTGATTAGATGAGCTGGATTCACTAATAATATAGCAATTTTCAGACGTTCTACGTCCATTTAATATTACAAAACCCTTATTGTTTAGTATCTCACAGCTTTGATTAGAGAATCGAACACTATGGTTATTATCACATATTTGAGATATGCTAAGCAAGATATGTTTTAAGCCTTCAACAAATAAAACGTTTTTAAACACAGGAAGATTAAAAAGTTGAACCGTACCTTGGCCTATAATCTTGCATTGCTACCATCACTAAATGTGACTGATCCATCATCATATCTTTTAGATCCGTGAATAAAGCTTTGTCACCATGTCTTATGCCCGGAGCATCCACACTGCCTAGGTACCACTTTGAATGATTTGTTGCTTTGAAAGCGGTGTGAGCAAACCAAGCGAGTGACTTTAGGAACCCATTTCATAATGAAAATTTTGGGTTTAGGAACATAGTTGGTCTTCTTTGTTTATAGTTGTAAGAATAACCTATAGAGTTAGATTTTAGGAGCTCCTTGAGTAAATCTACTATCTTTTCAGCTAGTGGATTTCACTTCTGATTAAAGTTGACATGGCTGCTTCTAGGTTTTTGAAGAGTTTTTGAATTTCTAGAGAAACCTTGATAAGTATTTTTCCTTTTTGAGTTTGAGGACTCTCCTTTCACAAACATAGGAGGAGTATACTTTTGTTTAGGAGATAAATTTTTATCATAGCCCAACCCGGATAGATTGCCACATTTTCTTAATCCGGATAAAAGTTTTTCTAACTTTGGATCACCTTGGGCATATTTCTATGTTGGATCACCTTGGGCATATTTCTATGTGTCCTTTAGACTCAGTAGAGAAGTTACTTCCTTTTTGAGTTTCTCAATTTCAGATTTCAAATCAACAATTAGGGAGTTTTGAATTCCAAATTGCATTTTGATTTTTCAAAACAATCTGAAATTTGTGATTTTTCTAAGACAAGTAATTCAAAACATTCTTTGAGTTTAGAAAACTTTTCTTTTTGAAGTTTAAGTTTGGCAGCAATTTTACAAATTTCCTTATATAGGGCACTGTAAGCGTCGTGAAGATCATCTTCATTTTCACATTCACTACTTCAATTTTTCTTCACTTGTTGAGTCATTATCTGAAAATGTGAATTTGGCTAGAGTCATAAGAGCTTTAACTTCATTGCTTGACTCAATTTCAGAATCTTCTGATTCTGAAGAAGCTTCAGAATCAGATGATTCATCCCATGTAGCCAACATACCCTTCTTCTTGGGTTTGTCCTTTTTAGGACATCTATTTGCTAAGTGCCCATATTCTTGAAAATTAGCATTGTAACATTGACTATCTTTCAAAGATTTTTGAGTTTTGGGTCTAAACTTCTTTTTATCATTTGATTTTTGAAAATAAACCCTTTTCTTGCTTTTGAAAATCTTGTAAAATTTCTTAGCTAAAAGAGTCATATCATCTTCTGAATCAAAATTTTCTTCTAAATTATATTTAGAGGATTTTAGTGCGATAGATTTACCTTTAGGAGCTTTAAAGTTTAACTCATAGGTTTGTAAAGAACCAACTAGTTCTTCTACCCTCATATTATCCGTATCACGTTCTTGGATCGCTTAGAATTTAGAATTGAACCGTTAGAAGTGAGCGTAATATCTTTGCACACACTTTACTTTCTGGGATTTTATCGCCAAGACCGCATATTGAGTTTACAATGTCATTTAGTCTAGTGTAAAAGTGCCACGCCCCAGACTCGGTAACCGGACTCACAAGGAACCCAATGGCAGATTCTGGCCGCAACAGCCTCCGTAGTACCCCATTCTCGGCTCCTGAGGCAGGTTCCGATCTTAGGATCCTACAAGGAGGATTTTCATAACAGTATAATCATTACTAATACGAGCATACCCAAGATCACAAAGAAGTACATCCGGAAGTAACAAAGGATACATATCACAAAATTCACTAAGAATTTGAACTTTTACAAGCTTACATCAGTCCGAAAGGACATACATAAGATAATGGGAAAGAGAGAAAAGAGTCGGCAACAACTTTGAGTCCTCAAGCTCAACTCTACTCCACGCTCTCTTTGCTACGATGCCCGCTTAGATCTCTGCACGCATCAATCGTGCATAAGCTTATAGAAAGCTTAGAGGGTGGTGAAAGTGTGTGACAATAGTGCTCGAAGAAGATAGAGAATGCGAAGGGAGTCATGATCAATACCAATACCACTAGCCTTACCAAGGCTATCATGAATGCAAGAAACTATACCAAGGCAGTACGATCATGCAGGAAGCCATACCAAGGCTATATAATGCAATGAGTACTATGATGCAATGAGTACTGTAATGTCATGAGTACTGTAATGCGATGAGTACTGTAATGCAATATGAGTACTGTAATGCAATGAGTACTTAATGCATTATGAGGCTTACACGTACCAATGCAAATGCAATGCGAAGTAATGTCGTGCTCATATCCAATCCACATATCAAATACATTTCCATCATAAGGAAATCACCGGGGTCCATTACACTGCTGGATGACTGCCGCTCTACAGACCCCGCACAGTCAAACGAGCGTAAGAGACCTCACTACCCCCTTTCATGGACAACCAATCACCAAGAAGGCCCGAAGGTAGCGGACCCATTCACGAGTGGTCAGACTCACCTAGCAATGCCCCCTTACGTCGGGCGAGTAAGGCCACACCCCTATCCAACCGACTACACGACAGTGGGAGTCGCGGCCTAACGGTATAAGGCCCTCATGCGCTCATATATACCACCCGGTCACGCCGTTGGAGCAGATCCTGGTACCATGGAAGTTTTGGAAATTTCACCCATGGGCATCCTATGCACCCGGTATGCTCAAGTAACATTTTCGGTGTCCAAACATGGCCATCCACGATGTATCTGTGGAGGCTACAACCCTGATGAAGCAAGGGCGATAATGCTCATATGCTATGCAATGTCAGATGCATGAATCACACAATCAACCATGCATCAATCCCAAGCATCCAACGTGCTCAAGAGGGGATACTACGTCCCTCGGGGAAGGTATCATGCAATGCCCAATGACATAATATGACCACACACACAGTGTCATCCAAGCATACAATGATGCACATGGGCCATGAAGATGGGTCTAGATGCATTATGCGGCGATATACAAAGTAGTACACTCCTCCTATCCAAGAAGGGACCAAGACTAGGTATTTAGACAATATCTATAAGAAATCCCACCTCTAGTGGGGGCCCATTACCTGGGGTAGCCCACGAGACTAAGCATACAACTACGTGTCTAAGTAACACAGAAGTGAGTCTAGCAAGAGTTTAAGATGAGTATCTAATCACATTTAGATACAATCGGGCCTAGAGGGGTCCATAATGGGGACATTTAACCACCATTCCCCAAGAAGCATCTCAACCACGAACTATATGGATACAAGGCCCAAGGCCCTACATTCAAGATAAGAACACAGGTAACCACATACATACATTCCTCATAATAGGCCATAAAAAGATACAATACCACTTTTAACAACATGGGCCCCAAGAGAGAAATTAAGGCCCAAGGCTCAATTCCCAATGGCCATAGAATCCATGCATTAAGTTGGACTTGGTGGGCAGCCTGCGTACACAATATACGGCCCAAAATAAGTTTAAGTTTAGATGATGAAATGGGCCCAACTACATCAGCCCAATAACTAGCGATTTAAGTGGGCAACCAAGAGCCCAATACTATCCTTACCTCAGCCCACAAGTCCATCAAAATGGTGGAAGTCGGCCCAATATATGGTTAGGCCAAGCTGGGACGTCCCATCCCACTCTGGGCCCATGGGATGTCCCAAAAATCTGATCTAAGATGGGGGGTCCTCATGTGATCACTAAAGGTGACCCAAAATTGCATTTATTAAGCCCAAAGATTATAAGAAAACATAAGCATGCAACACGCACACAAGTTCTCAATATGGTGGGTCCCATGTCCAATAAAGTTTCAACCATAACAATGTACATTTAAGGCCCCTTGATAAACGTTCGGCCTACTCCTTCTTCGGGCTTGCGAAAGCCCAGAAATTAGTCAAATAAGTGGGAATGATCTCATGAAGGCCAACAATATTCATAGGGGGCCCCACCAGATGGAGGGTGTGTATACATCAAGAAAAGATCAAGTGGGCTTATTGGATGGATTGTGAATCCAAGAGCAACCCAAGGCAGAGAGTGCCTCCATGATCGGGTGATCCAAGGCTTGGACGGCTGGACCACATGCATTAAGGTAGGTTCCACATACATACACATTGAGCCTTAAACAAATGGCCTAGGGTCTATGGTGGGCCTTTAACCATCCATAGAGAAACCTATGGGCCTACCTTAGATCACCCGAGGACATCCAACCTCAACTGGTTTCCAAGAGGTAGCCCGCCACTACTCGAGTATGGAATAAGGCCCAAGGCCTAAGCAATCCATGGCCTAGTGGGCCATACACTCAAGCCCAACACTTAGGTAGCATGGTGGGCTCTTAAGAAAAGTTTGGGCCCAACCATAAAGGTCATAAATCCATATATTGTGGTGGGTTTCATGGGCACCCGAATTCATTTACATGGGCAAGTTTCACATTTAACACAAGGAGTTGGGCCTCACTTTTGGCCCAAGTACGGGGTCAGTTTAGTGGGCAGCCAAGGGCCCAACCTCTTGTGTATTATTGCCCCTAAGCCCATCACAATAGATAGGAGAGTATAGGCCTAAGATCAATGGGCCTATCCAAAAGAACTGAGTCCACAAGGCCTACTTGCTAACACAAACATGCATATAATATATCACATAATGGGCCCAAAAGAAATGGCCCAAACAAAAGCCATCCAATTCATACATTATGGTGGACTTAAAGGCAGCCCGTAAACCCAAGAATACACATGGGCAAGGCCTATATTGATAGTGTGGGCCTTGCCACACCAGCCCAAAGATTTAGCAAGTCCCCACAATATACATTTATGTGGGCCTTGCAAGTCAGCCCACAATTAAGCATTTCATGAGGGCATCAAGGCTAATAAATGCACATGATCAGCTTGTAGATGGCCCATTGGGCCCGTAAATCAATAAGGTCAGCCCTTGTACAAACTTGGGCTTAAGAAAGAAGTTCCTAGCCCATTGAGCCTACAAAACTATCAAAAATTCTGGTTAAGGCTAGCCCACAAAACCACCACAAAGGTGGGCCTCAAGGGGCACTAATTAAGCCCAAAATGTCTAAGGAAGGGGGAAAAAGAGTATATGTAACACTCCTTAAATATGGTGGGCCGCCACGGCTCCAAAAGTTCAACTATGCACAAATTTGGGCCCTTCTTGGAATTCCAGCCCACCCACTTCCTGGGCCTGCTTGGAGTCCAGAAATTTATTTAATTTAAATGGGTTACTGACCCATGGTGACCCACACATATCACAGTGGGTCCCACCAGATAAGAAGGGGCACATACAATACTTACTTCAAGTGGGCCATGCCGTTAGAATGCAGGCCCAGTAGCCCAAGGTAGGGGCATGCCATGGTGGTTAGTCATTTGGGCCTGGGTATTTGGCCCAAAACTGACCCAACTTACAGGTCATACCACGGTCAGTCCAGGGGCCTGATGGCCCTAAAAATTTGTAGGATTGTCCTTCCATAGGTGGACCACAACCCCACAAAATTTTAGAATTTTTGGACATCTAGAAATAATTTAATTAATTTGAATAAAACAAGCTGTCCAGAAAATCGGACTGGCCTGGACGTCCCAACGTGGTGGGCCAGTCCGGGCCTTGCCACGGTATGCACAGGGGTCCATTAGACCTGAAATTTGGTAGGTAGGTTCTACCATGAGTTTACTACCTCCTGTAAATTTTTATAATTTTTGGATACTCAGAAGTATTTTAATTAATTTAAAGAATACAATCTGTCCAGGGTGAAATATTGCTGGAATATAACTGTCCTGAATTTGGGCCATCAAATGGGTGGGTTCTGGGCCTCCAAAATTCTTGAAATTTGGACCCAAGGTCCCTCATCAAGCCCACAACAAGGTGGGACTAAGAAATATGGCCCACCTTCTGAGAAAATATTTTTTTTTAAATTTATTTTTATGAAACTATGCTGCTGGACTGCATAGCAGAAATTTCTGGCAGCCCACTATATTGGCCCACCCATTTGGATGCCCAAATGGTGTCCATTGGCCCTAAAATTTTTCAGGTAGGCCCTACCATGGGTGGGACACCTCTCTGCAAAATTTTAGAATTTTTGAGATATTAAAAGTATTTTATTTAACTCCTATAATTTATGGACAGCAAGGTATTTCTGAAATAATGTTGCTGCTGAAACAATGCTGCTGCCCCTGATTTGTGCACCCCATTAGAGTGGGTCCAGGTCTGCCAAATTTTAAGAAAATGTAGGACAAACATTCCTACACAAGTATACAATAAGGTGGGGTCCACAAAGGTGGCCCACCATTTCAGAAACAGACTGATAATTATGTTTGTACAACAAGCACAGTTGCTAGACAGTCCAGAAAATCTGGACTATCCACCCTCCTTGGCCCACTCTTTTGGGTGATCAAACAGGGACGGATGATGGTGAAATTTGGGGAACATCTAGGTGAGATCCCCACCTTTAAGAGGTATATATCAAATGGGACCAAACACCCCACCAATCATCCCCAAAACTGAGCTTAAGACAGCTCAAAAATCTGTCAAGATGGCTTTTGGACAGCAACATAATACTGAATTAAAATAATTATAATCACTATAAAAAGAGGAAATCAATCCATGGAAATTGTGGTATGGACCACCCCAGTGGGCCCACAAACATCCAGACCATACCCCCTCCATAAAACCCATTGCATGTGCCCAAAATGGAGCAAATAGAGTGTCAACGTCCAAGGAATGGACAACCATGGGTGTTCAATTTGCTTGGACGGTTTGGATATTCCGAGGCCACTAAGTGGGCCACACACATCAGGAAATCAAGAATAGAATAATGGAAAATAAAAATAATCCAGCCATAAGAGAGAAAAATGACATGCATCAAAGGAAAATGCTATGATGGGGTCCATGGAGAATGGCCCCATCCATGGATCATGCATGCAAGGAAAAAGGGCCATTGGCCTCAACCATGGAGACATGAGGGACCTCCATCACCACTTGATGGGTCCCACAAGCTCCTAAGAAAGAAATGAAGAAAGATCTAAGAGCACCCACCTAGATCAACCTTGAAACTTACATCACCATCATCTAGAGGCTCCAAGCAACATGGATCAATGGTTAAGATCAAGTGAGAAGGGTTAGATGAGAAGGTATTTTAGGGAGAAGGGGCTGGAGAAAATGGAGGAATTGCTGGAGAAGAAGAGAAGAGAGAGAGAGAGAGAGAGAGAGAGAGAGAGAGAGAGAGAGAGAGGAAAGAGAGGGAAAAGCCTTTTAAGGGAAGTAATCATAACCTATGGTGACAATAACAATGTTGCTAGGGTAGGTTAGGTGTGGGTAGTGTTTAGGGTGGGTAGTGTTTATTCCATGCAATAGTGTAGTGTGTGTGTGTGGTGTGCATGGAAAATTGTGCCATGGAGGAGTGGGGTCCACATACATTTGTACAAAAAGTGGGCCACATGATGAAATGCTCATAACTTGAGATGTACACGTCGGATTAACGCATGGGACGCGGCGTTAGAATCGCGGCGCCGATACGGACAAGATGGCATGGGTCTCGGGTCAATCCGAGTCGGGTCTATGTGACCAAACTTAAGGATGACCACAGCATAATCTAAGGGTCGCGAGTCACCGGGATTCGACCGGTAGGACCGCGGGACCAAAATGAACGAAATGCACACTTATGCACACACATGCACACATGAGAACTCAGGTCGGGTCTCACAATCCTCCCCACCAACAAAGAAATTTCGTCCTCGAAATTGATAAACCGAGACAACAAAATGTATAACATCATCATATATCAATCATCAATCAAAAAGCAACACAAGTAATACGTGCAATCAATCATCGAACAAATGGGGATAACACTCCCTAATCTCGGCAAACCTACGATGAAATCCATCAATACACTCTCCTACTTCCACTTTGGAACACTCAACAGCTGCAAGGTACTAGGGGGCTCTCAGAGGATCGACCTAGACTCGCTGACAAGCGTCACACTCAACCATAAAACTAGCAATCTGGCCTACCATCCCTAACCAGGAACACTGCCTAGGCAACAAAACAAGCTCAACATTGGTAATACAAGACTATTTAGCCAGTAAGACATCTCACTAAACAAAACGGAACACGATAATATCATCGGCCTAACACAGGGATCTTCCCAAAAAGTGTTGATACTGACAATCCCTTACGGCAGACTCTAATGGCAATCTGAGTGAACAAAAGCCCTTGGATACAAAAAGGGTGCAATGCACCAAAATATAAGGCTTACATACGGAGACAAGGAAAATACCCATAACGACTCCCCTAATAACTAAGGGTCCTGATGAGTAGCGCAAAATCAAGCCTGAGGTGGCTGGGGAGGTGTCTGTCTACTCTGCATATGCGGTCTCTGCTGTTACTGTGGTCGCTACGAAGGTCCATCCTGCTGATGGGGACACTCATGCCTACGGTGTCCCGTCTGCCCACATCTATAGTAAATGCCAGTAAATAGCCTAGAAGAAGAAGTTGTTGTATGCGATGCTGATGCTCTGGCGGCTCGATAGGTTACGCACCTCTGCCGCTGTCGACGCTGTCGTGAGCTACCGGAGGGGGCCTGCCTCTTCCGGCCACTCCTCTAATCACGATCCCTCTACAAACCGGTCCACTCGGACTCGCCCTGAAGTAGAAATACTACTAACGGAGCTCGCTGCGAAATCGAATCTCGCAAAAGGGGGCTCACACGCTCCTGTTCCGCCCGTCCGGGCGCCTCAGGAACAGGCTGACGGGTCTGAAGTACATCAGTGACAACCTGCATCAACTGCTGGAGACGCTCAGCTCCTACAGGAATCGTCAGATAAGCAGGGGTAGCACTGGCCTCTGACGAAGGCACAGGTACGGCGGGAGGCTCAAGAATAGGTACGACAGGCTCCAGAGGGGAAACATGAATCTCAGATGGTGGAGCAAAAGTCACTCGGATCGCTGGAGTGGAATGAGAACCATGTCCATGGGCACCACGGCCACAGGTGTCATAATCATGGGCACCTTGACTAGACGGCATGGTCTACAGAAAGAACAAAGGTGAAGGACACCTAGGAATTAGAATCCTTGAAGGCGCAAACGAAACGAGGGAAACGCACTCGGGACACTACTTGTCCTAAGCTCGCATCAGATATGTGATACTATCCCAAGTTATTCCAAAATTACTTGCTATGCTTTGATACCAACTCCTGTCACGCCCCAGACTCGGTAACCGGACTCACAAGGAACCCGATGGCCGGTTCTGGCCGCAACAGCCTCCGTAGTACCCCATTCTCGGCTCCTGAGGCAGGTTCCGATCTTGGGATCCTACAAGGAGGATTTTCATAACAGTATAATCATTACCAATACGAGCATACCCAAGATCACAAGCAAGTACATCTGGAAGTAACAAAGGATACATATCACAAAATTCACTAAGAATTTGAACTTTTACAAGCTTACATCGGTCCGAAAGGACATACATAAGATAATGGAAAAGAGAGAAAAGAGTCGGCACACTGAGTCCTCAAGCTCAACTCTACTCCACGCTCTCGCTACGATGCCCGCCTTTGGATCTCCTACATGCATCAATCGTGCATAAACTTATAGAAAGCTTAGAGGGTGGTGAAAGTGTGTGATAATAGTGCTCAGAAGAAGATAGAGAATGCGAAGGGAGTCATGATTAATACCAATACCACTAGCCTTGCCAAGGCTATCATGAATGCAAGAAACTATACCAAGGCAGTACGATCATGCAGGAAACCATACCAAGGCTAAATAATGCAATGAGTACTATGATGCAATGAGTACTGTAATGTCATGAGTACTGTAATGCGATGAGTACTGTAATGCAATGAGTACTGTAATGCATTATGAGGCTTACACAGCCAATGCAAATGCAATGCGAAGTAATGTCAGTGCTCATATCTAATCCACATATCAAATACATTTCCATCATAAGGAAACCACCGGGGTCCATTATACTGCTGGATGACTGCCGCTCTACAGACCCCGTACAGTCAAACGAGCGTAAGAGACCTCACTACCCTGCCTGCGGACAGCCAATCACCAGCAAGGCCTGAAGGTAGCGGACCCATTTACGAGTGGTCGGACTCACCTAAGCAATGCCCCCTTACGTCGGCGAGTAAGGCCACACCCCTATCCAACCGACTACACGACGGTGGGAGTCGCGGCCTAACGGTATAAGGCCCTCATGCGCTCATATATACCACCCGGTCACGCCGTTGGAGCAGATCCTGGTACCATGGAAGTTTTGGAAATTTCACCCATGGGCATCCTATGCACCCGGTATGCTCAAGTAACATTTCCGGTGTCCAAACATGGCCATCCACGATGTATCTGTGGAGGCTACAACCCTGATGAAGCAAGGGCGATAATGCTCATATGCTATGCAATGTCAGATGCATGAATCACACAATCAACCATGCATCAATCCCAAGCATCCAACGTGCTCAAGAGGGGATACTACGTCCCTCGGGGAAGGTATCATGCAATGCCCAATGACATAATATGACCACACACAAAGTGTCATCCAAGCATACAATGATGCACATGGGCCATGAAGATGGGTCTAGATGCATTATGCGGCGATATACAAAGTAGTACACTCCTCCTATCCAAGAAGGGACCAAGACTAGGTATTTAGACAATATCTATAAGAAATCCCACCTCTAGTGGGGGCCCATTACCTGGGGTAGCCCACGAGACTAAGCATACAACTACGTGTCTAAGTAACACAGAAGTGAGTCTAGCAAGAGTTTAAGATGAGTATCTAATCACATTTAGATACAATCGGGCCTAGAGGGGTCCATAATGGGGACATTTAACCACCATTCCTCAAGAAGCATCTCAACCAAGAACTATATGGATACAAGGCCCAAGGCCCTACATTCAAGATAAGAACACATGTAACCACATACATACATTCCTCATAATAGGCCATAAAAAGATACAATACCACTTTTAACAACATGGGCCCCAAGAGAAAAATTAAGGCCCAAGGCTCAATTCCCAATGGCCATAGAATCCATGCATTAAGTTGGACATGGTGGGCAGCCTGCGTACACAATATACGGCCTAAAATAAGTTTAAGTTTACATGATGAAATGGGCCCAACTACATCAGCCCAATAACTAGCGATTTAAGTGGGCAACCAAGAGCCCAATACTATCCTTACCTCAGCCCACAAGTCCATCAAAATGGTGGAAGTCGGCCCAATATATGGTTGGGCCAAGCTGGGACGTCCCATCCCACTCTGGGCCCATGGGATGCCCCAAAAATCTGATCTAAGATGGGGGTCCTCATGTGATCACTAAAGGTGACCCAAAATTGCATTTATTAAGCCCAAAGATTATAAGAAAACATAAGCATGCAACACGCACACAAGTTCTCAATATGGTGGGTCCCATGTCCAATAAAGTTTCAACCATAACAATGTACATTTAAGGCCCCTTAATAAACGTTCGGCCTACTCTGCTTCCTGGGCTTGCGAAAGCCCAGAAATTAGTCAAATAAGTGGGAATGATCTCATGAAGGTCAACAATAGGGGACCCCACCAGATGGAGGGTGTGTATACATCAAGAAAAGATCAAGTGGGTCTGCTATTGGATTGTGAATCCAGTAGCAACCCAAGGCAGAGAGTGCCTCCATGATCGGGTGATCCAAGGCTTAGACGGCCTGGACCACATGCATTAAGGTAGGTTTCACATACATACACATTGAGCCTTAAACAAATGGCCTAGGGTCTATGGTGGGCCTTTAACCATCCATAGAGAAACCTATGGGCCTACCTTAGGATCGCCCAGGAGGACATCCAACCTCAACTGGTTTCCAAGAGGTAGCCCGCCACTACTCGAGTATGGAATAAGGCCCAAGGCCTAAGCAATCCATGGCCTAGTGGGCCATACACTCAAGCCCAACACTTAGGTAGCATGGTGGGCTCTTAAGAAAAGTTTGGGCCCAACCATAGAGGTCATAAATCCATATATTGTGGTGGGTTTCATGGGCAGCCCAGTAATTCATTTACATGGGCAAGTTTCACATTTAACACAAGGGAATTGGGCCTCACTTTTGGCCCAAGTACAGGGTCAGTTTAGTGGGCGCACCAAGGGCCCAACCTCTTGTGTATTATTGCCCCTAAGCCTATCACAATAGATAGGAGAGTATAAGCCTAAGATCAATGGGCCTATCCAAAAGAACTAAGTCCACAAGGCATACTTGCCAACACAAACATGCATATAATATATCACATAATGGGCCCAAAAGAAATGGCCCAAACAAAAGTCATCCAATTCATACATTATTGTGGACTTGAGGGCAGCCCGTAAGTCCAATAATACACATGGGCAAGGCCTATACTGACAGTGTGGGCCTTGCCACACCAGCCCAAAGATTTAGCAAAGTCCCCACAATATACATTTATGTGGGCCTTGCAAGTCAGCCCACAATTAAGCATTTCATGAGGGCATCAAGGCTAATAAATGCACATGATCAGCTTGTAGACGGCCCATTGGGCCCGTAAATCAATAAGGTCAGCCCTTGTACAAACTTGGGCTTAAGAAAGAAGTTCCTAGCCCATTGAGCCTACAAAACTATCAAAAATTCTGGTTAAGGCTAGCCCACAAAACCACCACAAAGGTGGGCCTCAAGAGGGTACTCATTAAGCCTAAAATGTCTAAGGAAGGGGGGAAAAAGAGTATATGTAACACTCCTTTAAATATGGTGGGCCGCCACGGCTCCAAAAGTTCAACTATGCAGTAAATTTGGGCCCTTACTGGAATTATAGCCCACCCACTTCCTGGGCCTGCTGGAGTCCAGAAATTTATTTAATTTAAATGGGTTACTGATCCATGGTGACCCACACATATTACAGTGGGTCCCACCAGATAAGAAGGAGGATATACAATACTTACTTCAAGTGGGCCATGCCGTTAGAATGCAGGCCCAGTAGCCCAAGGTAGGGGCATGCCATGGTGGTTAGTCATTTGGGCCTGGGTATTTGGCCCAAAACTGACCCAACTTACAGGTCATACCACGGTCAGTCCAGGGGCCTGATGGCCCTAAAAATTTGTAGGATTGTCCTTCCATAGGTGGACCACAACCCCACAAAATTTTAGAATTTTTGGACATCTAGAAATAATTTAATTAATTTGAATAAAACAAGCTGTCCAGAAAAATCGGACTGGCCTGGACGTCCCAACGTGGTGGGCCAGTCCGGGCCTTACCACGGTATACACAGGGGTCCATTAGACCTGAAATTTGGTAGGTAGGTTCTACCATGAGTTTACTACCTCTCTGTAAATTTTTATAATTTTTGGATACTCAAAAGTATTTTAATTAATTTAAAGAATACAATCTATACAGGGTGAAATATTGCTGGAATATAACTGTCCTGAATTTGGGCCATCAAATGGGTGGGTTCTGGGCCTCCAAAATTCTTGAAATTTGGACCCAAGGTCCCTCATTAAGCCCACAACAAGGTGGGACCAAGAAATATGGCCCACCTTCTGAGAAAATATTTTTTTTAAAATTTATTTTTATGAAACTATGCTGCTGGACTGCATAGCAGAAATTTCTGGCAGCCCACTGTATTGGCCCACCCATTTGGATGCCCAAATGGTGTCCATTGGCCCTAAAATTTTGCAGGTAGGCCCTACCATGGGTGGGACACCTCTCTGCAAAATTTTAGAATTTTTGAGATATTAAAAGTATTTTATTTAACTCCTATAATTTATGGACAGCAAGGTATTTCTGAAATAATGTTGCTGCTGAAACAATGCTGCTGCCCCTGATTTGTGCACCCCATTAGAGTGGGTCCAGGTCTGCCAAATTTTAAGAAAATGTAGGACAAACATCCCTACACAAGTATACAATAAGGTGGGGTCCACAAAGGTAGCCCACCATTTCAGAAACAGACTGATAATTATGTTTGTACAACAAGCACAAGCTTGCTAGACAGTCCAGAAAATCTGACTATCCACCCTCCTTGGCCCACTCTTTTGGGTGATCAAACAGGGACGAATGATGGTGAAATTTAGGGAACATCTAGGTGAGATCCCCACCTTTAAGAGGTATATATCAAATGAGACCAAACACCCCACCAATCATCCCCAAAACTGAGCTTAAGACAGCTCAAAAATCTGTCAAGATGGCTTTTGGACAGCAACATAATACTTGAATTAAAATAATTATAATCACTATAAAAAGAGGAAATCAATCCATGGAAATTGTGGTATGGACCACCCCAGTGGGCCCCACAAATATTCAGACCATATCCTCTCCATAAAATCCATTGCATGTGCCCAAAATGGAGCAAATAGAGTGTCAACGTCCAAGGAATGGACAACCATGGGTGTTCACTTTGCTTGGACGGTTTGGATATTCCGAGGCCACTAAGTGGGCCACACACATCAGGAAATCAAGAATAGAATAATGGAAAATAAAAATAATCCAGCCATAAGAGAGAAAAATGACATGCATCAAAGGAAAATGCTATGATGGGGTCCATGGAGAATGGACCCATCCATGGATCATGCATGCAAGGAAAAAGGGCCATTGGCCTCAACCATGGAGACATGAGGGACCTCCATCACCACTTGATGGGTCCCACAAGCTCCTAAGAAAGAAATGAAGAAAGATCTAAGAGCACCCACCTAGATCAACCTTGAAACTTACATCACCATCATCTAGAGGCTCCAAGCAACATGGATCAATGGTTAAGATCAAGTGAGAAGGGTTAGATGAGAAGGTATTTTAGGGAGAAGGGGCTGGAGAAAATGGAGGAATTGCTGGAGAAGAAGAGAAGAGAGAGAGAGAGAGAGAGAGAGAGAGAGAGAGAGAGAGAAATGAGAGGGAAAGAGAGGGAAAAGCCTTTTAAGGGAAGTAATCATAACCTATGGTGACAATAACAATGTTGCTAGGGTAGGTTAGGTGTGGGTAGTGTTTAGGGTGGGTAGTGTTTATTCCATGCAATAGTGTAGTGTGTGTGTGTGGTGTGCATGGAAAATTGTGCCATGGAGGAGTGGGGTCCACATACATTTGTACAAAAAGTGGGCCACATGATGAAATGCTCATAACTTGAGATGTACACGTCGGATTAACGCATGGGACGCGGCGTTAGAATCGCGGCGCCGATACGGACAAGATGGCATGGGTCTCGGGTCAATCTGAGTCGGGTCTATGTGACCAAACTTAAGGATGACCATAGCATAATCTAAGGGTCGCGAGTCACCGGGATTCGACCGGTAGGACCGCGGGACCAAAATGAACGAAATGCACACTTATGCGCACACATGCACACATGAGAACTCAGGTCGGGTCTCACAAAAAGTCCATAAATATTTCATTTTCCTCCATATGAATTTTTTCAAATTTGGTTGTGAGGAGATAGACTTTAGACTTTTTGACAATTGATGTACCCTCGTGTGTCATTTCTAGTATATCCTAGGCTTGCTTTGTAGTATCACATGATATGATTCTTTTGAACTCATCAGGTGATAGTGCGCAAGTTATTGCATTTAGTGCTTTAGCATTGGCACTATACTCACTTTTCTGAATGGTGGTCCATAAATAATAAGCAGGTACAGACATAGTTTTTGAACCGTCGGATTCAGTTACTTCAATGGTAGGAGTTTTTCATTCGGTCACTGTGGGTCGCCACACACTCTCATCCATTGATTTTAGGAAGATCCTCATTCTGGCTTTCCAATGGGCATAGTTGGAGCCATCAAATGGTGGAGGCCTAGTGACTGAAAGGCTATCAAAACTTGACATCTTTTTATATAGCTTAGATCGTTAGCTCAGGAAATAAATCCAAATAAAAGGCAATATGAACGAGTTATTAAGCTTTGATACCTCTTGAAAAGGCCTAGCTATATGTCCTAGAGGGGGGGTGAATAGGACTGTCAAATAAAACTTATAACAGCGAAATTAAAAAGAATATGATAGCCAAAATAAATCACAATGCAGGAAAGTAAAACAACCTCAAAAATCTGATCTTGAGAGGTTGATACAAACGTTGTTCTAAGGACAACCTTTCACCAAAAACCAGAGTTTATGGTAGGACAACCTTATTTCTAGAAAGATCTTTGTATCAAATCTCAAACCAAACAAGAATACAGAAATAAGCACAAACTGAAATAAATTGTAATCACAAATGTATTGTTCTAGGGACAGCCATACACCATAAAAATGGCAGGGCAACCTTGCTGGAACAACTTTAAAGGAAATTGAATTTCAAGCAGATAAAGGAATAGTAGAAAGTAAATTCTAAACTATTACAAAATTCCCACAATGTTTGAATTAAATGATTACAACATTCACCACCACACATACATCCCACAAATAAATAATTAAAGATTAAAAATGTAAATCATTCGACCACAACACAAGGGATTATAGTGGTTCGCTTGTGTGTTCACCAACTGTTAAACAACAGTCACACAGAATGCTACTCCACTACTAATATCCTCACATAGGGGATATTAGCATTCACTAACAAAATAGGTTTTCACAGGTTCACCCAAAGCCTTTACAATTGTGTCTTTGTCTATGGGCTTACACAATTAAAAAACCCCACTTCTGAGTTTTCCTGGCTCTCCTCAGATAACCAATACAACAAGATTTTTCTAGCAAATCTTGAAAGAAACCAAAACAGAAAGTAATTTACAATTCAATGTAAAATACCTGATTATCTCCTTCGTTGTAGCAGCTCGGTAGAACAAAGTCAGAGTAAATGAATGAATGTCCAAGTTTAAGGTCCAGTACTCAATTACAATGGTTATAATTCTAATAGATTTTAAATTAAACCAACTAGGGCTTGCCTTAATTGATTTTGATTCCAAAGAAAGGGAATAGCAATTCCTCTTATCAAATTAGATTGGAATAACAAAAACAAAATCAATTAAATAAATCTAAAGAAAAAGAATATTAAATAGGCATACTTAGCTTAGATGGAGCACTGAATTATCACTCAGAAGTTTGACGAAGATTGGCTTGAATAGATTAATTAATTCCTTGAATTCTTCTGAGATTCGTGCTCTATTTATAGGTTAGCAGATTGTGTCTTCGACTGGTCTAGGGAGCTCTTCGACTAGTCAAAGAAGTAATAGATTTGAAAAAAACTGGGCGTGATAAGCTTTGACCGTTCTACGACTGGTCGAAGGTCACCTTCGATTGGTCGAAGGTCTCCTTCGACAGGTCGAAGATCCTGTAATTAATCACTGGACTTTGAGTCGAAGATTTTCGACTGGTCGAAGAAGCAGTCGACACTGTTCCTTCGACTGGTCGAACAAATTCCTGGACTGGTCGAAGCCTAATAGAAAAATATCCAAATTTTGTAACAAACTCATGACTGATCGAGGAATTTCTTAGACTGGTCAAAGCAAAGCTAAGACTAGTCGAAGAAAGCCTAGGACAAGTCTTCGAACTGCTCAAACTCATGTAACATAAACATATGACTTATGTATCCAAAATGGCCTACTTCTAAGGTCAACCTATGGTCAATCAAACCCCAATCATGAAGTAAGGATATTGAAAACATTAGGAACAAGTGACCTTGAAGTTTAGGCCTTGAAGTCTTAATGTAGCCCAACCTTGAAAGTGTCCTGAGTTCTTTACGAACTGCCTTGTACTCTTCTTGAAGTCTTGCATTCCTGAGTCTTGTCTTATGAGCAATACTTACATTCAAGGTTGATCTCTGTACTTGTGATCTTTGCTTGTTGTCAGCTTTGCTTGTTCAAGAATGTTGATCTTTGAGAGAGCTTCACTTATGCAAGTTATATAACAGTGATTTTGGTAACACAAATTTGACAACCGATAGGGATAGAGACTATAGCACTTACAAAAACCTATAACCTAAACACGAACCCATTCTCAAATCCCAAAATCTATAACCTAAACCTAAACTTTAACCGAAACCAAAACCTATAACCTAAACCCGAACCCATTGTCAAATCTCAAAAGTTATAACCTAAACCCGAACCCATTGTCAAATCCCAAAACCTATAACCAAAACCTATATCCTAAACCCGAACCCATTCTCAATTCCCAAAACTTATAACCTAAACCTAAACCTAAACCAAAACCAAAACCTATAACCTAAACCAAAACCAAAACCTATAACCTAACCGAACCCATTCTCAAATCCTAAAACCTAAAACCTAAACCAAAACCAAAACCTATAACCTAAACTCGAACCAATTCACAAATCTCATAACCTATAACCTAAGCTATACCTAATCCTAAACCAAAACCAAAACCTATAGCCTAAACCAAACCAAAACCTATAACCTAAACACGAATCCTCTCTAATCCCAAAACCTATAACCTAAACCTAAACCTTAACCTAAACCTAAATCAAAACCTGATAACCTAAACCAAACCAAAACCTATAACCTAAACCCGAACCCATTGTCAAATCCCAAAACCTATAACCTAAACCAAAACCAAAACACCAGTAACCTAAACTAAATCCATTTTCCAATCCGAAAACATAAACCTTAACCAAAATCTATAACCTAAACCAAAACCAAAACCTATTATCTAAACCCGAACCCATTCTCAAATCCATAAACCTAAACCTTAACCAAAACCTATAACCTAAACCATAATCAAAACCTCTAACCTAAACCCGAACCCCTTCTCATATCCCAAAATCTATAACCTAAACCTAAAGCTTAACCTATAACCTAAACCCAAACCCATTCTCATATCCGAAAGCCTAAACCTTAACCAAAACCTATAACCTAAACCAAAACCAAAACCTATAACCTAAACCCAAACCCATTCTCAAATCTCAAAACCTATAACCTAAATAACATAAACCAAAACCAAAACCAAACCTATAACCTAAACCTAAACCAAAACCTATAACCGAAACCCAAACCCATTCTTAAATCCCAAAACCTATAACCTAAACCAAAACCAAAACCTATAACTCGAACTTTAACCCATTCTCAAATCACATAACCTATAAAACCTAAACTTAAACCTAAACCTATTACCTAAACCCGAACCCATTCGCAAATCCAAAAACCTAAACCTTAACCAAAACCTATAACCTAAACTCGAACCCATTCTCAAATCCCAAAACATAAAACCTAAACCTAAACCTTAACCTATAACCTAAAACCCGAACCCATTCTCATATCCAAAACCTAAACCTTAACCAAAACTCAGAACCTAAACCAAAACTAAAACCTATAACCTAAACCCCTAACTGGACCCATTCCCAAATCCCAAAACCTATAACCTAAATCTAAATCTAAAACAAAACCTATAACTTAAACCAAAACAAAACCTATAACCTAAACCCAAACCCATTCACAAATCCCAAAACCTATAACCTAAACAAAAACCATAACCTACAACCTAAACCCGAACCCATTCTCAAATCCCAAAACTTAAAACCTAACCTAAACTTTTAAAACTAAACCTAAAACCAAAACCTATAACCTAAACCAAAAGCATAACCTATAACCTAAACCCGAACCCTTTTCTCAAATCCCAAAACCTATAACCTAAACCAATACCAAAACCAATAACTTAAACCCGAACCCATTATCAAATCCAAAACCTAAACGTTAATCAAAACCTATAACCTAAATGAAAACATACATACTAAACCAAAACCAAAACCAATAACTCAAACCAAAACCAAAACCTACTACCAAAACCCGAACCCATTCTTAAATCCAAAACCTAAACCTTAAAACCAAAAACTCGTATAACCTATACCAAAAATAAAACCTATAACCTAAACCCGAACCCATTCTCAAATCCCAAAACCTATAACCTAAACCTAAACCTAAACCTACAACCTAAACCCGAACCCATTCTCAAATCCAAAACCTAACCCTTAACCAAAACACGTGAACCTAAAACAAAACTAAAACCTATAACCAAAACACGAACCCATTCTCAAATCCCAAAACCAATAACCTAAACTAAAACCTATAACCTAAAGCAAGACCAAAACTTATAACCTAAACCCAAACCCATTCTCAAATCCCAAAACCTATAACCTAAACCAAAACCAAAACCTATAACCTAAACCCGAACCCATTCTCAAATCCCAAAACCTATAACCTAGACCTTAACCTAAACCTAAACCAAAACCTATAACCTAAACCTAAACCTTAATCCTATAACCTAAATCCGAACCAATTCTCAAATCCAAAACCAAACCACCTTCACCAAAACCTATAACCTAAACCAAAACCAAAACCTATAACCAAAACCCGAACCCGTTCTCAAATCCTAAAACCTAAGCCTTAACCAAAACCTATAACCTAAACCAAAACCAACACCAAAACGTATAACCTAAACCCGAACCCATTCTCAAATCCCAAAACCTATAACCAATAACCTAAACCTAAATCAAAACCTATAACCTAAACCCGACCCCATTCTCAAATGCCAAAACCTATAACCTAAACCTTAACCTAAACCAAAACCTATAACCTAAACCAAAACCAAAACCTATAACCTAAACCCGAACCCATTCTCAAATTCAAAAACCTATAACCTAAACCAAAACTAAAACAAATAACCTAAACTCGATCCGATACTCAAATCCCAAAACCTATAACCGAAACCTAAACCTTAACCTATAACATAAACCCGAACCCATTCCCAATCCAAAACCTAAACCATAACCAAAACCTATAACCTAAACAAAATGAAAACCTATAACCTAAACCCGAACCCATTCTCAAATCCAAAACCTAAACCTTAACCAAAACCTATAACCTAAACCAAAACCTATAACCTAAACCCAAACCCATTCTCAAATGCCAAAACCTATAACCTAAACCTAAACCAAAACCAAAACCTATAACCTAAACAAAAACCCAAAACCTATAACCTAAACAGAACCCATTCTCAAACCCAAAACCTAAAACCTAAACCTAAACCAAAACCAATAACCTAAACCCGAACCCATTCTCAAATCCCATAACCTATAACCTAAACAAAAAACCAAAACCCGAACCCATTCTCAAATCCCATAACCTATAACCTAAACCTAAACCTAAACCTATACCTAAACCTATAACCTAAATCAAAACCAAAACCTATAACCTAAACCCGAACCCAATCTCAAATCCCAAAACTTATACCCTAACCTAAACCTTAACCTAAACCAAAACAAAACCTATTACCTAAACCAAAACGAAAACCTATAACCTAAACCCGAACCCATTCTCAAATCCCAAAACCTATAACTTAAACCAAAAAACCAAAGCCTCACGTAACCTAAACCCGAACCCATTCTCAAATTCAAAAACCTAATCCTTAACCAAAACCTATAACCTAAACCAAAACCAAAACCAAAACCTATAACCTAAACCCGAACCCATTCTCAAACCCCAAAACCTATAAACTAAATAAAATCCAAAACCTATAACCTAAACCCCAACCCATTCTCAAATCCCAAAACCAATAACCAAAACCTAAACCAAAACCATAACCTATAACCTAAACTCCGAACCCATTCTCAAACCACAAAACCTATAAACTAAACCAAATCCAAAACCTATAACCTAAACCCGAACCCATTCTCAAATCCCAAATCCTATAACCTAAACCAAAACCAAAACTTGAACCCAATCTCAAATACAAAAACCTAAACCTTAACCAAAACCTATAACATAAACCAAAACCAAAACCGATAACCTAAACCCGAACCCATTCTCAAATCCCAAAGCCTATAACCAAAACCTAAACCTTAACCTAAACCAAAACCAAAACCTATAACTAAAACCAAAACCAAAAGCAAAACTTATAACTTAAACTTTGAACTCATTCTCAAATCCCAAAACCTATAACCTAAACCATATCCTTAACCTAAACCTATAACCTATAACCTAAACCAAAACCTATAACCTAAACCTAAACTAAAACCTAAACCAAAACCTATAACCTAAACTCCGAACCCATTCTCAAATCCCAAAATCTATAACCTAAACCTAAACCTAAACCAAAAGCTATAACCTAAACAAAAACCAAAACCTATAACCTAAACCAGAACCCATTCTCAATTCCCAAAACCTATAAGCTAAACCAAAACCAAAACCAATAACCTAAACCAAACCATTCTCAAATCCCATAACCTATAACCAAAACCTAAACCTAAAGCTAAACCTAAACCTAAACCTATAACCTAACCCAAAACCAAAACCTATAACCTAAACCCGAACCCATTCTCAAATTACAATACCTATACCCTAAACCTAAATCTTAATGTAAACCAAAACCAAAACCTATAACCTAAACCAAAACCAAAACCTTTAACCTAAACCCGAACCGATTCTCAAATCCCAAAACTTATAACCTAAACCAAAACCAAAACCTTAACCTAAACCCGAACCGATTCTCAAATCCAAAACCTAAACCTTAACCAAAACCTATAACCTAAACCAAAACCAAAACCTATAACCTAAACCGCGAACCCATTCTTAAATCCCAAAACCTAAAAAACCTAAACCTAAACCAAAACCAACACCTATAACCTAAACCCGAACCCATTCTCAAATCCCAAAGCCTATAAACTATACCAAAACCAAAACCTAAAACCTAAACCCAAACCCATTGTCAAATCTCAAAACCTATAACCTAAAAACTAAAACTAAAACATATAACATAAATCCGAACCCATTCTCAAAATCCAAAACCTAAACCTTAACCAAAACCTATAACCTAAACCAAAACCAAACCTATAACCTAAACCCGAACCCATTCTCAAATCCCAAAACCTATAACCTAAACCTAAACCTTAACCTAAACCGAAACCAAAACCTATAACCTAAACCAAAACCTATAACCAAAACCAAATCCAAAACTAAAACTTATAACTTAAACCCGAACCCATTCTCAAATCCCAAAACCTATAACCTAAGCCTTAACCTTAACCTAAACTTATAACCTATAACCTAAACCAAAACCTATAACCTAAACCTAAAAACAAAACCTATAACCTAAACCCGAACCCATTCTCAAATCCCAAAACCTTTAACCTAAACCTAAACCTAAACCAAAAGTTATAACCTAAATCAAAACCATAACCTATAACCTAAACCCGAACCCATTCTCAAATCCCAAAACCTATAACCTAAACCTAAACCAAAACTAAAAACCGATAACCTAAACACGAACCCATTCTCAAATCCCAAAACCTATAAACTAAATCAAAATCCAAAACCTATAACCTAAACCCGAACCCATTATCAAATCCCAAATCCTATAACCTAAACCAAAACCAAACCAAAACTATAACCTAAACCTGAACCCATTCTCAAATCCAAAAACCTAAACCTCAACCAAAACCTATAAGATAAACCAAAACCAAAACCTATAACCTAAACCAACCCATTCTCAAATCCTAAAACCTATAACCTATAACCTAAACCTAAACCTAACCTAAACCAAAACCAAAACCTATAACCTAAACCAAAACCTACAACTAAAAACCAAAACCAAAACCAAAACTTATAACTTAAACCCGAACTCATTCTCAAATCCCAAAACCTATAACCTAAACCATATCCATAACCTAAACCTATAACCTATAACCTAAACCAAAACCATAACCTAAACCTAAACCTAAACCTAAAACCTAAACCAAAAAAACCAAAACTTATAACTTAAACTCGAACTCATTCTCAAATCCCAAAACCTATAACCTAAACCAAACCATAACCTAAACCTATAACCTAAAACCTATAACCTAAACCAAAACCTATAACCTAAACCTAAACCAAAACCTATAACCTAAACTCCGAACCCATTCTCAAATCCCAAAACTATAACCTAAACCAAAAACCTAAACCTAAACCAAAAACCAAAACCTATAACCTAAACCCGAACCCATTCTCTCAATCCCAAAACCCATAACCTAAACCAAAACTAAAACCAATAACCTAAACCTCAAACCATTCTCAAATCCCAAAACCTATAACCTAAACCTAAACCTAAACCTAAACCTAAACCTATAACCCAACACAAAACCAAAACCTATAACCTAACACAAAACCAAAACCTATAACCTAAACTCCGAACCTATTCTCAAATTACAAAACCTATAAACCCTAAACCTAAATCTTAACATAAACCAAAACCAAAACCTATAAACTAAACCAAAACCAAAACCTATAACCTATAACCTAAACCCGAACCCATTCTCAAATCCCAAAACCTATAACCTAAACCAAAACCAAAACCTAGAACCTCAAAACCTATAACTTAAACCAAAACCAAAACCTATAACCTAAACCCGAACCCATTCTCAAATCCAAAAACCTAAACCTTAGCTTAAACCTATAACCAAAACCAAAACCAAAACCTATAGCCTAAACCTAAACCCATTCTCAAATCCCAAAACCTAAAACCTAAACCTAAACCAAAACCAAAACCTATAACCTAAACCCAAACCCATTCTCAAATCCCAAAACTATAAACTATACCAAAATCAAAACCTATAACCTAAACCTAAACAAACACATTCTCAAATCCCAAAACCTATAACCTAAAACCAAAACTAAAACTTATAACCTAAAACCCGAACCCCTTCTCAAATACAAAAACCTAAACCTTAACCAAAACCTATAACCAAAACCAAAACCAAAACCTATAACCTAAACCCGAACCTATTCTCAAATCCCAAAACCTATAACCTAAACCTAAACCTTAACCTAAACCGAAACCAAAACCTATAACCTAAACCAAAACCTATAACCAAAACTAAAACTTATAACTTAACCCGAAACCCATTCTCAAATCCTAAAACCTATAACCTAAAGCTTAACCTTAAACTTAAAACCTATAACCTAAACCTAAAACAAAAGCAATAAACCTAAACCTAAACCATAACCTCTAAACCTAAACCCGAACCCATTCTCAAATCCCAAAACCTTTAACCTAAACCTAAACCTAAACTAAAAGCTATAACCTAAACCAAAAACCATAAAACATATAACCTAAACCCGAACCCATTCTCAAATTCCTAAAACCTATAACCTATACCAAAACCAAAACTAATAACCTAAACCCGAACCCATTCTCAAATTCAAAACATAATCCTTAACCAAAACCTACAACCTAAACCAAAACCAAAACCTATAACCTAAACCCGAACACATTCTCAAATCCCAAAACCTATAACCTAAACCTAAACCTTAACCTAAACCTAAAACCAAAACCTATAAAACCTAAACCTAAACCTATAAAAAACCTATAACCTAAACCAAACCCATTCTCAAAACCCAAAATCTATAACCTAAACCTAAACCTAAACAAAAACCAAAATCTATAACCTAAACCCGAACCCATTCTCAATTCCCAAAACCTATAACCTAAACCAAAACCAAAACCAATAACCTAAACCAAAACCATTCTCAAATCCCAAACTATATAACCTAAACCTAAACCAAAACCTAAACCTAAACCTAAACGTATAACCTAAACCAAAAAACCAAAACCTATAACCTAAACCCGAACCCATTCTCAAATTACAATACCTATACCTTTAACCTAAATCTTAACCTAAACCAAAACCAAAACCTATAACCTAGTCCAAAACCAAACTATGTAACCTAAACCCGAACAAATTCTCAAATCCCAAAACCTATAACCTAAACCAAAACCAAAACCTATAACTTAAATCCGAACCCATTCTCAAATCCAAAACCTAAACCTTAACCAAAGCCTATAACCTAAATCAAAACTAAAACCTATAACCTAAACCCCAACCCATTCTTAAATCCCCTAAACCTAAAAAACTAAACCTAAACCAAAACCAAAACCAATAACCAAACCCGAACCCATCCTCAAATCCCAAAACCTATAAACAATGCCAAAATCAAAACGTATAACCTAAACTCGAACCCATTCTCAAATCCCAAATCCTATAACCTAAACCAAAAACTAAAACCAATAACCTAAACCGAACCCATTCTAAAATCCAAAAACCTAAATCTTAACCAAAAACTATAACTAAACCAAAACCAAAACCTATAACCTAAACCCGAACCCATTCTCAAATCCCAAAACCTATAACCTAAACCTAAACCTTAACCTAAACCAAACCAAAACCTATAACCTAAACAAAAACCTATAAACCAAAACCAAATCCAAAACTAAAACTTATAACTTAAACACCGAACCCATACTCAAATCTCAAAACCTATAACCTAAACCTTAACCATAACCTAAAACCCTAAACTCTATAAACCTAAACCTAAATTAAAACCTTATAACCTAAACTTAAACCAAACCAAAACCTATAACCTAAACATGAACCCATTCTCAAATCCCAAAACCTTTAACCTAAACCTAAACCTAAACTAAACCTATAACCTAAACCAAAACCATAACCTATAACCTAAACCCGAACCCATTCTCAATTCCTAAAACCTATAACCTAAACCAAAACCAAAACCAAACTAACCCAAACCCGAACCCATTCTCAAATTCAAAAACCTAATCCTTAACCAAAACCTATAACCTAAACCAAAACCAAAACCTATAACCTAAACCCGAACACATTCTCAAATCCCATAACCTATAACCTAAACCTAAACCTTAACCTAAACCAAAAACCAAAACCTATAACCTAAACCAAAACCTAAACCTAACCAAAAGCAAATCCAAAACTAAAACTTATAACTTAAACCTGAACCCATTCTCAAATCCCAAAACTTATAACCTAAACCTTAACCTTAACCTAAACATATAACCTATAACCTAAACTCAAAACCTATAACCTAAACATAAACCAAAACCTATAACCTAAACTCGAACCCATTCTCGTATCCCAAAACCTTTAATCTAAACCTAAACCTAAACCAAAAGCTATAACCTAAATCAAAACCATAACCTATAACCTAAACCCGAACCCATTCTCAATTCCTAAAACCTATAACCTAAACCAAAACCAAAACCAATAACCTAAACCCGAACCCATTCTCAAATTCAAAAACCTAATCCTTAACCAAAAAATCTATAACCTAAACCAAATCCAAAACCTATAACCTAAACCCGAACCCATTCTCAAATCCCAAAACCTATAACCTAAACCTAAACCAAAACCAAAACCTATAACCTAAACCTAGAACCCATTCTCAAATCCCAAAACCTATAAACTAAACCAAAACCAAAACCTATAACCTAAACTCGAACCCATTCTCAAAACCCAAAATCTATAACCTAAAAAACCTAAACCTAAACAAAAACCAAAATCTATAACCTAAACCCGAACCTATTCTCAATTCCCAAAACCTATAACCTAAACCAAAACCAAAACCAATAACCTAAACCCATAACCATTCTCAAATCCCATAACGTATAACCTAAACCTAAACCTAAACCTAAACCTAAACGTATAACCTAACCCAAAACCAAAACCTATAACCTAAACCCGAACCCATTCTCAAATCAATACCTATACCTTTAACCTAAATCCAAACCTAACCTAAACCAAAACCAAAACCTATAACCTAGTCCAAACCCAAAACCAAAACTATAACCTAAACCCGAACAAATTCTCAAATCCCAAAACCTATAACCTAAACCAAAACCAAAACTTACGTAGCCTAACCCCGAACCCATTCTCAAATTCAAAAACCTAAACCTTAACCAAAACCTATAAACCTAAACCAAAACCAAAAACCTATAACCTAAACCCCAACCCATTCTTAAATCCCAAAACCTATAACCTAAACCTAAACCAAAAACCAAAACCAATAACCAAAACCTAAACCCATCCTCAAATCCCAAAGCCTATAAACAATACCAAAAATCAAAACGTATAACCTAAACCTGAACCCATTCTCAAATCCCAAATCCTATAACCTAAACCAAAACTAAAACCAATAACCTAAATCCGAACCCATTCTAAAATCTAAAAACCTAAATCTTAACCAAAAACTATAACCTAAACCAAAACCAAAACTATATAACAAACCTAAACCCATTCTCAAATCCCAAAACCTATAACCTAAACCTAAACCTTAACTTAAACCGAAACTAAAACCTATAACCTAAACAACCAAACCTATAACCAAAACCAAATCCAAAACTAAAACTTATAACTTAAACACAAACCATACTCAAATCCCAAAACCTATAACCTAAACCTTAACCTTAACCTAAACCTATAACTCAAACCTAAACCAAAACCTATAACCTAAACCAAAACCCAAAACCTATAACCTAAACCCGAACCCATTCTCAAATCCCAAAACCTTTAACCTAAACCTAAACCTAAACTAAAAGCTATAACTTAAACCAAAACCATAACCTATAACCTAAACCCGAACCCATTCTCAATTCCTAAAACCTATAACCTAAACCAAAACCAAAACCAAATCAACTAACCCAAACCCGAACCCATTCTCAAATTCAAAAACCTAATCCTTAACCAAAAACCTATAACCTAAACCAAAACAAACCTATAACCTAAACCCGAACCCATTCTCAAATCCCATAACCTATAACCTAAACCTAAACCTTAACCTAAACCAAAACAAAAACCTATAACTAAACCCAAAACCTATAACCAAAAGCAAATCCAAAACTAAAACTTATAACTTAAACCTGAACCCATTCTCAAATCCCAAAACTTATAACCTAAACCTGTCACGCCCCAGACTTAGTAACCGGACTCACAAGGATTCCGATGACCGGTTCTGAACGCAAACGACCTCCATAGTACCCCATTCTCGGCTCCTGAGGCAGGTTCCGATCCTGGGATCCTACAAGGAGGATTTTTATAACAGTATAATCATTCCAATACGAGCATACCCAAGATCATAGCAAGAACATCTGAGAATAACAAAGGCACACATCGCAAAATCCACTATAAATTTGAACTTTTACAATCATCCATAAGGCCCAAAGGACATACATGAGATAAAAGGAAAAGAGAGAAAGGTCAATGGCACTGAGTCCTCAAATGCTCAGCTCTACTCCATGCTCTCTTCTACGTGTCGCTTTGCTAGAGTATCCTGCACGCATCAATCGTGCATAAGCTTATAGAAGCTTAGAGGGTGGTGTAGGTGTGTGATAATGGTGCACAGAAGAGTAGTAGGAAATACAAGGAGAGAAGCATGATCAATGAGGATATCACTAGCCTTACCCAGGCTTATCATGAATAAGATGTAATGAGTACTGGGTGCCATGCCAAGGCAATGCATGAAGGGGCTTGTACAACCAATGCTAATGCAATGCAAGTAATGTCAGTGCTCATATCCAAACCACAAGTCATGTACATTTCCGATCATAAGGAAATCACCGGGGTCCATTACACTGCTGAATGACTACCGCTCTACAGACCCCTTGCATCAAACGAGCGTAAGAGACCTCACTACCCGCTGCGGACAGCCAATCACCAACAAGGCCTGAAGGTAGCGGACCCATTTACGAGCTGGTCAGACTCAGCCTAGCAATGCCTCCTCACATCAGGCAGGTAAGGCCACACCCCTATCCAACCGACTACACGACAGTGGGAGACGCGGCCTAATGGTATAAGGCCCTCGTGCGCTCATATATTCCACCCGGTCACGGCGTTGGAGCAGATCCTTGGTACCATGGAAGTTTTGGGAATTTCACCCATGGGCATCCTATGCACCCTATGCTCAACTAATATTTCCGTGTCCACACATAAAGCCATCCACGAATACCCCTGTGGAGGCAAGGCCCTGATGAAGTAAGGGCAGATAACCATAAGCTATGCAATGTCAGATGCATGAATCACACAATCACCCATGCATCAATCCCAAGCATCTATCTTTTGGGAAGATACCAACATGTCCTACATAATAACACAACCATGACCAATCATACCTCAACCAAGCATGCATATGATGCGTATGGGAGTAGGCCATGAAGATGAATAGGGGTGCCAATGAGGTGAAGATGAACTCTCTACCTAACCATGACGGGTCTAGGTACTTAACTAATTCCTCATAAGGAATACAACCTCTAGTGGGGGCCCATATACCTGGGGTAACCCATGAGACTAAGGAGAACAATGATATGGGCCTAAATAGATGAAATGAGCCTAGCAAGGGTCTATGGTGGGCCTTTAACCACCCATAGAAGCTCATGGGCCTACCTTAGGGCCAACAATGTGGACATCTAACCACAATTAGTCCCCAAGAGGTAGCCCATCTCTAATTGATTACGGATCAAAGCCCAAGGCCCACACAACATTAGAAATAAGAAATGGATAGCCATTACATACCACATACATTCATGTTGGGCTTAAGAAAGGTGGCCCAAATCCTATCCAAAACATGGGTCCATGGGGAACACACATAGTCCAACCCATATATACCACTATGGGCTCACAGGGGAAAGGTTAGGGCCCAACATAAAGGCTACTAATCCCATATATTGTTATGGCCTAGTGGGCAGCCCATTGCTCAAATCACATGGGCAAATGTCATGTTCTTAGCCAAGTAAGTTGGGCCTACATCCCGGCCCAAGTATAAAGTTGATTTGGTGGAAAATCAAGGGCCCATATACTTGTGTAATCTGGCCCACTAATCAAACACAATAGTATGGTAAAAATGGCCCAAGAGTTCAATGGGCCTATCTAGAAAGTTCCAGCCCAATTGGGCTCAAAGAGTTCAACAACTAGCCACATTCATGGACCCAATTAAATTCAACTGTGGTGGGCATCAAAAGTGTATTTATTAGGCCCAACATTTAAGGAACTAAATGTATAAATTATTACCTCTAAGATTCTTCACAATGTGTTGGGCCCCACTCCTCAAAATTTCAGCCCAAAGGCCAAACATAATTATAACATGTTGCTGTCCTAAATTTGGGCACTCCATTGGAGTGGGCCTAGGGCCTCTAAAACTTTGAAAATTGAGGGCCAAGGTCCCTCATCATGCATACAATGAGAGAAAACCCAAAAAGGTGGCCCACCATCAGAGAAAATAATTTTGAATTATGGTTTTTTATCAAGGCACATTGCTGGACTGCACAGCAGAAAAATCTGGTAGTCCAACTATTTTGGCCCATTCTTTTGGATGCCCAAACAGGGTCAGTTGGGGCTGAAATTTTTCAGAGTGATACTTCAATAGGTAGGACATACCCCCACAAAATTTTAGAATTTTTGGATATTCCTAAGTATTTTAATTAATTTAAACAAGACAGTCTGTCCAGAAAATCGGACAGACCTGGACATCCCAATGTGGTGGGCCAGTCCGGCCCTCGCCACGATGTGCACAGGGGTCCATTGGCCCTGAAAGTTGGTAGGTAGGTCCCACCATGGGTGGACCACAACTTCACAAAATTTTAGAATTTATGGACACCTAAAAATATTTTAGTGTGTTTAAAGAAATCAATCTGTCCTGAAAATCGGACTGATCTAGACACCATATTGTAATGGGCCAATCCAGCCACCACCATGGTGTGTACAGGTTTCCATTGGCCCCAAAATTTTGTAGGTTGGTCCCACCATGAGTGGACCACATTCCTGTAAATTCTCATAATTTTTAGACACCCAAAAATATTTTAACAATTTTTGAAATTCCAACCTGTCCAGGGTAGAATATTGCTGGAATAGTGCAGAAAATCCAGACTGTCCACCTCATTTGGACCACACCTTTGGGACCCCAATGAAGGTCAGATGGGGCTGAAATTTGGTATGGTTGTAGATGGGTCATAAGGATACAAGAATCACATATTATTTTGTTTCATTATTTCCACTAAAGACCCATAAATCAGGCCCCAAAGTGGCCCAAAAATCTGTCCAGGCAGATTTGGACAGCAATATGTAATAGAAATGATTAAAATATAAACATGGTTTTTCATGGGATTTAACCCTAGGAATTTGTGTGGTGGACCACCCCAGTGGGCCCCACAAATGTCCAGACCTTCCCCATCATCAAATACCCCTTGCATGTATCCCATTTAGATAGATTTTGGGGCCACATGTCTAAGGATGGACTGCTATAGGTGTCCAAGCTCCATGGTTGGTCTGGATTTTTGTTGGCCTACAAGGTGGGCCACACATGCAAGATCAGAATTCTATCATAAAGAAAAATAAAATAAATGAAGAATCGGCCACAAGAGGAGGGGCTCCGCCACATTGAGGCCCTCCCCTTCATCAATCACACCATACATTCCTTTTATTCATAGGTTACAACAAAGATCCACCACATGCATGTTCTAGATTCAAGATCAATGGTTGGAATGACATCCCAACCATGATTCTAGGGTCTAGATGACCTATCATGCTATGAAATCCAAGTAATCCTCCATGATGGGGGCCTATAGAGGGGACCCCCATGCATGGACATGCATGCATCAAATAGGCCATTTGGCCACAACTAAGGGATGATGTAGGATCTCCACCATGGATTGGTGGGTCCTACACTTCCCACAAAAGAAATCTAAGTACATGAAAATAGAAATCCTAATTTCTAGGATTACACCCACCTTAGATTCTCCAAACTTGGACCTCCTAGCTCCTAGTGCACCAAGGGATCCATATCAATGGATGAGATTGGATTTAGATGGTTGGATTTGGAAGATTAAAGGGGAAATGGGGCTGGAGAAGAGAGGGAGATGGGAGAGAAGTTGCTGGAGAATAAGAGAAGAGAGAGAGAAGAGAGAGAGAAAAATCTTTTTAAGGGAAGTAATAATAACCTATGGTGACAATAACAATGTTGCTAGGGTAGGTTAGGTATGGGTAGTGTTTAGGGTGGGTAGTGTTTATTCCATGCAATAGTGTAGTGTGTGTGTGTGGTGTGCATGGGAAATTGTTCCATGGAGGTGGTCCACATGCTTTTGTACAAAAGTGGGCCACATGATGAAATGCTCATAACTTTTGATCCATAGGTCGGATTGACGCACAAGACGCGTCGTTGGAACCGCAACGACGATACGAACGAGATGACATATGTCTTGGGTCGATCCGAGTTGGGTCTATGTGACTGAACTCAAGGCGACCATGAACACAATTTGAAGGTCGCGGGTCGCCGGAATTCGACCGGTAGGACCGCGAGACCATGACGAACAAGATGCATACTCACACACATACATGCAAACATGGGAACTAGGGTCGGGTCTCACAATCCTCCCCACCAACAAAGAAATTTCGTCCTCAAAATTGACCAATCCAGGACAAAAGAAAAAATAAAACACCACCATCATATAACAATCGTCTTACAAGAAAGGTAATACAAACAATCATATATCTATCAATCATCAAACAAATGGGGATAACGCTCTCTAATCTCGGCCTCGCGTTCCCAAGACGCCTCGGTCTCCGAATGATGACCCCATTGCACCTTCACCAAGGGAATGACCTTGGTCCTGAGGACTTGCTCCTTCCGATCGAGAATACGAATAGGCTGCTCAATGTAGGAAGCATCCTCACGGACCTCAAGTGGCTGCCAATCAATCACAGGAATAGTGTCCAACCCACATTTCCGCAACATAGAAACATGGAATACATTGTGGATCGCGGACAACTCAGGAGGTAAGGTAAGCCTATAGGCCACAGCGCCTATGCGCTTGATAATCTCAAAAGGTCCAATAAATCTTGGGGCGAGCTTGCCCTTCACACCAAAGCATACCACACCCTTCATAGGCGAGACCTTGAGATATACCATGTCCCCGACTGCGAACTCAAGGGGTCGACGCCGACGATCAGCAAAACTCTTCTGCTGGCTCTGAGCTGTGCGCATCCTTTGCCTGATAGCATCAATAGCCTCGACGTCGCAAAGACAAGCTCGGGACCTAAGAGACGACGCTCTCCAACCTCGGTCCAACAACTAGGAGATCTGCACGGTCTACCATAAAGTGCCTCAAAAGGAGCCATGCCGATAGTCGCCTGATAACTATTGTTGTACGCGAACTCTGCGAGGCTCATATGCTCATCCCAACTACCTGCAAAGTCGATCACACAAGCTCTAAGCATATCCTCAAGGATCTGGTTGACCCTTTCGGTCTGCCCATCCGTCTGCGGATGATAAGCGGTCTTGAGGCACAAGTGACCCCCAATGCCTGCTGGAAACTCCTCCAAAATCCGAGACGTAAATCTGGTCTCGGTCTGAAACGATCGAAACCGGGAACACCGTGCAGTCTCACTATCTCCTCAATGAATATCCTTGCTAACCGGTCCATAGACCAGGAAGCACGCACTGGAATGAAATGAGCCGACTTTGTTAAACGATCGACGATAACCCAGATGGTATCGTGACCGCGCTGAGTCCTTGGCAACCCTGCAATGAAGTCCATCGATACGTGCTCCCACTTCCACTCTGTAACGCTCAATGGCTGCAAGGGACCAGGGGGTCTCTGATGATCGGCCTTGACACGCTGGCATGTGTCACACTCGGCCACAAAACTTGCAATCTGACGCTTCATCCCCTGCCAGAAGTATTGCCTCCTCATATCATGATACATCTTCGTGGAGCCCGGGTGGATAGTAAGTCTCGATCGGTGTGCCTCGGTCATCAGATCACGACGCAACTCTGGCACATTCGGGACACACAATCTGCCTCTGAAGCGTAATCCACCATCGGAACCAATCTGCCAGTCTGACTGCTCCACGGATGCGGCCTGTACTCGTACTCCTGAAGTGACTCGTCTGTCTGCTGAGCTTCGATCACCCTAGCCACCAAAGAGGGTTGAATCGATAAGCTCGAAAGTGAACAATGGAAGACCAGGCACCGAACTCAAAGTCAAACTCAAACATCCTCGAGCATCGCCACTTTGTCGAACCATCATATGTGCCACCAAGCCTCGTGGTGACGGTGAGCGCATCCGCCACCACGTTTGCCTTACCCGGGTGGTACTTAAGGTCAAAATCATAATCTTTCAGCAACTCCATCCATCGCCTCATCGAAGGTTCAACTCGAACTGTGAAAATAGATACTTCAAGCTCTTATGATCCGAGAAGAGCTCGAACCTGACCCCATATAGATAATGCCTCCACACCTTCAGTGCGAAGACAACTGCTGCAAGCTCCAAATCATGAGTGGGGTAGTTCACCTCATGGACCTTGAGCTGGCGCGAGGCATACGCCACTGGCTTCCCATGCTGCATCAGTACAGCACCCAAGCCAACTCTAGAGGCATCGGTGAAAACAACAAAACCCTCACTCCCATCAGGAAGAGTGAGAACAGGAGCGGACGTGAGGCGGTCCTTCAACTCCGCAAATGCCTCCTCACAAGCGTCACTCCAGACGAACACACCCTTCCGCGTCAGCCGGGTCGGCGGTCTTTCATACGGAGAAACCCTCGATAAACCGTCGATAATATCCCGCTGTAGACCAAGGAAGGCTGCGAATCTCGGACGCGTTCGTGGGGTGGCCCCACTGACGCCCGCATCAACCTTCGAGGGGTCCACAGCGACACCCTCCCTCGTCACTACGTGACCGAGGAACTTCATCTCCTCCTGCCAAAACTCGCACTTCTCTAGCTTCACATACAGCTGGTGGGCACGGAGGGTCTCAAGCACAATCCGCAGGTGCTCAGCATGGTCCTCTCGGGTTCTCGAATATACAAGAATATCATCAATGAATACCACCACGAACTGATCGAGGAACGGCCAAAAAACCTCGTTCATCAGCTGCATGAATACGGCGGGCGCGTTGGTCAATCCGAATAACATGACCAGAAACTCAAAGTGACCATAGCGTGTTCGAAAAGCTGTCTTCGGAATGTCCTCCTCTCGGACCTGAATCTGATGGTAACCGGAACGCAAGTCTATCTTGGAAAAATATCACAAGACCACTGCAACCGATCAAACAGATCATCAATACGGGGGAGCGGGTATCGATTCTTGATGGTGACTCTGTTGAGCTCACGATAATCTACACAGAGTCGCAACGAACCATCCTTCTTCTTCACAAACAATACCGGGGCTCCCAAGGCGAATCTGGCAGGGCGAATAAAACCTAACTCCCGAGCTCATCTAACTCGCTCCTGCGGTTCCTCTCAACTCTAACGGTGCCATCCTAGAGGGGGCTTCGAGATAGGTGCGACACCGGCACCAAATCAATCTGAACTCCACTGCCGACGCGGCGGCAAACCCGTATCTCTTGAAACACATCCGGTACTCACAAACAACGGCAACAAGCTCACTCAATACTCTCTTATAGAATCCTCAACAACCGAAGCCAATAAACTAGATAGCAGCCTCTCCTGCGGGATCGGCTACGAACCGGAACACTCGGCAAGCTCGGGATATGAAACGTGACTTGTCCTCGCGGCACGCAGTCCAAGATGGCACGATACTGCAGAAGCAGCCCATACCCGAATCACATCAAATCCTGCCATCGGCATCATGAATAGATCAGCAAGGAGGACCATCTCGCCCACTAACACCGGGCAAGAAGGACAGGGACGGGTTATCACAATAGACTTCCCCATGGGAGTCGAAACGGTCAAGGCCTCAGACACGGCCTCCGACGGAATACCGGTCGATCGGCAAAACTGCTCGGCCACAAAAGAATGGGAAGCACCAGAATCAAACAAAACATGAGCAACACAAGCAGAAACAAGAAGAATACCCTCAACGACTCCACTGGTCGATGACTGCGGGTCTTGGCCTGGCGCCTGCTTCGAGAAATAAACGACCCCGAGTGTAAGGAAGCAAGCCTAAGACGAGGGTCTGAATCCGAGCCTGTTGCTGGCTGCTATACACTGGGACCCGGGATCGAACAACATACGGATATCCCCTCTTGGCTTTGTGCCGTGGCTTCTTTGTCGCCGCCCATTGCCGCTTGTTGTCCTGCTTCTTGATGTCTCTATTTGAGGTGGTCTCACCGTTGCCTCTCGCTGGGAGGAGGAGCCCTAGGAGCGGCCGGTGGAAGCTGTGCTCTCTGCTGCTGCTGAGGAGGACGAGGAGGGGGTAACTGCGGTGGCCGCTGCTGCTGAATGGGGAGAGGGCACTCACGCCTCCGATGCCCGGCCTGTCCACAACCGAAGCATACACCGGAAAAGGGGTCAGAAGATGAAGCAGCTGGCGGTGCTGATGACGATGAAGAGGCTACTGACTGAACCGCAGGCTGCCGATACCCTGATCTGCCCCTCCGCCTCTGCTGACGATGCGGCCTAGAACTGCTGGCTGGTGCACTCCTCTTCCGGTCTCCACTGGAACTCTGCTCTCTCGATCTCTGGGTCATAGCCCAGTCCTCCTCATAAACTAGTGCCCGATGCACAACCTGGTCAAAAGTCTCCAAGCAATGCCCCACCACACGACTGCGAAGGGCAGGACGCAAACCGGTCACAAAACGACGGGCCCTCATCTTCTCATCGCTGGTGAGATGAGAAGCGAATCTAGACAAGGCCAAGAAACGAGCCTCATACTGAGATACAGTCATATCGCCCTGCACTAGGGTCTCAAACTCGATCGCCCGCTGGATCTGAACATGCTCAGGGAAGAACTTCTGGTCGAAGCGGGTCACAAACTCCTCCCATGTCTAAACGAACTGAGCCCCGACCATCCTGGACACGGATGACCACCAGTGTCGGGCCTCACCCTGAAGAAGGTAGGTGGCAAGGGATACTCTCTGGCCCGCAGGACACTGAATAGTGTCAAAAATCCTCGCAACCTCAGTGCGCCAAGCCTCAGCTGCAGAAGGGTCAGGATCACCACTAAACCTCGGGGGATCATGCTGCCGGAACTCTCGGGCTATCGCACTAGCATGCGGTAAGTCAGACAGCCCGGAAACCTCAGTGGTAGCTGGCTGACGGGTCTGCAATGCGGTGGCAACCAGCTGCATCAGCTGCTGAAAATGCTCAACTCCTATAGGTACTGTCGGAAAAGCAGGGGTGGCGCTCGCCTCAGGCGGAGGCACGGGTATGGCCATCAGAGCAGGAGCCTCCGAAACCGGAACAGCAGACTGAGGAGGGGAAATAGGTGGGGGAACGGAGCAACTGGAGCCTGCAGAATCGGAACAAAGGAAGGTGAGGAGAGGGGATAGGTCGGGGGACTGGAGCAACTGGAGGTACGGGCACTACGGGCTCAACTGGGGGAGCAGGCCGGATAGGGACCTCAGGAATCGGATCCTCAACAATGGGAGCAGGATGTGCTCGAGTAGGATGGGTACCTCGGGCGCCTCGACCACGGGCACCACGACCACGGGCGCCACGACCACGGGTGCCACGACCACGGGCGCCACGTCCACGCGTCATCATCTACAAAATAATGACGTCGCAAGGAATCAAGACAATTATAGGCTCAATACGGAGCGAAGAGAAGAATCTCGGGACACTACTTGTCCTATGTTCTTGGCAGACATGTGATGTTATCCTGAGTTATTTCAGAATTACTTGCTATGCTCTGATACCAACTCCTGTCACGCCCCAGACTCAGTAACCGGACTCACAAGGATTCCGATGACCGGTTCTGAACGCAATGTTCCTCCATAGTACCGTTCTCGGCTCTGAGGCGTGTTAGATCCTGGGATCCTACAAGGAGGATTTTTATAACAGTATAATCATTCCAATACGAGCATACCCAAGATCATAGCAAGAACATCTGAGAATAACAAAGGTACACATCGCAAAATCCACTATAAATTTGAACTTTTACAATCATCCATAAGGCCCAAAGAACATACATGAGATAAAAGGAAAAGAGAGAAAGGTCAGCAACACTGGAGTCCTCAAATGCTCACTCTACTCCATGCTCTCTCATCATTGTGTCGCTTTAGAGTATCCTGCACGCATCAATCGTGCATAAGCTTATAGAAGCTTAGAGGGTGGTGTAGGTGTGTGATAATGGTGCACAGAAGAGTAGAAAGAAATACAAGGAGAGAAGCATGATCAATGAGGATATCACTAGCCTTACCCAGTGCTTATCATGAATAAGATGTAATGAGTGCGGGTGCCATGCCAAGGCAATGCATGAAGGGGCTTGTACAACCAATGCTAATGCAATGCAAGTAATGTCAGGCTCATATCCAAACCACAAGTCATGTACATTTCCGATCATAAGGAAATCACCGGGGTCTATTACACTGCTGAATGACTACCGCTCTACAGACCCGCAGTCAAACGAGCGTAAGAGACCTCACTACCCGCTCCGCGGACGACAAATTAATCACCAACAAGGCTGAAGGTAGCGGACCCATTTACGAGCTGGTCAGACTCACCAGCAATGCCTCCTCACATCAGGCAGGTAAGGCCACACCCCTATCCAACCGACTACACGACAGTGGGAGACGCGGCCTAATGGTATAAGGCCCTCGTACGCTCATATATTCCACCCGGTCACGGCGTTGGAGCAGATCCTTGGTACCATGGAAGTTTTGGGAATTTCACCCATGGGCATCCTATGCACCCGGTATGCTCAACTAATATTTTTGGTGTCCACACATAAAGCCATCCATGAATACCCCTGTGGAGGCAAGGCCTTGATGAAGTAAGGGCAGATAACCATAAGCTATGCAATGTCAGATGCATAAATCACACAATCACCTATGCATCAATCCCAAGCATCTATCTCTTGGGAAGATACCAACATGTCCTACATAATAACACAACCATGACCAATCATACCTCAACCAAGCATGCATATGATGCGTATGGGAGTGGGCCATGAAGATGAATAGGGGTGCCAATGAGGTGAAGATGAACTCTCTACCTAACCATGACGGGTCTAGGTACTTAACTAATTCCTCATAAGGAATACAACCTCTAGTGGGGGCCCATATACCTGGGGTAACCCATGAGACTAAGGAGAACAATGATATGGGCCTAAATAGATGAAATGAGCCTAGCAAGGGTCTATGGTGGGCCTTTAACCACCCATAGAAGCTCATGGGCCTACCTTAGGGCCAACAATGTGGACATCTAACCACAATTATTCCCTAAGAGGTAGCCCATCTCTAATTGATTACGGATCAAGGCCCAAGGCCCACACAACATTAGAAATAAGAAATGGACAGCCATTACATACCACATACATTCATGTTGGGCTTCAGAAAGGTGGCCCAAAGCCTATCCAAAACATGGGTCAATCTGTCCTGAAAATCGGACTGATCTGGACACCATATTGTAATGGGCTATCCAGCCACCACCATGGTGTGTACAGGTTTCCATTGGCCCCAAAATTTTGTAGGTTGGTCCCACCATGAGTGGACCACATTCCTGTAAATTCTCATAATTTTTAGACACCCAAAAATATTTTAACAATTTTTGAAATTCCAACCTCGTCTGGGTAGAATATTGCTGGAATAGTGCAGAAAATCCAGACTATCCACCTCATTTGGACCACACCTTTGGGACCCCAATGAAGGTCAGATGGGGTTGAAATTTGGTATGGTTGTAGATGGGTCATAAGGATACAAGAATCACATATTATTTTGTTTCATTATTTTCACTAAAGACCCATAAATCAGGCCCCAAAGTGGCCCAAAAAATCATGTCAGGTAGATTTAGACAAAGCAATATGTAATAGAAATGATTAAAATATAAACATGGTTTTCATGGGATTTAACCCTAGGAATTTGTGTGGTGGACCACCCCATGGGCCCCACAAATGTCCAGACCTTCCCCATCATCAAATACCCCTTGCATGTATCCCATTTAGATAGATTTTGGGGCCACATGTCTAAGGATGGACTGCTATAGGCGTCCAAGCTCCATGGTTGGTCTGGATTTTTGTTGGCCTACAAGGTGGGCCACACATGCAAGATCAGAATTCTATCATAAAGAAAAATAAAATAAATGAAGAATCGGCCACAAGAGGAGGGGCTCCGCCACATTGAGGCCCTCCCCTTCATCAATCACACCATACATTCCTTTTATTCATAGGTTACAACAAAGATCCACCACATGCATGTTCTAGATTCAAGATCAATGGTTGGGATGACATCCCAACCATGATTCTAGGGTCTAGATGACCTATCATGCTATGAAATCCAAGTAATCCTCCATGATGGGGGCCTATAGAGGGGAAACCCCATGCATGCATCAAATAGGCCATTTGGCCACAACTAAGGGATGATGTAGGATCTCCACCATGGATTGGTGGGTCCTACACTTCTCACAAAAGAAATCTAAGTACATGAAAATAGAAATCCTAATTTCGAGGATTACACCCGCCTTAGATTCTCCAAATTTGGACCTCCTAGCTCCTAGTGCACCAAGGGATCCATATCAATGGATGAGATTAGATTTAGATGGTTGGATTTGGAAGATTAAAGGGGAAATGGGGCTGGAGAAGAGAGGGAGATGGGAGAGAAGTTGCTAGAGAAGAAGAGAAGAGAGAGAGAGAGAAATGAGAGGGAAAGAGAGGGAAAATCTTTTTAAGGGAAGTAATAATAACCTATGGTGACAATAACAATGTTACTAGGGTAGGTTAGGTATGGGTAGTGTTTAGGGTGGGTAGTGTTTATTCCATGCAATAGTGTAGTGTGTGTGTGTGGTGTGCATGGGAAATTGTTCCATGGAGGTGGTCCACATGCTTTTGTACAAAAGTGGGCCACATGATGAAATGCTCATAACTTTTGATCCATAGGTCGGATTGACGCACAAGACGCGTCGTTGGAACCGCAACGACGATACGAACGAGATGACATATGTCTTGGGTCGATCCGAGTCGGGTCTATGTGACTGAACTCAAGGCGACAATGAACACAATTTGAAGGTCGCGGGTCGCCGGAATTCGACCGGTAGGACCGCGAGACCATGATGAACAAGATGCATACTCACACACATACATGCAAACATGGGAACTAGGGTCGGGTCTCACAAAATCTTAACCTTAACCTAAACATATAACCTATAACCTAACCAAAACCTATAACCTAAACATAAACCAAAACCTATAACCTAAACTCGAACCCATTCTCGTATCCCAAAACCTTTAATCTAAACCTAAACCTAAACCAAAAGCTATAACCTAAATCAAAACCATAACCTATAACCTAAACCCGAACCCATTCTCAATTCCTAAAACCTATAACCTAAACCAAAACCAAAACCAATAACCTAAACCCGAACCCATTCTCAAATTCAAAAACCTAATCCTTAACCAAAATCTATAACCTAAACCAAATCCAAAACCTATAACATAAACCTCGAACCCATTCTCAAATCCCAAAACCTATAACCTAAACCTAAACCAAAACCAAAACCTATAACCTAAGCTCCGAACCCATTCTCAAATCCCAAAACCTATAAACTAAACCAAAACCAAAACCTATAACCTAAACCCGAACCCATTCTCAAATCCCAAATCCTATAACCTAAACTAAAATCAAAACCTATAACCTAAACTCGAACACATTCTCAAGTCCAAAAACCTAAACCTTAACCAAAACCTATAACATAAACCAAAACCAAAACCTATAACCTAAACCCGAACCCATTCTCAAATCCTAAAACCTATAACCAAAACCTAAACCTTAACCTAAACCAAAACCAAAACCTATAACATAAACCAAAACCTAAAACTAAAACCAAAACCAAAACCAAAACTTATAACTTAAACCATAACTCATTCTCAAATCCCAAAACCTATAACATAAACTATATCCTTAACCTAAACCTATAACCTATAACCTAAACCAAAACCAAAAGCTATAACCTAAACTTTGAACCCATTCTCAAAACCCAAAATCTATAACCTAAACCTAAACCTAAACAAAAACCAAAACCTATAACCTAAACCCGAACCCATTCTCAATTCCCAAAACCTATAACCTAAAAAAAACCAAAACCAATAACTAAACTCGAAACCATTCTCAAATCCCATAACCTATAACCTAAACCAAAACCTAAACCTAAACCTAAACGTATAACCTAACCCAAAACCAAAACCTATAACCTAAACAAAAACCAAAACCAATAACTAAACACGAAACCATTCTCAAATCCCATAACCTATAACCTAAACCAAAACCTAAACCTAAACCTAAACGTATAACCTAACCCAAAACCAAAACCTATAACCTAAACTCGAACCCATTCTCAAATTACAATACCTATACCCTAAACCTAAATCTTAACCTAAACCTAAACCAAAACCTATAACCTAATCCAAAACCAAAACCTATAACCTAAACCCGAACCCAATCTCAAATCCCAAAACCTATAACCTAAACCTAAACCTTAACCTAAACGTAAACAAAACCTATAACCTAAACCAAAACCTATAACCAAAAGCAAATCCAAAACTAAAACTTATAACTTAAACTCCGAACCCATTCTCAAATTCCAAAACTTATAACCTAAACCTTAACCTTAACCTAAACATATAACCTATAACCTAACCAAAACCTATAACCTAAACATAAACCAAAACCTATAACCTAAACTCGAACCCATTCTCGTATCCCAAAACCTTTAATCTAAACCTAAACCTAAACCAAAAGCTATAACCTAAATCAAAACCATAACCTATAACCTAAACCCGAACCCATTCTCAATTCCTAAAACCTATAACCTAAACCAAAACCAAAACCAATAACCTAAACCCGAACCCATTCTCAAATTCAAAACCTAATCCTTAACCAAAATCTATAACCTAAACCAAATCCAAAACCTATAACCTAACTCCCGAACCCATTCTCAAATCCAAAAACCTAAACCTTAACCAAAACCTATAACCTAAACCAAAACCAAAACCTATAACCTAAACCCGAACCCATTCTCAAATCCCAAAACCTATAACCTAAACCTAAACATTAACCTAAACCGAAACCAAAACCTTTAACCTAAACTAAAACCTATAACCAAAACCAAATCCAAAACTAAAACTTATAACTTAAACCGAGCCCATTCTCAAATCCCAAAACCTATAACCTAAACCTTAACCTTAACCTAAACCTATAACCTATAACCTAAACAAAAACCTATAACCTAAACCTAAACCAAAACCTATAACCTAAACCCGAACCCATTCTCAAATTCAAAACCTAATCGTTCACTAAAACCTATAACCTAAACCAAAACCAAAACCTATAACATAAACCCGAACCCATTCTCAAATCCCAAAACCTATAACCTAAACCTAAACCTTAACCTAAACCGAAACCAAAACCTATAACCTAAACAAAAACCTATAACCAAAATCAAATCCAAAACTAAAACTTATAACTTAAACTCGAATCCATTCTCAAATCCCAAAATCTATAACCTAAACCTTACCTTAACCTAAACATATAACCTATAACCTAAACCAAAACCTATAACCTAAACCTAAACCAAAACCTATAACCTAAACCCGAACCCATTCTCAAATCTCAAAACCTTTAAGCTAAACCTAAACCTAAACCAAAGCTATAACCTAAATCAAAACCATAACCTATAACCTAAACCCGAACCCATTCTCAATTCCTAAAACCTATAACCTAAACCAAAACCAAAACCAATAACCTAAACCCGAACCCATTCTCAAATTTAAAAACCTAATCTTTAACCAAAACCTATAACCTAAACCAAAACCAAAACCTATAACCTAAACACGAACCCATTCTCAAATCCCAAAACCTATAACCTAAACCTAAACCAAAACCAAAACCTATAATCTAAACCCGAACCCATTCTCAAATCCCAAAACCTATAAACTAAACCAAAACCAAAATGTATAACCTAAACCCGAACCCATTCTCAAATCCCAAAACCTATAACCTAAACCAAAACCAAAACCTATAACCTAAACTTGAACCCATTCTCAAATCCAAAAACATAAACCTTAACCAAAACCTATAACATAAACCAAAACCAAAACCTATAACCTAAACCCGAACCCATTCTCAAATCCCAAAACCTATAACCAAAACCTAAACCTTAACCTAAATCAAAACCAAAACCTATAACCAAAACCAAAACCTATAATTAAAACCAAAACCAAAAAGCAAAACTTATAACTTAAACTTTGAACTCATTCTCAAATCCCAAAACCTATAGCCTAAACCATATCCTTAACCTAAACCTATAACCTATAACCTAAACCAAAACCTATAACCTAAACCTAAACCAAAACCTATAACATAAATCCGAACCCATTCTCAATTCTCAAAACCTATAACCTAAACCAAAACCAAAACCAATAACCTAAACTCAAACCATTCTCAAATCCCATAACCTATAACCTAAACCTAAACCTAAAACTAAACCTAAACCTATAACCTAACCCAAAACCAAAACCTATAACCTAAACCCGAACCCATTCTCAAATTACAATACCTATACCCTAAACCTAAATCTTAACCAAAACGAAAACCAAAACCTATAACCTAAACCAAAACCAAAACCTATAACCTAAATCCGAACCCATTCTCAAATCCCAAAACCTATAACCTAAACCAAAACCAAAACCTAGAACCTAACCTCGAACCCATTCTCAAATCCAAAACCTATACCTTAACCAAAACCTATAACCTAAACCAAAACCAAAACCTATAACCTAAACCCCAACCCATTCTTAAATCCCAAAACCTAAAACCTAAACCTAAACCAAAACCAAACCAAACCAATAACCAAAACCCGAACCCAATCTCAAATCCCAAAGCCTATAAACAATACCAAAAATCAAAACCTATAACCTAAACTTGAACCCATTCTCAAATCCCAAATCCTATAACCTAAACCAAAACTAAAACCAATAACCTAAATACGAACCCATTCTCAAATCCAAAACCTAAACCTTAACCAAAACCAATAAACAAGCCAAAACCAAAACCTATAACCTAAACCCGAACCAATTCACAAATCCCAAAACCTATAACCTAAACCTAAACCTTAACCTAAACCAAACAAAAACCTATAACCTAAACCAAAACCTATAACCTAAACCAAATCCAAAACTAAAACTTATAACTTAAACTCCGAACCCATTCTCAAATCCCAAAACCTATAACCTAAACCTTAACCTTAACCTAAACATATAACCGATAACCAAACCAAAACCTATAACCTAAACCTAAACCAAAACCTATAACCTAAACCCGAACCCATTCTCAAATCCCAAAACCTTTAACCTAAACCAAAAGCTATAACCTAAATCAAAACCATAAAACGATAACCTAAACCCGAACTCATTCTCAATTCCTAAAACCTATAACCTAAACCAAAACCAAAACACATAACCTAACCCGAACCCATTCTCAAATCCAAAACCTATACCTTAACCAAAACCTATAACCTAAACCAAAACCAAAACCTATAACCTAAACCCCAACCCATTCTTAAATCCCAAAACCTAAAACCTAAACCTAAACCAAAACCAAAACCAAAACCTATAACCTAAACCCGAACCCAATCTCAAATCCCAAAGCCTATAAACAATACCAAAATCAAAACCTATAACCTAAACTCCGAACCCATTCTCAAATCCCAAATCCTATAACCTAAACCAAAACTAAAACCAATAACCTAAATACGAACCCATTCTCAAATCCAAAAACCTAAACCTTAACCAAAACCAATAAACTAAGCCAAAACCAAAACCTATAACCTAAACCCGAACCAATTCACAAATCCCAAAACCTATAACCTAAACCTAAACCTTAACCTAAACCGAACAAAAACCTATAACCTAAACCAAAACCTATAACCTAAACCAAATCCAAAACTAAAACTTATAACCTAAACTCTTCGAACCCATTCTCAAATCCCAAAACCTATAACCTAAACCTTAACCTTAACCTAAACATATAACCGATAACCAAACCAAAACCTATAACCTAAACCTAAACCAAACCTATAACCTAAACCCGAACCCATTCTCAAATCCCAAAACCTTTAACCTAAACCAAAACTATAACCTAAATCAAAACCATAACCTATAACCTAAACCCGAACTCATTCTCAAAAACCTTTAACCTAAACCTAAACCTAAACCAAAAGCTATAACTTAAAACCAAAACCATAACCTATAACCTAAACCCGAACCCATTCTCAATTCCTAAAACCTATAACCTAAACCAAAACCAAAACCAATAACCCAAACCAAACCCATTGTCAAATTCAAAAACCAAATCCTTAACCAAAACCTATAACCTAAACCAAAACCAAAACCTATAACCTAAACCCGAACCCATTCTCAAATCCCAAAACCTATAACCTAAACCTAAACCTTAACCTAAACCGAAACCAAAACCTCTAACCTAAACCAAAACCTCTAACCAAAACCAAATCCAAAAAACTAAAACTTATAACTTAAACTCGAACCCCTTCTCAAATCCCAAAACATATAACCTAAACCTAAACCTTAACCTTAACTAAACATATAACCTATAACCTAACCAAAACCTAAAACCTAAACCTAAACCAAAACCTATAACCTAAACTCGAACCTATTCTCAAATACCAAAACCTTTAACCTAAACCAAAAAAACTATAACCTAAATCAAAACCATAAACCTATAACCTAAACCCGAACTCATTCTCAATTCCTAAAACCTATAACCTAAACCAAAACCAAAACCAATAACCTAAACCCGAACCCATTCTCAAATTCAAAACCTAATCCTTAACCTAAACCTATAACCTAAACCAAAACCAACACCTATAACCTAAACCCGAACCCATTCTCAAATCCCAAAACCTATAACCTAAACCTTAACCTTAACCTAAACCTATAACCTATAACCTAAACCAAAACTATAACCTAAACCTAAACCTAAACCAAACCTATAACTATAACCTAAACCCGAACCCATTCTCAAATCCCAAAACCTTTAACCTAAACCTAAACCTAAACCAAAAAGCTATAACCTAAACCAAAACCATAACCTATAACCTAAACCCGAACCCATTCTCAATTCCTAAAACCTATAACCTAAACCAAAACCAAAACCAATAACCCAAACCCGAACACATTCTTAAATTCAAAAACCTAATCCTTAACCAAAACCTATAACCTAAACTAAAACCAAAACCTATAACCTAAACCCGAACCCATTCTCAAATCCCAAAACCTATAACCTAAACCTAAACCTTAACCTAAACCTAAACCAAAAACCCTATAAACTAAACCAAAACCTATAACCAAAAGCAAATCCAAAACTAAAACTAATAACTTAAACCTAAACCCATTCTCAAATCCCAAAACCTATAACCTAAACCTTAACCTTAACCTAAACATATAACCTACAACCTAACCAAAACCTATAACCTAAACCTAAACCAAAACCTATAACCTAAACCCGAACCCATTCTCAAATCCCAAAACCTTTAACTTAAACATAAACCTAAACCAAAAGCTATAACCTAAATCAAACCATAACCTATAACCTAAACCCGAACACATTCTCAATTCCTAAAACCTATAACCTAAACCAAAACCAAAACCAATAACCTAAACCCGAACCCATTCTCAAATTCAAAAAGCTAATCTTTAACCAAAACCTATAACCTAAACCAAAACCGATAACCAAAATCAAATCCAAAACTAAAACTTATAACTCAAACCCGAACCCATTCTCAAATCCCAAAACCTATAACCTAAACCTTAACCTTAACCTAAACATGTAACCTATAACCTAAACCAAAACCTATAACCTAAACCTAAACCAAAACCTATAACCTAAACTGAACCCCTATTCTCAAATCCCAAAACCTTTAACCTAAACCTATACCTAAACCAAAAGCTATAACCTAAATCAAAACCATAACCTTTATAACCTAAACCCGAACCCATTCACAATTCCTAAAACCTATAACCTAAACCAAAACCAAAACTAATAACCTAAACCCGAACCCATTCTCAAATTCAAAAACCTAATCTTTAACTAAAACCTATAACCTAAACCAAAACCAAAACCTATAACCTAAACCCGAACCCATTCTCAAATCCCAAAACCTATAACCTAAACCTAAACTAAAACCAAAACCTATAATCTAAATCCGAAACCCATTCTCAAATCCCAAAACCTATAAACTATACCAAAACCAAAACGTATAACCTAAACCCGAACCCATTCTCAAATCCCAAATCCTATAACCTAAACCAAAACCAAAACCTATAACCTAAACCTTTGAACCCATTCATAAATCTAAAAACCTAAACCTTAACCAAAACCTATAACATAAACCAAAACCAAAACCTATAACCTAAACCCGAACCCATTCTCAAATCCCAAAACCTATAACCAAAACCTAAACCTTAACCTAAACCAAAAACAAAACCTATAACTAAAACCAAAACCAAAAGCAAAACTTATAACTTAAACTATTGAACTCATTCTCAAATCCCAAAACCTATAACCTAAAACCATATCCTTAACCTAAACCTATAACCTATAAGCTAAACCAAAACCTAAAACCTAAACCTAAACCTAAACCAAAACCTATAACCTAACCACCAACCCATTCTCAAAGCCCAAAACCTATAACCTAAACCTAAACCTAAATAAAAATCAAAACCTATAACCTAAACCCGAACCCATTCTCAATTCCCAAAACCTATAACCTAAACCAAAACCAAAACCAATAACCTAAATCAAAACCATTCTCAAATCCATAACCTATAACCTAAACCAAAACCTAAACCTAAACCTAAACCTATAACCTAACCCAAAACCAAAACCTATAACCTAAACCCGAATCCATTCTCAAATTACAATACCTATACCCTAAACCTAAATCTTAACCTAAACCAAAACCAAAACCTATAACCTAAACCAAAAACAAAAACCTATAACCTAAACCCGAACCCATTCTCAAATCCCAAAACCTATAACCAAAACTAAAACCAAAACTCATAACCCTAAACTTAAACCCATTCTCAAATCCAAAATCCAAACCTTAACCTTAACCAAACCTATAACCTAAACCAAAACCAAAACCTATAACCTAAACCCCAACCCATTCTTAAATCCCAAAACCTAAAACCTAAACCTAAACCAAATCCAAAACCAATAACCAAAACCCGAACCCATTCTCAAATCCCAAAACCTATAAACAATACCAAAATCAAAACCTATAACCTAAACTTTAACCCATTCTCAAATCCCAAATCCTATAACCTAAAACAAAACTAAAACCAATAACCTAAATCCGAACCCATTCTCAAATCCAAAACCTAAACCTTAACCAAAACCTATAAACTAAACCAAAACCATAACCTATAACCTAAACCCGAACCCATTCTCAAATCCCAAAACCCTATAACCTAAACCTAAACCTTAACCTAAACCTAAATAAAAACCTATAACCTAAACCAAAACCTATAACCAAAACCAAATCCAAAACTAAAACTTATAACTTAAACCCGATCCCTTTCTCAAATCCCAAAACCTATAACCTAAACCTTAACCTAAACCTTAACCTAAACTTATAACCTATAACCTAAACCAAAAATCTATAACCTAAACCTAAACCAAAACCTATAACCTAAACCCCAAACCATTCTCAAATCTCAAAACCTTTAACCTAAACCTAAACCTAAACCAAAAGCGATAACCTAAACCAAAACCATAACCTATAACCTAAACCCGAACTCATTCTCAATTCCTAAAACCTATAACCTAAACCAAAACCAAAACCAATAACCTAAATCCGAACCCATTCTCAAATTCAAAAACCTAAACCTTAACCAAAACCTATAACCTAAACCAAAACCAAAACCTATAACCTAAACCCGAACCCATTCTCAAATCCCAAAACCTTTAACCTAAACCAAAAGCTATAACCTAAATCAAAACCATAACCTATAACCTAAACCCAAACTCATTCTCAAAACCTTTAACCTAAATCTAAACCTAAACCAAAACCTATAACTTAAAACCAAAACCATAACCTATAACCTAAACCGAACCCATTCTCAATTCCTAAAACATATAACCTAAAACAAAACCAAAACCAATAACCCAAACCCGAACCCATTGCCAAATTCAAAAACCAAATCCTTAACCAAAACCTATAACCTAAACCAAAACCAAAACCTATAACCTAAACCCGAACCCATTCTCAAATCCCAAAACCTATAACCTAAACCTAAACCTTAAACCTAAACCAAAACCAAAACCTATAACCTAAAACAAAACCTATAACCAAAACCAAATCCAAAACTAAAACTTATAACTTAAACTTCTGAACCCATTCTCAAATCCCAAAACCTATAACCTAAACCTTAACCTTAACCTAAACATATAACCTATAACCTAACCAAAACCTAAAACCTAAACCTAAACCAAAACCTATAACCTAAACCCGAACCCATTCTCAAATACCAAAACCTTTAACCTAAACCAAAACCTAACCTAAATCAAAACCATAACCGATAACCTAAACCCGAACTCATTCTCAATTCCTAAAACCTATAACCTAAACCAATACCAAAACCAATAACCTAAACCCGAACCCATTCTCAAATTCAAAACCTAATCCTTAACCAAAACCTATAACCTAAACCAAAACCAAAACCTATAACCTAAACCCGAACCCATTCTCAAATCCCAAAACCTATAACCTAAACCTTAACCTTAACCTAAACCTATAACCTATAACCTAAACCAAAAGCTATAACCTAAACCTAAACCAAAACCTATAACCTAAACCTCTAAACCCGAACCCATTCTCAAATCCCAAAACCTTTAACCTAAACCAAAACCTAAACCAAAAGCTATAACCTAAACCAAAACCATAACCTATAACCTAAACCCGAACCCATTCTCAATTCCTAAAACCTATAACCTAAACCAAACCAAAACCAAAACCCAAACCCGAACACATTCTTAAATTCAAAACCTAATCCTTAACCAAAACCTATAACCTAAACTAAAACCAAAACCTATAACCTAAAGCCGAACCCATTCTCAAATCCCAAAACCTATAACCTAAACCTAAACCTAAACCTAAACCTAAACCTAAACCAAAACCAAAACCTATAAACCAAACCAAAACCTATAACCAAAACAAATCCAAAACTAAAACTAATAACTTAAACCTAAACCCATTCTCAAATCCCAAAACCGATAACCTAAACCTTAACCTTAACCTAAACTTAAACTTATAACCTATAAAAACCAAAAATCCAAAAGCTATAACCTAAACCTAAACCAAAACCCTATAACCTAAACCCGAACCCATTCTCAAATCTCAAAACCTTTAACCTAAACCTAAACCTAAACCTAAACCTAAACCAAAAACGATAACCTAAACCAAAACCATAACCGATAACCTAAACCCGAACTCATTCTCAATTCCTAAAACCTATAACCTAAACCAAAACCAAAACCAATAACCTAAACCCGAACCCATTCTCAAATCAAAAACCTAAACCTTAACCAAAACCTATAACCTAAACTAAAACCCAAAACCTATAACCTAAACCCGAACCCATTCTCAAATCCCAAAACCTTTAACCTAAACCAAAAGCTATAACCTAAATCAAAACCATAACCTATAACCTAAACCCGAACTCATTCTCAAAACCTTTAACCTAAACCTAAACCTAAACCAAAAGCTATAACCTAAAACCAAAACCATAACCTATAACCTAAACCCGAACCCATTCTCAATTCCTAAAACATATAACCTAAACCAAAACCAAAACCAATAACCTAAACCGAACCCATTGTCAAATTCAAAAACCCTATCCTTAACCAAAACCTATAACCTAAACCAAAACCAAAACCTATAACCTAAACCCGAACCCATTCTCAAATCCCAAAACCTATAACCTAAACCTAAACCTTAACCTAAAATCGAAACCAAAACCTATAACCTAAAAATTCAAAACCTATAACCAAAACCAAATCCAAAACTAAAACTTATAACTTAAATCCAACCCATTCTCAAATCCCAAAACCTATAACCTAAACCTAAACCTTAACCAAAACCTATAACCTATAACCTAAACCAAAAGCTATAACCTAAACCTAAACCAAAACCTATAACCTAAACCCGAACCCATTCTCAAATCCCAAAACCTTTAGCCTAAACTTAAACCTAAACCAAAACTATAACCCAAACCAAAACCAAAACCTATAACCTAAACCCGAACCCATTCTCAAATCCCAAAACCTATAACCTAAACCTAAACCATAACCTAAACTCTAAAACAAAAACCTATAACCTAAACCAAAACCAATAACCAAAACCAAATCCAAAACTAAAACTTATAACTTAAACCTGAACCCATTCTCAAATCCCAAAACCTATAACCTAAACCTTAACCTTAACCTAAACCTATAACCTATAATTTAAACCAAAAGCTATAACCTAAACCTAAACCAAAACCTATAACCTAAACCGAACCCATTCTCAAATCCCAAAACCTTTAACCTAAACCTAAACCTAAAACAAAAAGCTATAACCTAAACCAAAACCATAACCTATAACCTAAACCCGAACCCATTCTTAAATCCCAAAACCTATAACCTAAACCTAAACCTTAACCTAGACCGAAACCAAAACTTATAAACCAAACCAAAACCTATAACCAAAAGCAAATCCAAAACTAAAACTAATAACTTAAACCTAAACCCATTCTCAAATCCCAAAACCTATAACCTAAACCTTAACCTTAACCTAAACTTATAACCTAAAACCTAAACCAAAAGCTATAACCTAAACCTAAACCAAAACCTATAACCTAAACCCGAACCCATTCTCAAATCTCAAAACCTTTAACCTAAACCTAAACCTAAACCAAAAGCGATAACCTAAACCAAAACCATAAACCGATAACCTAAACCCGAACTCATTCTCAATTCCTAAAACCTATAACCTAAACCAAAACCAAAACCAATAACCTAAACCCGAACCCATTCTCAAATTCAAAAACCTAAACCTTAACCAAAACCTATAACCTAAACCAAAACCAAAACCTATAACCTAAACCCGAACCATTCTCAAATCCCAAAACCTTTAACCTAAACCAAAAGCTATAACCTAAATCAAAACCATAACCTATAACCTAAACCCGAACTCATTCTCAAAACCTTTAACCTAAACCTAAATCTAAACCAAAAACGATAACTTAAAACCAAAACCATAACCTATAACCTAAACCAGAACCCATTCTCAAATTCTAAAACCTATAACCTAAACCAAAACCAAAACCAATAACCTAAAACCGGAACCCATTGTCAAATTCAAAAACCAACCAAATCCTTAACCAAAACCTATAACCTAAACCAAAACCAAAACCTATAACCTAAACCCGAACCCATTCTCAAATCCCAAAACCTATAACCTAAACCTAAACCTTAACCTAAACTAAACCAAAACCTATAACCTAAACCAAAACCTATAACCAAAAACCAAATCCAAAACTAAAACTTATAACTTAAACTCGAACCCATTCTCAAATCCCAAAACCTATAACCTAAACCTTAACCTTAACCTAAACATATAACCTATAACCTATGCAAAACCTAAAACCTAAACCTAAACCAAAACATATAACCTAAACCCGAACCCATTCTCAAATCCCAAAACCTTTAACCTAAACCTAAACCAAACCAAAAGCTATAACCTAAATCAAAACCATAACCTATAACCTAAACCCGAACACATTCTCAATTCCTAAAACCTATAACCTAAACTTAAAACCAAAACCAATAACCTAAACTTGAACCCATTCTCAAATTTAAAAACCTAATCTTTAACCAAAAAACCTATAACCTAAACCAAAACCGATAACCAAAATCAAATCCAATCCAAAACTAAAACTTATAACTCAAACTCAACCCATTCTCAAATCCCAAAACCTATAACCTAAACCTTAACCTTAACCTAAACATGTAACCTTATAACCTAAACCAAAACCTATAACCTAAACCTAAACCAAAACCTATAACCTAAACTTTGAACCCATTCTCAAATCCCAAAACCTTTAACCTAAACCTAAACCTAAACCAAAAAAGCCTATAACCTAAAATCAAAACCATAACCTATAACCTAAACCCGAACCCATTCACAATTCCTAAAACCTATAACCTAAACCAAAACCAAAACTAATAACCTAAACCCGAACCCATTCTCAAATCAAAAACCTAATCTTTAACTAAAACCTATAACCTAAACCAAAACCAAAACCTATAACCTAAACCCGAACCCATTCTCAAATCCCAAAACCTATAACTCTAAACCTAAACTAAAACCAAAACCAAACCTATAATCTAAATCCGAACCCATTCTCAAATCCCAAAACCTATAAACTATACCAAAACCAAAACGTATAACCTAAACCCGAACCCATTCTCAAATCCCAAATCCTATAACCTAAACCAAAACCAAAACCTATAACCTAAACCGAACCCATTCTCAAATCCAAAACCTATAAACCTTAACCAAAACCTATAACATAAACCAAAACCAAAACCAAAACCTATAACCTAAACCCGAACCCATTCTCAAATCCCAAAACCTATAACCAAAACCTAAACCTTAACCTAAACCAAAACAAAAACCTAAAACCTAAACCAAACCTATAACTAAAACCAAAAACAAAAGCAAAAAACTTATAACTAAAACCTAACTCATTCTCAAATCCCAAAACCTATAACCTAAACCATATCCTTAACCTAAACCTATAACCTAAAGCTAAACCAAAACCTATAACCTAAACCTAACCCAAACCAAACCAAAACCTAAACCTAACCTAAACCAAACCCGAACCCATTCTCAAAACCTAAAATCTATAACCTATACCTAAACCTAAACAAAAATCAAAACCTATAACCTAAACCCGAACCCATTCTCAATTCCCAAAACCTATAACCTAAACCAAAACTAAAACCAATAACCTAAATCCAGAAACCATTCTCAAATCCTATAACCTATAACCTAAACCAAAAACTAAACCAAACCTAAACCTATAACCTAACCCTAAACCAAAACCTATAACCTAAATCCGAACCCATTCTCAAATTACAATACCTATAACCTAAACCTAAATCTTAACCTAAACCAAAACCAAAACCTATAACCTAAACCAAAATCAAAACCTATAACCTAAACCCGAACCCATTCTCAAATCCCAAAACCTATAACCAAAACTAAAACCAAAACATGTAACCTAACTCCGAACCCATTCTCAAATCCAAAAACCTAAACCTTAACCAAAACCTATAACCTAAACCAAAACCAAAACCTATAACCTAAACCCCAACCCATTCTTAAAATCCCAAAACCTAAAACCTAAACCTAAACCAAAACCAAAACCAATAACCAAAACCCGAACCCATTCTCAAATCCCAAAGCCTATAAACAATACCAAAATCAAAACCTATAACCTAAACTCGAACCCATTCTCAAATCCCAAATCCTATAACCTAAACCAAAACTAAAACCATAACCTAAATCCGAACCCATTCTCAAATCCAAAAACCTAAACCTTAACCAAAACCTATAAACCAAACCAAAACCTATAACCTAAACCCGAACCCATTCTCAAATCCCAAAACTTATAACCTAAACCTAAACCTAACCTAAACCAAAATAAAAACCTATAACCTAAACCAAAACCTATAACCAAAACCAAATCTAAAACTAAAACTTATAACTTAAACTTGACGATCCCATTCTCAAATCCCAAAACCTATAACCTAAACCTTAACCTTAACCTAAACTTATAACCTATAACCTAAACCAAAACCTATAACCTAAACCTAAACCAAAACCTATAACCTAAACCCGAACCCATTCTCAAATCTCAAAACCTTTAACCTAAACCTAAACCTAAACCAAAAGCTATAACCTAAACCAAAACCATAACCTATAACCTAAACCCGAACTCATTCTCAATTCCTAAAACATATAACCTAAACCAAAACTAAAACCAATAACCTAAATCCGAACCCATTCTCAAATTCAAAAACCTAAACCTTAACTAAAATCTATAACCTAAACCAAAACCAAAACCTCTAACCGAAACCCGAACCCATTCTCAAATCCCAAAACCTATAACCTAAACCTTAACCTTAACCTAAACATATAACCTATAACCTAACCAAAACCTATAACCCAAACCTAAAACAAAACCTATAACCTAAACCCGAACCCATTCTCAAATCCCAAAACCTTTAACCTAAACCAAAAGATATAACCTATAACCTAAACCCGAACTCATTCTCAATTCCTAAAACCTATAACATAAACCATAACCAAAACCAATAACCTAAACCCGAACCCATTCTCAAATCCCAAAACCTATAAACAAAACCTAAACCTTAACCTAAACCTAAACCAAAACCTATAACCTAAACCAAAACCTATAACTAAAACCAAAACCAAAAGCAAAACTTATAACTTAAACTCGAACTCATTCTCAAATCCCAAAACCTATAACCTAAACCATATCCTTAACCTAAACCTATAACCTATAACCTAAACCAAAACCTATAACCTAAACCTAAACTAAAACCTATAACCTAAACTTAAACCCATTCTCAAATCCCAAAATCTATAACCTAAACCTAAACCTAAACAAAAACCAAAACCTATAACCTAAACCCGAACCCATTCTCAATTCCCAACACCTATAACCTAAACCTAAACCAAAACCAATAACCTAAACCCGAAACCATTCTTAAATCCCATAACCTATAACCTAAACCTAAACCTAAACCTATAACCTAACCCAAAACCAAAACCTATAACCTAAACCCGAACCCATTCTCAAATTACAATACCTATACCCTAAACCTAAATCTTAACCTAAACGAAAACCAAAACCTATAACCTAAACCAAAACCAAAACCTATAACCTAAACCCGAACCCATTGTCAAATCCCAAAACCTATAACCTAAACCAAAACCAAAACTCAGTAACCTAACCCAGAACCCATTCTCAAATCCAAAAACCTAAACCTTAACCAAAACCAATAACCTAAACCAAAACCAAAACCAATAACCTAAACCCCCGAACCCATTCTTAAATCCCAAAACCTAAAACCTAAACCTAAACCAAAACCAAAACCTATAACCAAAACCCAAACCCATTCTCAAATCCCAAAGCCTATAAACAATACCAAAATCAAAACATTTACCTAAACTCGAACCCATTCTCAAATCCCAAATCCTATAACCTAAACCAAGACTAAAACCTATAACCTAAATCCGAACCCATTCTCAAATCCAAAAACCCAAACCTTAACCAAAACCTATAACCGAAACCAAAAGAAAAACCTATAACCTAAACCCAAACCCATTCTCAATTCCCAAAACCTATAACCTAAGCCTAAACCTAAACCTAAACCGAAACCAAAACCTATAACCTAAACCAAAACCTATAACCAAAACCAAATCCAAAACTAAAACTTATAACTTAAACCCGAACCCATTCTCAAATCCCAAAACCTATAACCTAAACCTATAACCTATAACCTAAACCAAAAGCTATAAACTAAACCTAAACCAAAACCTATAACCTAAACCCAAACCCATTCTCAAATTCAAAAGCCTAATCGTTAACCAAAACCTATAACCTAAACCAAAACCAAAACCTATAACCTAAACCCTAACCCATTCTCAAATCCCAAAACCTATAACCAAAACCAAAACGTATAATCTAAACCCGAACCCATACTCAAATCCCAAAACCTATAAAACTAAACGAAAACCAAAACGTATAACCTAAACCCGAACCCATTCTCAAATCCCAAATCCTATAACCTAAACCAAAACCAAAACCTATAACCTAAACTTTGACCCATTCTCAAATCCAAAAACCTAAACCTTAACCAAAACCTATAACATAAACCAAAACCAAAACCTATAACCTAAACCCGAACCCATTCTCAAATCCCAAAACCTATAACTAAAACCCAAACCTTAACCTAAACCAAAACCAAAACCTATAACCTAAACTAAAACCTATAATTAAAACCAAAACCGAAAGCAAAACTTATAACTTAAACTCCGAACTCATTCTCAAATCCCAAAACCTATAACCTAAACCATATCCTTAACCTAAACATATAACGTATAACCTAAACCAAAACCTATAACCTAAAACCTAAACCAAAACCTATAACCTAAATCCGAACTCATTCTCAATTCCCAAAACCTATAACCTAAACCAAAACCAAAACTAATAACCTAAACTCGAAACCATTCTCAAATCTCATAACCTATAACCAAAACCTAAACCTAAACCTATAACCTAACCCAAAACCAAAACCTATAACCTAAACACGAACCCATTCTCAAATTACAATACCTATACCCTAAACCTAAATCTTTACCTAAACCAAAACCAAAACCTATAACCTAAACCAAAATCAAAACCTATAACCTAAACCCAAACCCATTCTCAAATCCCAAAACCTATAACCTAAACCAAACCAAAACCTATAAATCCTAAACCCGAACCCATTCTCAAATCCAAAAACCTAAACCTTAACCAAAACCTATAACCTAAAACAAAACCAAAACAAAAACCTATAACCTAAACCCCAACCCATTCTTAAATCCCAAAACCTAAAAAACCAAACCTAAACCAAAACCAAAACCTATAACCAAAACCCAACCCATTCTCAAATCCCAAAACCTATAAACTATACTAAAATTAAAACCTACAACCTAAACCCGAACCCATTCTCAAATCCCAAATCCTATAACCTAAACCAAAACTAAAACCTAAACCTAAACCTAAACCTTTAAACCTTAACCAAAACCGAAACAAAAACTTATAACCTAAACCAAAACCTATAACCAAAACCAAATCCAAAACTAAAACTTATAACTCAAACTCGAACCCATTCTCAAATCCCAAAACCTATAACCTAAACCTTAACCTTAACCTAAACTTATAACCTATAAACTTAAACCAAAAGCTATAACCTAAACCTAAACCAAAACCTATAACCTAAACCCGAACCCATTCTCAAATCCCAAAACCTTTAACCTAAACCTAAACCAAAAAACTATAACCTAAACCAAAAAATAACCTATAACCTAAACCCGAACCCATTCTCAATTCCTAAAACCTATAACCTAAACCAAAACCAAAACTAATAACCCAAACCCGAACCCATTGTCAAATTCAAAAACCTAATCCTTAACCAAAACCTATAACCTAAACCAAAACCAAAACCTATAACCTAAACCCGAATCCATTCTCAAATACCAAAACATATAACCTAAACCTAAACTTTAACCTATAACCTAAACCCGAACCCATTCTCTCAAATCCCACAACCTATAAACTAAACCAAAACCAAAACCTATAACAAAACCCGAACCCATTCTCAAATCCCAAATCCTATAACCTAAACCAAAATAAAAACCTATAACCTAAACCCGAACCCAATCTCAAATCCCAAAGCCTATAAACAATACCAAAATCAAAACCTATAACCTAAACTCGAACCCATTCTCAAATCCCAAATCCTATAACCTAAACTAAAACTAAAAGAAATAACCTAAATACGAACCTATTCTAAAATCCAAAACCTAAACCTTAACCAAAACATTTAAACTAAACCAAAACCAAAACCTATAACCTAAACGCGAACCCATTCTCAAATCCCAAAACCTATAACCTAAACCTAAACCTTAACCTAAACCGAAACAAAACCTATAACCTAAACCAAAACCTATAACCAAAACAAAATCCAAAACTAAAACTTATAACTTAAACTGACCCATTCTCAAATCCCAAAACCCATAAACCTAAACCTTATCCTTAACCTAAACCTATAACCTATAACATAAACCAAAAGCTATAACCTAAAGCTAAATCAAAACCTATAACCTAAACTCGAACCCATTCTCAAATCTCAAAACCTTTAACCTAAACCAAAAGCTATAACCTAAACCAAAACCATAACCTATAACCTAAACCCGAACCCATTCTCAATTCCTAAAACCTATAACCTAAACCAAAACCAAAACCAATAACCCAAACTCGAACCCATTGTGAAATTCAAAAACCTAATCCTTAACCAAAACCTATAACCTAAACCAAAACCAAAACCTATAAACTAAACCCGAACCCATTCCCAAATCCCAAAACCTATAACCTAAACCTAAACCTTAACCCATACCGAAACCAAAACCTAAAACCTAAACCAAAACTTAAAACCTAAACCAAATCCAAAACTAAAACTTATAACTTAAACTTAAATTCGAACCCATTCTCAAATCCCAAAACCTATAACCTAAACCTTAACCTTAACCTAAACATATAACCTATAACCAAACCAAAACTTATAACCTAAACTCCGAACCCATTCTCAAATCCCAAAACCTTTAACCTAAACCAAAAGCTATAACCTAAATCAAAACCATAACCTATAACCTAAACCCAACTCATTCTCAATTTAAAACCTATAACCTAAACTAAAACCAAAACCAAGTAACCTAAACTAGAACCCATTCTCAAATTCAAAAACCTAATCCTTAACCAAACCTATAACCTAAACCAAAATCAAAACCAATAACCTAAATCTGAACCCATTCTCAAATCCCGGAAGCTATAACCTAAACCTTAACCTTAACCTAAACCTATAACCTATAACCTAAACCAAAAGATAATAAACCTAAACCTAAACCAAAACCTATAACCTAAACCCGAACCCATTCTCAAATCCCAAAACCTTTAACCTAAACTAAAACCTAAACTAAAAAACTATAACCAAAACCAAAACCATAACCTATAACCTAAACCCGAACCCATTCTCAATTCCTAAAACCTATAACCTAAACTAAAACTAAAACCAATAACCCAAACCCGAACCCATTGTCAAATTCAAAAACCTAATCCTTAACCAAAACCTATAACCTAAACCAAAATCAAAACCTATAACCTAAACTCGAACCCATTCTCAAATCCCAAAACCTATAACCTAAACTAAACCTTTAACCTAAACCAAACCAAAACCTATAACCTAAACCAAAAAACTATAACCAAAACCAAATCCAAAACTAAAACTTATAACTTAAACTCGAACCCATTCTCAAATCCCAAAACCTATAACCTAAACCTTAACCTTAACCTAAACATATAACCTATAACCTAACCAAAACCTATAACCCAAACCTAAACCAAAACCTATAACCTAAACCCGAACCCATTATCAAATCCCAAAACCTTTAACCTAAACCAAAAGCTATAACCTAAATCAAAACCATAACCTATAACCTAAACCCGAACTCATTCTCAATTCCTAAAACCTATAACATAAACCAAAACATAAACTAATAACCTAAACTCGAACCCATTCTCAAATCCCAAAACCTATAACCAAAACCTAAACCTTAACCTAAACCAAAACCAAAACCTATAACCTAAACCAAAACCTATAACTAAAACCAAAACCAAAAGCAAAACTTATAACTTAAACTGAACTCATTCTCAAATCCCAAAACCTATAACCTAAACCATATCCTTAACCTAAACCTATAACCTATAACCTAAACCAAAACCTATAACCTAAACCTAAACCAAAACCTATAACCTAAACACGAACCCATTCTCAAATCCCAAAATCTATAACCTAAACCTAAACCTAAACAAAAACCAAAACCTATAACCTAAACCCGAACCCATTCTTAATTCCCAACACCTATAACCTAAACCAAAACCAAAACCAATAACCTAAACCTCGAAACCATTCTCAAATCACATAACCTATAACCTAAACCTAAACCTAAACCTATAACCTAACCCAAAACCAAAACCTATACCTAAACCCAAACCCATTCTCAAATTACAATACCTATACCCTAAACCTAAATCTTAACCTAAACCAAAACGAAAACCTATAACCTAAACCAAAACCAAAACCTATAACCTAAACTCGAACCCATTCTCAAATCCCAAAACCTATAACCTAAACCAAAACCAAAATCACTGAAACCTCAAAACCTATAACCTAAACCAAAACCAAAACACAGTAACCTAACCCCGAACCCATTCTCAAATCTAAAACCTAAACCTTAACCAAAACCAATAACCTAAACCAAAACCAAAACCTATAACCTAAACCCCAACCCATTCTTAAATCTCAAAACCTAAAACCTAAACCTAAATCAAAACCAAAACCGATAACCAAAACCCAAACCCATTCTCAAATCCCAAAGCCTATAAACAATACCAAAATCAAAACATTAACCTAAACTCGAACCCATTCTCAAATCCCAAATCCAATAACCTAAACCAAAACTAAAACCTATAACCTAAATCCGAACCCATTCTCAAATCCAAAACCTAAACCTTAACCAAAACCTATAACCTAAACCAAAAATCAAAACCTATAACCTAAACCCGAACCCATTCTCAAATACCAAAACCTATAACCTAAACCTAAACCTTAATCTAAACCTAAAACCAAAACCTATAACCTAAACCAAAACCTATAACCAAAACCAAATCCAAAACTAAAACTTATAACTTAAACTCGAACCCATTCTCAAATCCCAAAACCTATAACCTAAACCTTAACCTTAACCTAAACCTATAACCTATAACCTAAACCAAAAGCTATAAACTAAACCTAAACCAAAACCTATAACCTAAACCCGAACCCATTCTCAAATTCAAAAACCTAAACGTTAACCAAAACCTATAACCTAAACCAAAACCAAAACCTATAACCTAAACCCGAACCCATTCTCAAATCCCAAAACCTATAACCTAAACCTAAACCTAAACCAAAACCTATAATCTAAACCCGAACCCATTCTCAAATCCCAAAACCTATAAACTAAATCAAAACCAAAACGTATAAACTAAACCCGAACCCATTCCCAAATCCCAAATCCTATAACCTAAACCAAAACCAAAACCTATAACCTAAACTCGAACCCATTCTCAAATCCAAAAACCTAAACCTTAACCAAAACCTATAACATAAACCAAAACCAAAACCTATAACCTAAACCCGAACCCATTCACAATTCCCAAAACCTATAACCAAAACATAAACCTTAACCTAAACCAAAACCAAAACCTATAACCTAAACCAAAACCTATAATTAAAACCAAAACCAAAAGCAAAACTTATAACTTAAACTCCGAACTCATTCTCAAATCCCAAAACATATAACCTAAACCATATCCTTAACCTAAACCTATAACCTATAACCTAAACCAAAACCTATACCTAAACCTAAACCAAAACCTATAACCTAAACTCGATCCCATTCTCAAATCCCAAAATCTATAACCTAAACCTAAACCTAAACAAAAACCAAAACCTATAACCTAAACCCGAGCCCATTCTCAATTCCCAAAACCTATAACCTAAACCAAAACCAAAACCAATAACCTAAACCTCGAAACCATTCTCAAATCCCATAACCTATAACCTAAACCTAAACCTAAACCTATAACCTAACCCAAAACCAAAACCTATAACATAAACTCGAACCCATTCTTAAATTACAATACATATACCCTAAACCTAAATCTTAACCTAAACGAAAACCAAAACCTATAACCTAAACCAAAACCAAAACCTATAACCTAAACCCGAACCCATTCTCAAATCCCAAAACCTATAACCTAAACCAAAACCAAAACTCAGTAACCTAACCCCGAACCCATTCTCAAATCTAAAAACCTAAACCTTAACCAAAACCTATTACCTAAACCAAAACCAAAACCTATAACCTAAACCCCTACCCATTCTTAAATCCCAAAACCTAAAATCTAAACCTAAACCAAAACCAAAACCAATAACCAAAACCCGAACCCAATCTCAAATCCCAAAGCCTATAAACAATGTATCCAAAAATTAATTGAAATACTTAGAAATATCCAAAAATTCTGAAATTTTGTGGGGGTATGTCCTACCTATTGAAGTATCACTCTAAAAAATTTCAGCCCCAATCGACCTGTTTGGGCATCCAAAAGAATGGGCCAAAATAGTTGGACTACCAGATTTTTCTCTGGCACATGCGATCCCAAAGAATGTGCCTTGATAAAAAAACCATAATTCAAAAATATTTCCTCTGATGGTGGGCCACCTTTTTGGGTTTTCTCTCATTGTATGCATGATGAGGGACCTTGGCCCTCAATTTTCAGAGTTTTAGAGGCCCCAGGCCCACTCCAATGGAGTGCCCAAATTTAGGACAACAACATGTTATAATTATGTTTGGCCTTTGGGGTGAAATTTTGAGGAGTGGGGCCCAACACATTGTGAAGAATCTTAGAGGTAATAATTTATACATTTAGTTCCTTAAATGATGGGCCTAATAAATACACTTTTGAGGCCCACCACAGTTGAATTTAATTGGGTCCATGAATGTGGCTAGTTGTTGAACTCTTTGAGCCCAATTGGGCTGGAACTTTCTAGATAGGCCCATTGAACTCTTGGGCCATTTTTACCATACTATTGTGTTTGATTAGTGGGCCAGATTACACAAGTATATGGGCCCTTGATTGCCCACCAAATCAATTTTATACTTGGGCCGGGTTGTAGGCCCAACTTACTTGGCTAAGAACATGACATTTGCCCATGTGATTTGAGCAATGGGCTGCCCACTAGGCCATAACAATATATGGGATTAGTAGCCTTTATGTTGGGCCCTAACCTTTCCCCTGTGAGCCTATAGTGGTATATATGGGTTGGACTATGTGTGTTCCCCATGGACCCATGTTTTGGATAGGCTTTGGGCCACCTTTTTGAAGCCCAACATGAATGTATGTGGTATGTAATGGCTGTCCATTTCTTATTTCTAATGTTGTGTGGGCCTTGGGCCTTGATCCGTAATCAATTAGAGATGGGCTACCTCTTGGGGACCAATTGTGGTTGGATGTCCACATTGTTGACCCTAAGGTAGGCCCATGGGCTTCTATGGATGGTTAAAGGACCACCATAGATCCTTGCTAGGGTCATTTCATCTATTTAGGCCCATATTATTGTTCTCCTTAGTCTCATGGGCTACTCCAGGTATATGGGCCCCCACTAGAGGTTGTATTCCTTATGAGGAATTGGTTAAGTACCTATACCCTTCATGGTTAGGTAGAGAGTTCATCTTCACCTCATTAGCACCCCTATTCATCTTCATGGCCCACTCCCATACGCATCATATGCATGATTGGTTGAGGTATGATTGGCCATGGTTGTGTCATTATGTAGGACATGTTGGTATCTCCCTGAGAGATGGATGCTTGGGATTGATGCATGGGTAATTGTGTGATTCATGCATCTGACATTGCATAGCTTATGGATATCTGCCCTTACTTCATCAGGGCCTTGCCTCCACAGGGGTATTCGTGGATGGCCATATGTGTGGACACCGAAAATATTAGTTGAGCATACTGGGTGCATAGGATGCCCATGGGTGAAATTTCCAAAACTTCCATAGTACCAAGGATCTGCTCCAACGCCGTGACCGGGTGGAATATATGAGCGCACGAGGGCCTTATACCATTAGGCCGCGTCTCCCACCGTCGTGTAGTCGGTTGGATAGGGGTGTGGCCTTACCTCCCTGATGTGAGGAGGCATTCTTGGTGAGTCTGACCAGCCTCGTAAATGGGTCCGCTACCTTCAGGCCTTGTTGGTGATTGGCTGTCCGCAGGCGGGTAGTGAGGTCTCTTACGCTCATTTGACTGTGCGGGGTCTGTAGAGCGACAGTCATTCAGTAGTGTAATAGACCCCGGTGATTTCCTTATGATTGGAAATGTACATGACTTGTGGTTTGGATATGAGCACTGACATTACTTGCATTGCATTAGCATTGGTTGTACAAGCCCCTTCATGCATTGCCTTGGCATGGCACCCAGTACTCATTGCATCTTATTCACGATAAGCCTGGGTAAGGCTAGTGATATCTTCATTGATCATGCTTCTCTCCTTGTATTTCCTACTACTCTTCTGTGCACCATTATCACACACCTACACCACCCTCTAAGCTTCTATAAGCTTATGCACGATTGATGCGTGCAGGATACTCTAGGCAGGCGACACGTAGTAGAGCTTGGAGTAGAGCTGAGTATTTGAGGACTCCAGTGTTGCTGACCTTTCTCTCTTTTCCTTTTATCTCATGTATGTCCTTTGGACCTTATGAATGATTGTAAAAGTTCAAATTTATAGTGGATTTTGTGATGTGTGCCTTTGTTATTCTCAGATGTTCTTGCTGTGATCTTGGGTATGCTCGTATTGGAATGATTATACTGTTATGAAAATCCTCCTTGTAGGATCCCAGGATCGGAACCTGCCTCAGGAGCCGAGAATGGGGTACTATGGAGGCTGTTGCGTTCAGAACCGGTCATCGAAATCCTTGTGAGTCCGGTTACTGAGTCTGGGGCGTGACAGGAGTTGGTATCAGAGCATAGCAAGTAATTCTGAAATAACTCAGGACAACATCACATGTCTGCCAAGAACATAGGACAAGTAGTGTCCCGAGATTCTTCTCTTCGCTCCGTATTGAGCCTATAATTGTCTTGATTCCTTGCGACGTCATTATTTTGTATATGATGACGCGTGGACGTGGCGCCCGTGGTCGTGGCACCCGTGGTCGTGGCGCCCGTGGTCGTGGTGCCCGTGGTCGAGGCGCCCGAGGTACCCATCCTACTCAAGCACATCCTGCTCCCATTGTTGAGGATCCGATTCCTGAGGTCCCTATCCGGCCTGCTCCCCCAGTTGAGCCCATAGTGCCCGTACCTCCAGTTGCTCCAGTCCCCCGACCTATCCCCTCTCCTCAGCCTGCTGTTCCGGTTACAGAGGCTCCAGTTGCTCCCGTTCCCCCACCTATTCCCCCTCCTCAGTCTGCTGTTTCGGTTTCAGAGGCTCCTACTCCGATGGCCGTACCCGTGCCTCCGCCTGAGGCGAGCGCCACCCCTGCTTTTTCCGACAAGACACCTATAGGAGTTGAGCATTTTCGGTGTCGATGCACGGTGGTTGCCACCGCATTGCGGACCCGTCGGCCAAATCGTGGGCCTACCACCGAGGTTTCCTGGCCGTTTGTCGACTTACCGCATGCTGTGCGATAGCCCGAGAGTTCCGAAGACATGATCCCCGAGGTTTAGTGGTGATCCCGACCCTTCGCAACCGAGGCTTGGCGCACCGAGGTTGCGAGGATTTTGACACTATTCGGTGTCCCGCGGGCCGAGAGTATCCCTTGTCACCTACCTTCTTCGGGTGAGGCCCGACACCGGTGGTCATCCGTGTCCGGATGGTCGGGGCTCGATTCGTTTGGACATGGGAGGAGTTTGTGACCCGCTTCGACCGTGTTCTTCCCGAGCATGTTCAGATCCAGCGGGCGATCGAGTTTGAGACCCTAGTGCAGGGCGATATGACTGTATCTCAGTATGAGGCCTGTTTCTTGGCCTTGTCTAGATTCGCTTCTCATCTCACCGGCGATGAGAAGATGAGGGCCGTCGTTTGTGACCGGTTTGCGTCCGCCCTTCGCGGTCGTGTGGTGGGGCATTGCTTGGAGACGTTTGACCGGGTTGTGCATCGGGCACTAGTTTATGAGGAGGACGGGCTATGACCCGAGAGATCGAGAGAGCGAGTTCGGTGGAGACCGGAAGAGGAGTGCACCGGCCGGCGGTTCTGCGGCATCGATCGGCGAGGCGGAGGGGCGGATCGGGGTATCGGCGACTGCGGTCGGTCGGAGCCTTCTTCATCATCATCGGACCGCCACCGCTTCATCTTCGATCCCTTTTCCGGTGTATGCTTCGGTTGTGGACGAGGCCGGACATCGGAGGCGTGAGTGTCCTCTCCCCATTCGGCGGCGGCGGCCACCATCGATTGCCCCTCCTCGTCCTCCTCGAAGAAGGCGAGAGAGCACGGCTTCCACCAGGCCGCTCTGGGGCTCCTCCTCGGCCGAAGAGCAACGGCAGACCACCTCGGCGAGAGAGACAAGAAGAAAGGCGGCGCGGCGGCAGGCCGCAACACCAGCAGAGGGGATATCCGTATGTTGTTCGATCCCTGGGTCCAGTGTGTATAGCAGACCCGGCGGTGCTCGGTCGAGACCCTCGGTCTTCCGGCTTGCTTCCCTTACCAGCTCAGGGTCGTTTTTATCTGCGCAGCAGGCGCCAGCCAAGACCCGCAGTCATCGACCGGTGGAGTCGTTGAGGGTATTCTTCTTGTTTCTGCTTGTGTTGCTCATGTTTTGTTTGATTCTGGTGCTTCCCATTCTTTTGTGGCCGAGCAGTTTTGCCGATCAACCGGTATTCGTCGGAGGCCGTGTCTCGAGGCCTTGGCGCTTCGACTCCCATGGGGAAGTCTATTGTGCTAACCCGTCGCTGTCCTTCTTGCCGGTATTAGTGGGCGAGATGTTCCTCCCTCGCCGATCTATTCATGATGCCGATGGCAGGATTTGATGTGATTCTGGGTATGGACTGGCTTGCAGAGTATCGTGCCATCTTGGACTGTGCCGCGAGGACGATTCACGTTTCATATCCCAGGCTTGCCGTGTTCCATTCGTCGCCGATCCCAGAGGAGGGCTGCTATCTAGTTTATTGGCTTCTGGTCGTTGAGGATTCTATGGCGAGAGTATTGAGCACCGCCATTGTTTGTGAGTACCCTGATGTGTTTCGGGAGAGATACGGGTTTGCTGCCGCATCGGCGGTGGAGTTTCGGATTGATTTGGTGCCGTGCCGCACCTATCTCGAAGGCCCCCTCTGGATGGCACCATTAGAGTTGAGGGAACTGCAGGAGGCGCTTAGATGAGCTCCGGGAGTTAGGTTTTATTCGTCCCAGCAGTTCGCCTTGGGGAGCCCCAGTATTGTTTGTGAAGAAGAAGGATGGTTCGTTGCGACTCTGTGTAGATTATCGTGAGCTCAACAGAGTCACCATCAAGAATCGATACCCGCTCCCCCGTATTGATGATCTGTTTGATCAGTTGCAGGGTGCGCAGTATTTTTCGAAGATAGACTTGCGTTCCGGTTACCATCAGATTCGGGTCCGAGAGGAGGACATTCCGAAGACGGCTTTTCGAACACGCTATGGTCACTTTGAGTTTCTGGTCATGTCGTTCGGACTGACCAACGCGCCCGCCGTATTCATGCAGCTGATGAACGAGGTTTTTCGGCCATTCCTCGATCAGTTCGTGGTGGTATTCATTGATGATATTCTTGTATATTCGAGGACCCGAGAGGACCATGCTGAGCACCTGCGGATTGTGCTTGAGACCCTTCGTGCCCACCAGCTGTATGCGAAGCTGGAGAAGTGCGAGTTTTGGCAGGAGGAGATGAAGTTCCTCGGTCACGTAGTGACGAGGGAGGGTGTCGCTGTGGACCCCTCGAAGGTTGATGCATGCGTCAGTGCGGGGCCAGCCCACTGAACGCGTCCGAGATTCGCAGCTTCCTTGGTCTAGCGGGATATTATCGACGGTTTATCGAGGGTTTCTCCGTGTGCAAAGCCGCCGACCCGGTTGACGGGAAGGGTGTCGAGTTCATCTGGGTGACGCTTGTGAGGAGGCATTTGCGGAGTTGAAGGACCGCCTCACGTCCGCTCCTGTTCTCACTCTTCCTGATGGGAGTGAGGGTTTTGTTGTTTTCACCGATGCCTCTAGAGTTGGCTTGGGTGCTGTACTGATGCAGCATGGGAAGCCAGTGGCGTATGCCTCGCGCCAGCTCAAGGTCCATGAGGTGAACTACCCCACTCATGATTTGGAGCTTGCAGCAGTTGTCTTCGCACTGAAGATGTGGAGGCATTATCTATATGGGGTCAGGTTCGAGCTCTTCTCAGATCATAAGAGCTTGAAGTATCTATTTTCACAATCTGAGTTGAACCTGCGACAGAGGCGATGGATGGAGTTGCTGAAAGATTATGATTTTGACCTTCAGTACCACCCGGGTAAGGCAAACGTGGTGGCGGATGCGCTCAGCCGTCAGCCACGAGGCTTGGTGGCACATATGATGGTTCGACAAGGGCAGATGCTCGAGGATGTTTCAGAGTTTGACTTTGAGTTCGGTCTGCAGTCTTCCATTGTTCAGCTTTCGAGCTTATCGATTCAACCCTCTTTGGTGGCTAGGGTGATCGAAGCTCAGCAGACGGACGAGTCACTTCAGGAGTACCGAGCAGAGGCCGCATCCGTGGAGCAGTCAGACTGGCAGATTGGTTCCGATGGTGGATTACGCTTGAGAGGCGGTGTGTGTCCCGAATGTGCCGAGTTGCGTCGTGATCGATGACCGAGGCACACCGATCGAGACTTACTATCCACCCGGCTCCACGAAGATGTATCGTGATATGAGGAGGCGATTTCCAGCGAGGGATGAAGCGTCAGATTGCAAGTTTTGTGGCCGAGTGTGACACATGCCAGCGTGTAAAGGCCGACCATCAGAGACCCCCTGGTCCCTTGCAGCCGTTGAGCGTTCCAGAGTGGAAGTGGGAGCATGTATCGATGGACTTTATTGCAGGGTTGCCGAGGACTCAGCGCGGTCATGATACCATCTGGGTTATCGTCGATCGTTTAACAAAGTCGGCTCATTTCATTCCTGTGCGTGCTTCCTGGTCTATGGACCGGTTAGCAAGGATATTCATTGAGGAGATAGTGAGACTGCACGGCGTCCCAGTTTCATCGTTTCAGATCGAGACTCCAGATTTACGTCTCAGTTTTGGAGGAGTTTCCAGCAGGCGTTGGGGGTCACTTTGCGCCTCAGCACGGCTTATCATCCGCAGATGGATGGGCAGACCGAAAGGGTCAACCGGATCCTTGAGGATATGCTTAGGGCTTGTGTGATCGACTTTGCGGGCAGTTGGGATGAGCATATGCGCCTCGCCGAGTTCACGTACAACAATAATTATCAGGCGACTATCGGCATGGCTCCTTTGAGGCACTTTATGGTAGACCGTGCGCATCTCCTAGTTGTTGGGCCGAGGTTGGAGAGCGTCGTCTCTTAGGTCCCGAGCTTGTGCTACGTAGGCGTTAGAGGCTATTGATGTTATCGGGCAAAGGATGCGCACAGCTCAGAGCCGGCAGAAGAGCTTTGCTAAGATCGTCGCGTCGACCCCTCGAGTTCGCGGTCGGGGACATGGTATATCTCAAGGTCTCGCCTATGAAGGGTGTGGTACGCTTTGGTGTGAAGGGCAAGCTCGCCCCAAGATTTATTGGACCTTTTGAGATTACCAAGCGCATAGGCGCTGTGGCCTATAGGCTTGCCTTACCTCCTGAGTTGTCCGCGATCCACAATGTATTCCATGTTTCTATGTTGCGGAAATGTAGGTTGGACACTATTCCCGTGATTGATTGGCAGCCACTTGAGGTCCGTGAGGATGCTTCCTACATTGAGCAGCCTATTCGTATTCTCGATCGGAAGGAGCAAGTCCTCAGGACCAAGGTCATTCCCTTGGTGAAGGTGCAATGGGTCATCATTCGGAGACCGAGGCGTCTTGGGAACGCGAGGCCGAGATTAGAGAGCGTTATCCCCATTTGTTTGATGATTGATAGATATATGATTGTTTGTATTACCTTTCTTGTAAGATGATTGTTATATGATGGTGGTGTTTTATTTTTTTCTTTTGTCCTGGATTGGTCAATTTCGAGGACGAAATTTCTTTGTTGGTGGGGAGGATTGTGAGACCCGACCCTAGTTCCCATGTTTGCATGTATGTGTGTGAGTATGCATCTTGTTCGTCATGGTCTCGCGGTCCTACTGGTTGAATTCCGGTGACCCGCGACCTTCAAATTGTGTTTATGGTCACTTTGAGTTCAGTCACGTAGACCCGACTCGGATCGACCCAAGACCTATGTCATCTCGTTCGTATCGTCGTTGCGATTCCAACGACGCGTCTTGTGCGTCAATCCGACCTATGGATCAAAAGTTATGAGCATTTCATCATGTGGCCCACTTTTGTACAAAAGCATGTGGACCACCTCCATGGCACAATTTCCCATGCACACCACACACACACACTACACTATTGTATGGAATAAACACTACCCACCCTAAACACTACCCATACCTAACCTACCCTAGCAACATTGTTATTGTCACCATAGGTTATTATTACTTCCCTTAAAAAGATTTTCCCTCTCTTTCCCTCTTATTTCTCTCTCTCTCTCTCTTCTCTTCTTCTCCAGCAACTTCTCTCCTATCTCCCTCTCTTCTCCAGCCCCATTTCCTCTTTAATCTTCCAAATCCAACCATCTAAATCCAATCTCATCCATTGATATGGATCCCTTGGTGCACTAGGAGCTAGGAGGTCCAAGTTTGGAGAATCTAAGGTGGGTGTAATCCTAGAAATTAGGATTTCTATTTTCATGTACTTAGATTTCTTTTGTGGGAAGTGTAGGACCCACCAATCCATGGTGGAGATCCTACATCATCCCTTAGTTGTGGCCAAATGGCCTATTTGATGCATGCATGTCCATGCATGGGGTTTCCCCTCTATAGGCCCCCATCATGGAGGATTACTTAGATTTCATAGTATGATAGGTCATCTAGACCCTAGAGTCATGGTTGGGATGTCATCCCAACCATTGATCTTGAATCTAGAACATGCATGTGGTGGATCTTTGTTGTAACCTATGAATAAAAGGAATGTATGGTGTGATTGATGAAGGGGAGGGCCTCAATGTGCGGAGCCCCTCCTCTTGTGGCCGATTCTTCATTTATTTTATTTTATTTTATTTTTCTTTATGATAGAATTCTGATCTTGCATGTGTGGCCCACCTTGTAGGCCAACAAAAATCCAGACCAACCATGGAGCTTGGACACCTATAGCAGTCCATCCTTAGACATGTGGCCCCAAAATCTATCTAAATGGAACACATGCAAGGGGTATTTGATGATGGGGAAGGTCTGGACATTTGTGGGGCCCACTGGGGTGGTCCACCACACAAATTCCTAGGGTTAAATCCCATGAAAAACCATGTTTATATTTTAATCATTTCTATTACATATTGCTGTCCAAATCTGCCTGGACAGATTTTTGGGCCACTTTGGGGCCTGATTTATGGGTCTTTGGTGGGAATAATGAAACAAAATAATATGTGATTCTTGTAGCCTTATGAGCCATCTACAACCATACCAAATTTCAGCCCCATCTGACCTTCATTGGGGTCCCAAAGGTGTGGTCCAAATGAGGTGGACAGTCTGGATTTCCTGCACTATTCCAGCAATATTCCACCCTGGACAGGTTGGAATTTAAAAAATTATTAAAATATTTTTGGGTGTCTAAAAATTATGAGAATTTACAGGAAGGTGGTCCACTCATGGTGGGACCAACCTACAAAATTTTGGGGCCAATGGAAACCTGTACACACCATGGTGGTGGCTGGATTGGCCCATTACAATATGGTATCCAGATCAGTCCGATTTTCAGGACAGATTGATTTCTTTAAATAAACTAAAATATTTTTAGGTGTCCATAAATTCTAAAATTTTGTGAAGTTGTGGTCCACTCATGTTGGGACCTACCTACCAACTTTCAGGGCCAATGAACCCCTGTGCACATCGTGGCGAGGGCTGGACTGGCCCACCACATTTGGATGTCCAGGTCTGTCCGATTTTCTGGACAGACTGTCTTGTTTAAATTAATTGAAATACTTAGAAATATCCAAAAATTCTGAAATTTTGTGAGGCTATGTCCTACCTATTGAAGTATCACTCTAAAAAATTTCAGCCCCAACTGACCCTGTTTGGGCATCCAAAAGAATGGGCCAAAATAGTTGGACTACCAGATTTTTCTGCTGTGCAGTCCAGCAATGTGCCTTGATAAAAAACCATAATTCAAAAATATTTCCTCTGATGGTGGGCCACCTTTTTGGGTTTTCTCTCATTGTATGCATGATGAGGGACCTTGGCCCTCAATTTTCAGAGTTTTAGAGGCCCTGGGCCCACTCCAATGGAGTGCCCAAATTTAGGACAGCAACATGTTATAATTATGTTTGGCCTTTGGGCTGAAATTTTGAGGAGTGGGGCCCAACACATTGTGAAGAATCTTAGAGGTAATAATTTATACATTTAGTTCCTTAAATGATGGGCCTAATAAATACACTTTTGAGGCCCACCACAGTTGAATTTAGTTGGGTCCATGAATGTGGCTAGTTGTTGAACTCTTTGAGCCCAATTGGGCTGGAACTTTCTAGATAGGCCCATTGAACTCTTGGGCCATTTTTACCACCCCTTAGGTGGAACGCAGAATTGTCTTACCATTGGATCCAGCATGTGGTCCCTGTTAGGCTTATTTATCTCTCTGTCTATAGGGACTGGTGAGGTGGGGATTTGGATGGCCTGCACTACAGTTGGCTCAGTCTATGCCTTGCATTAATGAGGTTCAAACTATCTAGCCCTTCTTTGAATAGCTGCTGCATTGCAGTTGGCTCTATCTGTGTCTTTGTATTAATGAGGTTCAAACTGTCTGGTCGTTCTTTGAATAGCTGTTGCACTCTTGATAGCCATCCTTCATAGACCACCATCAATTCTGGGAAAGGAGGAATCCATTGACGCAGTGAAGGCTGATTAATCGGCTGACAACTGGGAGTGGTCATGTCACGCCCCAAACTCGGAAATCGGGCTCACAGAATTCTTGATCGCCCAATCTGGTGCTGACAGCCTCCATAGTACCCCATTCTCGGCTACTGGCGCCCATACACCTGATTCCGATTCTGGGATCCTACAAGGAGGATTTTTCAACATACATTTATCTCGTAAGAAGCATAATTGCAATTTTACCCAAATCGCAAAGGCGACATCATCATCACATATCCACTAATATAAATAGTTGAATACAGTGTTGAAAGGGAAATACATATATCAAAAATCAAAGCTCAAGAAGATCGCTGCACGCTCTAAGCTCAACGTTGCTGCGACATAACGGCACCTGCACGCATCTATCATGCATAATCTTATAGAAAGCTTAAAGGGTGGTGTAAGTGTATGCGCAATATAAGCGAGCTCAGGATGAAATGTCAGAGTAATACGGAAACATGCCAATAAGTCCATAAATACCATCAGCCTTATCCAGGCCATGCGATGCAAAAACATCATAAGAGAATATCATATAGTGAGGAAGCAATGTATATCATTTATGCAATGCAGAGACATAGTAAGCCAAATATTAGATACCGAGGATGCAATGCGATGTGCAAATCCTGATGAGTCCATGAATACCGTCAACCTCTTCTAGACCATATAAATACCAAAACATAGCAACCCAAAATGTCATATGTCACGGGTGTAATGCAATATGCAGATCTTGGCAAGTCCACAATACCATCAACCTTATTCAGGCTATACAATACAAAAGCGAAGTAGACCAAATGTTATATGCCGAGGATGCAATATAATATGCGGTGCGAATGAAATGACCAAGCTGGAGTGTGAAGTCGGGATGATAGTACGTAATATCACATGTTATGAGGTTCATCACAAGGTACTTATATCTAAACTAGTCCCATACCTAAATTTGGATGGCCAGACTCAATGTGATAACTCTTGGTCTCAGGTTGGTCCTATGCCCCAACCGAAATCTTGGCCACTGTGAAGGTATACATAACAATTAGTTGCGCACCACCAGCCCGATTAGATAGTGAATGAGTGAATGAATGAATGAATGAGTAGAATCTTCAGTATACAACTCCTGCTCAATAAGTCCACATATCAGTACCGTACATATCTGGGATCATCACCGGGGTCTAGTACACTCTACGCTAGCTTGTCGCCCTTATCCGAGCACGTAATCAGGTAAGGAGAAGAGACCTCACTATTCACCTGCCAATATCGGGCCCGACTCATCGATAGCGGACCCATTCCTCAAGCTGATCAAACTTAACCAAGATATTTTTCCCTCACTCAGGCGGGTAAGGTCACGCCCCCTCCCAACTAACTACGACATAGTGGGAGATGCGGCCAACTGGTATACGGCCTCATGAATTCATTTATATTCACTTGGTCTAGACGTTGGGGTGTCTCCTGGCGATGCAGGTTTAGTGATTTTCACCCAGGGACATCTATTGCACCCCTATGCTCGAACCAAATATTTTTGGTGTCCCATCTGACCATCCATGACATGCCTGTGGAGGCCATGGCCCTGATGTCATTAGGGCATACGATGGTCTTATCATAAAGTGCGAGATGCATGAGTCATACCATCCAATCATGTATCAATCCTGCGCATACCGTGCGCTCATGTGGGACAACTCTACCTATCAGGGAGCCCCATAATAAGCTGCTCAATGGTATATGCAATGGTCAACCATATCTCATATCAATCATGCAGATGATGTGCATGGGCATGTGTCATGATGCTATACTATCACGTACTCAGAATCGGTATCGATAATCGACCTAACAAAGGGACTACGGGAAGGTCACAATGTGGACAGTTAACCATCATTGCCCATCAATGTGGACATTTAATCGACATTACTCCCAAGGACTAGCCCACATAGTGTCAAACGTATAATGGGGCCCATGACCTCACATAAGGGCCTTACATACAACGTAATGGGCCTTACACAAGAGCTTAATATACATCACAATGGGCCTCACATAAGGGCCTAATATACTTCTCAACAGACTTCATCATACGGGCCTCGTATACATCATAATAGGTCACATCACATGGGCCTAATACACATCACAATGGGCTGCATCACATGGGCCTCAAATACATCACAATGGGCCGCATCTCATGGGCCTAATACATATCACAATGGGCCTCATACAAGGACCTCATATACATCAAGTGAGCCGCATCTCATGGGCCTAAACATATCACAATGGGCCTCATACATCATAATGGCCGCATACACGGGCCTTATGTAAGCAATCAAGTGGGCCTCACACACACAACCATAATGGGCCTCACATATGGCCACAATGGGCCTCACATATAGCCACGACTGGCCCTGCGTGTACAACAGGTGGGCCCTGCACATCCAGCACCACGAACGGATGGCGTGGATATAAAAGATATACATCATATGAGTCCCACTATCCATGGCGGGACGATGTGGATTACAACACATACATCACATTGGGACCCACGGCTGCTGGACACCGTGGATGAAATACATAACGGTGGGTCCCACTTGAAATTTATATCTATCTTAATCTCATTGTAATGCCACAAAATGATCTCTACTGATGATTAAATGGTATGGATACAACATATGCATCGTGGGTGGGTCCGACAGTCCAAATGGATGGTGGAGATCAAATACATAAATCAAGGTGGGTCCACGTGGTGGCTCACCAGAGCTTTGCATCAAGCTTACATATCTATTTCCCTTCATTCAGGTAGGCACCACCTGAGATTTGAATCTCCTCAGTTGGATGAACGGTGTGGAAAACCACACATCTCTTGAGGGTCCCACGTCCCCATACAGGACGAAAGGATGGTGCGAATGTACAACACTTTCATCAAGGTGGGCCCTACCCAACAAAACGTCCAGATGGACGGCTAGATGGATCAGATACATCAAGATGCATCCCATAGTATCGTCCAGATGGACGGGAGGCTTGGATATACAATACATCATGGTGCACCCCACAAAACCCATCCAAATGGACGGTGCCGATATACAATAAATACATTAAGGTGGGCCCCACCCCCACATGTGTGGGGTGGGCACACGTCCAGCCAAAAAAATGAACGGACGGTGGGTATATAAACACATTCATCATGGTGGCCCACAGAACTTTCTGACGATAATAGCTACAAGTTGTTTGGAAGGTACACCAGACAATTTGCTTCTCGTAAGGTGGGCCCCACCCCACACGTGTGGCACGTGTGGGTGGGTCTCACGCCCAAAATGAGACAGACGGTCTGGATAAAAAAAATCAAGATGAGGTTCACGTAGATGGACGGTCTGGATGATCAGACCCCACTTGTTGACATCAATACACCAGCTAATATAGTTGGTGTGTGTTAGACCAGCCAATCCACTTCTAGGTAGGTGAGTCCCACGTGGGGCCCACCATAATAATATATTAATATATTATTATATTATATATATATGTACATAGAGGTGGGTCACACCGTCCAGGAGGTTGGACGGTGTGGATCAACCACAGGCATTACGGTGAGATCCACAGAACTTACTGACGATATACAGTAGTTGTGGCTACTGGGACCGACCGTCCATGGGGTTCGGACAGTGTGGGTACACCACAAACATCCCACCAAAGATTTGGATCGACTGATATTTGTGTTTTCCTCCAATCAGGCCCATCCAAATGGACTGCCCAGTGGGCCCAGTCGATGGACGGCATGTATAAAATACATACTTCATGGTGGGGTCCATACGGGTGGGCCACACGACTACATCATCACCAAAAAAAATGAAAGAGTGGGAGAGAGAGAAAGAGAGAGACGGCGTAGTGGAGGGACCCCGCCACTATGGGCCCCTCTTTAAAAAAAAAAACACACATCAAAATGGGTCCCATCAGAAGTGGGCCCTCAAATGAAAATTAACGATGGATCACCCACCGATTTCGCTCCTTCCTGGTCCCATAGTTTCCTTAGCTCCTCGGCTTCCTCTTTGATGGTGGGAGATGAAGATTGAAGGGTGGAGATGAGATATGAGAGGGGTAAGAAGTGGGCCACACCTAGCTTCTCCTTGGGAAGCTTGAACGCCCACTCTCTCTTGGTGCTTGGGATGAAGTGATAAATGAGAGAGAGAGAGTTGTGATGTAAGGAGAGAGGGATGGGTGATGGATGGAGTGATGGGTGGTATGGGTTGTGTTGACTTTTGGGTGTGATGGTATATGTACTTGACTTATACATTGATTGATTGATTGATATTTGCTAGAGATTCTCTTGGGTTTTGCAAATGTACAGCATTTTCCTCAAAATATGTGCGGGCCCACAACTCCTGGTTTGGGTATTGCATCGGTGCGCTAGACACGGCTTTGGAACCGCTCCGATGGCGTAGTCGCAAAGGTATAAGTCTCAGGTCAAGTTAACTCGGGTTGACAGGGTGCGACTTATGGTCGCGCGCAAATGCTATATACGTGTCGTAGGTCGTCGGAATTCGACAATGATGATTGTGAAAGTCCACGGATTAGTACGGAATAAGATACAAGCCTTACAACTCTCCCCTCCTAATAAAAATTTTATCCTTGAAATTTAAACTACAACACAACCAATACAGAGCTCACCAAGGGAGGGAAATCCTATCACTATAAATATAATCAGAACCACCATATACAATCAAACATCGAAGAGATGGGGATAATGCCCTTGAATCTCAGCCTTGCGCTCCCAAAATGCCTCGTCTACACTATGATGACCCCACTGATTCTCAGATCCCAATAAAAAATGATCGAGACTGGAATACTATGCAGCCTCACAATCTCAATGGTAAGGAGGTATATTAGAAAGTTTCTAAGTTATTCAAACTCAGGGACCTAATCATTTTAAATTCTTAACAATCAAAGAGCGTAGGGTAGCTATCAGCAGATATGTGATGTTATCTTCAGGTATTCCCAAGTTATGCTCTGATATCAACTTCTGTCACACCCTAAACTTGGAAACCGGGCTCATAGAATTTTCGATCACCGAATCCGGTGCCGACAGTCTCTGTAGTACTCCATTCTCAGCTCCCGATGCTCATACGCTAGATTTCAATCCTAGGATCCTACAAGAACGATTTTTCAAAGTACATTTATCTCGTAAGAAGCATAACCGCAAGTTTACCCAAATCACAAAGGCAACATCATCGTCACATATCCACTAATATAAACAGTTGAATACAGTGCTGAAAGGGAAATACATATATCAAAAATTAAATCTCCAGAAGATCGCTGCACGCTCAAAGCTCAATGCTGCTGCGACCTAACGGCACCTGCACTCATCTATCATGTATAAGCTTATAGAAAGCCTAGAGGGTGGTGTAAGTGTGTGCGTAATATAAGTGTGCTCAGGATGCAATGTAAGAGTATTACGGAAATATGCCGGTAAGTCCATAAATACCATTAGCCTGATCCAAGCCATGCGATGCAAAAACATAATAAGCCAACATCATATACTAAGGAAGTAATGTTATCTATGAATGCGGAGGCATAGTAAGCCAAATATTAGATACATAATGTAATGTACAAATCCTGACGAGGCCACGAATACCATCAACCTCATTTAGACCATATAAATACCGAAACATATATAGCAACCTAAAATGTCATATGCCATGGATGTAATGCAATATGAAGATCTTGACAAGTCCATAATACCATCAACCTTATTCAAGCTATACAATACAGAAGCGTAGTAGACCAAATGTTATGTGCTGAGGATGCAATGCAATATGTGGTACGAATGAAATGACTAAGTTGGAGTGTGAAGTCGGGATGATAGTACATAGTATCGCAGGCTATGGGGTCATTACAAGGGATTTCTATCCAAACTAGTCTCATACCTAAATTTGGATAGCAGACTCAATGTGGTAAACTCCTGATCTCAGGTTGGTCGCGCCCCCGAACCGAAATCCTGGCCATTGCAAAGGTATACATAACAATTAGTTGTGTACCACCAGCTCGATTGGATAGTCAATGAATGAATAAATGAGTAGAATGCTGAGTATGCAACTCCTGCTCAATAACTCCACATATCAGTACTGTACATCTCTGGGATCATCACCGATACACTCTACGACAGCTTGGTGCCCCTATTCGAGTGTAAAATTGGGTAATTAGAAGAGACCTAATTATCCACCTACCAATATCGAGCCTGACTCATCGATAGCAGACCCATTCCTCAAGATGCTCAAACTCAACTTAAATATTGCCTCCTCACTCAGGCGGGTAAGGTCACACCCCCTCCTAACCGACCACGACACAGTGGGAGATGCGACCTACTCATATATGACCCTTATGCGCTCATATATGTTCACTTAATCTAAATGTTGGGGCATCTCCTGGCCACGGAAGTTTAGGAATTTTCACCCATGAATATCTATCACACCCGTATTCTAGAACCAAACATTTTCAATGTCCCATCTGGCCATCCACGACGTGCTTGTATAGGCCATGGCCCTGACGTCGCTAGGGCGTACAGTGGTCATATCACAAAGCGCGAGATGCATGAGTCATACCATCCAGTCATGCATCAATCCTGCGCTTACCATGTGCTTATGTGGGACAACTTCGCCTATTAGGGAGCTCCATAACAACCTGCCCAATGACATATATAATGGTCAACCACATCTCATATCAAACATGCAGATGATGTGTATGGGCATGTGTCATGTTGCTATACTATCACGTACTCATAATCGGTATCGATAATCGGCCTAATAAAGGGCCTACAAGAAGGTCACAATGTGGACATTTAAACATCATTGCCCATTAATGTGGACATTTAACCAATATTACTCCCAAGAAGTGGCCCACATAGAGCCAAACGTATAGTGGGGCCCATGGCCTCACATAAGGGTCTCACATACAATGTAATGGGCCTCACACAAGACCCCAATATACATCACAATGGGCCTCACATAAGGGCCTAATATACTTCTCGACGGGCTTCATCATACGGGCCTCATATAGATCATAATGGGCCGTATCACATGGGCCTAATACACATCACAATGGGCTGCATCACATGGGCCTCAAATACATCATAATGGGCCACATCTCATGGGCCTAATACATATCACATTGGGCCTCATAAAAGGACCTCATACACATCAAGCGGGCCACATCTCATGGGCCTAATACATATCACAATGGGCCTCATACATCATAATGGCCGCATACACATGCCTCATGTACGCAATCAAGTAGGCCTTACACACACAACCATAATGGGCCTCACACATGGCCATAATGTGTTTCACATACGGCCAAAACCGGCCTTACACATATAACAGGTGGGCCTTACGTGTACAGTAGGTGGGCCCTGCACATTCAGCAACATGGACGGACATTGCGGATTACAACACATACATCACGTCGGGACCCATGAATGCTGGACATCGTGGATGAAATACATAACGATGGGTCCCACATGAAATTTATATCTATCTTATTCTCATCACAATGCCATAAAATGATCTCTACTGATGATTGAATGGTATGGATACAACATATGCATCGTGGGTGGGTCCCGTCGTCCAAATGGACGGTGGAGATAAAATACATAAATCAAGGTGGGTCCACGTGGTGGCCCACCAGAGCTTTGGATCAAGCTTACATATCTATTTCCCTTCATCTAGGTAGGCTCCAATTGAGATTTGTATGGAAAACCACACATCTCATGAGGGTCCCATGTCCCTGTACAAGACGAACGGATGGTGTGAATGTACACCACTTTCTTCAAGGTGGGCCCCACCCAGCGAAACATCCAGATGGATGGCTGGATGGATTAGATACATCAAGGTGTGTCCCACCGTACCGTCCAAATGGACGGAAGGCTTGGATATACAATACGTCATAGTGCGCCCCACACGGCCCATCCAAATGGACGGTGCCGATATACAATAAACACATTAAGGTGGACCCCACCCCCACATGTGTGGGGTGGGCCCACGACCAGCCAAAAAAAAAGGACGGATGGTGGCCCACAGAACTTTCTGATGACAATAGCTATAAGTTGTTTGGAAGGTACACCATCCAATCCGCTTCTCATAAGGTGGGCCCCACCCCCACACGTGTGGCACGTGTGGGTGGGTCTCACGCCCAAAAAGAGATGGACGGTCTGGATAAAAAAAATCAAGGTGGGGTCCACGTAGATGGACGTTCTGGATGATCAGACCCCACTTGCTACACCAGCTAATATAGCTGGTGTGTGGTAGACCAGCCAATTCACTTCCAGGTAGGTGCGTCCCACGTGGGGCCCACCATAATATTATATTAATATATTAATATTATATATACATAAATATATATATATATATATACATAGAGGTGGATCACACCATCCAGGAGGCTGGCCGGTGTGGATCTACCACATGCATCATGGTGAGATCCACAGAACTTGCTAACGATATACAGCAGTTGTGGCTGCTGGGACCCACCGTCCAGGGGGTTTAGACAATGTGGGTACACCACAAACATCAAAGGTGGGTCCACATGGTGGCTCACCAAAGATTTGGATCGGCTGATATTTGTGTTTTCCTCTAATCAGGCCCATCCAAACTAACTTCCAGGTGGGCCCACTCGATGGACGGTATGGATAAAATATATACTTCATGGTGGGGTCCATCCGGGTGGGCCACACGACCACATCATCACTAAAAGAAATGAAAGAGAGGGAGAGAGAGAAAGAGAGAGAGACGACGTAGTGGAGGGACCCCGCCACTATAGGCCCCTCTTTTTTTTTCTTTTCAAAACACATACAACAAAATGGGTCCCATCACGAGTGGGCCCTCAAATGAAAATCAACAGTGGATCACCCACTGATTTCGATCCTTCTTACTCCCATGGTTTCCTTAGCTCCTCGGCTTCATCTTTGATGGTGGGAGATGAAGATTGAAGGGTGGAGATGAGAGATGAGAGAGGTAAGAAGTGGGCCACACCTAACTTCTCCATGGGAAGCTTGGATGTCCACTCTCTCTTGGTGCTTAGGATGGAGTGAGAAATGAGAGAGAGAGAGAGGGGAGTGGTGATGTTAGGAGAGAGGGATGGGTGATGGATGGAGTGATGGGTGGTATGGGTTGTGTTGACTTTTGAATGAGAGAGGGATGGGTGTGATGGGATATGTACTTGATTTGTACATTGATTGATTAATTGATATTTGGTAGAGATTTTCTTGGGTTTTGCAAATGCGCGGCATTTTTTTCAAAATATGCGTGGGCTTACAACTCCTAGCCTGGGTATCGCATCGGCGCGCAAGACGCAGCGTTGGAACCACGATGACGGTGCGGTCCCAAGGGTACAAGTCTTAGGTTAAGTCAACTCGAGTTGATAGGGTGTGACTCAGGGTCGCCTGTAAATGATATATACGCGTTGCGGGTCACCGGAATTCGACAGGGATGATCGCGGAAGTCCATGAAATGGTACGGACTTGAATATGGGCCTTACAAGTCAATTCGTGGAGCACATTTTGACATGAATCTGGTTTTTCCCTATCCTGCCTAACTGGATGATGTTGGTCTGCCTAACAGTTGAAGTTGGCCACAATCTGTAAACTGCCCCTCCTATGAGATGCTCCGGGTTGCTACAAAGATCTAAACTCCATTCTAGGACTGCTGGGCACGACCTCTGGATGTGGCTGAAGGCTTCGGTGCAGGGCCTACCGCGCGAGTAGAACCAGACAGGGCAACATGTCCAGTGTCTGGTGCTCTAAGGCTTGAGGGGATGGAGGAGCATTGATAGCCAGAGTCCCTGACATAGCCTTAAAATGATAGTCTTGACTCTCTCTTGAATCATGGAGGGTGTTAGCCGCTGACATTGTTTGTAGGGCATTTGTTCAAGCAAGTAGGAGGCTTCTACATTGGTTAATGGTAGCAAGCTTGTTGCCTGGCCTTCCTGCTGGGAGTTCCTCCATGCTCTCTTTCTGAGGATTAGCAAATGATCGAACGACCCACTACTTAGTGGTTTCTTCAGCATTGGCTGGAGGACCTTCCCTTGTGGCCGTCGATGATCCTATCTGACTACTTAGTTCAAAATACACTTGAATAGGAAATGATCTCCCATCGACCAATAGATTGGTAATTTTGAGGAGAGGTGTAACGACTCAAAAAATTCCATACAATGGCCCGAGTATCACCTTAGGCAGAAATCACTTAGGGTCAAATCCTTTAGAAACTAGATAAAGTTAACTTAGTGTTAAACTAGATTAGCCATGAAATCCATTTGAATCACTTTAAATATGATCTGCGAGACTCAAAACTTGTAGAATCTTTGACGCTAGGTTACCCTAAAATCTAGGATCAAACTTATTACCCGACTGCTCTCGGGAGCACATTGAATCTCTGTATCAGATCTGGACTGCACATCGAAAGTCTGAATAATACGAGGTTATAGAATTAGGACCACCTTGCTGGGCTTGACAACTATCTCGGACGTCCAAACCAGATAGTATTTTGGGGCTATTCGCTTGAGCCCGGAGTGAGGAGTGTGAGAAAACCTAGTTTTCTTTAGAAATTAAATTCAATTTAAGTAATCTGAGACTTGATGTTTGCAGGCCAAATATATGCATTCAGACCGTTGGAATCTAACCCAAATACACCCTCGGATCAAGAAACATTTCTCATACATGTCTGTGTACTTGTAACCCTGATCGAGTTTCGGTGACCATTGAATTGAAACTAGTCCGCCATGTGTGATCTGGGAACCCAATCAGAATAAAAACTTAACTCGACCTAGATCCATAGTCGGTGAGCTTAAGTCCGACCTTTGGCTCAATGGGGGGCTCCAGAAGTGCTCCGTTGAGTTGGTACAGATCCGCTTTGGACATAACCTAAGTATACCTTGATCCTGAGTCTATTTTGGAGAGTTTTAGGACTATATGAGGACCTTAAACCCTCTCTCATTATCACCATACGAATTTGAGAAAACCTAGGAGAGAGAAGAGAGAAAAGAGAGAGAAAGTGTGAGACAAGTGAGGGATTCTTTCTGATACTCTACCCTGCTGTTTTTCGTGTTTAAAGACCCCGATCTAATCGCTTTTCCGGCGATTCCGGCTTCATTTCTAGGTAAGAAACCCTAACCCTAATCCATTATAGGGTTATGATTGTTACAATTGATGAAATAGCTAACCTATTTCTTGTCTTAGGTTGTCGTTCTGCTAGTGATTAAGGCTTGGTGTCTAACTGAGTCCGTTGCTTGTTTCTACGGCATAAGGTGTAGACTTTAGATGTATAAGTTATAGTTTTCAAGGCTTTCAATGCCAGATAATGATATATTTATGATCTAGATACTGTTTCACATGTACAATGCGTTGTTCGTTTTGCGATTCAATTACGTATGCAAATTATGGTGTATAGTGTATTCTGTAGATTTGTAGAAAGTACCGTATACGTACAAATTTTGAAAGTATGTTTGCCATGATAAATTACTGTATGTACATACTAGATATAAGTGCGATACTTACTCGATGAAAGGATTCGCCCTAATACATGTTTTTGCTAACATACGTTATGTATGTTAATAAGTGTATTCTAAGTGTTTGTAAAAAGGCTTGTAAGAGTAAGTGCCTAGATAATTGTGCTTTAGGTAAGTGTTGATATAAGATTCTCAACTAACTTAGAGATGTATATGATTTCCTCCATGTTGGTTGTTTAATTTAACCGCTTACTATGAAATATATGTATTTATATTTCCTATTTATATTGTGCTTTCTAACATGCTTTATGACATGCTTGTTAACATGCTTGAATTACTTTATTTATCTGACTTACTCTACATACTTCTGGTTAAGGATTGATTATGATTGGGGCTATAATTATAGTCCAGACAATCGGTAACAGACTTGAGTTCATGGTTGAGATTCATTTGCCACGTAGGATGTGTTTGATGAACTCGAGTTGTATGTTGGTTGTCGGTAGTGGTTAGGTCACACAGAGTGCTTATGCACTTCATGTCGATCGATGAAATGTGCGCTCATGCTAGTCGAGTTCGTCAAGTAACCCGATCTGTCTAATGTATGTTCACCATGTTTGGACACTACTGCTTGAACCTAGGGTACCAAACTTACCAGTGTAATCCCGTTAACCTTGGTATCTCGATCCGCTATGACTCATGAGAAGGGCATGGTGATATGGGACACCGTGGTCAAGCTGTCGGCCTACACTGGGGCCATGTGCCTCCCCGTAGTGACCAGTGAGCAACTCAGACTCGTGAGCCGAATACGGTGGTATGAGACACTGTATTCAAGCTGTCGGCCTACACTGATTGGTGACGAGCCTTTTGTAGTGACCCCGAGCATATTCTAAAGCTGCGGAGAGGCGATGAGCATTCCCTTAGTAAACAGAGTATAAACTAGGCCTGTATTGATAAGGTGATAGGGGAGCGGTGCAATGAGTGCATGTAACAGCCCTGACAGCCCTTTACAGCGACCTAGAATCCCATCATCGTATGAGATTATCTAGGACTGACGACCCTAGAATGGATCATTATTTGGGAAAAATATAACGAAGGTAGCTTAGTTTCCCAATACTGCTGTATGAAAAGGACTAATAATAACTCGGTAATCACGCTGATAACATAGCACTGCATGTGCCTGGAAGATGTGGAGCACTGAGGGATGAATGCATGCTGCTGACATAAGATGATGTCGCATGAGGGAGCATTGGCGAGGGCATGCATCATGACTGCATTCCATTCTTGCATTAATAAGAGTATTTAGGATTGTTTGATTGTACTGCTTTATCATTACTGCTTGACTGAACTGATAACATGTTAACCTGTGCTTTATTATTCCACTACGTTAACTACTCACTCCCACGTTACAGGACGGTGTTTTGGACACCCACCAGACCCTGTCTTAGATACAGGTATTGACGAGACGCTGGAGGCTGAGCCTGATTACTATGATGATTAGGATGAGTTCTCCTACATGCAGTTCTCTAAAGGTTACGCTCAGGTCATTCAAATGACGGGGCTACAGGGTTACCATTCTAGTTGTACCATTTTTGGCATTTTGATTTTTGAAACAAATACATGTATATGGTGACTCAGTAAGGTGTTCATACTCTGGAGACCGATTGTGGCGTTTCTGGCTTTATACATTTATATATCTTTCAGTCTTCCGCTTGCATTTTATAACTTGATCTCGAGTATGAATCACTATTTTGGTATAATCCCACTCATGATTATTGCGTTAACATAGAAAACATTCAATCATAAGCATTTATGCTGCATAAGTGATGTTTTGGAACTCAGGTGTTGAGTTGCTACTCGACCCCCGATTTTCAGGGCATTATAAGTTGGTATTAGAGCAAGATTTGGATTAAACCGGACCTGGGTTATGGTCACACGACGTATGCTGACGCATTTCGACATAGGAGGGTGTGAGAAAATGTAGAAACAGTCATATGTATCCCGATTTCGCCAATTGGCGAAGTTCACTAAAATCGGTCATTTTGTTTGAATCTGTACTCAACTGTAATCGCACGAGTCGACCCTAAAACACTTCTGTCAAACGACGGGTTTAGATCACAATTCATCCCATTCCGGCCATTAAAAATTGGTACGTACAACTATGTAGCTAAAATATCCCAAAATAATCCGAAACGGCTCAAAACGAGGTCGTGGGCCTACCCACGCAAATCCAGAGGGATCCAGGGTGGACCCCACATCTTTTCTGGGCCTAGGGGTTACGAGGACCTCACCCAAATAGCGAGACATCGCCAAATACTCTAGAGAGTGGTGAGGCCCTCGCCAGGTCAGCGAGGCCTCGCCAGTTATCGGGCCGGGTCGGGCAAGCCATGCAGGCTGACACACTTTAGGGCCTAGGGTGACCCACTGGTATAGGGGTGGTGGTTTAAAACCACCCTAAACGCATACTTCCTTCACAAAAATCCCCTTCAAGCTCTCCCTTTCCTTCCAAAATCCAATTTTCTCTCTCAAACCTCCTTTCCAATCGCCCATTCCGCTGGTTTCTGTTAAAACCCACACCCCTCCACTGTTCACAGTAACACCTACCCTCTAACCTTTTCATTTTTCCTCATTTGAGCTCCCACACCCCCTCATTTAAAGCTTAAAACCGTGTAAGCTCTCAACCCATCCTATTCCTTCATTTCCTTTATTCAAACCCTGTCTTTTGGGGCCTTTACAAATCCTGTTGAGGTTCAAACTCGTGGACAACCAAAACATGAGGCCCCATTTCCCCTTTTTTCTCCTTTTCCATGGCCTTCTTTGAGTTCATTTCGGCCGTTTTCTCAGTTTTCATCGTCCTTTCTCTCATAGGAAAGAGAAAGGGGGGCATGGATGAAGCTGGGCCTAGCTGCCCTACTCGTTTAAGGAGGTCGAGAGGCGCCGCCGCTAGCAGAAGCATCACTCCAGAATTTTGGACGAAGCGGGATCTTGATCCCTGGATTCCTACTAAAAGGGCTCTGATGGTGGAGCTGCCCCATGGAGTGTATGAGGGCCGTAGGATCCTCTTTAAAGCTCAGGTGGATGGGCGGCTCTTTAGAGAGTACCCGTTGTTCGAGTTCCTCGAAGAAGCCCGTTAGGGTCCACTATTTGATGATGGGTATCGTTCCAATGCGATCTCTGTCCGAGCCTTTTATACCAACATCAGCGAGCCTACGCTTGCACCCCTACAGTTCAAGATTTCATGTGGAAGGGATCGGTTGGCCACTGTTGATATTAGATTGATATCTCGACTTCTGAATGTGCCTCTTGGTGAGGTGCATGATAGTGAGCAGAATTTAAGGACTGTACGTGAAAGGGATCGTCGCACACGTTTCCTTTGTGGTGGCCGACTGGTCGAGTGGCAGCCAAACAAGAATCTTTTGGCGACCGATATGTCTGATGACTTCCGCTTGCTCCATCACATCTTCACGTTCAATGTCTACCTTAGGTGGAGCAATCGCAGTGAGTGTACATACCTCATGGTATATTTCTTGTATCAGGTGGGGCAGAGAGCGAACCTGTGCATGCCTACATTTGTGTTACGATAGATAATTAAGACTATGCGCTTCGCTAGAAGGACTGACTTGCTCCCCTTCGGCCGACTCATATGCAGGATTGCACATGAGTTTGGCTACAGTCTTGGGGCAGAGATGCCGGTGCCGATTCATCACATCAACAAGGCTACCCTCAACCAGATGAATATCGAGCCATGGCAACGCCAGGCTCGACTTGAGGAGAGCAATGATGAGATAGAGAGCGAGGACGAAGAGAGTGAGGAAGAGGAGGGAGCTGAGATAGAAGAGGAGGAACAGGAAGAAGAGGAAGAGGAGGCCCAAGATACTGAGGAGAGCTCCCCTCCTACGGCACCGGTGCAGGATACTGGTCGGGCTGCTTGGGATGCTCATATAGCTCGACTGGAGGAGGATCATGCCGAGCTACGATAGGGTCTGGCTGTCCTATGACAGGATGTCATGGATCTTCAGGGCCTTGTGAAGCACAAGTTCAAGAAAGTAACTCGTGCGTTGAAAACTATTATGTGCTGCCTAAAGGATAAGGGTGTCCCTTCTCCATCACCAGACTCGGATGCCTAGTCATCCATACTGATGTCTTGTAGTTTGCTTTTGTTAGCGCCTTAGGATGTTTATGTTTTCATGTTGATGGGTGTAGTAGTTGGTAGAATGTTTTTTATGATTGAGGCTTTGGTTGTATTAGCTCCCATGCATCTTCTGTCATGATTCATGTAACTCTGTATTCCATGTATTGTGACAATTTTGGTAAATGAAATGCATGTAGCCTCTTTTGCTATAAAGTGTTTGGAATGCTTAAATGATTGTCTTGTATTGCTATGCTTCATCTTACATGTGTTGCACCCTATGTTGTATAGGGCATGCCACGGAAATATACGCGGAGTACGGCACACCTCACACTCACTGATACGATGGATCAGGCTCCTTCCCACAGATATGGTCGTATGGACCCTGGTTTGGACCCGGATCGTGAGACTGTACCTGCGTATCAGCCTTCCACTCGTCCTACAGCTGGACTACCACCTTATACACCACCAGTTCGCGAGCAGAACCATGCATCTTCCTCGACGCAGTACGTGCCTTATCCTACCCCGCCTATGGATAGGTTAGAGTAGTTATTGGTGATGATGCACCAGCAGCAGGTGCAGCACAAGCAACAACAGGTACAACATCAGTAGCAGCAACAACTATTGGCCATTATTGTAGGGGCCCTTATCTTAGGGTGGAAGTACGACTCCACCTTCACCATCTACATGTCTTCCAAGACTGCAGAGTCTTTTGCTCAGGCTGAGGATGTGCTTCCGCCTGCACCCACTCCCTACCCCACGGGGCATTTGGGTACTAGTGGCCTTCTAGAGCGATTCCAGCGCTTGAGGCCTCCTACTTTTACGGGCTCTCACAGACCCGAGGAGGCTGAATACTGGCTAGGCCGCATCTCCAAGATGCTACGGATGCTGCATTGTACCGAGTCAGAGCAGGTTGAGTTGGCCATAATTATGTTTAAAAAGGAGGCCAGTATGTGGTGGGATGGTGTCCTATGAACAGTCGCAGTTGGTTACGAATGGACCTATGCAGCTTTCGAGTTTCGTTTTCACGAAAAATACTACCCTCTGACCTATCGACATAAGAGGGAGAATGAGTTCTTGCTCCTTAGGCAGGGAGGCATGACAGTTATCGAGTATGAGCATCGATTCAATGAGCTGGGCAGATACATCCCTACGATACTCGCTAACGAGCCGATGCAGATACGATATTTTTCTGAGGGCCTACGACCTGACATTCGGTTGAAGATGTGCTGTGTCAGCATACAATCATATGCTGAGTTGGTTCATATGTCTATGCAGGCAGAGCGGGATGTTGAGCGACTGACACGCTCTCGTGGCCCTATGATTCCTAGGCCACGACCAGATATCCAGAGCAGGCCATTCCTTGGCAAGAGGCCTCGAGTGGATTCTCCTCCCAGGATTGCGGTGCCAATAGTTCTGATGCGGCGTCTAAGTGTGACCTGTACTTACCACAGGAAATTGGGTCACCCTGCAGAGAGTTGTTTTGCCCGAATGAGAGACAGCGGGTTTGCACCGCCGTAGAAGATTGATCGTCCTGACCCTCAGGCCTTATCGACTCTACCACTACGGATTGCACCTGCACATCCATCCTTCAGACCACCTGCACCTCGCTTTAGGCAACCACAACGACCTATAATGCCTCAGCCCAACCAACCACAGCAGGTACGTGTTTATGCGCTCACAGCAGAAGAGCCGGAGACAACACCTATGGCCTTCGAGATCACTGCACATGTTCAAGGTACTCCCGTCTTTTTATTGGTGGACACTGGGTCCACTATTTCCATCATATCATGTGCGGCGGTTAAGTGTCTAGCTTTATATACTACTCTCACGATGGGCGTGAAACTCACTACTGCTACTGAAACTTTTTTGGATGTCACACGGGTGTGTGAGGGTTGCTTAATTGATTTGGGTAGCAGGACAGTATTCGTCGACTTCATTGTTGCTCCACTATGGCACTACGACATTATCCTCGGTATGGACTGACTCACCGAAATGAAGGCAGAGATTGATTATGATACTTGGGTCATGACAGCCAGCGGACCTGATGGCATGGTCTTTACTTTTCCAGTACAGGTTAGTTGGACATGTTGCGTTAGATGTTACACCATTTTACTTAATCCTGTTGATGGGCCGACGTTAGGAAACATGCCAGTAGTTCGGGACTTTTAGATTTTTTCAAGATGATCCCTGTATTATCTCCTCAACGTGAGATCAATTTTACTATTGATCTTGTGCCCGGTGCGACCCCCATTTCATTACCTATGTACTGGATGCCTCCATGTGAGATGGAAGAACTGAGGAAACAAATTAACGAGCTCGTAGAGAAGGGCTTTATACGACCTAGTGTGTCTTCTTGGGGAGCACTTGTGTTGTTTGTCAAGAAGAAGGACGGGTCGCTACGATTATGTATTGATTATCGTAGGTTGAACCAGTTGACCGTGAAGAATAAATATCCTTTGCCCAGGATAGACGACCTGTTTGATCAGTTGAGGGGGGCAAAATATTTTTTGAAGATCGATTTACAGTCAGGGTATCATCAGTTGTGCGTCAGGGATGAGGACATACAGAAGATGGCTTTCAGGACCAGTTTTGGGCATTACGAGTTCCTTGTGATGTCGTTCGGTCTTACGAATGCACCGACCGTGTTCATGGACCTGATGAACCGGGTATTTTGGCCATTCCTATATTGATTTGTCATCGTGTTTATCGATGACATCCTGGTGTACTCTACGAGTCGGGAAGAGCACAAGGAACACTTACAGGCAGTCCTTGATACTCTTGAGGAAGAACCAGTTGTTCGCGCAGTATAAGAAAAGTGACTTCTGGCTGGAGGAAGTCAAGTTCCTTGGACATGTAGTGTCCAAGGAAGGGATAGCAGTGGACTTGACTAAGGTAGCCGCAGTGCAAGACTGGAAGCAGCCTGGTTCAGTTACTGAGGTGAGGAGTTTTCTAGGCCTGGCAGGCTATTACCGATGATTCATTCGAGACTTCTCGAAGATAGCCAGACCGTTGTCTCAGTTGACACGGAAGGATCTGAAGTTCACTGGAATGAGAAGGTGGAAGCAGCTTTTCAGGAACTGAAGGACAGACTGACGTCATCCCCTGTGCTAGTATTGCCAGAGCAAGAGGTTAAGTACACTATATATACTGACGTATCTCGCGTTGGTTTGGGTTGTGTCCTTATGCAGAAGGACAGGGTGATTGCGTATGCCTCGAGACAATTAAGGAAGCATGAGGGGAATTACCCTACGCATGACTTGAGTTAACAGCGGTCATATTCGCATTGAAGCTTTGGAGACATTACCTCTACAGAGAGGAGTTCGAGCTTTTCTGCGACCACAAGAACCTTAAGTATATATTCACTCAGCGGGACTTGAATATAAGGCAGCACCGATGGATGGAGACCTTGAAGGACTTCAAGTTTGAGGTTTTCTACCATCCTGGCAAGGCTAACCTAGTGGAAGATGCGTTAAGCCACAAGAAGGTGATCATTTTTACGGCTCCGCTGATGATTGAAGAGTGGAGTATGCTAGAGTTTGTGCGGGACTTCGAGCAAAAGATCACTGTGGAGGAACTGTTTGAATGTGTCGCACACGTTCGGGTGCGGCTACTTATTGATAACTGGATTATCGAGGCCTAAAGGGGCGACGAGCGGTTGTCTAAGCTTCGAGAGCAAGCTAGCGATGATGCGGACTCCGAGTGGAGAGTTGGCACAGATGGGGGCCTTTGATACCGTGGCCGCCTATGCGTCCCGGATATTCAAGACTTGAGACAGGAGCTTCTCGAGACAGCTCACAGATCGAAGCTTGCAATGCATCCTGGTAGCACGAAGATGTATCAGGATATGAAGAGGTCATATTGGTGGGACAATATGAAGGTCTACATCGCAGAGTATGTTTCGCGTTGTCTCACATGTCAGTAGGTCAAGGCCGAGCATCGCCGACCTCCTGGACTCCTTCAGCCCATGCCCATAGCTGAATGGAAGTGGGACTTCATCTCCATGGACTTAATCTCGGGGCTGCCAAAGACGAGAAGGGGTTATGACTCTATTTGGGTGATCGTGGATCGATTAACCAAATCGGCTCATTTTCTCCCTATCAAAGTGACGAACTCTGCAGACGACTTGGCTCAGTTGTACATTAAAGAAATAGTGCGTCTGCATGGAGTTCCCTCGGAGATCATGTCGAACCGAGACACGCGATTCACGTCTATCTTCTGGACTGGTATCCAGGAAGCGATGGGTGTGAAATTGAAGTTTAGTATCGCGTTCCATCCTCAGACCGACGGGCAGACAGAATGGGTGAATCAGATTTTAGAAGATATGCTGCGGGCTTATGTTTTGGACTTCAAGGACAGTTGGGATGAATACCTCCCATATGCAGAGTTCGCCTACAACAATAGTTTTCAGGTGAATATTGGCATGACTCCTTATGAGGCCTTGTATGGGCACCCTTGCAGAGCACCGCATTGTTGGGCAGAGGTCGGTGAGAGCAGTTTGATTGGCCCGAAGTTAGTATAGGCAACCTCGGAGAAGATCGACATTATCAGGCGTCGACTCCTAACGGCCCAAAGCAGATAGAAGAGTTATGCCGATACGAGGCGGCGACCACTTGAGTTTGAGGTTGGGGATCACGTATTCCTCAGAGTTTTCCCTATGAAGGGAGTCCTTCGGTTTGGGAAAAAGGGAAAGCTTATGCCACGGTTTATTGGGCCGTTTTAGATACTTGATCGAGTGAGAGCAGTGGCATATCGCCTCGCTTTGCCCACACCACTCGCAGGCATGCACAACATATTTCATGTATCTATGCTAAAGAAATACATCCCTGATCCTTCACACATCATCCATTGGGAGCAGGTGCAGTTAAGCGACGATGCTACATATGTACTGCGTCTGACGCGTATCTTAGATAGGAAGGAGCAGGTGTTGCGCAGTAAAGTGATTCCACTCGTGAAGGTACTTTGGACGCATCATACAGAGGAGGAAGCTACCTGAGAGACAGAAGCCGAGATCCAAAAGAACTACCCTCAGCTTCTCGAGGAGTACGAAAAGGTACTAATTTCGAGGACAAATTTTTTCATTACGGGGGGTAGATTGTAACAACTTGAAAAATTTCGTACAATGGCCTGATTATCACCTCAGGCAGAAATCACTTAGGGTCAAATCCTTTAGAAATTAGACAACGTTAACTAAGTGCTAAACTAGATTAGCCGTGAAATCCATTTGAATCACTTTAAATATGATCTACAAGACCCAAAACTTGTAGAATCTTTGATGTTAGGTTACCCTAAAATCTAGGATCAAACTCATTACCCGACTACTCTCGGGAGCACATTAAATCTCCGTATCAGATCTAGACTGCACATCGAAAGTCTGAATAATACGAGGTTTTAGAATTAGGACCGCCTTGCTGGGCTTGACAACCATCTCGGACGTCAAAACCAGATAGTATTCCGGGGCTATTCGCTTGAGCCCGGAGCGAGGAGTGTGAGAAAACCTGGTTTTCTTTATAAATTAAATTCAATTTAAGTAATCTAAGACTTGATGTTTGCGGGCCAAATATAAGCAATCAGACCGTCAGAATTTGGCCCAAATACACCCTCGGATCAGGAAACATTTCTCATACATGTTTGTGTACTTATAAACCTGATCGAGTTTCGATGATCGTTGAATTGAAACTAGTCCGCCACGTGTGATTTAGGAACCCAATTGGAAAAAAAACCTAACTCTACCTAGATCCATAGTCAGTGAGCTTAAGTCCGACCTTTGGCTCAAGGGGGGCTCCAGAAGTGCTCCGTTGAGCTGGAACAGATCCACTTTGGACATAACCTAAGTATACCTTGATCCTGAGTCTATTTTGAAGAGTTTAGGCCTATATAAGGACCTTAAACCCTCTCTCATTCTCACCATATGAATTTGAGAAAACCTAGGAGAGAGAAGAGAGAAAAGAGAGAAAGTGTGAGACAAATGAGGGATTCTTCCTGATACTCTACCCTGCTGTTTTCCGTGTTTAACCACCCCAATCTAATCACTTTTCCGGTGATTTCAGCTTCATTTATAGGAAAGAAACCATAACCCTAATCCGTTCTAGGGTTATGATTGTTACAAGTGATGAAATAGCTAACCTATTTCATGTTTTAGGTTGTCGTTCTGCTAGTGATTAAGGCTTAGTGTCTAACTAAGTCTGTTACTTGTTTCTACGGCATAAGGTACGGACTTTAGACGTATAGCTTATGGTTTTCAAGGCTTTCAATGCCAGATAATGATATATTCATGATCTGGATACTGTTTCACATGTACAATGCGTTGTTCATTTTGCGATTCAATTACATATGCAAATTATGGTGTATAGTGTATTCTGTAGATTTGTAGAAAGTACCGTATACGTATAAATTTTGAAAGTGTGTTTGCCATGATAAATTACTATATGTACATGCTAAATATAAGTGTGATACTTACTCGGCGAAAGGATTTTCCCTAATACAAGTTTTTGCTAACATACGTTATGTATGTTAATAAGTGTATTCTAAGTGTTTGTAAAATGGCTTGTAAGAGTAAGTCCCTAGATAATTGGGCTTTAGGTAAGTGTTGAGATAAGATTCTCAACTAACTTAGAGATGTATATGATTTCCTCCATGTTGGTTGTTTAATTTAACCGCTTACTACGAAATATATGTGTTTGTATTTCCTGTTTATATTGTGCTTCCTAACATGCTTTATGACATGCTTGTTAACATGCTTGAATTACTTTATTTATTTGGCTTACTCTACATGCTTCTGGTTAAGGATTAATTGTGATTAGGGCTATGATTATAGTCCAGACAATCGGTAACAGACTTGAGTTCGTGGTTGAGATTCATTTGCCACGTAAGATGTGTTTGATGAACCCGAGTTGTATGTTGGTCGTCGGCAGTGGTTAGGCCACACGGAGTGCTTATGCACTTCATGTCGATCGATGAAATGTGCGCTCATGCTAGTCGAGCTCGTCAAGTAACCCAATCTGTCTAATGTATGTTCACCATGTTTGGACGCTACTGCTTGAACCTAGAGTACCAAACTTACCAGTAATCCAGTTAACCTTAGTACTCGATCCGCTAAGACTCATGAGCCGGGCATGGTGGTATGGAACACCATGGTCAAGTTGTCGACCTACGCTGGGGCCACGTGCCTCCCCGTAGTGACCAGTGAGCAACCTAGACTCGTGAGCCGAGTACGGTGGTATGGGATACTGTATTCGAGCTATCGGCCTACACTGATTGGTGACGAGCCCTTTGTAGTAACCTCGAGCATAATCTGAAGCTACGGAGAGGCGACGAGTATTCCCGTAGTAAACAGAGTATAAACTAGGCTTGTATTGATAAGGTGATGGGGGAGCGGTGCAACGAGTGCGTGTAATGGCCCTGGCAACCCTTTACAGCAACCTAAAACTGCATCATCGTATAAGATTATTTAGGACTGACGACCCTAGAATGGATCATTATTTGGGAATAATATAAGGAAGGTACCTTAGTTTCCCAATACTGCTGTATGAAAAGGACTAATAATAACTCGGTAATCACGCTCATAACATAGCACTGCATGTGCCTGGAAGATGTGGAGCACTGAGGGATGAACGCATGCCGTGGACATAAGATGGTGTCGCATGAGGGAGCATTGGCGAGGGCATGCATTATGACTGCATTTCATACTTGCATTAATAAGAGTATTTAGGAGTGTTTGATTGTATTGCTTTATCATTATTGCTTGACTGAATTGATAACATTTAACCTGTGCTTTATTGTTCCACTATGTTAGCTACTCACTCCCACGTTACGGGATGGTGTTCTGGACACCCACTAGACCCTGTCTTAGATGCAGGTATTGACGAGACGCTGGAGGCTGAGCCTGATTACTATGATGATCAGGATGAGTTCTCCTACATGCAGTTCTTTGGAGGCTACGCTTAGGCCATTTAGATGACGGGGCTACAGGGTGTACCATTCTAGTTGTACCATTTTTGGCATTTTGATTTTTGAAACAAATACATGTATATGGTGACTCAGTAAGGTGTTCATACTCTGGAGACCGATTGTGACGTTTCTGGCTTTATACATTTATATATATCTTTCAGTCTTCCGCTTGCATTCTATAACTTGATCTGGAGTATGAATCACTGTTTTGGTATAATCCCACTCATGATTATTGCACTAACACAGACAACATTCAATCATAAGCATTTATGTTGCATAAGTGATGTTTTGGAACTCGGGCGTTGAGTTGCTACTCGACCCCCGATTTTCAGGGTGTTATAAGAGGGGCGCCCTAGTGGGGAATTATTTTGGCCCGAGTGAACTAGCAGTTCAGGCCTTCCATTAGGTTTTAATCTTGCTCTATGATAGAGCCCATACGTTCTGCAATGCTTCCTACCGTGTGTTCGGTCCAGGCATGAATGGGGATGCCTTCTATCCAAATCTAGGAACCCCTGCTCGGCAGCATCATTGCAGGACCTCAAGATCTGGTATTTTGTAGCCCCATTTTGTGAAGGGTCCTGTCTCTTGAGAAAGAGATAACTTCTTCCCTGGATCTGAAATTAAGAATGTAGGCTAAGAGAGATATCCTAAAGATGTCCACCTAAGAGAGGTGAAATGGAGATGACCTCAGGAGATCTCGAATGGTGTTTGTGGCATTGCTTGGGCCTGATATTTCCCCAACTAGAGCAATGGATAGGGCTGCCCTTCCCTGGCCAGAGATCCATTTTGGAACAATGATTGAGTGGGTGGGAGAGGGAGGACAGGGAGGATGAAGTGCCTCCATATATGAAGATGGGGCTGGGCGATTGGAAGAGTTCATGGGTTGTTGTGGCCTCCAGTTTTAAGGGTTCAGAGATCCTGGTGTGGGATGAATTTGGGGAGGCTGAATAGTTACGATTTATTTGCTCTACAGGGGATCCTTGGTGTTTGGGGTCGTTTCTCCTGTCGGTAGAATGTTGAGCATTCTTCTCTGAATAGATTCCTTCACAATCATTTAACGTCTGGCCAAGAACCAGTCATTGAGCATTTGCTTAGCCAAATTAGCATCCTCCTTCTGACGAAACCTCACAAAAGTAAATCCCCTTCCTCGTCCTGTTGTCGAGATTGTCGGGATGTATATATCTGAGATTTCCCCAAACTGCCTGAATCTGGTTTTTAGGTCTTCTTAAGTAATGGTGAATGATAGATTTCCAACGAAAAGGCTATAGCCTCCCTATTTTGGGCGACTGCGGTGAACTGCTTGCCACTCCTCGTCCATCGTCGGCCTCCCTATATCTCAGCTTGATACAAAACTTACATCAGTCAAGGTGGATGTTATTGTGTAAATGCCTTGCATTTTGTAGGGCATGGTCGACCGTAAGGATCCACGATCAACTGTGATTCACTGTGATGTTCACAGTCGACTGTGGAATTCTACGATCGACCGTGACTCGTTGTGATATTCATGGTCGACTGTCAGTCAGCCATGGTGTGATCGTCGGGTTTCACAATTTTTCGCGAAGCATGGTATTTAAACTTGATTTTTTATTAGGGCTTAATCTACTACTAGTATTTTCTCTCAAGGGGCTAAGGTTGGTAAGGGAGAGGGTTTTCAACACTTTTAAAGGACTTGAGCAAGATTTCTCAAGAGATCTAGAGGTTTCTTAAAGGTGTGTATCGAAAGAGAAGATTGGATACATCTGTAATCGAAGAAGGTGAGTCTGTACTACTCTAAGTTTTTTATTATAGTGGATCTATATCGCTTTGAGCTATAAATTTTCCCCGCAATTGTTTTTTTTTTCACATAAAATATCAGTGTTTGTGATTATTTATTTTTTATTTGGTTATACTGCATTATTAAATTGTTCTATCTTTTCTTATCATGCTTTCACAAAGTGCATGGATTTGCGGTAGTGTTAGATTTGAATTTCTAACACTTACAGTTTGATCAGGGTTTGTTATTGGCTCAGGTTTACATCTTTGTGGTGTGATACATTGTAAGTTCACTCACAATAATTTTATATCCATGCCATCCAAACATTTTTCCAGCTTATTTTGGGACATGAACTCAAAAATAAAGCCGATCCAAAGCGCCAGTGGACCACACCACAAGAAACAATGGCGGTAATGACACCCATCATTGAAACTTTCTTTGGGCCCACCGTGATGTTTATTTACCATCCAACCTATTCGTAAGACCTGGATGACTAGTTAACACAAACACCAGCTTGACTGGTATAAACATGAACACCAGCTTGATCCAAAACTTTTGTGTCCCCTAAGAAGCTTTTAATGGTGGGCGTTCAAGAACCACTTTTTCATGTGATGTGGTCCACCTAAAATTCTGATCCGCTTCATTTTTGAACTTATGCCATAAAAAGAACTGGTAAACATTGCACCAAAATTGTCATTTAGGAATGGTTTTAAACCGTTCCTAAATGCTTTAGGAATGATTTCATACCATTCCTAAATGAGGCGTCGCAAAAAATTAGGAATGGTTCAGAACCGTTTTGGGTACCGTTTCAATTTTTAGCAACAAAATTTTAGGGACGGTTTTAAACCGTTCTGGTGACAACGGTCACATTTTAGGCACAATTTTTTAGAAACGATTTTGAATGCTTATTAATGTTGCCAACGGTCAAATTTTAGGACAGAATTTTAAGAACAATTTTAAAGCCCTTTGTTCATTGTACGAGAGAAAGAGTGGGATATGTAATCTACTTGTAGTATATGCCAGATAATTACACAAATAGAAGAAAAAGACTAGAATGATTCACACATAATAATCTTTTCCTTCTTTTCTAGTACACATTTCAATTTCAATTTCTCGTCCATCCCCCACAACCCGAGCGATCTCTTCCACCAGTTCTTCAGGCCTGGTATTCCATCTGCCATTAGAGGGATCTGGGCTTCCTTCGGTGCCACTTCCAAGTCCAAGACAGTCTGGTACATGTCATGATCTATTAATCCTGTGCACATCCCTTCCTGTAGTGGCTGGAAGTATTGGCTTCAAAGTTTTTTGCCTGTAACATTGAATGTAAATACAAGGCCGTATTAAAAATCTGTAAAAGGATGCTAGCTATTTGATGTGCAAGATGATAACGACAATGGAACAAAAAACAAAAATAACCCTTAATTCAACATAGTAAAATTAAAGATGCCAGCAACCATATCACAGATAAATATTGGAACAACTTATCAATATCACATCGTGATTTCTTTTATCAGTATCATAGATAAAACAGTATCACATCCTAATATTATCACAGTTGAACTTCAAAATGCATGTAGTAGATTGCATCCAAGTATCTGATGTCAGATACTAACATGCCCCAAGCAAAAACTAAGTTGGCTGATTGAGTTCTGCAAGACTTGCATATTTTTCCATCAATACGAAAAGGAAACAATACATATTTTTCCATCAATCCATCCATTTATACAAATTCACACCTTGTTACGATTCAACATTAGAACAAGGAAAGGATTAATTCAGTGGACTAACACCAATCACTGATTTCAACATTAGAAATGAATGGTGTAAGTAAGATCTAGAAGCCCAAATAAGGAGCCAAAACTAACCATAAATCAGTATTCAACTATATACTTCTGGTTAAGGTTTAGCTGTAGAAAAAGCAGAGGAAAAACGTAATTCCCAAACAAGGAATTAAAACTAAATTTTAGAGTGCAACTGGCTTAGGTATTAAAAGTCGTTGTCTGTTCAATTTGAAATGGTCACCTTGAAGTACAAGCTTAATTTGAAATAGGGTATTTGAAGTAAAAGTCATTGTGTCATGCACAAACAGTACCCCTGCTTGATACATACCCCTGCCACATGTACTGTTTGGGCCATGCTTGCATACGCATGCACATAGCACTGGTGGCAACAACTACATGAAATCTAACCATCCAATTAGATTATATACACAATCAAGGTGGCTTTTTGTGGGATGTTGTGATCTAGATTGATCACCAGACTATATTTGTTACGATGATTTAATCGCCCATTTTACAGACAGATGATCAGCAGATGGTAAGGATTTCAAGATCAAAATGATATTGGCAATCTGAGGTGGGCCCAATTGACAAAAACTAAACAATTCCAGGTTATCTTCATTATGAATATTCTGACCATATGTTTTGCTGTTTTTTTTTTTTCCCATCAGATGGTCAGGATTGTCTGATTAAAATGATTCTCCAAAGCAATCCTTTGGGGGGGGGGGGGGGTGGTTTCATAAGAAGAATGTTCCACATTATTACATGATATGAACATAGTTTCAAGTAGTCATGATGATTTCACCAGCCATCATCAATAGTCATGTACATGCAACATTGGTTTCCCATAGTTCCTACTTATTTATTGTAGTTGATTTAGGCCCTTGTTATTTATTTGTTTATTTATTATTATTATTTTATAATGTGGATGGTCCAATCACAATAATTCTTATGAGGACATGAGAAATTGATATGTACCTTTCACCAAATAATAAGCTGTTAGGTCATGATTTTGATAGAAACTAATCAAAGAGGATTAAGATGTAATTCATCTACTTCAAATTTCTACAACATAGCAACTAAGTTTAGGGTCTGCTTGGGCAGGGGATCATGCAAAATCATGATTTTGATGGGCCCCATGCACTCCATGCAGGTCAAGCTATCCCACCTGATTATCATTGTGGCCCACATGGCTAGTAGAGCTGCCTGATTATCAAAGAAGGATTACCTGAAATCATGAAAGTAAAAGTTTCAGTTGTCAGCCACTCTGACTTACCATCTGACTCTAATGAAAATCCCGCAGGACCCACAAAAATCAAGTTTTTAATGTGTTCAGGATGCTGCAGACAGAGAACAACAACATCAATAGCAAGATCAATGGCATTGGAAAATTCTCAACCACGTGGGAAAAAAGATTACATTGAGAGCATACTTTACAACAAAATATCCTTCGAGCTTTCATTGTCAAGCCAAATGCAGGAACACAGACACACTTAAAAACTAGAACTAAAAACAAAACTGTACATATTAGAGAAACAAATTTACAAGGAATAAGAAATCTCTCATATAATTCAATGATTTACATTAGTAGCTACTGGCCTGTAAAAATAAAAGTAATAATAAATTATGAACGTAGAATTTATGTAAAAACAGAGTGGTAGGAAAATAAAATCACACATTAGAAGGAATTCTCCTTACCCCAAATAAAGATTCAAACTTGTTCTTCACCAGGTAGTACTCTTATTTCACTTGCTGAAGGCATGTCATACATCTGCAACAAAGCTTCTTGTTCATATTCAAATAAAGATAGACACCCACAGAGGAATCCTACACATCCAGGAGAACTGGATCTATTTCCTCGCTGCTACCATAACATACAATTCTAATTAATTACAGTACATACTAGAATAATTTCAACATTATTCCTTATGTGAAAGGAGAATCACCTTGGCAATCCCACAACCTGCAAATGCAGAGATCTATAAATCTATAAAGGAGTAATATGCTTATCAATTTCAGTCTATGAATCAAGCTTATGGAGCTTCTCTCTCAAACATGCTTGTGTTCTAATATTCAAAAACATCACATATTTTACTTTCTTTTATAAAATGTTACATATGACCACTCACTTCTTCGAATGACTCTCCTTTGGCTCTCAAAAGAACAAGAAAAGCACTGATCAAAACTTCATTAGCTTCACTCAGTAAAAACTGTGATGATGCACTCATTGCTTGGCCCCACCACAAAGAACACCTGATGTAAAAATCAGACCAATCCCCGCATCATGTGGACCACAAAGAACAATGGACAACCGCCAAACTGGTCCTATGTACAACTTCTGAAGGAGTATACCTTATTCATCATATTCCAATTGACCCACTTAGGGCAAGCAATCCTTTTCTCTACCAGTGTCATGGGAGTTAAGCTACGAAACCAACCAGAAGCAATGATGAAAAATTAAAAAGCACTCAAAGGAGGGAGTTCCTATAGTTAAACTAGTTAGTCAATGAAACAAATCCCGCATTTGTTTAAAAAAAAATACCAATTTACTTACCCAAGTGTAGGTAAAATGCGTGGTTCAACCGAAGCAAGTTTCTCACTGATTTTGATGTGAAACTCCTTTGCATAAGGATCTTTGTGGTAACTGGTAAGTATTGTGGTGAACTGTCTAACCAAAGAAAAATGAAGTTTCAGGGTACTTCATTCTGACACAAGCATTAACAAAGAGTAACTACAACCAGTGCCAATCACCATGTTGATGCACTAAAGAATAGTTTCCAGGAATTTCATGTGCTTGCTCTGCATACTTTTGGAATGTTCTCGAGGCATGGTAGGAATAACTTGCATTTTAATTTGTGCGACATTGGAACATCTTTTGTGTTCAAGCCTGATAAATAGCAATACTTTTGGGGAAGTTCTCCATTATTCTCTAAGCAGATCTATTAGGGATTGCAACTAATTTGGTCTATATCAACTGTTTCACATGTTATTCAATCTCTATATACTTTATAAATAAATAAAAAAAGCCCTAAGGTTTGTATTTAATGTACTCTCAAATGGTAAAGAAAACATAAATTTAGTATCACAAAGATATAATTACACATGCAACAGGATTTCTTTCATTCAGCTGCTCTAAGTTCTCAAATCAATGCATTCCCAAATTACTTTCTTTTTGTTCCAACAAAGTGAAAATTAGTTAATGGGTTGCCCCAATTTCCTTCAATCGGGATAGACCTATGTCAACGTATATGATTTTTGGGCCAATACATATGAGATCCCAACATAGAGAGATAGGAAATTATACAGAAGACAAGGAAGAAATGAAAAAGATGAAAGCACAAACAAAAGGATCTAGAGAAGCAGAGCTTTCCCAGGTTTAGATGCAGAGTTGTGTTTACTAGCAAGGAATGATTGCATGCACCAGCACTTTTCCCAAAGCTACACCAAAATACAGATGCTACACCAAAATACAAGTAAAAATACTAAAAATAGTGAAATTCATATTTACTACAGCACTTGATAGTCACTTTGCCTTATAATTTTATTCTCAATAAATTAAATATTGAGAATCGCCTAGCAGGCACATGTCACACATGGCCTGAAAAACATTGAAGTGATCATAAGAGTAGAAGCCAATGATTAAACTTACCAAAACCAATTGGACCTGGTTTCAAACAAGAACTCAACTCTAAGCCTTCAAATGGAACTCTCTTCCGCTCTTAAAAATGAAAATGGCACAAAATAAATAAAGGGGCCTACAAATGCATCTCTATGGATCTAGGTCTGTACCCGACATTCAAACATATGCATGTGGTACACATTGATGGATCCATAGCATTCCTCACGTTGGCCCAACATGAAGGATCTATGGCTCGAAAGTCATGCTGACCCAACCATTTAATCATCATCCTACAGACACACTCAAGGGCAGAAAACAGGTAAAGGTCCACATTAACCAATCTAATTTGTTCCAGTGGCTATGATCATCAAAACTGTCTGATATTTTTGGTCTATGATCATCTACTGAATCTGAATGACACATCCTATGGATGGTGAGGATCTCATTCAAGTTTTCCACGTATGGGTGTTTAAGTTTCCAACAAAACAAAAGCTCATTTAAGTTTTCCATGTGGGGGTGTTTAGGTTTCCAACAAAACAAAAGCACACAACTTCAATTGGTGTGTAATTTTGACAACAAAAAGAAAAAATATTATACGAATCTTGCTAGTTAAAAATCACTATTTACTGAGTGAAACCAATCAATAAAATCCAAAAGGGACAGTACTAGCCTCCCATATCATAGGCCCAACTTTGGCTGGAGGATAGCCCAAAATTCGCACTAAGAAGGCAATACTACCCACCCAATTGGCTTCCATAAAAAAGATAGTAAGAAGCCAAATAGCCAAAAGCCCAAACTTAATAGCCAAAATCAGATAGTTAACATCATCTGGTCAGTATGAACTTCGAGCAACGCTCCGACCACAATGAGGCCCGCAGTTTGGAAGGTCCAAATTTCCATGCATGTATATCATGTGTACAGTCGAAGAGTTTTAGCACCCTTGTGTACACAAACAAGTCAACCATCAGACGTCCAAATTTAGTAGCCAAAATTAGATGGTTAAAATCATCCAATCACTGACATTAACCTAAAATACAACAACTCCACTTCATAAAGCAAGTGACTGAATACAACTAACCTAGTAACAACAAGTAGAGGATAAGTTCAATGGTCTAAATCTAACAGAAAAAATCAGATGGTTAAAATCCAATCAACAAGGTCTTAGGAATGCTTGAGGCTCACAATTTCAAAGTTCCAAAATCAATGTGTATGTTGCAGAGTGTACAACAAATGAACCACAATGCCCAAGTCTCATAAAATCAAAAACTCAAATACAAATGGCGCGAAAATAATCACGGATTAAAAAAGCAAAAATGTGACCTTGATTTAGCCATTTTTGTGCAGTCTTGTTGGGATCCATGTTGGACTCTTTGAGCATCGCATAGATATCAGCATCGAAGTGGTTGCCAACAATCTCTTTGATCGATTGGATGGTTTTACGGACACGGGCTGATGTGATTTGTGGTGAACCGTCCGATCTTGGACCAGACACCATCTCAAGAAGGAGAAGAAGACGGAGAGATTGAAAGGAAATCAGGCAGAGAGAGAGAGAGAGGGTTGCACTGAAGCCTGAAAAACATTTTAAACCAGACAAATGGAAGAACTAAGGTTGCACTGCAACTTCTTCCAGCAACCAATCTTCCACAGATTTAAATGCACGACTGCATCTTTCATATGAGAGGAAATGCAGGGAGAGGGATGTTGCACGGAGAGGGAGATCGAGAGAGGGAGGGAGAGTGAGAGGGAGATCGAGGGAGAGGGAGATCGAGCGAGAGAGGGTCGAGATCGGAAGAGGGAGAGGGAGATCGAGGGAGAGGGTTGAGATCGGGAGAGGGAGATCGAGAGAGAGGGTTGAGATCTGGAGAGGGAGATCGAGCGAGAATGGGAGAGGGAGACTGAGGGAGGGAGAAGGAGATTAAGAGAGGGAGACGCAGACGACGATGGCGCAAGAAAATGAAGGATTTAAGGCGCAAGGAAACGAAGAAAAACATTCGGTAGTCTGCGGTAATTTATAGTAATGTGGCTCTCGGGCTATGTGGGGTCCACTCAGAGGAAACGAAGAAAAACATTCGGTAGTCTGCGGTAATATTGTATTAAAAATCTGAATGTCCACAAATCATTTAGGACGGTCGCTGACCGTCTTATATCCGATCATTTGAGATGGTCATTGGCCGTCCGCATTAGAGACGGTCCTTGACCGTCTTTTACTTATAATCTGAGACTAACAAAGACCGTCTCTAATAGAGATGGTCCTAAATCGTCTCATATCCCTAGCAAAAACCGTCTCTGGTAAAGACTGTCAAGGACTGTCTTTATTAGAGACGGTCCTAAACTGTCTTTATTAGAGACAATCAAAGACCGTCTCTATTAGAGACGATCCTAAATCGTTTCTAATGCTCAGGTCAAAAATTAAAAAGCTCAAAAAATTTATGAATTTCGAAAAAAAAAATAGTTAAGAAGCTTAGAAAAATGATTGACAATGTTTAAGAAAATTTTAAATTTTGAAAAAAAAAACTATAATTTTATAAAAATCTAAATTTTGATAATTTTGAAAAAAAAAAATTCGATAAAACAATGATGTTTTGAAAAAGAAAATTTATAAAATTAAACAAAATTGTGAAAAAATTGACAAATTGTAAAAACTATATATTTTTTAAAAAAGAAAACTAAATTTTGTAAAAAAAATAAAAAAATTTAAGTTTATTTATAATAAAAATGATATTTGGTTAAAAGAGAAAAAATATATACATTTTGAAAAAAAGTTAAATTTATTTGTGAAAAATAAAATTACTAAATTATTAGGCACATCCACTGATTGAACCTTTAATCGTTTTTGGACAATCTAATCAGCTTAAATTGAAGAGTAAATAACTTCAGATGTTTAAATCAAATTTCACTGAAATTGTTGATCAATCTTGTATGCCCAATATCTTTCTCACATGTAGCCTGACTGAGGCGAATAACTAGTCAAATTGAGAATATTGATAGTAAAATAGAGTGAATAGACTAGACATGTAAAATGGGCCAAATATTCTGGTTAAAATTATGACCTAACTTACTGAACTCGTGAGAACCTAAGGATTGATGTTAGTAAGTTTTGTGGGCCCCATCATGATGTGTGTCAAACATCAACACCGTGGATTTGATGTGTCCCCTTTAGGTTATGAGATATCTCAAAAATCATTGGTAAACGAAATTCAAGTGGGCCATACCATTTAAAACTATGTAAAGGCATCCTAAAAAATATAAAAGCACTTGGTGGGGCCCACATGAGTTTTGGATGCGGTTGAAACTTGGTCTGACCCCTCATCTAAGTGGGACACACATAATGAGTGGGTTCGATATGTGAATCACATTTAGGCAGACCCAATATATGATTATGAATGTTTTCAGGAAACCCTTCTCCGCTACGTTTAGGTGAGTTACTCGTTACCCTTACTAGAGGAAACTCCGTGGGGTCCACTGTTATTTATTTATTTTATCCACTCCATTCATCCATCTTAAGAGATAATTTGAAGTCTAAAGATAAAAAAAAGGAAGCATATCTAAAGCTCAAGTGGACCACACCACAGGAAATAGTGTAATTGAACCTCTACCATTTAAAATTTCTTGGAGGCCATACAAATTTTGGATCAAGTTGATGTTTGTGTTTTCTATTATTCATATATTTTTGATATTATGAACAACCTTTAACCGTTTTTGGACAATCTGATCAGTCGAGATTGAAGAGTAAATAACTTTAGATGTTTAAATCAAAATTGAATAATATTCAAAGATTAAATGGACCACACTACAAATAAGGGGAACGGATTGACTACTCCCCTTAACACCATCCAATGGCTGGTGGCTGGCGCTCTGTAAGCCCTACCATGATGTATGTGTTTAATCCATGTCGTCTATCTATTTTTAAAGATCATCTTATGGTATGAGACCAAAATGAGATATATCCAAATCTTAAGTGGACCACATTCTAGGAAGCAGTGTTGAATGAGCGTCAACCATTAAAAAAACATTTTGGGGCCATAAAAGTTTTGGATCATGCTAATTTTTATTTTTCCCCTTCATCTAGCCATGTATGACCTAATCAACATATTGGATGTTAAATAAACAGTACAGTGGGCCTTAGGAAGATTTTAACGATGGATATCCAATCACTATTGTTTTCATGTGGTGTGGTGCACTTGAGATATCGTTTTATATACTTCTCATTTTTGGGATCAAGTCATAAAATGATCTTCATATACCTCTCAAATTTGGTGCCCCACCATGATGTATGTTTTGTATCCACACCTTCCATCCATTTGGAGAGGTCATTTTAGGGCAATGTCCAAAGAACGAGTTAAATCCAAAGCTCCAATTGGACCGCGATCATGAAGATTTAAAACAATGGGACAGTAATGCCCACCATTAAAAACTTCTAAAGGCCACAAAAGTTTTTGAACAAGTTGATATTTGTGTATTCCCTTATTTCATGTTTTTTTTTAAAAAAATAAAAAAAAAAACTTTTGAACCAGTTGGATTTTAAATAAACATTCCGATGGAACTTAGGATAGTATCAATGGTGGGAATCACCCTCTTCGTTGTTTTCTATGATGGTGTCCACTACAGATTTTTATCGGTCTAATTCTTTGGCTAATGACTTAGAATGATATCTCAGAATGGATGTATGGAGTGGATATAACAAATACATCATAGGCTTTTATATTTTCTTATATATATATATATATATATATATATATATATATATATATATATATATATATATATACATCCAGCTCATGGGAACTCCCCATGAGGTTGAGTCATGGGGACCCAAAGATGACATGTGTCAAACATCAACACCGTGCATTTGATGGGTCCCTTTAAATTATGGGATATCCCAAAAATCACCAGATATCTGAACTCCAAATGGGCCATCCCATCTAAAATCATGTGAAGACATGCCTAAAACATATAAAAGCACTTGGTGGGGCCCCACCTGTAATTTGGATGCGTTTGAAACTTGGTATGACCCCTCATCCAATTGGAGCACACACAATGGATGGTCTGGATTTGTGAACCACATCTTTGTGGGCCTAAAAAATAATTATGAATGTTTTAATGGAGGATAACCCCTGTCAACTTTTGTATGTGGTGTGACCTATACAAGTCACATATTGATTTAATTTTTAATCCCCGGGCCCACCATAAAATGATGCATCTAACTGATGGGGTGGATGTTTGACATGCATCATTGTGGGGCCCACAGCCATACCAAATCCGAAGCTCAAGTACCATTTTTAGGTGAGAGTGATAGAATATGAGTTTTATATTTGATTTAAATAATGGTGACTCATTCATAACAATAGTGGCAAAGATTTAGAGTTATCCAGACCATCCAAATAATCAGTCTAGTTGTAAATGATAAATATTTATAATTTTATTATATAATATAATTTAACCATCTAGAAAATGGTCCCATGCATGTGCGGTTGTTAATATAGCTTGTGTTATAAACAATGGAAAACTCACAGAATTCGGATTTAAAGTTTTTATCATATCCAAAAGAGGATATCCACAGGCGCCATTTCTATCTTCCCAAATTCATCGAGCGCCATTTCCGTCGAGCGCCATTGCCTCTTCTCCCTCCTTCATCGAGCGTCATCTTCCATCGAAGCGTCATCTTCCAAATTCATCTCTCTCTCTCTTTATCTCTCTCTCTCTCTCTCTCTCTCTCTCTCTCTCTCTCTCCTTCTCATTTGCATTTTCCAGTGAATCAGGGAGAAATCCTGTAAGTTTTGGTTCTGTTACTTACCCCTAATCGCCTCCTCTCTCTCTATATAAATTTCTGTTTCTCAAACCTCAAGCTTTCATTTGAGAAATCCAACAAATTCAGAGAAAAAGAGGAGACGGGTCTTCTTCCAGGAGATTTTTAGGGTTTCCCTTTGCAATCTCTCTCTGATTGATCCTACAAAGGTGAACACGAATTTCAGGTCCATTCTCATCATTTTCTCTGAATCTGTTGAAAAATTTCCTATTTCCTTCTCTGATTGATGAATTTTCTGACGAATTGACGAACAATCCATAGTCAATATACATTGTCTATAGTCCATAAGATAGATGTCTACAATACCATTGTTCTTTTCCTGACGTGTTTGTGAAAATGCCATTGCTCATGATGTTTTTGTGAAAATGCTCATGAAGTTTCGATTGGTTTCAAATGCTCTAGTCTATTTATTTGTGTATACATCTATTTCGAATATAATGTTGGTGTGATAGTGAATCTTAAGGGAGAAATAAAAGGTTTGGAAATTACAAGGCCAATTCGGAAGTAACATGTAGATTTGTAGCGAAGAATTTTGTGTGCAACAAACACCATTGTTTAAGTGATGATGTATGATGTTTGGATTTTTTATCAGAGTTTCTTAATTGAAACTGTAAAGGATGCTTAATTTGTTATATTTTGCTACATCTTGAAATGCAATTATATCTGGTCCGTGCCCTTGCTGCTGGCTCCTTCACCAGGTTGATTTTGCTTCTCTTTTCGTGTTTTTCTTGGGTTCGCATGAACCAACAAGGTGCAAAATTGAGGAAGTTCCTAGTTTGTCACAAACAGGAATTTTAGCCTCAGGCGAACAAAATTGTGGTTGGAGTTGAAAGTCAGTCTGATGCATAGTATTAAATAGTAGCGAATAAATAATATATTATGGTTCCTTTCAATTTTTGCTGATTCTGATTTTTCTGTAGCTGATAAATTAACCTGGCCTGTCATCTTACTCCCATATATTTGGCTTTTGGCAGATCCTGTGTTCTTCTTTTTTTCTATTAGTTACTTAGACCACCAAATGTTGATTTTCTTTCATTGTTTAGTTTTTGGTGTATGTGATTGTCTGCATTACTATAAGTTACTATTCATTTTACCATTTTTGGAACCCACACAAACAATCTTGGCTCGCTTAAGTTCGTCATAGAAAACTTGCCACCAATGCTTGTTACTAAAACTTAAGTTACCGATGAGTACAATCCAATGATTGAATCTTTGGTGGTGGAAACTCTTTAAGTACTTGAGACTATGTTCCCTACTTCTCAGCTCCCTCTTGATCTAGCATATACGAAAACATGGCCACTTTGATTGCAGTAATTTCAGCCTAAGAGGAGACATGCAGTTTCAGTTTCTTTTATATTATATATTTTTTTTGGGTTTCATTCTTTCTCTTTTTTCCCTTTTTGTTTGGACAATTGGGAACTTAGGGGTGAGATCACTTACTGTTAGAGCAATTGGGCTTCCTCTTATATCTTCTTCTGTTATCCAATTTCATAAACACTTACATATAACATGTGTTGATACTCTATGATCTTAGTGAAAGTTTAAAGTGCAAGGCAAACTCACTTGCTCGGCAGATGCTACATATAGGCTTTCTTGGTTTAAAAGCAAGAATAATATATTGATGTAGTGCTTTATGGACTATTATGTTTTTTTTATTCTTGAAAGATAATTTCAACATGCAAGACTATGTATAGCTTTGTGGTGCCGTTGAGGTTCATATACCGTGCAATAGTTGACTGCAAGTCATTAGATTTTCCTAGATTTGGGGGGTTCTCGTACAGTGGCAGTTTGGTAATTTTGGAGTCCTTGGTTAGGGTTCGGGCTAAAAGTATGAGTGCCGGAGCCGACGCTTTCAGAGTCCGAACTCATTCTTTTGAAAAATAGAAAAATGGGAATATTAGTAAATATGGATTTTCTTGTTAAGAAGAAAATGGAAGATAGATTGAAAAAACATTTCTTGTTTGGATTCTGTTGTAATTAATTTTCTATTTACAGAAGGGAATATCACATGTGTATCTCTGTTTTTAAAGTTTCTTTGATTTTTTTTTTTTGGTGAAATCAATTTGATTTTAGTAGATGTGTAGTTTTTTTTTTTTTTGGAAAATTAGTGAAATTTGGGATGTTTTGAAGCAATTTATGCATATTTTTCGATTTCGATGTTCATCAAATTTGGATTAGTTTAAAAAAGGAGTATTATGTCGATTTTTTCTATTATATGTAACAGAATCTCATTTGAGTGCTTTTGCATTTATCAGTTCTTCAAGTCTGTGTAATCATTTGATGTGAATCCATTTGGATTCTACTTGTAATAATTTTTCTATTGTCAAGAAGGAAATCTCATATAGGTATCTCTCCTTTTGAACTTTCTTTGATTTGGTGAAAATCAATGTGACTTTAGGATGATGTGTGGTCAAGTTTTCAATTGTTTTGGGATGAAAAACCAATGAAATTTGGGATGTTCTTAAGCAGTTTGATGCATATTGGTTGAAAAATGAAGTGTTATACAGATTTATTATAATTTTTTGTGGTTTAGATGATGGAATCTCATGTGGGTGTTTTTGCATTTATCAATTCTTAAAATTTGTGGGATTACTTGATGTGAATTAATGGGAGTTTTTGATGTTAGTAGTTGCTTTTGGGTGTTCTTAGACTGAAACCAATGGAATTTGGGGCACTTTCAAGTTATTTGATACTAGTTGATTGATTTTAGTGTTATTTGGACTTGGCATAATTAATTGAGTGTTGTATACATCATTTATGTTAACATGTAAGTGAAGCTCACGTGGGTACTTTTGCATTTAGCAGTTTTTGAAGTTTATGTGATCATGTTATATTAATTGATGAGAATTTAGGATGATGGGTACTTATTTCCGGGGTTTTTTTTTTTTTTTTTAGGGGACCAAAATAAAGGGAACTTGGGATGTTCTCAAGTAATTTGATGCATATGTATTGACCTAGATGTTCTTCATACTTCGATTATTTGAAAAATGGAGTGGTCATGTAGATACTTTTCTGTTTATTAGTTTTTGAAGTTTGTGTTTATTTGATGAAAATCAATGGGAATTTAGGATGTCGGGTACTTGTTTTCAGGTGTTTTGATTGGAACTAAGGTAATTTGGGGCTTTTTCTAGTTATCTGATGCACGTTGATTGGTTTTAATATTTTTCAGATTTTAATGATTGCATTTATATGCATGTGGTGTCCTCAGGTCTTACATGAACTAATTTATATACATGTGGTGTCCGCAAGTCTTACATGAACTAATACAATGCCCTAACTAGATTATGTGGAGCAAGAAAGAAGTTAGTTTTCTTCCCTTTACCGTTGTTGTTTGATTGTTAATCCATGCAACAATTATTTTTTTATGCCATAGGTCTTGGCACTTGCTATTTTTCTTAGAATTTATTAGTTTAATAACCTGGCTATGTAAACTATTAGACTTTGTTTCATAAGCATAAATATGAATCACCTTCTTTCTTCTTTTTGCTAGGTGGCATCAAATCTAGATGTCATAACGAATGTGTATGATTTCCTCCATTTGGTAAGCACTATGATAAAAACAAATTATTTGTTCCAAACAGGACATTTATGATAAAACAAATTATTTGTTCCAAACAGGACATTTATCAAAGGAGCACTATCAGGTGATATTTAAGATTTTCATTATAAATAGATTAAGAGCCAATAATAATTATAAGTAGACTTGCAACCAAAAATAAAGAATTTAATTTTTTTCAAAACGTTGAAAGACTAATCAGTCCTACTTCTTGTAACTTCAGCTATTGCTTCAAATGGATGGACTGCACAAAGATTTGGTTAGAGAGACTACTGATGGTGAACTAGCAGCTGCAACAAATATGAGAGTTACAAAGGTGAAAAGAAACATAAGGTGATCGGTAAGATAAGATGCATGATTTTCCTTTTCAACTGTTAGTCATAGATTGACAGTATTTGTTTCAATTTTCTTAGATAGATGATGAATGTATTTGGGAATGTAAATGAAAAGAAAAAACTTATAATATATATATATATATATATGTTATCAATGGAGGATACCTTGTTAAGGGGGACATGAAATTCTTGTAGCTTATGGTATGGTGCCCCAATATTGGTTGTATGTTACTAGTATGTAGTAGATAATACTAGGTTCAATAGTAGATAATAATAGAGAATCCCTAAACCTAAACGTACACCTAATCCTAATCTACTCCTTAACCTAAACCTAAACTTGAAAACCCAAACCTAAATCTGTACACAAACCCGAACCCGAACTCGATTTCCTAACCAAAACCTTAACCTTAACCTATTCTTAATTCCCTAAACCGTAACCTATAACCTAACCTAAACCTAAACCTATAACCTAAACCTGTAACCTTAACCTAAACGTAAAACCTAAACCTAAACCTAAACCCAAACTCGATCCCGAACCCAAATCTAAATCCCTAAACCCTTAGCTTAGATTTAAAACCCAAACGTAAACCCGATCTTGAACCCGAACTCGATTTCCTATACCTAAACATTAACGTATTCTCAAATCCCTAAACTTAAACCTACACCTAATCCTAATCTCAACTCCCTAACCTAAACCTAGACATAAACTTAAAAACCCAAACCTAAACCCGATCCCAAACTCCGACCGAATACCTAAATGCTTAGCCTAAACCTAAAACCAAAAGTAAACCCGATCTCGAACTCGAACCCAATTTCTATACCTAAACCTTTACATATTCTCAAATCTATAAACCTAAACCTACACCTAATCCTAATCTCAAGTCCCTAACCTAAACCTAAACCTAAACTTGAAAACCCAAAACTAAACCCGAACCCGAACCCGATCCCGATTTCCTAAACCTAAACTTATGACCTTAACCTAAACCTATTCTCAAATCCCAAAACCTGTAACCTAAACCAAAACCTTAACCTAAACCTATAACCTATAACCTAAACCAAAACCTATAACCTAAACTCGAACCCATTCTCAAATCCCAAAACCAAAACCAAAACCAAAACCAAAACCTATGACCTAAACCAAAACCTATAACCCAAACCCGAACCCGAACCCGAACCCGACTTAAACCTTAACCTAAACATATAACCTATAACCTATAACCTATAACCTAAGCTTATAACTAAACCTTATACCTAAAGCTAAAGCTAAACCTATAACTTAAACCTAAACTCAAATCCTCAAACCTTAACCTAAACCTACAACCTAAACCTAAACTTAAACTTATAACCTTACCTAAACCTATTCTCAAATCCCAAAACCTATAACCTATAACCTATAACCTAAACCAAAACCAAAACCTATAACCTAAACCCGAACCCATTCTCAAATCCCAAAACCTATAACCTAAACCTAAACCTTAACCAAAACCAAAACCTATAACCTAAACCAAAACCAAAACTACAACCTAAACTCGAACCCAAACTCCAAACCCGAACCCGAACCCGAATTCTTATACCTTAACCTAAACATATAACCTATAACCTATAACTTAAGCCTATACCTAAACCTAAAACCTTACTTATAACCTAAAACTATTCTCAAATCCTTAAACCTTAACCTATGACCTAACCTAAACCTATACTAATAACCGAAAACTAATCTCAAATCCCAAAACCTAAACCTTAACCAAAACCAAAACCTATAACCTAAACCAAAACCAAAACCAAAACCTATAACCTAAACCCGAACCCAAACCCAAACCCAAACCCGAACCCGAACCCGACTTCTTATACCTTAACCTAAACATATAACCTATAACCTATAACTTAAGCCTATACCTAAACCTAAAACCTTACTTATAACCTAAAACTATTCTCAAATCCTTAAACCTTAACCTATGACCTAACCTAAACCTATACTAATAACCTAAAACTATTCTCAAATCCCAAAACCTATATCCTAAACCCGAATCCAAACCCGAACTTGAACTTGACCCGAATTCCTAAACCTCAACCTAAACATATAACCTATAACCTATAACCTATAACCTAAGCCTATAACTAAACCTTATACCTAAAGCTAAAGCTAAACCTATAACTTAAACCTAAACTAAAATCCTCAAACCTTAACCTAAACCTGCAACCTAAACCTAAACTTAAACTTATAACCTTAACCTAAACCTATTCTCAAATCCCAAAACCTATAATTTAAACCTAAACCTAAACCTTGACCTCTCGATCTAAACCATAACCTAAACTCAATTCCTAAACCTTAACCTATAACCTAACCTAAACCTAAACCTAAACCTATAACCTTAACTCCGAACATAAAACCTAAACCTAAACCTATACTTATAACCTAAACCTATACTCAAATCCCAAAACCTATAACCTAAACCGTAACCTAAACCTAAACCTACACTTATAACCTAAACCTAAACTGAAACCCAAACGTAAACCCGATCTTGAACCCGAACTCCGATTTCCTAAACCTAAACCTTAACGTATTCTCAAATCCCTAAACCTAAACCTACACCTAATCCTAATCACAACTCCCTAACCTAAACCTAAACCTTAATGTATTCTCAAATCCTAAACCTAAACCTACACCTAATCCTAATCACATCTCCCTAACCTAAACCTAAACCAAAACTTGAAAACCAAAACTAAACCCGAAACCGAACCCGATCCCGATTTCCTAAACCTAAACTTATGACCTTAACCTAAACCTATTCAAAAATCCCAAAACCTATAACCTATAAATTAAACCTAAACCTATAACCTAAATGTATTCTCAAATCCCTAAACCTAAACCTATACCTAATCCTAATCCCAACTCCCTAACCTAAACCTAAACTCGATCCCAAACCCGAACCCAATTTCCTAAATCTAAACCTTAACCTATTCTCAATTCCCTAAACCTATAGCTTATAACCTAAACCCGAACCTAAACCTAAACCTCGACCTAAACCTATAACCTTAACCTAAACCAAAACCTATGACCTAAAACCTAAATGTATTCTCAAATCTCTAAACCTAAACCTACACCTAATCCTAATCTCAACTCCCTAACCTAAACCTAAACTTGAAAACCCAAACCTAAAACCCGATCCCGAACTCCGAACCCGATTTCCTAAACCTAAACCTTAACCTATTCTCAAATCCCTAAACTTAAACCTACACCTAATCCTAATCTAAACTCCCTAACCTAAACATAAACCTAAACTTGAAAACCCAAACCTAAACCCAATCCCAAACCCGAACCAAAATTCCTAAACCTAAACCTTAACCTATTTTCAAATCCCTAAACCTAAACCTACACCTAATCCTCGATCTAAACTCCCTAACATAAACCTAAACCTAAACTTGAAAACCAAACCTAAACACGATCCCGAACCCGAACCCACTTCCTAAACCTAAACCTTAACCTATTCTCACTTCCTAATCCTATAGCTTATAGCCTAAACCTAAACCTTAACCTAAACCTAAACCTAAACCTATAACCTATAACCTAAACCAAAACCAAAAGCTATAACCTAAACCCGAACCCATTCTCAAATCCCAAAACCTATAACCTAAACCTAAACCTTAACCAAAACCAAAACCCATAACCTAAACCAAAACCAAAACCAAAACCTATAACCTAAACTCGAACCCAAAGCCAAATCCGAACCCGAACCCGAATTCTTAAACCTTAACCTAAACATATAACCTATAACCTATAACCTAAGCCTATACCTAAACCTTATACCTAAAGCTAAAGCTAAACCTATAACTTAAACCTAAACTCAAATCCCTAAACGTTAACCTAAACCTACGACCTAAACCTAAACTTAAACTTATAACCTTATCCTAAACCTATTCTCAAATCCCAAAACGATAACCTATAACCTAAACCAAAACCAAAACCTATAACCTAAACTCAACCCATTCTCAAATCCCAAAACCTATAACCAAAACCTAAACCTTAACTAAAACCAAACCTATAACCTAAACCAAAACCAAAACCAAAACCTATAACCTAAACCCGAACCCAAACCCAAACCCAAACCCGAATCCGAATTCTTATACCTTAACCTAAACATATAACCTATAACCTATAACTTAAGCCTATACCTAAACCTAAACCTTACTTATAACCTAAAAATATTCTCAAATCCTTAAACCTTAACCTATGACCTAACCTAAACCTATACTAATAACCTAAAACTATTCTCAAATCCCAAAACCTATAACCTAAACCAAAATCCAAACCCAAACCCGAACACGAATTCCTAAACCTTAACCTAAACATATAACCTATAACCTATAACCTAAGCTTTATGCCTAAACCTTATACCTAAAGCTAAAGTTAAACCTATAACTTAAACCTAAACTAAAATCCTTAAACCTTAACCTAAACCTACAACCTAAACCTAAACTTAAACTTATAACCTTAACCTAAACCTATTCTCAAATCCCAAAACCTATAACCTAAACCTAAACCTAAACCTTAACCTAAACATAAACCTTAACCTCTCGACCTAAACCTTAACCTAAACTCAATTCTAAACCTTAACCTATAACCTAACCTAAACCTAAACCTAAACCTATAACCTTAACCTAAACATAAAACCTAAACCTAAACCTATACTTATAACCTAAACCTATTCTCAAATCCCAAAACCTATAACCTAAACCTTAACCTAAACCTAAATCTACACTTATAACCTAAACCTAAACTCGAAACCCAAATGTAAACTCGATCTCCAAACCCGAACCCGATTTCTTAAACCAAAACCTTAATGTATTCTCAAATCCCTAAACCTAAACCTACACCTAATCCTAATCACAACTCCCTAACCTAAACCTAAACCAAAACTTGAAAACCAAAAACTAAACCCGAACCCAAACCCGATCCCGATTTCCTAAACCTAAACTTATGACCTTAACCTAAACCTATTCTCAAATCCCAAAACCTATAACCTAAACCTATAACCTATAACTTAACCCTAAACCTAAACCTAAATGTATTCTTAAATCCCTAAACCTAAACCTAAACCTACACCTAATCCTAATCTCAACTCCCTAACCTAAACCTAAACCTAAACTTGAAAACCCAAACCTAAACCCGATCTCGAACCCGAACCCGATTTCCTAATACTAAACCTTAACCTATTCTCAATTCCCAAACCTATAGCTTATAACCTAAACCTAAACCTAAACCTAAACCTCAACCTAAACCTATAACCTTAACATAAACCAAAACCTATGACCTAAAACCTAAATGTATTATCAAATCTCTAAACCTAAACTTACACCTAATCCTAATCTAAACTCCCTAACCTAAACCTAAACTTGAAAACCCAAACCTAAAACCCAATCCCCAACCCGAACTCGATTTCCTAAACCTAAACCTTAACCTATTCTCAAATCCCTAAACTTAAACCTACACCTAATCTTAATCTAAACTCCCTAATCCTAAACTTGAACACCCAAACCTAAACCCAATCCCAAACCCGAACACAATTCCTAAACCTAAACCTTAACCTATTTTCAAATCCCTAAACCTAAACCTATACCTAATCCTAATCTAAACTCCATAACCTAAATGTAAACCTAAACTTGAAAACCCAAACCTAAACCCGATCCCGAACCCGAACCCAATTCCTAAACCTAAACCTTAACCTATTCTCAATTCCTAAACCTATAGCTTATAACCTAAACCTTAACCTTAACCTAAACCTAAACCTAAACCTTAACCTAAACCTATAACCTTAACCTAAACCAACACCTATGACCTAAAACCTAATCGTATTCTCAAATCTCTAAACCTAAACCTACACCTAATTCTAATATCAACTCCCTAACCAAAACCTAAACCTAAACTTGAAAACCCAAACCTAAACCCGACCCCGAACCCGAACCCGATTTCCTAAACCTAAACCTTAACCTATTCTCAAATCCATAAACTTAAACCAACAACTAATCCTAATCTAAACTCCTTAACCTAAACCTAAACCTAAACTTGAAAACCCAAACCTAAACCCAATCCCGAACCCAAACCCAAATTCCTAAACCTAAACCTAAACCTATTTTCAAATCCCTAAACCTAAACCTACACCTAATCCTAATCTCAACTCCCAAACCTAAACGTAAACCTAAACTTGAAAACCCAAACCTAAAACCAATCTCGAACCCGAAACCGATTTCCTAAACCTAAACCATAACCTATTCTCAAATCCCTAAACTTAAACCTACACCTAATCCTAATCTAAACTCCCTAACCTAAACCTAAACCTAAACTTGAAAACCCAAACCTAAACCCAATCCCGAACCCGAACCCTAACCCGACCCTAAACCTAAACCTTAACCTATTTTCAAATCCTTAAACCTAAACCTACACCTAAACCTAATCTCAACTCCCTAACCTAAACCTAAACCTAAACTTGAAAGCCAAGACTAAACCCAATCCCGAACCCGAACATGATTTCCTAAACCTAAACCTTAACATATTCTCAATTCCCTAAACCTATAGCTTATAAGACCTAAAACCTTAACCTTAACCTAAACCTATAACCATAAAACCAAAACCTATGACCTAAAACATTAACCTATAACCTATAACCTAAACTTATAACCTATTACCTAACCTTAACCTAAACCTTAACCAATAACCTAAACTTAAACCTAAAACCTAAATGTATTCTCAAATCCCTAAACCTAAACCTACACCTAATCCTAATCTCAACTCCCTAACCTAAACCTAAACCTAAACTTGAAAACCCAAACCTAAACCCGATCCAGAACCCGAACCCGATTCCCTAAACCCAAACCTTAACCTATTCTCAATTCCCTAAACCTATAGCTTATAACCTAAACCTAAACCTTAACCTAAATCTTCAACCTTAACCTAAACCAAAACCTATGACCTAAAACCTAAATGTATTCTCAAATCACTGAACCTAAACCTACACCTAATCATAATCTCAACTCGCTAACCTAAACCTAAACATAAACTTGAAAACCCAAACCTAAAACCCGATCCCGTGCTAAACCCGATTTCCTAAACCTAAACATTAACCTATTCTCAAATCCCTAAACTTAAACCTACACCTAATCTTAATCTAAACTCCCTAACCTAAACCTAAACATAAACTTGAAAACCCTAACCCTAACCCAATCCCGAACCCGAACCAAAATTCCCAAACCTAAACATTAACCTATTTTCAAATCCCTAAACCTAAACCTACACCTAATCCTAATCTCAACTCCCTAATCTAAACCTAAACCTTAACTTGAAAACTCAAACCTAAACTCGATCCACAGAACCCGAACCCGATTTCCTAAACCTAAACCTTAACATATTCTCAATTCCCTAAACCTATAGCTTATAAGACCTAAAACCTTAACCTTAACCTAAACATATAACCTTAAAACCAAAACCTATGACCTAAAACCCTAACCTATAACCTATAACCTAAACTTCTAACCTATAACCTAACCTTAACCTAAACCTAAAACCTAAACCTTAACTAATAACATAAAACCTAAAAATAAACCTAAAACCTAAATGTATTCTCAAAATCCCTAAACCTAAACCTACACCTAATCCTAATCTCAACTCCCTAACCGAAACCTAAACCTAAACTTGAAAACCCAAACCTAAACCCAATCCCAAGCCCGAACACGAATTCCTAAACCTAAACCTAAACCTATTTTTCGATCCCTAAATCTAAACCTATCCCTAATCCTAATCTCAACTCGCTAACCTAAACTTGAAAACCCAAACCTAAACCCGATCCCGAACCCGAACTCGATTCCCTAAACCTAAACCTTAACTTATTCTCAATTCCCTAAAGGTTATAACCTAAACCTAAACCTTAACCTTAACCTAAACCTATAACGTTAACCTAAACCAAAACCTAAATGTATTCTTAAATCTCTAAACCTAAACCTACACCTAATCCTAATCTTAACTCCCTAACCTAAACCTAAACCTAAACTTGAAAACCCAAACCCAAAACTCGATCTCGAACCCGAACCCAATTTCTAAATCTAAACCTTAACCTATTCTCAAATCCCTAAACTTAAACCTACACCTAATATTAATCTAAACTCCCTAACCTAAACCTAAACATAAACTTGAAAACCCTAACCCTAACCCAATCCCGAACCCGAACCAAAATTCCCAAACCTAAACATTAACCTATTTTCAAATCCCTAAACCTAAACCTACACCTAATCCTAATCTCAACTCCCTAACCTAAACCTAAACTGAACTTGAAAACTCAAACCTAAACTCGATCCCGAACCCGAACCCGATTTCCTAAACCTAAACCTTAACATATTCTCAATTCCCTAAACCTATAGCTTATAAGACCTAAAACCTTAACCTTAACCTAAACATATAACCTTAAAACCAAAACCTATGACCTAAAACCCTAACCTATAACCTATAACCTAAACTTCTAACTTATAACCTAACCTTAACCTAAACCTAAAACCTAAACCTTAACTAATAACATAAAACCTAAAAATAAACCTAAAACCTAAATGTATTCTCAAATCCCTAAACCTAAACCTACACCTAATCCTAATCTCAACTCCTAACCGAAACCTAAACCTAAACTTGAAAACCCAAACCTAAACCCAATCCCAAACCCGAACCCGATTCCTAAACCTAAACCTAAACCTATTTTCAAATCCCTAAATCTAAACCTATCCCTAATCCTAATCTCAACTCGCTAACCTAAACCTAAACCTAAACTTGAAAACCCAAACCTAAACCCGATCCCGAACCCGAACTCGATTCCCTAAACCTAAACCTTAACTTATTCTCAATTCCCTAAAGGTTATAACCTAAACCTAAACCTTAACCTTAACCTAAACCTATAACGTTAACCTAAACCAAAACCTAAATGTATTCTTAAATTTCTAAACCTAAACCTACACCTAATCCTAATCTTAACTCCCTAACCTAAACTCCGAACCTAAACTTGAAAACCCAAACCCAAAAACCGATCTCGAACCCGAACCCAATTTCTAAATCTAAACCTTAACCTATTCTCAAATCCCTAAACTTAAACCTACACCTAATATTAATCTAAACTCCTAACCTAAACCTAAACCTAAACTTGAAACCCCAAACCTAAACCTAATCCCGAGCCCGAACCCGAATTCCTAAACCTAAACCTTAACCTATTTTCAAATCCCTAAACCTAAACCTACACCTAATCCTAATCTCAACTCCCTAACCTAAACTTAAACCTAAACTTGAAAACCCAAACCTAAACCCGATCCAGAACCCGAACCCGATTTCCTAAACCTAAACATTAATATATTCTCAATTCCCTAAACCTATAGCTTATAAGACCTAAAACCTTAACCTTAACCTAAACATATAACCTTAAAACCAAAACCTATGACCTAAAACCTTAACCTATAACCTATAACCTAAACTTATAACCTATAACCTAACCTTAACCTAAACCTAAAATCTAAACCATAACCAATAACCTAAAACCTACAAATAAACCTAAAACCTAAATGTATTCTCAAATCCCTAAACCTAAACCTACACCTAATCCTAATCTCAACTCCCTAACCTAAACCTAAACCTAAACTTGAAAATCCAAACCTAAACCCGATCCCGACCCGATTTCCTAAACCTAAACCTTAACCTACTCTCAATTTCCTAAACCTAAACCTTAACCTGAACCTAAACCTTAACGTAAACTTAAAACCTAAACCTAAACCTATAACCTAAAACTTGAATGTATTCTCAAATCCCTATACTTAGACCTACACCTAATCCTATACCTAAACTTGAAAACCTAAACCTAAACCCGATACCGAACCCGAACCCAATTGCTGTAATAATGTAGCCCAATCACATGGCAACAAACAAGAATGTATCACTTTTAACACATTCCCCTTTTTACAAAGCTTTACTTTTTGTTGTTGTTTCTATTAATTGAAACACTTTTTTGATTTATTTGCACATATTAGGTTTATTTTAATGATCAGTTTTATTTTAAAAACGTGCCCACTTTTTTGGATGAAGTTTCTGCAATTCTTCATGATTCTGAATTATAATGTTTTGTTGGTTGAATATTTTTATTAGATGAAAGACACAAAAAGAAAATTGTTGGTGATTTTTTTCCTTTTTTTTCACTTATGAAGTTAAACTTTATATGTATTATGCGTGGATGAATGTAATGTGGATAAGATTGTTTGTATTTGGATGGATGTAGTTTATGTTTGGATGGATTTACGTAGTTTGGGTTTAGATGGATGTGAATGTGATGAAATATATTGTATAACAGGTGTATATCAGGAAGAATACTGTAACAGGTTAAATTTGAAAATGTCCTTTTAGGGTCATAAGAGACGGTCCATAACAGTCCTTTTAAAGGACGGTCCATAACCGTCCTTTGAAGGCTCATAAGAGATGGTCCATAACAGTCCTTTTTAAGGATGGTCCATGACCGTCCGTTTAAAGGACAGTCCACAGTCGTCCTTTGAAGGCTCATAAGAGACGGTCCATGACAGTCCTTTTTAAGGACGGTCCATGGCCGTCCTTTTTAGGCTCATAAGAGACGGTCTATGACAGTCCATTTTAAGGATGGTCCATGACCGTCCTTTTATAGGACGGTCCATGACCGTCTTTCTTTTTGTCAATAAGAATGACAATTTTCAACCGTCCTTTAAAAAATAGGACACGTCAAAATTTGACGGCCTATGCGACGGTCCATGACCGTCCTTTTTGGTCATTTGAGACGGTTTTGGACCGTCCTTTTTTCACTGTTTTGGTGTAGTGGGGCCATAAGAATTTTGAATGAAGTTGATCGCTGTGTTTTCCTTTCTTCCATGTTTGTATAACCTTATGAACTTTTTATACTACAAAAAAAGATTAATTCAGGAACTAGGAAGGTATCAACCGTGTTTGTCATTGTCCCAAATATTTTCTGTGGTGTGGCCCACTGGAGATTTGGATATGTTTTAATTTTGGGATCATGCCTAGAACGAGCTTCTAAGATAGGCAAACTGACGTTATATATATATATATATATATATATATATATATATATATATATATATATATATGGGAAAAGGTACATGCCCTCGAGCTGATTTTAACGCCCTATGAGGTCGAGCTGTGTGGGCCCCACCGTGATGCGTGTCAAACATATACCCGACCAATCAAATGCACCATTCTATGGTGGGCCTCGGACTTAAAAATCAAGTCAATCCATGACTTGTGTAGGCCACACCACATACAAAAGTTAAGAGGGGTTACCCTTCCATTAAAACATTCATAATCATTTGTTGGGCCCACCGAGTTGTGGTTCACAAATCCAGCCCATCCATTATGTGAGTCCCACTTGGATGAGGGGTCAAACCAAGTTTTAGATGCATCCAAATTTTAGGTGGGCCCCACCAAGTCCTTTTATATGTTTTAGGCATGTCTTCACACGATTTTAGATGGTATGACCCACCTGAGTTCATATACGGCTGATTTTTGGGATATCTCATAATTTAAAGGGACCGCATTATATATATATATATAGAGAGAGAGAGAGAGAGTAATGATCTCCTGCAAACCATTGCGCATGCTACTTGGTGTGGTCCAATTCCCACAACAGAAAGGAAATCGGATTGCGTACTGAGTAAACTCTGTTGAGCCCACTGTGAATGGATGTGGTCTATCCACACCGTCCATCCATTTTTCAAGCACATTTTAATGGTTGAAACCAAAATTGAATCATTTCCAATGCTCAAGTGGACCATAGAATAGGAAACATTGGGAATAATAATTTCCACCGTTGAAACCTTTCTAGGGTCTACAGTGATATTTATTTGTCATCCGGCCTATTCACAAGATCACATGGATATGGATGAAAGGAAAACACAAATATCAGATTGATCCAAAACTTGTGGACCCCAAGAAAATTTTCAACAGTTGACATTCAATTCACACTGTTTCCTATGGTGTGGCCCACTTGAGCTTTGGATATACTTCAATTTTGGGTTTAAGCCTTAAAATTATTTGTTAAAATGAATGTATGGAGTGGATGGAATATATAAATCACGGCGGGCCCCACAGAGTTTACTCAGAACACAATTCCTTCTTAGTAGGATACCTGGGCGCGGATCGGCTTTTGACAGGTTGAGAAGTAACGTCACTAAAATTTGTAGCCCCACCATGATATATGTTTTGTATCCACGTTGTCCATCCATTTGGAGAGATCATTTTAGGGTAATATCCGAAGAATGAGTCACATCTAAAGCTCCAATGGACCCCACCACAGAAAACAGTGGGGAGAGTGACACCACTGGGGCCCACACCCCTTCTTCATTGTCAAGAGCTTGGCAATCATTTCCCATTTTGATTACATATCTTCCACAATCATTATTTGAGTTTTTCCAAAGAAAAATCTGTTGGCATTTCTCAATACCATTAATAGTTCTCCTGAGAAGATTGAATGTGGATTTGAAATGATTGCCCATGCCAACATTAACTATTTTGATTAATGGTAGATAACAACTTAATAGCTTAGATTTTCATCCTTCAAGGCATCCTTTAATTCTATCAGTAACATATTTGGTCCAATTTATTGATCTACACTGTCCATCGGGTTTGGATCTCCAACCTGAGTGTCCCTTTTATACAAACTTTAGGGCCAAGGGCATGAATCATGTAGTTCTTTCTAATAAAAATCCTTTGAGACTTTATATGACACTGATTTGAATATACCACATATAAAGTACAGCTTTCCAATCCAGCCATTGGTTGGACTAGGGTGCCTGTATCCCTTTAAGGATGCCATGTCATGCCCTCAGGCCCACTACCCCTATGGTTAGTGGTAAAAGCCAACAACACATGAGAGTGAGACATTTGAAGATGACTTCCATTGAAGATAAGAAACTAAAAGATTGAAAATTGATTTTTTAATCAAGCTACAATCTACTATATTAGAAGAAAGTGATTTCTGGACAGAGCAGCCTATGCAGTCTCATTTCGTCTATTGGCTTATTCTTCTTTTTTCTTTTCCATTTTTTCTTTTTTATTTAGATAGTAAAGACAAAAAGGTATGGAGGGTTTTACTACTATCTCAGTTTTGCATGATTAATATTAACGAAAGCTACACATCTAAATGACAGGCATCCACGTGCCTTTAATTACCTAGAGTTTCAATTTAAAAATAGTGCTACATGACTTTAGGATAAGCATTTGGGTGCCTTTTCTTCAGGTTTTAATGTAAAAACAAAGATCTCTTAAAAATAGACATTTAGATGCCTTTATACAAAACTTTAATACAAAAAGATAAAAAGTAGGCTATATGCATCAAAGATATGTTGCGCAGCACGCCAACAACGCAGTGAGCCTAGATCCAATCTCAGGCCTCACCCACAAACGATAAACAGGAAGAAATATAAACTAGAAACAGATCAAAGCAATTCAAAACAAACCACAAGACAAGATATACATGAAAAAACCCCGATCTAGGGAAAAAAACCACGGATGCAAACTTCCACTATGAAGAACGAAGATTACAAGGCAATATATTAACCTCTCCCTTAGAAGTATAGAGAAAATCCCTTGCCCACACCTTAGAAATATTTCCCAATATTCACCTTAACCCTAGAATAGCCCTAAGGATCACAATTTATAGTTTTGACAACTTTCCTTTCTGCATCCCAGTTGCGAAAGGACTTACGACACGAAATCCGCGAAACTCCTTTCCGCATCCCAGTTGCAAAAGGACTTGAGACACGACATCCGTGCATGTGGCTCCACTTCTCAACAATCTCCCACTTGGAGACACATCACCATAAACGTTTGTCTTCTTCATCCAGAGTGCACTACCTCCTTGTCTTCAAGCCTGAAGACTAATCAAAGTTGAACAGAGCTTCGGCTTCTCTCGTATGACTGCCTTGGTCAACATATCCATAGGATTCTCACTTATATGAATCTTCTCCAGAGCAATCGATCCATCTTCCAGTAACGAACGTATGAAGTGATATCTAATGACAATATGATTGGTCCTTGAATAAATGGCTGAATTCTTGGCCAAGTATATTGCACTCTGACTGTCACTATACAGTTTGCAATCTTCTTACTTCTTACCCAACTCTTCCATAAAACCTTGCATCCACACCATCTCCTTGAATGCTTTTGTAGCCGCAACATATTTTATTTCTGTCGTATTGATAGATACTATCTTCTATAACTGAGAGACCCAACTGACTACAGCACTAACCAGAGTAAAGACATAACCTGTAGTGCTTCTCCTGCTATCAACATCTCCTGCCAAATCTGAATCCACGTAGCCTTGTAGCTTGATTTTCTATCCACCATAGCACAGCCCTACATCCTTAGTACCTACCAAATATCTAAGGATCCACTTCACAACTTTCCAATGTTACTTCCTGGGGTTGTTCATGAACCTGCTAACAACTCTGATTACTTGAGCAATGTCTGGCCTTATGCTCACTATAGCATACTTGAGACTCCCAATAGCTGACGCGTATGAGACTTTAGCCATGTAGTCCCGTTCCTCCTGCGTCTTTGCCCCTTGCTCCTTAGATAGCTTGAAGTGGTTGGCTAATAGAGTGCTAACTGGCTTAGCACCTCCTATATTGAATCGGTTAAGTACCTTGGCTATGTACTCTGCCTGTGATAAAACTAATTTATTATTTTCCCTGTCACGCTTTATCCTCATGCCTAGGATTTATTTTGCAGCTCCTGAATCCTTCACGGCAAATTCTCTAGACAGTTGTCTTTTGAGATCTGAGATGTCTGTAAGTGTTATGGTCTCATGCTTCTTTGGTTGTCAAATTTGTGATGTGTCAAAACATCTATCTGTGTCCTGTGCTTGTATGATGATTTATATGAATTCAAGACACTGCATAAATACTTCAAGAAGCTACAAGTTGAACTTTTTCAAGAAGCTACATATTGAAGTTCAAGAAGCTACATATTGAAGTTCAAGAAGCTACATATTGAAGTTCAAGAAGCTACATGTTGAAGTCTCAAGAAGATACAATGTTGATGTTCAAGTCTTAAGAAACAACTCATGACTTCAAGACTAATAAGCAATGCATGAAGTAGTTGTTATGTTGATAAAGATCTCAAGTTTGAAGCTATAACAAGTTCAAGATCTCAAGCCTGATATGGTTCAAACAATCTACATTCGTTGAATGGTTGAAGTTCAATGTCCATACGACATGATTCAGGTTTGAATGACCTTAGGTTGACCCTTTAAGTAGGTCACTTTGGATACATAAATCAAATATTTATTTTACATAAGTTTGGTCTATTCTACGACTCAAATTTAGCTCTTGTTCGACCAAATTCCTGGCATTGGTTCGACTAGTCCAAGAAATTCCACGACCAAATCCCTAAGTTGTTGAAGATTTTTCGAAATTTTTGGTACACCCACGACCAGTCCTGGAGGTCCTTCGACCGGTCGTAGGTGTGGCTTCGACTCGTCCACGACCAGTCCTGGATCTACGACTCAAAGTCCAAAGAACTTTATCTATCGTCCTACGACCCGGTCGTAGGTATCTACGACTGGGCAGTAGGTGACCCACGACCGGTCCGTAGGGTACTCACGACCGGTCGTGGAACGACTTTCAAAGATCGCGCTTAATTTTTCAAAAATTGTTAGAGCTACGACCACCAAGGTTTCTAAGACCAATTCGTAGGAACGATTTTTTTCTTCTATAAATTGAACACGAAATTCGTAGTTTTCACACTTCAACTCTATTCTATTCAAGAATTTTCAAGTGATCACTCGAGATAAGTCTCGTGTTTATTTTAAGCTACATTGTGCTTATTTAATATTCCTTTTTGCTAGCTTATTTAATTTGATTTTGTTTCTATATTCCAATCTTATTTGAAAAGAGGAATTATCTTATTCCTTCTTCTTGGAATCAAAATCAAATATAGCTACGCCCAACGAGTTAAATCTAAAATCTATTAGAATTTAGAACCTTATGAATGTGAGTATTGGAAATTGAACTTTGACATTCAATCATCTACTCCGATTGGTTCTACCGGGTTGCTAAGAAAAGGAGAAATCCAGGTATTTTACAATTCTGTAAAATTTATTTACTTTTGGTTTTGTTTGAGGTTAAGCCAGAAAAATCTCATTGTACTGGTTTTGTTTGAGGTTGAGCCAGAAAAATCTCATTGTATTGGTTGTTTGAGGAAACAAGAAAACTCAGAAAAGAGGGGTTTTTGAATTGTGTAAGCCCAAGTGAAAAAGACACAATTGTAAAGGTTTCTGGTGAACCTGTGAAAACCTATTTGATAGTGAATGATAATATCCCCTGTGTGATGATATTAGGAGTGGAGTAGCTTTTCAGTGTGGTCATTGGAAAACAGCTTGGTGTACACACAGCGAACCACTATAACTCTTTGTCTTGTGGATTGAATGCTTGCTTAATTTTCATATCTTTTATCATTCAATTGTGTGGAATGTACAAGTGGATGTGAATGTTGTAATTATTTACATTTCAAGCAAGTGTGGGGATTGTTGTAATAATTTAGATCTATACTTCTGCATTTAATTTCAATTCCTTGCTATTTCATTTACTTATATTAAAATTGAGTCCTTGATCCAAAAGAGGTTCTAGAAATAAGGTTGTCCTACCATAAGCCCTTGTTTATTATGGTGTAAGGTTGTCCTTAGAACTGAATTTGTATCAATCTCTCAATACTTATTTATCAAGGTGATTTAAAATTTAGCATTGTGAATTGATTTATATTGTAAGGCTATTGGTTTAATTTATTTCCGCTAATTTTATTTCAAATTTGGCATAGTCCTATTCACCCCCCCCCCCCTCTAGACATATAGCTTGGCCTTTTCAAGTGGTATCAGAGCCTAATAGCTCATTTTTGTTGCTTTTTATTTGGATTTATTTCCTGAGCTAACGTTCTAAGCTATATAAAAAGATGTCAAATTTTGATAGCCTTTCAGTTACTAGGCCTCCACCTTTTGATGGTTCCTACTATGCCTATTGGAAAGCCAGAATGAGGATCTTTCTTAAATCAATGGATGAAAGTGTGTGGTAAGCCACAGTGACTGAATGGAATCCTCCTACCATGGAAGTAACTGGTGTTGATGGTTCAAAATCTATGAAAATTACACCGTATTACCAATGGACCACACTTCAGAAAAATGAGAGTAGTGCTAATGCTAAAGCACTAAATGCAATCACTTGCGTACTATCACCGGATGAGTTCAAAAGAATCATATCCTGTGATACTGCAAAGCAAGCCTGGGATATTTTAGAAATGACACACGAAGGTACTTCAATTGTCAAGAAATCTAAAGTCCAACTCCTCACAACTAAATTTGAAGAAATTCATATGGAGGAAAATGAAATGTTTATGGACTTTTTCACTAGATTGAATGACATTGTAAACTCAATGTGGGGTCTTGGCGATAAGATCCTAGAAAGTAAAGTGTGTGCAAAAATACTACGCTCTCTTCCTGAACGGTTCAATTCTAAGGTAACCGCAATCCAGGAACTTCGTGATATGGACAATATGAAGGTAGAAGAATTAGTTGGTTCTTTACAAACCTATGAATTAAGTTTTAAAGCTCCTAAAGGTAAATCTATTGCTTTGAAGTCATCTGAAAGTATTACTCAAGAAAATTTAGATTCAGAAAAGTCTGAAGATGATATGGCCCCTTTGGCGAAAAAGTTTTATAAGATTTTCAAAAGTAAGAAAAGAGTCGACTTTCAAAAGGCAAATGAAAAGAAACGTTCTAAACCTAAGTCTAAAACTTGGAAATCATTGAAAGATAGTCAATGCTACAATCACAAGAATATGGGCATTTAGCAAACAAATGTCCTAAAAGGACAGATCCAAAAGGAAGGGTATGTTGGCTACTTGGGATGAATCGTCTGATTCTCAAGCCTCTTCCTCAATCGAAAATTCAAACCGAGTCCTGGCAAAGGAACTTAAGGCCCTTATGACTCTAGCCAAGTTTACCTTTTCCGATCACGATGATTCAACAAGTGAAGAAAATTTGGATAGTGATCATGAAAATGATGAAGATCTTCAAGATGCTTACAATGCCTTATATAAGGAAAGTTGTAAAATTGCTGTCAAACTTAAACTTCAAAAAGAAAAGTTTTTTAAACTTAAAGAATGTTTTGAAACCCTTGTTTTAGAAAAATCTCAAATTTCAGATTGTTTTGAAAAATCAAAGTGTGATCTAGAATTCAAAACCTCCCTAATTAAAAATTTGAAATCAAAATGAGAAACTTAAAAATGAAGTATCTTCTCTCTAGTTTGAATGACACATGGAGATATGCCCAAGGTGATCCAAAATTAGAAAATTATTATCCGGATCAAGAAAATGTATGCGATCGATCCGGTTGGGCTATGATAAAAACACATCTCCTAAACAAGAATACTCCTTCCAATTTTGTGAAAGGAGAGACTTCTAACTCAAAAGGAAAAGGTACCACCAAGTTTTTTCTAAAAATACAAAACTTTTCAAAAACACAAAAGCAAATATATAAATTTCAAAAATCGATTAAAACCCACTAGCCGAAAAAAATTGTTGATTTACTTAAGGAGCTATTAAAATCTAACTCAAGAGGTCACTCTTATAACTATAAACAAAAGAAGACCAATTATTCTCCTAAACCCAAAACAGTACTGAAATGGGTTCCTAAGGTTACCTGTTTGGTTGCTCACACTGCTTTCAAAGCTACAAGCCATTCGAAATGGTACCTAGACAGTGGATGCTCCAGACATATGACAGGTGACAAAGCTCTATTCACCGATCTTAAAGATATGACTGATGGGTCAGTCACATTTGGTGATGGTAACAACTGCAAGATAATTGGCAAAGGTACGGTTCAACTCTATAACCTTCCCTTATTTAAAAATGTTTTATATGTTGAGGGTTTAAAACACAACCTGTTGAGCATATCTCAAATATGCGATAACAATCATAATGTTAAATTTTCTAATCAAGGTTGTGAAATTATAAATGAAAAAGGTTCTCAGAATATTAACTGTCGCAGAACTTCAAACCGCTATATAGTAAGTAATGGTAGCTCATCTGAACAAACGTGCTACATGGTCCATACCGATGAGACAGAATTATGGCATAAACGCCTTGGACATGTACACTACCGAAATTTATACAGATTGAGCAAAAGTGAACTAATTAGAGGACTACCTAAGATGCAAAAAGTAGACAAGATTTGTGGTGAATGCCAGTATGGTAAACAAACTAGGAGCTCTCACAAAAAGGTGAACTCCAATATCTCCACAAGACCACTTGAGCTTCTCCACATGGATCTTATAGGACCAACAAGAACGGAAAGTCGAGGTGGCAAAAAGTACATCTTAGTTATTGTAGATGATTACACAAGATACACTTGGGTTTCATTCTTGAGAGATAAATCAAAAACCCTCGATGAAGTGAAAAAGATTATAAAACGGATTCAAACTGAAAAATGTTCTCAAGTCAGCAAGATCCGTAGTGATCATGGATCCGAATTCGAAAACATCAGTTTTGAGAAATTTTGTAGTGATCAGGGAATATCGCATGAATTCTCTGCACCTAAAACTCCTCAACAAAATGGAATTGTCGAGTGGAAGAATAGAGTGCTTCAAGAAATGGGAAATGTTATGTTAAATAGCATGAAGCTCCCTAGAATCTCTCATTTAGGCAAGAATACACTTGCTACATTATTAACCGTGTTTATATTTGTAAATCTAATAATAAAACGGCTTATGAAATGTGGTTTGAGAAAAAGCCTTCACAAATACTTTCGAAGTTTTTGGCAGAAAGTGCTATATTTTGCGTGACCGTGAAAATTTGGGAAAGTTCGACACTAAAAGTGATGAAGGGATCTTTTTAGGATATTCTTTAAACAGTCGTGCATATCGGGTTCTGAACAACAGGACCGGTGTGATTCAAGAGTCAATAAATGTTGTGATTGACGATCTTTTGAACACACCTGTCCCTAGTTCAGATAATGATGAAGTTCTTATACTTGAAAAACAAGAAATTTCATCAAGTGAAACTAATCCAGAATTAAGGACTATTAAAGATCATCCAACTTCTTAAATACTTGGAAACCCTCTCACTGGTGTGCGCACTCGTAGACAATTAGAGGACATATGTAACTACGTATGCTTTACATCCCAGATTGAACCTGTTAACGTAAAAGAAGCACTTTCAGATGAAAACTAGATTCTTGCGATGCAAGAAGAACTTAATCAGTTTGTCAGAAATGATGTCTGACACCTTGTTCCTAGACCTAAAGATAAACATATTATTGGAACAAAATGGATTTTCAAAAACAAAACTGATGAACTTGGAAATATTATTCGAAATAAAGCAAGACTAGTTGTACAGGGGTATACACAAATTGAAGGTATTGACTATAATGAAACATTTGCTCCTGTAGCTCGTCTTAAATCAATCAGACTTTTTATCTCCATTGCATGTTTTAGGAAGATTAAAATTTACCAAATGGATGTAAAGAGTGCCTTTCTGAATGGTAATTTACATGAAGAGGAGTATGTTGAACAACCTACAGGGTTTGAAGATCCTAAATTTACCGATCATGTGTATCGCCTTCTAAGAAGGCTCTCTATGGTCCGAAACAAGCTCCCGTAGCATGGTACGAAAAACCGACTAAGTTTTTACCGAGTCATAATTTTCGGATGGGGTGTGTTGATAAGACGCTCTTTGTTAAGAAACATAACGATGATATTCTAATGGTTCAAATATATGTTGACGATATTATTTATGGATCAACCTGTACTAACATGATCACCGTTGAGTTTGCAGATTTGATGAAGTCTAAATTCAAATGAGTATGGTTGGAGAATTAAACTATTTTCTAGGGTTGCAAGTAAAACAACAACCCGATGGAATTTTTATCTCTCAAACCAAATATGCTCGTAGTTTAATTAAGAAATTTGGATTTGAGAAAGGTAAAATTTTGATACTCCTATGAGTACAACTTTGAGACTCTCAAAAGACTCTACAGTAATGATGTGGATCCTAAATTGTATCGTCGTTTGATTGGTAGTTTGCTTTATCCGATCGCTAGTAGACCGTATATTGCTTTGAGTGTTGGTATTTGTGCTCGTTATCAATCAAATCCTAAAGAATCTCACTTAACTAGCATTAAGCGGATTATGCGATATGTCGCAAGTTCTACTAAACCGGGTCTCTGGTATCCACATGAGACTAATGTTTAATTAGCCTGCACGCAGATGTCGACTGGTCAATTTGAAAACATTGATGATAGGAAATCAACCAGGTGGTTGTTTCTACATTAGAAATTGTCTTGTTTCTTGGTTTAGCAAGAAGCAAAGTTCTATATCGCTATCAATAAAGAGGTCAATACATTGTCTTTGAAATGCATGTACTCAACTTGTTTGGATGAAACGAATGTTAAGCGATTATGGAATTACTCAGATTCTATGATTTTATTTTGTGATAATTCCAAGGCAATAAATATCTCTAAAAATCCAGTTCAAGATTCACGCATTTCTAAGCATATTGACATTAGATTTCATTACATTCGTGAATTAGTGGAAGAAAAATTAATATATTTGGATTACATTCAACCGAGACTCAACTTGCATGACATTTTCACTAAACCGCTCGACAAAAGCATGTTTAATAAATTAAAGTTTGATCTCGGTATGTGCAATTTAAATTGAATTTGCATGATTTGGTGTATCATAATGTACATAAATTTGATGTTTTATTTGCTTAAATTTGAAAATTATTTAAAAAATTGCAAATTTTAAGTCGCATCGACTAGTCGTGAGTGTACACGACCGTTACCACGACTCGGATCGAAAGCACTTACACGACCAATGTGAAACTCGGGATTTCACTTTAATTTGAGGATTTTGACTCTTCTTCTTCATTTCTTTTTACCCTCCAACGGTTCTAGCTACACCCATTCGAACCCACCTTCATAGTACTTCAAGGTTAGTGGTTCTTTTGCATTTTTTTGTAGATTCTTGCTATTAGTGTTTCAAATCTCATTCTTGTGGAATCTATTTGGTCGTTCATTGCAAGTTTGGGGTTTTATCTTGAAAAATCTGTTCTATCTAAACCTCATTTCTTCTATCTTGCATCTTATTGTTTCCTTGAAATCCTTCTGTGAAAATGGATGCTAGAGGTAAAAAGAAAACTACTCGAGGTCCCTCTTCATCTAGATCAGCTTCTATTGTACAACGTCATCTTCGCTCTCCCGAAAATGATCCTTCTGATGCTCGGGATTTGCGTATGTGCAATATTAATCACATTGCTTCATTTGGTATCTCTCCTCTGTTGGAATCTGTGGGATGGGATAACATCTTACATTGGGGTGGAGCTGCATACCAGTCCATTACCCAATCCATGTTTGCATGTATCTGTGATTTTTCTCTTGAGGATTTTACTTTTAAAGTTGATACTCAAGAAGGATTGTTTTTAGTAGATCGACATTTGATTACTGACATTATGGAAATACCTGTCAATGATGAGAGCATTCCAATTCATATTTTACACTACAGTCTCTCAGAATCTGAACGAAAAATGCTTACTAGAGATTTATGTAATTTGGATGTTCATTGGACTCATAAAGGTCATGTACTTCCCTCAAGGTATTTGTTACCTGCATACATAGTACTTTATAGGATATTCATCTCAAATCTTTATCCACGTTCTGGTAATAAAACCGAACTCACTGCTTTCATGGTTCGTGTTTTGCATTCTGTAGTCTCTGGTGCAAAAATATGTCTACCGTCTTTAATTTGTCATTCCATTATTCTGTCTCGTCACCATCCTCGGATACACAAGTGATATACCCTTTGGTTATTTATTGACTATGTTTGGCAAATCATATGCTCGTGGCTATGCCTACTAGAGAAAACCCATCCATCATCTCCCTTTAATAATTCCAATCTTAACAAGATGAATTTAGAATTGGTCAAGGCCAAGTGGATGCCGGTAGCAGTGATGACAAGCGAAAAATGCTCAAGCTAGTGATCTTCCCGAAGACGTGAATATGGATGATTTATTTGAAGAACTTGAATCGACTCGGTGATGATCCTGATTTTCACTTTTCCGATTTTGATGAAAGATTGAATTCCCTTCAAGAGCAGGTGGCTCAAATTCGTGTTACCCAAGACACACAATTTTCATATTTACGCAAATATATGAGGCGGATTGCTAAGGGTTTACATAAAATTGATCCATCTAATCCTGCACCCTCTTCTGGTTCTGACTGAATTTTTAATGGGTCTGTAATATTTTTTTATTTAAACTTTACATGCTTACTGACTTTTTTAATTATGCACTATGTTCTCTTGAATCAACTCCTATTTTCATTATTATTGATGCTCTTCTTCCTTTGTCATTTTGTGACAAAAAGGGGAAGAAGTTTTGGTTTTGGAGGTTTTTGATTTATTTGAATTTGATCTTTATGATGTGCTCCTAATTACTCAGGGGGAGTTAAGCTTCTCAGGGGTAGGCTATTACTCAGGGGGAGTTAAGCTTCTCAGGGGTAGTTATGGGAGAATGATGCTAGTTATTACTTATCATATCTATATAACTGTGCATGCTTCTCTATTGTGGACATGTTGTGTTTGTACTTCTCTTATGTCTATTGGAAGTATTATTACTTGGGTGTTTTGTCACAAATTTGACAAAGGGGGAGATTGTAAGTGTTATGGTCTCATGCTTCTTGGGTTGTCAAATTTGTGATGTGTCAAAACATCTATCTGTGTCCTGTGCTTGTATGATGATTTATATGAATTCAAGACACTGCATAAATACTTCAAGAAGCTACAAGTTGAACTTTTTCAAGAAGCTACATATTGAAGTTCAAGAAGCTACATATTGAAGTTCAAGAAGCTACATGTTGAAGTCTCAAGAAGATACAATGTTGATGTTCAAGTCTTAAGAAACAACTCATGACTTCAAGACTAATAAGCAATGCATGAAGTAGTTGTTATGTTGATGAAGATCTCAAGTTTGAAGCTATAACAAGTTCAAGATCTCAAGCCTGATATGGTTCAAACAATCTACATTCGTTGAATGGTTGAAGTTCAATGTTCATACGACATGATTCAGGTTTGAATGACCTAAGGTTGACCCTTTAAGTAGGTCACTTTGGATACATAAATCAAATATTTATTTTACATAAGTTTGGTCTATTTTACGATCAGTCCTAGCTCTTGTTCGACCAGTCCTGGCATTGGTTCAACTAGTCCAAGAAATTCCACGACCAGTCCTAAGTTGTTAAAGATTTTTCGAAATTTTTGGTACACCCACGACCAGTCCTGGAGGTCCTTCGACCGGTCGTAGGTGTGGCTTTGACTCGTCCACGACCAGTCCTGGATTTACCACTCAAAGTCCAGCAACTTTATCTATGGTCCTACGACCAGTCGTAGGTATCTACGACCAGTCGTAGGTGACCCACGACCAGTCGTAGGGTACTCACGACCAGTCGGGGAACGACTTTCAAAGATCGCGCTTAATTTTTTAAAAATCTGTTAGAGCTACGACCAGTCCAAGGTTTCTAAGACCAGTCGTAGGAACGATTTTTGCTTCTATAAATTGAACACGAAATTCAGAGTTTTCACACTTAAACTCTATTCTATTCAAGAATTTTCAAGTGATCACTCTGAGATAAGTCTGTGTTTATTTTAAGCTACATTGTGCTTATTTAATATTCCTTTTTACTAGCTTATTTAATTTGATTTTGTTTCTATATTCCAATCTTATTTGAAAAGAGGAATTATCTTATTCCTTCTTCTTGGAATCAAAATCAAATATAGCTACGCCCAACGAGTTAAATCTAAAATCTATTAGAATTTAGAACCTTATGAATGTGAGTATTGGAAATTGAACTTTGACATTCAATCATCTACTCCGATTGGTTCTACCTTAAGTTCTAAGAAAAGGAGAAATCCGTGTATTTTACAATTTCTGTAAAATTTATTTACTTTTGGTTTTGTTTGAGGTTGCTTAAAAAATCTCATTGTACTTGGTTTTGTTTGAGGTTGAGCCGGAAAATCTCATTGTATTGGTTGTCCGAGGAAACCGTAAAACTCGAGAAAAGAGGGGTTTTTGAATTGTGTAAGCAAGTGAAAAAGACACAATTGTAAAGGTTTTTGGTGAACCTGTGAAAACCTATTTGATAGTGAACGCTAATATCCCCCGTGAGGATATTAGGAGTGGAGTAGCTTTGTCAGTGTGGTCATTGGAAAACAGCTGGTGTACACACAAAGTAACCACTATAACTCTTTGTCTTGTGGATTGAATGCTTGCTCAATTTTCATATCTTTTATCATTCGATTGTGTGGAATGTACAAGTGGATGTGAATGTTGTAATTATTTACATTTCAAGCAAGTGTGGGGATTGTTGTAATAATTTAGATCTATACTTCTGCATTTAATTTCAATTCTTTGCTATTTCATTTACTTATATTAAAATTGAGTCCTTGATCCAAAAGAGGTTCTAGAAATAAGGTTGTCCTACCATAAGCCCTTGTTTATTATGGTGTAAGGTTGTCCTTAGAACTGAATTTGTATCAATCTCTCAATACTTATTTATCAAGGTGATTTAAAATCTAGCATTGTGAATTGATTTATATTGTAAGGCTATTGGTTTAATTTATTTCCGCTAATTTTATTTCAAATTTGGCATAGTCCTATTCACCCCCCCCCCCCCCCTAGGACATATAGCTTGGCCTTTTCAATGTCCTTCATGCTTGAACCGGCCACAAGCATATCATCAACGTACAGAAGAATAATGATGTATGACGTATCAAACTTCTTCAAGTAACAACAGTGGTCTGTATGGCATCTCCTAAAGCCGTTTCCCGACATGAAACTGTGGAACTTCTTATACCACTGCCTTGGGGCCTGCTTCAGGCCATATAAACTCTTCTTCAGTCTGCACACCTTGTTCTCCTTTTCTTATGCCACGTATCGTGTTGGCTGATGCATATATATCTCTTCTTCAAGGACCCCATGAAGAAAGGCTGTCTTAAATCTAGCTACTCTAGATGTAAGTCCTCTGTAGCCACTATACTCAAGACCATGGGAATCGTAGGCATTTTCACCACAGGTGAAAATATTTCAGTGAAATCGATACCTGCCTTTTGTTGAAACCCTTTCACAATCAGTCTATCCTTGTACTGTTTCAAACCATCGTGCTCCTCCTTCAATCTGTAAAGTTACTTGTTATGAAGAGCTTTCTTACCCTTAGGTAGAGTGACTGGCTCCCATGTACGATTAGACTCAAGAGAGTCCATCTCTTCATCTATGGCCTGCTCCCAATTAACCCATGTATCTGACTATAATGCCTCTTCAAAATACTCTGGCTCACAATTATCTGTCAGCAGTAGATAATATAAGGAGGGTGAATATCGGACTGTGGGTCTTCTCTCCCGAGTAAACCTCCTCACAACCGGTGTATGTGGCTCTGCCTCATAATGCTCCTGTACATGATCATCCTGTGACGTTGTAACACCCGTGTCTGCTAACTCTTCCAACTCTACGAATTCCTTTTCTTCGATCTTATTTTCCTACACACTATCCTTATGCATTACTTTTTTATTGAAGACTACGTCCTTGCTTCTGATGATTTTCCTATTTTCTACATCCCAAAACCTGTAGCCAAAATCATGCTGCCCGTAGCCTATAAACGTGCACCTCTTGGACTTGCATCCAGCTTGTTTTTATGCTGTGCATTAATGTGAACATATGAAGTGCAACCGAACACTCTAAGATGTGCAAGATTCACTTCTTTCCCAGTCCACACTTCTTCTGGTAGCCCACCATCCCATGGTGCTGAGGGACTTCTATTGATGAGATATGCGGCGGTATTCACAGCATCTATCCAAAATATTTTGGGCAACCCTGCATGTAACCTCGTGCTCCTAACGCGCTCGAGGATGGTCCTGTTAATGCGCACAACCGCACCAATCTGCTGCGTCATCAAGGTCAAATATTGCATCTCAGACCCCGACTATTTCCTGATTTTACAAACATGATAACGCTTAACTTCATATTTTAATTGTATTTTTGTTACAGGATGAAATTAGGAGCGTTGATTGAAACTTGATGTGAAAAGCGTGGATTTGACGTTCCGAAGTCACCAAAGCACGCGATGGACTCCAGAAAACCAATAGTGAAGATTTTACACGCCTGAGATTTGAGGAAAACAAGCCAAAGGGGCCCGAAAAGGGTCCAGAATGCAAGATCACATGGTTCCCGTCATCCAATTGACTTGAAACTTCATACATGTGATGGGGGCCATAAATTAACCGTACATATTAAATTTCAGCCATTGAGGATCTCGGGAAGTGGTCTAATGGCGGATCAATTAATTCATTAAGTGGGGCCCGCTGGATATCTGGATATACATCAATTTTGGTCCTGACGGTGAAAATAATATGAGAAAAAGGATGGACGGTGCAGATTTCTCAAAAAAACATTACAGTGGGCCCTGTGTATGCAGTGTGTACACAGTGCATATGTACACTAGTCACAAGCGCACAGCCTGACCACCGGTCCACGAACCGGCGACCCGTGGCTCTTCGTCGAAAACGGCTCCTGCCGTTCCAGCGTCTGCGAAATCGACCCGCCGGTTCGCAGTTGTGGACCCCACCTATTGTCCAAATGGACAATTCAAGCCATTCATCCGCTTCCTGGGGTAGCCCTAACCATCACCTAGCTTTCCGTTTTAGTCCATATAGGTGTACACTCGTGAAACGTTAGCAAACGGAAGATGGACAGCGGAAGTAAAGATCAGGTGGGACACACCAAAACAGAAGAAAACCGGTCATTTTCGACCAGTTTTCCGTTCTTATCCTAGTGAATGGAGTGGATTTCTAGAATACCAAGTATGTGGACCCCACCATCACAACAGCGTCGTTTTCGCGTCCGCGTAGCGTCCGACCGCTATCCGTTTTTGCGGCGGATTGTGGGCCCCGTACGTCACCTGTACGGCCGATCCAAGCCGTCCATCGTGTAGAGGGCTTCGAGAGCTTCAAAACCATGCTGATATTTCACTCTCATGCGTACACGCATGCGTGATACAGAGGTCACAAACAGGCGGTCTTGTGACATTCAAAACTGATTTCGTTGTGATTTCTTCTCTGGGCTGCGTCAATGGACATTCAAAACCACCCATTCTTGACTGAAATTTCATCCTGAATCCAATGGGCGGGGTGGATTTTCCAGAAAACACTTCTGTGGGGCCCACCGATCATGGCTGTGAAAAATTGCACTTCGTGTCCTTCTACGACTCTGCCGCCGACTCCAGCCCTCCAACAGCTATAAAAGAGGAATTATGGATGTGGGAAATTCATGCAGAAAGGGGGAATTCGAGATCCAGAGCAAGAGAGAGAAGAAAGAGAAGGAAGAAGAGAAAGAGATCGATTGGTTTGGTGTTAATTTTTTATGAATTTTGTTTAATCTTTTTGATGAATTTTATGGGTCACTAATCTCTCAGCTAGGGCTGAGATGAAGCCCCTAATTTGATTAACTCTTGTATCGGTTGATTTACTTTGAATATTAATTAATTTGTTTCTTTCTCTAAGTGGGCTTGATTGGTTTAAATTCTATACTTCTCCATCTATGAACTTGACCAAAGTATATATATATGGATGTTGTCTGGATGCTTATTATAGGTGCTTGGGTCTGATTAAGAACAAGTTTCCTATAGAGAAAGAAACAGGGTGCTTTAATGAACTGTACATTCCATGTGCCCGACCAAGGACATGAGATGTGTTATTCATGGCATTGCTTAAAGGAATTAGACATTCTGTATGCCCGATTAAGGACACAGATTGTGCTTTCTCAAAATAAGTTAGATCAATCTAGATCAAAGTGAATCAACAGACAAAACAAGGGTTAGGATAATTAGGGGTGGATTCGAAAGTCCTAGTGCTCTCTCTCTGATTGAATTTTCTTCCCTGTTCTTAATTAATTTTTTTTCTTAAAATTGTGCTTAGTAGTTCATTCTATTATTTGTTAGATTAGTTAAGGAGAATCATAGATTTGAGTTGTGACGACCAGTCCTCGTGGGAATGATCTCGTAATACGTACCGTATCTACATCTGATTCGTATACTTGCGAGTTTAAAAATCATTTAAATCATGTTAGTTTAAAGAAAACAACACTGCGGTATACCTGAAATCATTTTTTGATGTTTGATTCCACTTGCTGTACAATACTCCTCAAACCTCTTGTCACAATACTCTCCCCCATTATCAGATCTGAGACATTTTACTGTTTTACCTATCTCAGTTTTTACCATAACTTTCTACTTCTTAAATACATCAAATACATCAGATTTGTGCTTTAAGAAATAAATCCACAGTTTTCTACTAGCATCATTAATAAAGGAAACAAAATAACGTGAGCAACCAAGAGATGATACCTATGCCGGTCCCCACACATCAGTGTGTACAAGCTCCAACAGATGCGTCTTTAGAGCACGTCCCGTCTTCTTGAAACTTGCCCTCTTTTGCTTGCCATACACACAGTCCTCACAGAATTTCAAATTAATATACTTCAACCCTGATAGTTTCCCTTTTGACAATAGCACTTTCATCCATTTCTCACTCATATGTCCCAACCTCTGATGCCATAAGTGCTCATTCACTCCAATTGATGCGACTGCGAGTGAACTATATGATCCTAAAGTCACGTACAAAGTACCTTCTTTCTTGCCTCGAGATATCACCAAGACACATTTTGTGATCTTCCAGGAATCACTGGTGAATGTCGTCACATAACCAGTATCGGCCAACTGCCCTACTGAAATCAGATTCCTTCTCAAACTCGGTACATGTCTGACATCCTTCAATTTTAATGTTATTTCGTCTTTCTGAATTATATGAATGTCTCCCTTTCCAACAATACTGCACTGCTCATTACCACCCAGGTAGACTCTCCCGAAGTCACCTGATACATAGCTACGCAGAACTTCCTTACATAAAGTGGCATGAAACGAAGCACCCGAGTCTATAACCCAAGACTCATTCCTCGCATCAAGAGATAAGATTAACGCCTCTGTGTCACTCTCCTCAGATAGATTCATTGTATCTTTCCCACCTTGAGAGCTTCCTTCTTATTTCTTAAGCGCCCTGCAATCACGTTTCATGTGCCCCTTCTTGCCGCAATGCCAACTCTCATCTTTATCTTTTGATCCCTTGGACTTCTTCCTTAACTTAGAACGCCCGTGTTTATTGTCTCCTTTGTTCAGCGATCTTCCTCTTCCTTCAATGTTTAGATCATTCCCTAAACCCCCTGAAACTCCTGATGCCTTTCTTTTAAATTCTTCGCTAAGAATTAGACCGATCACATCATCAAATTTCAGCTTTGTCGACCCTGAAGAATTGCTCACAGCAATCACTAAACCATCCCATCTGTCTGACAAATTGGATAAGATCAATAACGCTCTGAGCTCATCTTCAAAAATAATGCCAACGGATTCCAACTAGCTCGTGACTGTATTGAACTCGTTTAGATATTCAGCTACACTCCCACCATCTAACATCTTCATGTTGAATAGTTATTTCATAAGATGAATCTTGTTGGATGTTGAGGATTTTTCATACATGGTGGGTAGGGTTTCCATTAATTCTTTTATCATTTTTACCTTGGATATATTGAAGGCGACGCTCTTAGACAAAGAGAGTCGGATCGTTCTTAAAGCCTTCCTATCTAGTAAAAACCATTCATCATCTGTCATCTTTTATGGTTTCTTCTCTTTTCCTCCTAGAGGAATATAGAGGTCCTTCTGATACAGATAATCTTCCATCTACATCTTCCAGAAGGCAAAGTTTGAACCATCAAACTTCTCAATTATAGTTTTCTCATCTTCTACCATCGTTTCTAATAGAACTAAACCAATAGCTCTGATACCAGTTGTTACGCAGTACGCCAACAACGCAGTGAGCCTAGATCCAATCTCAGGCCTCACCCACAAACGATAAACAGGAAGAAATATAAACTAGAAACAGATCAAAGCAATCCAAAACAAACCACAAGACAAGATATACGTGAAAAAACCCTAATCTAGGGTAAAAAAAAACCACGGATGCAAACTTCTACTATGAAGAACGAAGATTACAAGGCAATATACTAACCTCTCCCTTAGAAGTACAGAGAAAATCCCTTGCCCACAGCTTAGAAATATTTCCCAATATTCACCTTAACCCTAGAATAGCCCTAGGGACCCCAATTTATAGTTTTAACAACTTCTCTTTCCGCATCCCAGTTGCGAAAGGACTTGCGACATGGAATCCATGAAACTACTTTCCGCATCCCAATTGTAAAAGGACTTGCGACACGAAATCTGCGAAACTCCTTTTCGCATCCTAGTTGCGAAAGGACTTGCGACATGAAATCCGCGCATGTGGTTCCACTTCTCAACAAGATAGACATCCATGCACATTTACTTAGAGCTCGAATTTGAAAATAGAGTTAAATGACTTTAAAACACGCAATCAAGTGCCTTTTCCTAGAGATTTAACATGGAAACTAGGTAGAATGCCTTTTGGATAGGAATTTAGGAAATTCTATTTATAACTTTAACATGAAAAAAGGAAGAATATGCATTTATTCTTAGAAAAAATAAATAAATGAAAAGCACTATCATCTCTTCCAAAAGGGCACATGGCTTAAAAAATACAAGGTGACTTACATTAAAGTCTACCCGGAAGATTGGACCCACAAGATTCGATGGTCTACTTGATTTGGAACATTTGCAAAAGTCGAAAATGAATGGCGCACATCCAATGATCTGCCGAATCACTATGGAAGCAGAGAAGTCTAGGGGCTTTATATTCAGTCATCAAATTGTGTTAGCAATTTTCAAGTATTATTCATCAATCTCTTCCATAAATAATTGATTTTGCTTAATTTATATTTGCGTTGCTTCATTTATATGCTTTCCTAGAGGCTCAACTTATAACTATTCACTCCCCAAGTATAGTAATAAACTTGATGAGACCGAGGTCGAATCCACAAGGAATGAAACTTATACGTAATCTGAAACTAAATAGATCTAGAATAAGATGAAATCTAAACCAAGTGAATAAGAGGGAATAATGGTGAAATAGTAATCTAGAACTTGTGAAATTCAAAGGTAGGAAACTAGGGATTCAGACGATCCACTTGTAGAGATCAGGGAGGTCTACGCTTGATTCATGAGCTCAACTGAACTTCAAGTCCCATCTTCATCAAGTTGGAAGATATAATACTAAAGCACAATTTGAACATCTTTTGATCTAGTTTTCAAGAGGAGAAAGATGTAGATTAGAATAGATTCCATCACAAAACCATGCCCATGAGACAAAGTAAACAACAGAAGTAAACCAATCCACAACCAATCTGAGAGATGTATGAATGTCCAACCATGTCCAAGGGGCGATGGTGAACAATAGAGCTTCCTAACTGCATAATCACAATAATGAAAGGAAATACTCAATTCATTGCAGATCTATTGTAATGTCAGTCACAACAAACCATTCAAAACTAAACACATTGCTTAAAATCAAACCAAGTCAATATCAGTTCAAACATGAATCAGAGCCATAGGATCATTCCCATCACGCCACAAGCTTCACCTCTTAGCCCTAGCTAAGAGGTTTAGCCTGACATGATTTGGCTAATCCTCTAAAAATTCAGAAAAATAAAAAAATAAAACAATTCTCTCTCTCTCTCCCTCATTGGAAACTTGAATCCTCTCTCTCCTTCTCCTCTTTCTCTTTATAGCTGTGAAGGTGGTGGAGAGGTCAGTTTGGAGAACCGACGTTACTGTTGGAGTCCGTGTGTGTAAAGAAACTGCAAGAAGCCATGCGTTGGATCACCATTTGACATAGAGAAGAGCAGCTGGGATACGGTCAGTCGTCTTGGGTGTGGTCTAAACCCCCTTTTCCATCATGTGAACGGTTTGGATCACGAATCCAATCGTGATTATGATCATGGAATGGCCCACAGTGGCACGTTGCGTTCGGTTTCTTGGGACTACGAAACAAATCCCATGCTTCTTACGTTGGCTGTCGATGGGGTCCACTCATTTAGGTGTCCGAGAAATCCACTCCATCCATTAATCTTGTTACGACATCTTAGCCCAGAAGCATAAATTCCAAGAGAATCTTTGCAGTGGACGCATAGTTCTTAAGGTTTTCTTCTACTGCACACGTGCTACTCTCCCTCTATCCGTGTACGCACACTTGTACATCCATATGTGGAGACTTCATGGTCCTTGTAAGGCCATTGCTCTGCTTCGAATGGACGATGTGAATCAGCCATCAAGATGCATCTTGATGGCCTATTGAGATCATCCGGATCTCCCTGTTGCGAACAGAGAAACAACAATTTTCATTTTTAAAGGAGATCGGGTCAAAGCTGGTTTGACCCGATTTGTAGTCTAGTGCATGTATTATGGCTCTTGTACACCTTGCACTCTCAACACAGGTGGGATCCATGGTGACGGTTCTTAATGATCTACTCCAACCATCTGCTTTGTCACCTCATAAAATGGGGTGAGACCAACTTTGAAGCATATATAGATCTCGAGTGGGCCCCAAATCACAGATTCATGAGATGTTCTATCCATTAGGCCACTTCCACAGGGATCCGAGGGTTGAAATTTGATGTGTACGGTTCATTTATGGTCCTCAGGCCACGTATAGAGTTTCAAGCTGAACAGATGGTGGGAACCCTATGATCTTGCATTCTAGACCAATTTTGAGCCACTTGAGATTCAGTTTCTCAATTTTCTTGGATCTCTGGCATGTAATTCCATTGATCTTGGTCCCCTGGAGTCCGTCCCTTGCCTTGGTGACTTTGGAACGTCAATTCCATGCATTCAACATCATTTTCAGTCTAAGCTTCCTAAATTCACCTTGCACCACAAACACGATTAAAATAAGGCATTAAACAATATCATGTTCGTAAAAGCAGGTAATAACTGGGGTCTGATATGCAATATTTGACCCTCAACAATAACTCCTTAAAAATCGCTCTGCCGTAAGGCATTACGATGCATGATGATTCCCAGTGGTTTAAGTTGCAAGTTATTATACAGAGTTGGTTGGATATATTTTATTTTTGTAAATGTTGTTAATAATTAGTTGGATGATGAATGATACTTTCTATTGAGAATGACAATAAACAACTTATTATTATTATTATTATTATTATTATTATTATTATTATTATTATATATAATCCTTAGAGGATTTATTTTTTAAGGGGACATGATATTCTTGCAGCCAATGGTAAGGTGCCCTAATATTATTTATTTGTTGCTAGTATTTAGTAGATATTACTAGGTTAATTTATCAAAAAAATTATTTCTTTAATTTAAATTTGTTCTGTTATTAGTTAGCTAGATGATGAATGTCAATTGTGATTGATTATCGAATTATATAACTATAGGACAATCAGTTACCCATTTGAGAATTTTTTTTGTAGCTAGCATATATAAAGTGTGCTTTTGAAGGTATATAAATTCTCAAATTGTCCCACATTTGGATAGTTCAAGGTTGGATATATTAGAATGCTTTCACTCCCTTGATTTAAATGAACATGCCTGGATATGTTATCTTTTGTAGAACAAACAATGAGCAAAGCTAATTGGGAGGATGCCTCTTTTCTATTGGATGGGTTGCTCAACTTGCACAACCGTGATCGAGGTTTGTTCTTTTAATGCTATTTCTCCTTTTTTATTTTTTACTTTTTAGAAATAATATCGGTGCTCTGTGCTTTAGGTTATTACATAATATGAATTATTTGGTCCTGAAATATAAATTGATTTCTTATCTTTTCTTAGCTTGCATAGGTTGGAAGACTATGTGTCAATGAAAAATTTTGAGAAGGATCTTAAGAAAAAAGATAAATTTCAAATATCTTGGGCTAAAATGCTATGATGTGGTATATGGGTTTCCACATGTTGATAAATATTCCTCTTACTTCTTGCGTGTGTGCCTTGTTATATATGTGCTACAAGTAGGATCTCCTAAGTAGATTTTGATTTCTTTAAAGTTTCTTTGATGATCATGGCCACATATTGTTGTATTATTTGTCTTGGGTTAGTGATGTAGAGTGGGTCGCGGACAATTTCATGGCCAAGATGGATCAGAAAAGGCCCGGTCGACGACAGAAGTGATCCGGACCGTCGGACCTTAGATCAGGCGTATCTCACAATCCGGAATGAGTTAGCTGACATAAAAATATGATTTTGGGGTAGAACGAGCTACTTTAGCCAACCAACCCTGCTACGCCGGGTTGTGACGCTCAGAATTATGAGAAACGCCTGATTTGACGGTCGTTTCCCTCTTTCAATTTCGTTTTTACTATAAATAGTAAGTTTTAGTTTGCTTATAACTCTTCATCCATCGGGCTTTAGGAGTTGCCCAACGTGAAAAGAGCTTAGAATAATTAGGAGAACGGTTTGGTGAAGCCAAATAGGACACTTACTATTTTTGGCCGAAAACCTTGCGCACTAGTAGACATCACGACTGTCTAAAAATAGTAAGTTTACTATTTATAGTAAGTCGCGGATTCTAGGAGTTCTAGTTGTAGTTTGATTCTGATTTCTTTCCCATTGCTTGGTACCCCTATTTAAAGGGTTGTGAACTCATTTTTATTATTCAATTAATCAGTTTTAAATTTTATTAGAATTTATTTCTATTTTCTGCTTTCTTTCCTCGTGGATACGAGAAGTCTCTGTGAGGAGTCCAGAGAAGCTCCGTGGATTCGGAGTATTTATCCTCATCACGTTCATCCCTGCGTCAATTGGTGTCAAAGCGAGGATTCCTCTCGGGTTGATGGCAAATAACGAAGGTATGAATCAGAATCCTGTGGACAGTGATCCAGGGATTCGTTATCTTTCGGAAAGAATGGAAGCTTTCCACCAGGAGAGTCAGTTGACCATGCAAGGGCTGCAGGAAACCCTCGACCGTCTTGCGGATGCGCTACTTCCGCCCCGAGCCCTAGTGGTGCTCCACCACCTATGGTTGCTCCACCACCCATGGTGGCTCCACCACCCATGGTTGCTGTACGACGCAACCCAGATTTTCGTAGAGCACTACCAGTGGCAAACCGTAGGGCTACACCAGATGATTCAAGTTCTAGCGACGAGGACCTTAATGAGGGTTTTATCCGACGACCAATCCATGGAGGCAATTACCTAGATCGTGCCGAAAGAGACTATTGATGTAAGGCTGAACTTCCTAGTTTTAATAGTTTATTACGTATAGAAGATTTCCTCGATTGGCTAGCCGAAGTAGAGAGATATTTTAATTATATGGACGTGCCAGATCATAAAAGGGTAAAATTGGTAGCGTTTAAGTTAAAATATGGTGCTTCTGCATGGTGGGAACAATTACAACTCTCACGAGCCCTCCAGTACAAGGCGCCCATCTCATCATGGCCATGGATAAGACGTCTTCTTCGATCACGATTTCTCTCCAGTGATTATGAGCAGATATTATTCTAGCAATACCAAAATTGCCGACAAGGAAACCTAACTGTCATAGATTACACTGGAGAATTCCAACGGTTGGCTACTTGAAACGATTTGTCAGAATCTGAATCACAGAAGGTAGCACGATTTATAGGTGGGTTGTGACCGACAATTCAGGACCGAGTTCAGATGTACTCAGTCGGGACCGTGGATGAAGCAGTTCAATTGGTGGGTAGGGCAGAAACACAACTTGCAAGAGTTCTCGGTCATCCCTATCCTTCAACTCGACCACCCATGACGGGTCCCACACAGGATCTAGTGCCGGCACGAGGAAAAGATCTAGTAGGAGAACGTCCTCAACCTCCTACAATCGCAAACCGTGATACGGGGAGCGGCTCATCCAGACCTCAACGTGCAGCACCCACAACAGCGGGTTCAAGTAGGATTCCAAATCCTTATGCTCGGCCAAGGTCGTACAATTGTTACCAGCTTGCGGCTGACCAAAGCCACTTATCAAATACTTGTCATCAACGTCCCGCAGCACACTTGACTATAAACGAAGGGGGCATTGAAGATGAGGCCACAGAAGAAGATCATGGCTATGACGAACATGAACAAACCACTGAAGAAATAGCAGGTGGCGATGAAATGATGGGCGAGGATCGTGGCGAATTTCTAGTTGTGAGGCGATTACTATATACCCCACGAAAGGAATTACATCCACAGCGACACAATATATTTCGTACTCGGTGCACTGTCAACGGAAAGGTCTATAATGTGATCATAGACAGTGGTAGTAGCGAGAACATTGTCTCAAGAGTGATGGTGGATAAGTTGCGGCTACCAACGATGAAACATCCTTCCCCGTACTCAATTGGCTGGATAAAAAAGGTGAATGAGACCAAGGTAACTGAACAATGTACTATCTCATTTTCAATTGGTAAAAATTATAAGGATCAGATACTTTATGACGTGGTCGACATGGAAGCTTGCCATATGCTACTCGGTCGACCCTGGCAGTCAGACCGTGATGCGACCCATCGGGGATGAGACAATGTCTACGTATTCGTCAAGGATAGTCGAAAAATAATCCTTGCCCCTATGGCACCAGAGAACCACCCTGAAGCTTCTAAAGTGGAGGGGAGTTCCCTCTTAACCATTCGGGATTTCATGGAGGAATCCAAGGAAACCGGCGAGGTGTACACCGTAGTGGTGAAGGGCGAGGAAGAAGAACCCTCAAACATCCATCCAAGTTTAAGACTGTTGCTAAACGAATTCAAAGAAGTCTGGCCTGAGGATTTACCTGATGGATTGTCCCCCATGAGGGACATCCAACATCACATAGACCTCGTCCTGGGCTAGCCTGCCCAACCGTCCTCATTATCAGATAAGTCCGAAGGAGTGCGAGATACTTCAGGGGCAAGTAGAAGAATTGATCCGTAAGGGTCTCTTAAGAGAGAGCATGAGTCCATGTGCCGTACCAGCATTATTAACGCCAAAAAAAGATGGGGGCTGGCGCATGTGTGTCGACAGCTGGGCAATCAACAAAATCACCATCAAATATCGGTTCCCAATACCACGGTTAGATGATATGCTCGATATGCTAGAAGGGGCCAAGGTGTTCTCTAAACTAGATCTGAGGAGCGGGTACCATCAGATTCGTATTCGACCCGGTGATGAGTGAAAAACGGCATTCAAGACTAATGAAGGGTTGTATGAGTGGCTGGTCATGCCTTTCTGCCTATCGAACGCACCAAGTACTTTTATGCGTTTGATGAATCAAGTGCTAAAACCTTTTACTAGCCGATTTGTGGTAGTATATTTTGATGACATATTGATATATAGCTAGGATGAGGCGGAGCATAGGAAACATCTTAGGCAGGTGCTACAGGTCCTACAAATTAACAAGTTGTACCTCAACTTGAAGAAGTGTAGTTTTTTAACTGACAGCCTGTTGTTCTTAGGGTTTATTGTAACGTCCACAGGCATTCATGTGGACGATGAAAAGGTGCGAGCTATTAGGGAATGGCCAATCCTGACGAACATTCATGAGGTGAGGAGTTTTCACTGGTTGACGACTTTCTATCGTCGATTTGTACGAGATTTTAGCACCATAGTCGCGCCTATAACAGATTGCATGAAAAAAGGACCGTTCCAGTGGACCGATAAAGCTGACAAGAGCTTTTATGAGATTAAGCATCGTTTGTCTACAACACCGGTCTTGGTGCTTCCTAATTTTGACGAATTGTTTGAAGTTGAGTGTGACGCTTCATATGTCGGAATTGTGGGAGTATTATCACAGGAAGGTAGGCCGGTAGCCTTCTACAGTGAGAAGCTCAGCAAAGCCCGAAAGAAATGGTCAACTTATGAGCTTGAGTTGTACGCAATTGTTCAGGCGCTGCGACATTGGCGGCATTATCTGATTCAAAGAGAGTTTGTTCTTTACACTGAACATCAAGCATTAAAGTTTATTAATAGTCAGACTAACGTGAATCGTGTACATGCTAGATGGGTTGCATTTTTACAGGAATTCACGTTCGTTCTGAAGCACAAGTCAGGGCAGCAGAACAAGGTGGCTGATGCACTTAGTCGTCGTGCATCACTACTTGTTACGATGTGCAACAAGGTGGTTGGCTTTGACTGTCTTAAGGAGCTGTATGCCGAGGATGAGGACTTCAAAGATTCTTGGGTGAAGTGCCAAGAAGGTCACCCCAATGACCTTCATATACAGGACGATTTTCTCTTCAAAGGGAATCCATTGTGCATCCCCCAAAGTTATCTAAGGGAGCAGATTATTCAGGAGCTACATGGAGGTGGCCTCGGTGGACACCTTGGGCGAGACAAGACGCGAGCTCTTGTGGAAGAGCAGTATTACTGGCCGTAATTAGTAAGTGATGTGGGAAAAGCCATATAACGTTGTCATGTTTGTCAGACCTCCAAGGGACAATCTCAGAATACGGGCCTCTACACCCCGTTACTTGTGCCTGACGGTCCTTGGGAGGATTTATCAATGGACTTCGTACTTGGTCTCCCACGAACACAATGCGGCATGGATTCGGTGTTCGTGGTGGTAGATCGTTTCTCCAAGATGACGCACTTTATCCCATGCAAGAAGACCCTCGATGCAACACATGTGGTGAATCTATTCTTTAGGGAGGTCGTACGGCTACACGGGGTCCCTAAGACCATTACTTCTGATCGTGACATAAAGTTCATTAGTCACTTTTGGCGGAATTTATAGACTCGATTCGATACACGACTTCAATTCAGCAATGCTTACCACCCACAGACTGATAGGCAGACCGAAGTTGTGAATCGCACGTTGGGAAACCTCCTTCACTGTATTTTAGGAGAAAAACCGAAGCAATGGGATTTGGCCTTGTCTCAAGCAGAGTTTGCGTTCAACAACATGGTGAACCGCTCGACAGGGAAATCACCGTTTCAGATTATCTATGGACGAGTGCCTCGCCACACGCTTGACTTGGTCCCTCTGCCCAAGAACCCAGGCACGAGCATTGCAGCAGAACATATGGCAGATAAAATCATGGACATCCATACGGAAGTGCAGACCAAGCTACAAGCCTCGAACGAGAAGTACAAGGAACAAGCGGACAAGCACCGGCGACAAAAAGTATTCGAGGTGAGCGACCGAGTTATGGTCCATCTGCGCAAAGAGAGATTTTCGACCAGGACGTACAACAAGTTGAAAAATAAGAAGATTGGACCCGTCCCAATCATTCGAAAGATCAATGACAACGCTTATGTTGTTGATCTTCCCGACGACATGACGATCTCACGGACTTTCAACGTCGCGGACCTGACCGAGTATCATGAACCAACGCATGATGAGAACTCGAGGAAGAGTTCTTTTTAAGTGGAGGGGACTGATGTAGAGTGGGTCGCGGACAGTTTCATGGCCAAGATGGATCAGAAAAGGCCCGGTCGACGACAGAAGTGATCCGGGCCGTCGGACCTTAGATCAGGCATATCTCACAATCCGGAATGAGTTAGCTGACGTAAAATATATGATTTTGGGGTAGAATGAGCTACTTTAACCAACCAACCCTGCTATGCCGGGTTGCGACGCTCGGAATTGCGAGAAACCCCTGATTTGATGGTCGTTTCCCTCTTTCAATTTCATTTTTACTATAAATAGTAAGTTTTAGTTTGCTTATAACTCTTCATCCATCGGGCTTTAGGAGTTGCGCCCAACATGAAAAGAGCTTAGAATAATTAGGAGAACGGTTTGGTGAAGCCAAATAGGACACTTACTATTTTTGGCCGAAAACCTTGCGCACTAGTGGACATCACGACCGTCTATAAATAGTAAGTTTACTACTTATAGTAAGTCGCGGATTCTAGGAGTTCTAGTTGTAGTTTGATTCTGATTTCTTTCCCATTGCTTGGTACCCCTATTTAAAGGGTTGTGAACTCGTTTTTATTAATCAATTAATCAGTTTCGAATTTTATTAGAATTTATTTCTATTTTCTGCTTTCTTTCCTCGTGGATTCGAGAAGTCTCTGTGACGAGTCCAGAGAAGCTCCGTGGATTCGGAGTATTTATCCTCATCACGTTCATCCCTACGTCAGTTAGTGTTGGAAACCAATCAATTTGTAAGTTGTGAACCATGAGATGTATCAGAGGAATCAGGAAGTTGAAGGTATGGATTCTCTATTGCCTTTCTTTTCAGTTTCCCTGTAGTTATGCATCATATTGTATGTCGCTCAAGAAAAGAAAAAAAAAACCAAAGAAAAAACATGAAAGGAAAGAAAGAAGAATGGAAGAAAAGAAAATAACAACTTAAGAAAGGTATCATAAAGTAGTATGTAGTAGCCTGCCACCAGTTAAGGCAGATGCAGTATGCAATATCCTGGCCATCAGTTAATATTCCTTTTGGGTTAGGAGAACCGACATCTACAAGGTATGGTATTTCATTGAACCCAAACAACTAAAGTTATGTGATAGTGGAATGGCGAAAAATGATTCATTTTTTCTATCCAATTATACTTGGGAGAAGGTTTAGATGATGATGATGATGATTAATTAATATAACTACACATTAATGGATAGGGTCCTCTTCTCCTTTACTTCTTCTTCCATTTCTTTTCTCTTCTTCTTCTTCTTCTTCTTCTTCTTTGATAACTTTGACCCCTTTGCATTTCACTATGTTTAATTAAATAAAGTATTAGATGATGTTCGATTCAAAAATTATATTGTCTCAGCAATCGTAATCTCTGATTAGTGGACAAATTTTTAGTGAATGCAAGGATTTTATCCTCATCTAACTAAAAACATTTTGGGCATTGATTTTCAATGTCTCAAAAAGAAAAATCAGGGCATCAAGGAGTGAGTCAACTCTACGACTTTGAAGGTTCTGAATCTTTCATCAATGTAATTCAAACTAAGAAATTGGAGTTCTCTTCTGTTTCTTTTCCCCCCTTTGCCATGAATTTTACCTATGTTTTGCACATGGTTTCTTTCATAGGTTGCTTCTTTGGGTTTAAATTTTGATCTAATTGCAATGACAAGTTCTTTTCTGAAGTGTCCAACTTATCTTTTGCGTCTTCCATGTTTCTCTTTGTGATTGATGAATTTTGGTTGAGGTTTTGCAAATGTGTTTTCTTTTGTGTTGGTTTAATTAAGGGCAACTAGAGGAGGCATGGATCGTTGGGCTTTTGATTGTGTATATGTTTGTAATTTATCTATAATGAGCTAATGATTAAGGTTTATCGCCTTTTTGTTTCTTTTTGTTTTTTTTTCTTTTCGATGGATATATACTTGACTTTTTTGTTGTAGTATATTATGGTTTTCTCCCATGAGAGTTGTGATCTCATTACCACCCTTACACAATATCTATCATATAGAGATTCAATCTTTTAATTTTGTGTAATGGGATGCTCTTTTGGGATTACTGAAACTTAGTGTGGATGTCGTTCGACGTACGAGTCATATTAGATCTTTATTTGTATCGGATCTTTATTTTTAAACTTGGTTCTTGTCGATAGTCAATGCATTAAGTTTCTATACCTATTGTGCTTGGATGTATTTTATCTTTCATCTTATTTCTTTATTATTTGTTCTAATTGAGTTTTTTCTTTCTTTCTTTCTTTCTTTTTTGTTTAGCTTTCCTAAGAGCAATGAGTTGTTTTTAAAGGAATCTATCATATTATGCATCAAAGCTAAGTCACCTTCTTTGCAGATATGCTAGATTGGGAAGATGCCTTCTAATCAACCTACATTTTTTAAAGAATAGAGATAAATATCCTAATCCCATTATGGATAATCCGTTATCTCAAAATCCAAGTAATTTTAATTTCTATATTTATACTTTCATATGAAATTGATGATAGGTTTGGATTTTTATTTGCCTCTATACCGATTTTCTCTCATGCTTTCTCCAGGATTTTCTGTGTTCATTGTGAGCTCATTACTTATGTAGATAGCATGTGGGGCCACTTCTTATACAATGCTTAATTGGAGAAAATGGTCGATCATAGTGCATTTTCTTTTATTTTCATTATGTTCTTATAATTTTATTTTTAATTTTTTAAAAATATAGCTCACCATTTTCCTGTCACTCATATTTTCATGGAAGGATATATTTCAGATAAGTTTTTATTTCAAATAAGTTTGGTTTATGATTAATTATAAGTAACTTTTTTACTTGAAAGTACATAATCAATTCAGTTAAAAGTACCTAATCATATGATCAAGCTTCCTATTTATTACAAATAAACAAATTTCCTATTTGGTACCTAATCTGTGCATACCAAACGAGTTGATCTAAGTATAAAAGGCATGGCGTAGATACATACAGTAAAAATAATATAAAATACAAATGTTGTCAAAGCATCCAACACTTATATTGTTAAAATATCAAATTTCTCTCTAAAATGATCTCATTTCTACTCACATTCAAATAGAAATTGTTAAAACTTAAGATTTATGAAGTGAGATGGATTGGAACATGTACATATGATTATCTTCATTAGTTAATTTAATATTTATAGATAATTTTTTTTGTTATTTGAAATGTAATTAATTTCTTTTTACTATTTTATTTTGCAGGTTGTAAGAAGGGATGAATGAGAGTTGGATCAATGGATATTTTTAAAAAATATATATTTGGAGTCATTCAACTTATTATTGTAAATATTATTTTAATATTCATTTTTAACTATGTTGTGCAACATTTTTTTAATTTCAAATATATAGAAAAAAATATAGATTTTAATCAAATATAAATAACCGAATGCATTAAAAAAATATTTTTACCAGTGATCTATACCGGTGCTTCGACAGACTATTATAGCGTTTTGGTAGACCTTTGGTGGTAGTTCAACATACATTTAGTAGCGCTTACAAGACTTTTTCAAGCACTTGTCAGGATTTTTTCGGCACTTAGGAAGACCTTTAATGGTGCTTTTTCAGGCTATAGTGGCAGTTAGAAGAAGCGTCAGTAAAGGTTGCTGACCGCTAGTAAAGGTCCAACTATAGCGATGGTTAGCAAATCTGCCGAGTAAGCCTGATGGGCGTCGGGAAATGAATTAGCGACGCTTCCTTTTTTAGTGCATATCTAGCCACCGACAAAGGCTTTGCCGACAATTTTTGGAACCTATACTATCAGTTTTGGCCACCGGCAAATGTATATTTTCTTATAATAAATCAAGAATGTAAACCTGAGAGCTATTACTAAATACATTGCACACCCACCGAAGCTTAAGGGCCCCATGCTATAATTGTAAAATTGATTATTCCCATCATGTTCTAATCCTCGGTTCTATAAACTAGAGAAAAAATCAGTGAGATCCATAGCTCAGAAAAGGCCATACCACAAGGAACAATGGAGATAGGATACAAATCATAGGTTAGTGGAGGAGGCATCAGGTATTTTTCTAAACTCTTCACAACCGAAAACCCCACATCCCCCCACCCTCGAACCTGCTCCATTATATCCCTGATCTAATAACCAATTAAATGAATTCAATGTTAATGCGACCTCTAACCTTCGAGGAGGTCAAAGTTGTAGCTTTTTCCATCCCTTACCAATATTCAAGTTTTCCACATATATCTTGTCTTGTGGTTTATTTTGGATTGCTTTGATCTGGCGCACACTGGCCTAGATGGCTTCTCAGGAGGTTTCTTCACATCATGTTGGGATATTATCAAGAACGATATCCATCTAGCAGCTATTAATTTTTTCAGGGAGGCCAAATCCCTAGATCTTTCCATTGTATCTTGATCTTCCTCAATCCTAAGAAACCAAATGTAGCTAGCTTCGCAGACTTCAGGCCTATTAGCCTTTACAACTGTGTCCAAAAGATTTTCTCTAAGATCGTTGCATCTAGACTGTCCAATCTCCTTCCAACAATCATATCCAATGAACAGAGTGCCTTCACCAAGGATAAATCCATTGCAAAAAGTATATCAATAGCCTCAAAGAAGGCCTTCGACATAGATAGGAAAACCGTTGGGGGCAACATCATCTTCAAGCTGGAAATAGAGAATGTCTACGTTAGGATGGAATGGAGTTTCATTTGGAAGGTTCTTCTATCCTTCGGTTTCAGCCCAGAGTGGATTCGTTTACCTCAACAATGTTGGGAGGCTTAGTGGTTTTCTATAATCATTAACGGAAGACCTTACGGCTTCTTTCGATCATTGAGAGGCCTTCGCCAAGGAGATCCCCTTTCCCCAACTATATTCATTAATGCAGCGGAGGTTTTAAGTAGAGGTCTTAAATGTCTTTTCCAATATGGGGCCTGCCTTCCTTACAAACTTCCCAGGGACAACACTACTATAACCCACTTGTCATTCGCTGATGATACGATTATCTTTCTTAATGGCAGGATATCTTTGATTCATGCCTTGCTATCCTTCATTTAATCCTACGAGAGAGGATCGAGCCAGAAAGTCAATGAAGATGCTACATCCTCCGAAAAAAGGCCCCAATTGGGAGGACGAGACATATTTCTCATCTCACTAGCTTCCAATAATCCACTTTTCCCCTCACTTACCTGGGAGTTTAGCTAGTCAAAGGAAAAGTCCGATACCAGCATCTTCTGCCTCTCATCCATAAGATTGAGAAACAGATAGTGGGATGGAAGCCAAACTTCTTAACCAGGCTGCAAAATTGGTGCTTATTAAACATGGATTGAGTAGCATCCCTATACATATCCCTTCAGCCCTCTACATCCCAAAAAGAGGCTACTAACAGATTGAAAAGATGCTAGCTAATTCTTTCTTTTGGGGAAACTTAGAAACTGGCAACCGTTGGCACTAGGTTAGATGGAGCAAATTATGCTATCCAACAAGCGAGGGTGGGCTAGGCATCAAAAGACTGGTGGATGTTATGTAAGCCTTCCATTGTAAGATTACATGGAGGCTTTTGGAAGGAAAATCTCTATGGGCCAAGCTATTCCATGCGAAGTACTTCGACAAATTCATCAACGGCAGAAACCAGGCCAACATTGGAGGTTCGAGCATATGAATACAATTTAGAGGCACACTCATTTTCTGCATTCTCAATTCGAGATGGTTGATTGGCGAAGGTAATGTTAAATTCTGGTTTCATAATTGGACTGGTAACGGGCCACTGATTGGAGCTGGTCACTTTCCCCCCCCCCCCTTTATGAGACGGATCTTTGGAAAGATTTCCCTCGAAAGACCCGAGGGGTCACAAGGGAGAGAATTTGAACTGCATTTAGCTTCCCCTCTTTGGCCCTTCCAAAGACTCTTTAGTCAAGGACTTTTGGAGCCCCTTAGGTGGGTGAAACCTTTCATCAGTAGAATCCATGCTCCCTGCTTCCTCTACCCAATTAATCAAAGATAGTGGCATCTCTCTTTTTAATAGACAAGACAAACTAATCTGGAACCTTTCGTGGTCTGGGAAGTTCACCTCCAAATCTGCTTGGAATGACATCTGACCCTCCCGTCCCGATCAACCCTAGACCTACTGGGCTTAGAACAAATTCCTTTCTCCGAAAATTAGCATTTTCCTGTGGAAAATGATGCATAGAGCGATCCCGGTTGATGCTGTAGTCTAGAATATTAGCATTAGCCTGGCATCTAAATGCGAATGTTGCAAGCACCCCCGTCCAAGACATGTAGAAACGGCCACGGGCAGCCAACAGACCCAGCTAGCCCCTTTCCCATCCTCCCGCACCCAGGCCAATATCTCTAAATCTATCCCTATTCCTCTAGCTCTCTCTGAGGCACAAATTGTAAACCCCATCCATCTACACTAAATTTCCCCAGCTCCCTCTCATTACCTCAGCCACCACAATAACTCCATCTTCGCCTCCCTCTCATTTAACCCTCCCACATCCACCCTTCACGGTAACACGCCCGATGGCCCAAGTCCAGCAATACAGGATGACACCTCTCAACAATACTCCCCCTCCTATCTTCATCAACCGCACCCTAATTAACCTAAAACCCCCTCAACCTTCTCTCGATATCCCACACCTCCTAGTCCATCATCTTTCCAATACCCAACCCACCAATCAACCAATCCCACCCTCCTTCCACTACGTAAAAGACCTCGACCACCTTCTTAGCAATGGTCTAGTAGTGTCCCAAGTGTGGAGTTTCTTTGCCCAACTCCCTAAGGTCCATTTTATTCAGGAACAATCTATTTCCAACTGGATTCAACCGTGGACAATGGCCGCCAGAAAATCTTCCTCTTGGAAGCTCCTATGTGGCCTCACTCCCCCTCTCATTATCTAGGAGCTATAGCTTGGTAGAAATGCTGCCAAATTCGACAATCGTTCTTTTATAGCAACCTCAATTATTGTCAACATTACAAAGTGGATCAAAGATCTAATATCTCAACTGCCTCAGCTACACATCTTCTCAGATCAAGGGATGCATCTTGGGTGAGCTCTGGGATATACACTCTCCTCCTATCATAGACAGGACTCATATTATCACTTGGTGCAAACCCCCATTTGGATGAGTCAAGTTGAATGTGGACGGTTCAGCTAGGGGCAACCCGGGGGGGTATTTGCAGAGATCACGATCACCTTGGCAACTTCATCTTTGCCTTCTACAATAGATATGGCCCAGTCTCTAACACAGTCGCAGAGGCCCATGCATTGTTCATGGCTTGATCCATTGCAGAGATAGAGGACTGTCTCAGATTATGGTAGAGATGGATTCCCGAGTGATTTTCGATGCGGTGACCAATCCCAACAAATCTATCAGCTGGAGCATATGGTACCATTTGGGAATAATTCAACAACTTACCCAGGCCCTCAACATCCGTTTTTGCTTCACATACAGGGAGGGTAACTCTGTAGCCGATGGATTCGGTAAATTGGCAAGCGGGGGTGCCCCGAACATACTCTTTCTTATTCCGAATGACAGAGGTTCCATGCTCCTTGATAGATCAAACCTTGGCTAGATCTGACTATTCAAACCCAAAACAGGGGTAGGCTAACCCTGTTTTATGCAGATGTCTCCCATCTTCTCACGCTACGGACGGTCTCTGCCATTTTTCCTGCCTCATTCTCCTTGACTGTGTCCGTCTCCTTCAATTTTGGGAGGCTTTCCTCAGTTCTGGATGGAGGCTTTAGCCAGTTAGCTCTTTCAGCAGCTGATTTCAGCGTCTGCTTCTTTCTCTTCCTCTGTTTTTTTCCATCTTTCCACATGATAGGTGTGGCCTGTCTCTCTTTGGGGCCCGCCCGAATCTCCAACACGTGTACATTTTCCTTGATCAATATATAATTGGTGAATCCCACCCTTTAAAAATTAAAATTTTTTATTATTTAAAAAAAAGACGTTAGTTGAGGAGGCCACCATGGTCCATATATGTCACCAGTCCAGTTAACCAGGTGTAACTCACCAGTATGAAGTGAAAATATCAAAATTAGCATGATTCAAATATTAGGTAGGCAAACAGTATGAACATAGACGCTAAAGGAGTCGTTTTACTGACATGGGTGTGTACTAACAAGCTAACCCAAAAAAAAAAAAAAAGAGGAGTCGTTTTACTGACATGGGTGTGTACTAACAAGCTAACCTAAAAAAAAAAAAAAGAGGAGTCGTTTCAGATTGATCCCATAGGTGTGCCCCATTGGCTTGGCTATGGGCATGATTTTTTTTTATTTTTTATTTTTGGTATGGTTCAAAATCAGATGAGCCACACCTACGAACTTCGATGATATTAGAGCAGTTTTACATTGTTCCCATTGGTGTGTCTCATTGGGTTGGTTATCAGCATGATCTTCTGCAAATATGGCTCAAATGATGGTTCTCACTTGGTGAAAGGAGTGGGTTTACATATAAAACAGGTGGGCCTCACAGAACTTGGGTATTTTACGGATGTGTTTTAGGATATTCCGCTTCCTACAAATTCAGAAAATCACTCTCCCAAAATTACTCTCCTCTTTAGAAGTTGGACAATTTCATGGAATCTAGAGTGGTATACCAAAACATGCCAGCTTATGCACTCTAATATAGATCAGGATTATGTGAGATTTGAATCAGGCTGATTTTTGTATTTTCACTTTATTCTGATGAATTGCACCTAATTAACAGATCTAACAAAAGATATACGCCAAGGTGAGCTCACAAGGAAACCTATGGTTGGCATCCCGTTCCATTGTTCCTTGTGGTGTGGTCCACCTCAGTTGAGGATCTTGTTTCTTATTCTTCTTCTTCTTCTTCTTCTTCTTCTTCTTATTATTATTATTATTATTATTATTATTATTATTCTCCTCTAAGTAATATAAGGACACAACCAAATAGACTAACTAGATTTTGCATTTATATAGAATGGTGTGCTCCTGAACCTTGGGTAAGACAGTTGTGGTAGAGGATTTGTACGACTGGAAATAGCTTTTGCGGTAAAATTAACGTTACACTTGAAAATTAACAAGGATGATAACAAAAGTATACAAATGTGTCTTTTGGCAATTAAAAAAAAAAAAAAAAAAACCATTAACCCGGGTAAATGAATTTATTTTGGTAAATTTTCCTAAACATATTTGATCTACCTGACCTGAAACTAAGGTCTTAAGAGCCAGAGAGTACCCACAGCGAGTACCCAAAGCTAATTGTATCTAGGGCTGTCAACGGGCCAAGTCAGTGGTTGGCTTCGGCCCAAATTTTGAACTTTTTGGGCTGTGCCTGACTGTCCGGCCCTATTCACAATTTGATTTTTTAAGGCCTGAGACCAGCCCATTGACAGCCCTAATTGGATCTGGGTCAGGCTCCTTAAAGGAGAACAGTACGTGGCAAGAACCAAACACGATTACTCAGAGCAGTGGAGCTCTAACACCAGGGGCCGTTGACAGCCCTAAAAATTTGTAAGATCTTGATCATATCGTCCTCCCATATGGCAATAAGGTACACCTACTCAGACCATCCAAATTGTGGGTCCCAATGTGGACAAAGCATATCTCTTAAGTGATTAGACGATCATAACCATCCAATTATAGCTATCGAAAGGGCCGTTGAAATGAATGGTCCAAACTCAATGAGTAAAACCGGATGGTTAATACCAGGGAATTTTACTGGAAAAAACCTACATTCCGGTTCCTACAAACAAGTTGTTTAAACAGCTACCCCATTGATCCGTAAAACTATCATTCCACCTCCTTTCATCATGGTCGGTATGCGAGCAAATGGATCAGTGAATTCCGTGGACCCCATTATAATGTTTATCTAAAATCTATCTCGACCATTAACTGCATCACCCTATCTTAAGCTAAGGCCTCAAAAATTAACTCCATCTCTGATTTAGTTGAATCACATGATTCGAATAGCGTACAGGCAATGCTAACCTTCCTAATTTTTTCGTTAGTGCTGCCCAAGTGATTCAGGTGGGTACACCAAAGAAAACAGTTGAAATCCACTCTCACCCTTGATTTTGTAGTGCCCACTATGTTGATAGTATGAAATCCACTCTAACTATTAGATGCCACATAAAAATCTACGCGTGGTGCCAAAAAATCAGGCCATCCATGACTTAAGTGGGCCATACCAAGGAAATAGTTTGTAGAACGATCATTACCTTGTACATTATTTCCGATCATTTTGTCCACCTGAATCATGGATGGGGTGAGTTTTGGGTCCTTGGCCTAACACACGGTGACACAACTAGTGGTTGGGTTGGATTTTACATAACTAGCACGATGGAGCCTATTTGCTTACAAGCCCGCCCAATTTTACGTTTAAAAAAACAAAAGCCCGCTCGGGGAGGTAATGGAATGAGAATTATATTGATTAATGAGGGAGAATTTTGAAAAAAAACTTTAAAAAAAATATAGGAATATAAATTTCATATTGATTCGGTAGTCTTTTATAAAATTCCCTTAATATATACTACCTCGACATTTTTTTTTGTTGAAATACCAAAGACCGAAGTGCCTTACTACAATGTCATATATATGTACTTTTGAAGAGTATCAACCTAATGCAAACCTAACATTGAGCGAGGTCATTCAAGTTGTTTAAAATAATTGGGCCAACAGAAAATAGATCGACTCTGTTTGGCATCCAAATGACCCCAAGTATGGAAAGAATACTGATACCGATCATATCTGACCATGTCTCTCAACAAAGGATATCGTTGAAAGACTTGCCATTCGGACGGAATGGTACGTAAGACTCACCTAACTTGGGGCTGAATCTGGCCGACTCTCCCAAACCGGGTGAGTCACGAGGTGACTCGCAGCATGGAACCAGATCGGGTCCTATGATGAAGTCCGATTAGACTCATACCAGCTGCATTAGACTTATCCCAGTCTTTAAACAATGAGAATTTATTAGAAAGCACTACAAGAAAACTGGCCTTTCCCGGCGGTCAAAACCGCCAGCAAAGGCCTAGAAAACTGCCGGTAAATGATTTGTCCGCGGTCAGCAAACAGCCGGTAAAGCCTCGGTCAGTAAAGGCTTTACCGGCGGTCAAGACCTTTACTGACGATTGTGTTGGACGCCGCTAAATCGACAGTTTTTGCTACACTACCAGAAAATTGGTCAAAAGTTACGGATAAAATCCGTAGCTAAGCCCCACAGTACGGCCGTAGACATAAAGCAAATCTTTCTCATTGAAAAATAAAAATAAAAATAAAATGTGAAATTGAAGACAAAAATTTGGCAGAAATGTACAAGAAACACAGATTGCAAAATAAAAATAATGAATTCACTTACCGAAGGAGTAAAGCCATTAAGAATTTCGAATATATGATGTCAAACCACCTGGATAGCTTGAATTAAGCTGAGTTACCTATAGAAAAGAGCTACTTAACATTAATAAGCAGATATGTGAAGAGTACTAACAATCTTGCTGACAGGTACAAAGCAATGTAGGTTTCCAGAGACCCATCAAAATCAGTTTGGTCTTCTACCAAAAATTTGTGGTCAGCAAGACTTCCAAAGATAAATTTCAAAATAATCATAATAATAACAAAAATAAATGTTTGAGTGAGGAAAATGGAAGGTTAAAAGTTGAAACTGATGTTAAACCTTTACTGCTTGGACTTGGAAATCAACAGAGACCATTTAATAATTCCAGGATATAGCAGCCGAGTTGTAAAAATATACTGAGAATGCATGGAATACAAGGTTCTTGTACTCGTAAGAACCAAAATAATTATAACAAAAAAAAAAAGTGCCACGAAAATTAATGAACCTGATCAAAGAAACTTTTCTTTTCTTCATCATCAATACCTTGTTCAGGCCAATGTACAAAAAGATGACTGTCCCTCTGCCAACAACATTTTTACAAGCTCAATCTGGCAATCAACAATCAAGATAATGAAGGCAATGAGAATGATATCAAAGTAGATGATGGTTTAATGGAAAGCCAATATTGAGGGTTATTCTAATTACAGCAAGTCTCTGTCATTTGAGAGGATTTCTGCATATTATTGATGTTCTCAATGAAGCAAGTGGTGTTTAGTTCTGTTGTGACATGGTGTTTGGTTTAAAACTAACTGCCTTTTATCTCTACATATAAGACTGTTGATTTAGAGAGACTATGGGACCATTGAAACTCCATTAGTTTAAAGGTTTTTGTCTTCCCTATGTTGTTGAAGATCTACTAGGTTCAGTATATATTTCATAGGCCAAAGGAAGAAAGAAAGAAAAGAAAGGAAACAAATTACTGCCATCCGAAATAACACTACCATGAACATCAACATTAAGAGTCTAAAGAATATATATATATATATATATATATATATATATATATATATATATATATATATATATATCACCTAGCACTAATGAGCACCTTTGCACACATATGTGCACAAAATAATCCAAGTGATGCCGCACCGCTTGAAATACCATAGGCCCAATTTTCACTGATACAAAACTCGATGGGCCATGGCAAAAGGAAACAGCTTTCCTTCCTTGATTTGCATTTCTCTTTGTTATGGCTCACCGAGTCATGTATCAGTGAAAATTAGGCCTATAGCATTTCAAGGTGCAAGATCACTTGGACCGTTCGTATTTTGTGCACATGACATGTGTGCAAAGGTGCTCATTGGTGCTCACGTGAAAAGGTGCTTGCAGTGACCATCTCCCTATATATATATATATATATATATATATATATATATATATATATATATATATATATATATATATATATAATGTTGTGTTGCACGAGTTGAGTTGAATTTTTTGTTCAAGGTGTTGCTGAATTTTTACTTTTTTTCTCAAGTTTTAACCAAGGTGTGATTGGATCTAGTTTTTCCAGTGTCTTGGTAAATGGGTCTAGTCAAGTTGACTCACCAAATGAGTTGATTTCTTCTGAGTTTTAAAATTATTGTTTTGGCCATTTGAGCCCATTTCTTGTTATATAGAGACATGTCTAGAAGCAGCAGAGAGAATCATGAGAGTGAGTGGAATTCTCATGGCATGCTTGGAAATTGGAAACCCAAGTTTGGTTAGTGAGGTTTGGTTGAAATGGAAATATGATGTGAAAATCTTCAGCATCAAGGTAATCCTACAAGCATATATTGTATAAAAAACAACCTGGGTCCTTCAGTCTTCCAAACTCCAGTTGGGCCACAGAATGGCATTGCTGCAATGGGTCTATCAGGGTCCTTCAGCCCAATGCGGGAGAGATGGCATTGACGGCATCATCTTGGCCAATCACACGTTTCCTAAGCTGCACAAAACAAGATGGATTGGAGGGTTTTCCTTTGATGTGATGATTTTTGTTGTTTGGATAACACAAAACAGGATGGATTGGACTCTGCGTTTCCATAACTTAGATTCTTGACACTAGAAACAAGGTGAGTATTGTAAGAAGAAGCAAACATGACAAACCCAGTGATCACAATCTGGCCTTGATAGACCATCTTAAAGTCACCATTGAAAACTTGGCTGGATCATCATCCACCGCCACAAGTAACTAGTGAGAATTCGATATAAAGATAACATGAAGTGGGCCACCATTCATTCATCAATCTCACCGTTTGTTCCAATATACCTGAAAAGTGTTGAGAAAAGAGATGAGTCCTTGAGAGGAGATTGAGCAAGATCTCATTGTTGAATTAGCTCTTTTATTTCTTTCTACATCTACACAACAAAAGGTCAAGTCATCTATGTTTAGGCCATAGAATCATTGGCTCTCTAAATGCCAAACAATTTTGAATCCAATAATAAAAAATTGGATTTGGGTTTTGAATTTCTGCAGTTGAGGCCATAGGAATTTAAAAACCCAAAATGAAAGTTACTGTTTTCTAACATTGGAGAGCCAAATTCAAAGAAACAAAACAACCAAATGCCATTCCACCTAATGTGCATTTAGAAGGACCGAATCACATCAATGGAGTTTCCTAGAAATTTAGTCTTTAACTTGGATGTCACGTCTGTAAGACCCGTATCCTATCCCGTACTGTTCTGTCAACTCCCGCGATCATTTCCATCGAATTCCGGCAACCTGCGACGTATAATCAACGTTGCGATCGACCCTAAGTCGTATCCTGTAGAATTGAATCAGTTTAATCCGAGACCTGTATCATTGCGACCGCACCATCACCGCGGTTCCAACGCCGCGACTCGCGCACCGATTCGATACCCAAGCCAGAAGATGTGGGCCGACGTTTATTTCGAGGAAAACGCCATGAATTTGCAATCCCAAGAGAATCTCTACACCATATCCCATCAATCAATCAATCACATCAATCAATCAATCACTTTATGTCAAGTACACATCACCTTTCACCCCATCCCCAAGCAACCACCAAGTCAACTCTTTCTCACCCTCTCTCTTACACACCCATACCTAGTCAAGTACAACATCACCTCACCCATCACTCACATCCATCACTCTCTCTCCTTACATCCCATCTCTCCCTTTCTTTCTCAATACTTTTTCAAAGCAACACCAAGAAAGAAAAAAAAATGTGCACGTCCAAACCATCCCAAGTGAGAGAAAAAGTGATTTTTTGGTGGCCCACCTTCCCATCCCAAAGAACCTTCATCCTAGTCATCCATCTCTCATCATCCTCCATCAAAGTGGAGCACAAGGAGACCGGCTTTCCAACGGACCAAGAAGATCGAACGGTGGGTGTTTTCCCTAGGCCTAGACTTCACTTTTATGATGAAGGGCCAAGTGAGGCCTACCAATTGATGGTATGGATCCCACTTGGGACCCTAGGTGTGGCCGATGGCCCACCTTAATCCTCATAATCATTCCATGATGGGGCCATTCTCCATGGACCATCATGATGTTCATTTTTTCTTGCATGCATAGGGTCATCTAGACCGTCTATTTTAGTGGAGAAGGGATCTCCACCGTTAGATTTTAATTTAATGGGCTCATATGTAATGGGACCCACTCGATGTATGATTGGATGTTTGAAACGGAGGGCATATAGTGTCGGGGTCCCTCCATCACACGTGTCCCACTCTCCTTCTCCCTCTCTCTCACTCTCTTTTTTATTTTTCTTTCCATGAGATGTTAATATGATTGTGTGGCCCACCCGGATAGACCTCACCATGAGGCATGATTTTTATATAAGCCTTTTATAGGCAGGGCCCATTTACATATGTGTTGAATCCGCACCCTCCACCATTTAGTGGCCCACCTGAGAAGGGCCCACCTTATGAGGTGACATGCCAAACCGTCCACTGTCAGGGACGCTGGACGTGTGGTAAAAACACAAATACTAGCTTGGTTGCAAGCTTTTGGGCGAGCCACGTGTGTAGGCCCCACCTTGACTTATGAATTTAATCCAAGCCGTCCACCATTTTTCCTAAACCATTTTAGGCGTTGAACTAAAATGGGAAGTCAATCCGACTTTTGGGCGGGCCATACCCTTGAAAACTTTAAATGCACCTAAAGTTCTTCTACATACCGAAAAATGCCCAATATTAGACTTGATGGATTTGTTTTGGGCCATGGGAACCAAAGGTCGAGGTGGATTCGGCTGAAGTGGTCCCCACGTATGAAAAACCTTGGAAAAAGGGTTTTTTTTTTAAAAAAAATAAATAAATAACACAGCAACGAGCTGCTGCTGTCTCTGACAGAGAGGACGCCTGGGCGTCTTGGAGTGAACAAGCAGGCCCCACGGCTCCAGCTATGGGCCCCACCATGATGTTTTTGTTACCATCCAAACCGTCCATGAGGTGGACCACCCCCCTGAGGTGGGTCCCCTCCGAATTTCAGGCCAATCCAACGCTCAGGTGGCCCACATCATGGGAAATAGTGTGAAATGAACTCTACCATTGAAACCCTTCCTGGCCCCAAAGAAGTTTCGGATCAAGATGAAATTTGTTTTTCCTTTTCACCCAAGTATGTGGGACCTTATGAACGGGTTGGATGAAAAATAAGCCATTATGGTGGGCCCCACTTGGGACTCAAGGATGTATGTGTTACATGCCATACCGTCCACGGTCGGTGGAACCCACCAAATGCATGTGTTTCATCACGCTGTCCAGCCATTTTGCTGGTTTGCTGGACGACTAGTGGACCCCACCATGATGTGTGTTTCGTACACTCACACCGTCCATTTTGAGGGCCCTTAGGGCAGTGGGCCACCCTCCGAATTTCAGCCGTATACGTGGCTCAGGTGGCCCACATCATAAGAAAAAAATGGTGATTGAAGGGTTGCCATTGAAACTTTTTTTTTTGGGTTCACACTTTTTTTTGGGTTCACAGAGTTTTGGATCAGTTATGAAATTTGCTTTTCCTCAGCCTCCAGGTCTGCGTAACCATAACAGCAGATTGGATGGAAATTTTATATTATGGTGGGCCCCACGTGGAATCCACCTTGAAGTAGATTTGCTGGTGCATCTCACACCAGCCATATATGGCTGGTGAATTGACGTCACCAAGCTCTGTAGCCTCCACGAGGCATGTGTTTTATTCACCACCGTCCACAGCGTGGGACGGTGGAAACCACCATGATTTATGTGTTTTATCCACACCGTCCACACCTGGATGGTGGACCCACCCATGATGCAGGTGTTGCATCCAAACCGTCCACCATTTGGCAAGCCTGTCTTAAGGCTTGAGGCTAAAAATGTGACAAATCTATAGTTTAAGTGGACCCCACCTTGGTGTATATATAAGGCCCAAGTGATTAGGCCCACCTTGCCATAATTATGGCCCATTGTTGAGGCTCACCTTGAGGTGTATGAAGCCGTTGTTGAGGCCCATTTTGATATATCCTAGGGCCCATGGGTTGAGGCCCATTGTGATGTATTAGGGCCCATGGGTTGAGGCCCATTGTGATGTTTTCAAAGGCCCATGGGACATGGCCCATTGCAATGTACGTAAGGCCCATTGATGCGGCCCACTTGATTTATGAAAGGTCCATATGAGGCAGCCCATTTGATGTATTTGAGAACTTTGGGTCGAGGCCCAATGAAATATATATAGGTCCATTGCAATGTGTGATTTCCCATGGTTTGTGTAATGATATTTATGGCAGACTGTGCCTTAGGAACAATGTTGGTTTGACGTCCACATTGTAAGTACAATGTTGGTTAAATGTCCGCATTGTGACTCTCCCTAGGGCCCATTGATAGGGCCATACTTGTTGTGTGTAAGCCGTCTATGCCCATCTGCGTTGTAAAGATAGTTCATTACTTTATAACATACTTAGTATAATCTCATCATTCATGTGCATACGCATCATATGTATGCTTGATATGAGGAATGTTTAGTTATAACATGAGCCGTTGGGCTGAGACATTACGGGACTCATATGAGACGAAGTGCCCGACATGAGCGCATGGTACGCGCGAGATTGCTGCATGTCTGTACGATGTGATTCATGCATCTCGCATACATGTTACTTGATCATTGTACGCCCTAGCGACATCAGGGCCGTGGCCTCTACAGGCATATCGTGGATGGCCAGACGGGACACTGGAAATGTTTGGTTCTAGCATACGGGCGCCATAGATGTCCCTGGGTGAAAATCTCTAAACCTCCATGGCCAGGAGATGACTCCAACGTCGAGACCGAGTGGATATATGAGCGCACGAGGGCCGAATACCAAGAGGCCGCGTCTCCCACTGTATCGTGGTCGGTTGGGTAGGGTTGTGACCTTATCCGCCTGAGTGAGGGGGCAATATCTAGGTTGAATTTGACCAGCTTAAGGAATAGGTCCGCTATCGACGAGTCGGGCCCGATATTAGCAGGCGGATAGTGAGGTCTCTTTCACTTACCCAGTTATGCGCTCGGATAGGAGCGGCAAGCTGGCGTAGAGTGTAATAGACCCCAGTGATTTCGTCAGAGAGCAACCGTACTGAGATGTGGACTTATTGAGCAGGAATCGCATATCCATTCATTCATTCATTCACTATCCACTCGGGCTGGTGGTGCGTAACTATTTGTTACGTGTACCTTCGCATGGCCATGATTTCAGTTGGGCGCGCGACTAACCTGAGATCAGGAGTTTACCATATTATGTCTGACTATCCAAATTTAGGTATGGGACTGGTTTGGATAGAAGTCCCTTGTGATGGACCCTATAGCCTGTGATACTTTGTACTATCATCCCGACTTCACATTCCAGCATAGTCATTTCATTCGCACCGCATATTACATTGCATCCGCAGTACTTAGCATTTTGGGTTACTATGTTTTTGTACTTATATGGCTTAGATGAGGTTGATGTTATTCATGGCTAGTCAGGATTTGCATATTGCATTGCATCCTTAGCATCCGTTATTGTCTTGTTATGTTTTGCATCGCATAGCCTTGGTATGGCTGATAGCATTCATGGACTTACTGAAAAGGCTAAGCTATATGTCCTAGAGGGGGGGTGAATAGGACTATGCCAAATTTAAAATAAAATCAACGGAAATAAAGTAAACCAATAGCCTTACAATATAAATCAATTCACAATGCTAAATTATCAATCACCTTGATAAATAAGTATTGAGAGATTGATACAAATTCAGTTCTAAGGACAACCTTACACTATAATAAACAAGGGCTTATGGTAGGACAACCTTATTTCTAGAACCTCTTTTGGATCAAAGACTCAATTTTAATATAAGTAAATGAAATAGCAAGGAATTGAAATTAAATGCAGAAGTATAGATCTAAATTATTACAACAATCCCCACACTTGCTTGAAATGTAAAAAGTTACAACATACACATCCACTTGTACATTCCACACAATCGAATGATAAAAGATATGAAAATTAAGCGAACATTCAATCCACAAGACAGAGTTATAGTGGTTCGCCTGTGTGTACACCAACTGTTTTCCAACAGCCACACAGAATGCTACTCCACTCCTAATATCCTCACACAGGGGATATTAGCGTTCACTATCAAATAAGTTTTCACAGGTTCACCAAAAACCTTTACAATTGTGTCTTTTTCACTTGGGCATACACAATTCAAAAACCCCTCTTTTCTGAGTTTTCTGGTTTTCCTCAGACAACCAAAACAATGAGATTTTTCTGGCTCAACCTCAAACAAAACCAGAAGTAAATAAATTTTACAGAATTGTAAAATACCTGGATTTCTCCTTTTCTTAGCAGCCCGGTAGAACCAATCGGAGTAGATGATTGAATGTCAAAGTTCAATTTCCAATACTCTCATTCATAAGGTTCTAGATTCTAATAGATTTTAGATTTAACTCGTTGGGCGTAGCTATATTTGATTTTGATTCCAAGAAGAAGGAATAAGCTAATTCCTCTTTTCAAATAAGATTGGAATATAGAAACAAAATCAAATTAAATAAGCTAGCAAAAAGGAATATTAAATAAGCACAATGTAGCTTAAAATAAACACAGACTTATCTCAGAGTGATCACTTGAAAATTCTTGAATTGAATCGAGTTGAAGTGTGAAAAACTCTGAATTTCGTGTTCAATTTATAGAAGCAAAAATCGTTCCTACGACTGGTCTTAGAAACCTTGGACTGGTCGTAGCTCTAACAGATTTTTGAAAAAATTAAGCGCGATCTTTAAAAGTCGTTCCACGACTGGTCGTGAGTACCCTACGACTGGTCGTGGGTCACCTACGACTGGTCGTATATCCCTACGACTGGTCGTAGGACCAAGGATAACATTGCTGGACTTTGAGTCGTAGATCCAGGACTGGTCGTGGACGAGTCGAAGCCACACCTACGACCGGTCGAAGGACCTCCAGGACTGGTCGTGGGCGTACCAAAAATTTCGAAAAATCTTCAACAACTTAGGACTGGTCGTGGAATTTCTTGGACTAGTCGAACCAATGCTAGGACTGGTCGAACAAGAGCTAGGACTGGTCGTAGAATAGACCAAACTTATATAAAATAAACATTTGATTTATGTATCCAAAATGACCTACTTAAAGGGTCAACCTAAGGTCATTCAAACCTGAATCATGTCGTATGGACATTGAACTTCAACCATTCAACGAATGTAGATTGTTTGAACCATATCAGGCTTGAGATCTTGAACTTGTTGTAGCTTCAAAGTTGAGATCTTCATCAGCATAACAACTACTTCATGCATTGCTTATTAGTCTTGAAGTCATGAGTTGTTTCTTAAGACTTGAACATCAACATTGTAGCTTCTTGAGACTTCAACATGTAGCTTCTTGAAAAGTTCAACTTGTAGCTTCTTGAAGTATTTATGCAGTGTCTTGAATTCATATAAATCATCATACAAGCACAGGACATAGATAGATGTCTTGACACATCACAAATTTGACAACCAAAGAAGCATGAGACACTTACAATCTCCCCCTTTGTCAAATTTGTGACAAAATATCCAAGTAATAATAATACTTCAAATAGACATAAGAGAAGTACAAACAGGTTCACAATAGAGAAGCATGCATAGCATCATTCTCCCATAACTACCCCTGAGAAGCTTAACTCCCCCTGAGTAATAGCCTGAGTAATAGGAGGACAACTTCTCCCCCTTTTTGACACAAAAGGACAAAGGAAGAAGAGCATCAATACTAAAGAAAATAGGAGTTAATTCAAGAAAACATAGTGCATAATCCAAAAAGTCAGTAAGCATGTAAAGTTAAAAAAAATATTACAGACCCATTAAAAAATCAGTCAGAACCAGAAGAGGGTGCAGGATTAGATGGAACAGATTTTTCAAGATACAACCCCAAACTTGCAATGAATGACCAAATAGATTCTACAAGAATGAGATTTGAACCACTAATAACAAGAATCTACAAAGAAAATGCAAAAGAACCACTAACCTTGAAGTACTATGAAGGTGGGTTCGACCGGTCGTAGCTAGAACCGTTGGAGAGAAAAAGAAATGAAGAAGAAGAGTCAAAATTCCCAAATTAAAGTGAAATCCCGTGTTTCACGACTGGTCGTGTAAGTGCTCGACTGGTCGTGTCACGACCGGTCGTGTACACTCACGACTGGTCGAGTACGACATAAAATTTACAATTTTTTAAAATAATTTTCAAATTTAAGCAAATAAAATATCAAATTTATGTACATTATGATACACCAAATCACGCAAATTCAATTTAAATTGCACATACCGAGATCAAATTTTAATTTATTAAACCTGCTTTTGTCGAGCGGTTTAGTGAAAATGTCCGCAAGTTGAGTCTCGGTTGGAATGTAATCTAAATATATTAATTTTTCTTCCACTAATTCACGAATGTAATGAAATCTAATGTCAATATGCTTAGTACGTGAATGCTGAACTGGATTTTTTGAGATATTTATTGCACTGGAATTATCACAAAATAAAATCATAGAATCCTGAGTAATTCCATAATCGCTTAACATTCGTTTCATCCAAACAAGTTGAGTACATGCATTTCAAAGAAGAATGTATTCATTCAAATTTCACCGTTGATAGTGATATAGAACTTTGCTTCTTGCTAAACCAACACACAAGACAATTTCCAATGTAGAAACAACCACCACTGGTTGATTTCCTATCATCAATGTTTCCACCAATCAAGATCTGCGTGCATTCATAATTGAACATTAGTCTCATGTGGATACCAGAGACCCGGTTTAGTAGAACTTGCGACATATCGCATAATCCACTAACAAAGGTTAAGTGAGATTCTTTAGGATTTGATTGATAACGAGCACAAATACCAACACTCAAAGCAATATCGGTCTACTAGCGATCGATAAAGCAAACTACCAATCAAACTACGATACAATTTAGGATCCACATCATTACATGCAGAGTCTTTTGAGAGTCTCAAAGTTGTACTCATAGGAGTATCAAAATTTTTACCTTTCTCAAATCCAAATTTCATAATTAAATTTGGTTTGAGAGATAAAAATTCCATCAGGTTGTTGTTTTACTTGCAACCCTAGAAAATAGTTTAATTCTCCAACCATGCTCATTTCAATTTAGACTTCATCAAATCTAAACTCAACAATTATGTTAGTACAGGTTGATCCATAAATAATATCGTCAACATATATTTGAACCATTAGAATATCATCGTTATATTTCTTAACAAAGAGTGTCTTATCAACACACCCCATCTGAAAATTATGACTCAGTAAAAACTTAGTCAGTTTTTCGTACCATGCTACTGGGAGCTTGTTTCGACCATAGAGAGCCTTCTTAAGACGATACACATGATCAGAAATTTAGGATCTTCAAACCCTGTAGGTTGTTCAACATATACCTCTTCATGTAAATCACCATTCAGAAAGGCACTCTTTACATCCATTTGGTAAATTTTAATCTTCCTAAAACATGCAATGGAGATAAAAAGTCTGATTGATTCAAGACGAGCTACAGGAGCAAATGTTTTATTATAGTCAATACCTTCAATTTGTGTATATCCCTGTACAACTAGTCTTGCTTTATTTCGAATAATATTTCCTTGCTTTATTTCGAATAATATTTCCAAGTTCATCAGATTTGTTTTTGAAAATCCATTTTGTTCCAATAATATGTTTATCTTTAGGTCTAGAAACAAGGTGCCAGACATCATTTCTGACAAACTGATTAAGTTCTTCTTACATCGCAAGAATCCAGTTTTCATCCAAAAGTGCTTCTTTTACATGAACCGGTTCAATCTGGGATGTAAAGCATACGTAGTTACATATGTCCTCTAATTGTCTACGAGTGCGCACACCAGTGAGAGGGTTTCCAAGTATTTGAGAAGTTGGATGATCTTTAACATCCTTAATTACTCGGATTAGTTTCACTTGATGAAATTTCTTGTTTTTCAAGTATAAGAACTTCATCATTATCTCAACTAGGGACAGTGTATTCAAAAGATCGTCAATCACAACATTTATTGACTCTTGAATTACACCGGTCTGTTGTTCAACCCGATATGCACGACTGTTGTTTAAAGAATATCCTAAAAAGATCCCTTCATCACTTTTAGTGTCGAACTTTCCCAAATTTTCACGGTCCACGCAAAATATAGCACTTCTTGCCAAAAATTCGAAAGTATTTGACAGAAGGCTTTTTCTCAAACCACATTTCATAAGTCGTTTTATTATTAGATTTACAAATATAAACACGATTAATAATGTAGCAGGCTGTATTCACTGCTTCAGCCCAGAGATTCCTAGGGAGCTTCATGCTATTTAACATAACATTTCCCATTTCTTGAAGCACTCTATTCTTCCTCTCGACAATTCCATTTTGTTGAGGAGTTTTAGGTGCAGAGAATTCATGCGATATTCCTTGATCGCTACAAAATTTCTCAAAACCGCTATTTTCGAACTCGGATCCATGATCACTACGGATCTTGCTGACTTGAGAACATTTTTCGGTTTGAATCCGTTTTATAATCTTTTTCACTTCATCAAGGGTTTCTGATTTATCTCTCAAGAATGAAACCCAAGTGTATCTTGTGTAATCATCTACAATAACTAAGATGTACTTTTTGCCACCTCGACTTTCCGTTCTTGTTGGTCCTATAAGATCCATGTGGAGAAGCTCGAGTGGTCTTGTGGTGAAATTGGAGTTCACTTTTTTGTGAGAGCTCCTAGTTTGTTTACCATACTGGCATTCACCACAAATTTTGTCTACTTTTTGCATCTTAGGTAGTCCTCTAATTAGTTCACTTTTGCTCAATCTGTATAAATTTCAGTAGTGTACATGTCCAAGGCGTTTATGCCATAATTCTGTCTCATCGGTATGGACCATGTAGCACGTTTGTTCAGATGAGCTACCATTGCTTACTATATAGCAGTTTTGAAGTTCTGCGACAAGTTAATATTACAGAACCTTTTTCATTTATAATTTCACAACCTTGATTATAAAATTTAACATTATGGTTGTTATCGCATATTTGAGATATGCTCAACAGGTTGTGTTTTAAACCCTCAACATATAAAACATTTTTAAATAAGGGAAGGTTATAGAGTTGAACCGTACCTTTGCCTATTATCTTGCAGTTGGTACCATCACCAAATGTGACTGACCCATCAGTCATATCTTTAAGATCGGTGAATAGAGCTTTGTCGCCTGTCATATGTCTGGAGCATCCACTGTCTAGGTACCATTTTGAATGGCTTGTAGCTTTGAAAGCAGTGTGAGCAACCAAACAGGCAACCTTAGGAACCCATTTCAAGATCTTGTTTTGGGTTTAGGAAAATAATTGGTCTTCTTTTGTTTATAGTTATAAGAGTGACCTACTGAGTTAGATTTTAATAGCTCCTTAAGTAAATCAACAATTTTTTCAGCTAGTGGGTTTCGAATCTGATTTTTGAAATTTATATAGCTGCTTTTGTGTTTTTGAAAAGTTTTTGTATTTTTTAGAAAAAACTTGACTAGTACCTTTTCCTTTTGAGTTAGAAGTCTCTCCTTTCACAAAATTGGAAGGAGTATTCTTCTGTTTAGGAGATGTGTTTTTATCAAAGCCCAACCCGGATCGATCACCACATTTTCCTGATCCGGATAATAATTTTTCTAATTTTGGATCACCTTGGGCATATCTCCATGTGTCCTTCAAACTCAGAAGAGAAGATACTTCATTTTTAAGTTTCTCATTTTCAGATTTCAAATTTTCAATTAGGGAGGTTTTGAATTCTAGATCACACTTTGATTTTTCAAAACAATCTGAAATTTGAGATTTTTCTAAAACAAGGGTTTCAAAACATTCTTTAAGTTTAAAAAACTTTTCTTTTTGAAGTTTAAGTTTGATGACAATTTTACAACTTTCCTTATATAAGGCATTGTAAGCATCTTGAAGATCTTCATCATTTTCATGATCACTATCCAAATTTTCTTCACTTGTTGAATCATCGTGATCGGAAAAGGTAAACTTAGCTAGAGTCATAAGGGCCTTAAGTTCACCTTTGCCCAGACTCGGTTCAATTTTCTCGATTCGAAGAGGCTTGAGAATCAGACGATTCATCCCAAGTAGCCAACATACCCTTCCTTTTGGATCTGTCCTTTTTATGACATTTGTTTGCTAAATGCCCATATTCTTGACAGTTGTAGCATTGACTATCTTTCAATGATTTCCAAGTTTTAGACTTAGGTTTAGAACGTTTCTTTTCATTTGCCTTTTGAAAGTCGACTCTTTTCTTACTTTTGAAAATCTTATAAAACTTTTTCGCCAAAAGGGCCATATCATCTTCAGACTTTTCTGAATCTGAATTTTCTTGAGTAATACTTTTAGATGACTTCAAAGCAATAGATTTACCTTTAGGAGCTTTAAAACTTAATTCATAGGTTTGCAAAGAACCAACTAATTCTTCTACCTTCATATTATCCGTATCACGAAGTTCCTGGATTGCGGTTACCTTAGAATTGAACCGTTCAGGAAGAGAGCGTAGTATTTTTGCACACACTTTACTTTCTGGGATCTTATCGCCAAGACCCCACATTGAGTTAACAATGTCATTCAATCTAGTGAAAAAGTCCATAAACATTTCATTTTCCTCCATATGAATTTCTTCAAATTTAGTTGTGAGGAGTTGGACTTTAGATTTCTTGACAATTGATGTACCTTCGTGTGTCATTTCTAAAATATCCCAGGCTTGCTTTGCAGTATCACAGGATATGATTCTTTTGAACTCATCCGGTGATAGTGCGCAAGTGATTGCATTTAGTGCTTTAGCATTAGCACTACTCTCATTTTTCTGAAGTGTGGTCCATTGGTAATACGGTGTAATTTTCATAGATTTTGAACCATCAACACCAGTTACTTCCATGGTAGGAGGATTCCATTCAGTCACTGTGGCTTGCCACACACTTTCATCCATTGATTTGAGGAAGATCCTCATTCTGGCTTTCCAATAGGCATAGTTGGAACCAACAAAGGGTGGAGGCCTAGTAACTGAAAGGATATCAAAATTTGACATCTTTTTAAATAGCTTAGATCGTTAGCTCAGGAAATAAATCCAAATAAAAAGCAACAGAAATGAGCTATTGAGCTATTAGGCTTTGATACCACTTGAAAAGGCCAAGCTATATGTCCTAGAGGGGGGGGGGGGTGAATAGGACTATGCCAAATTTAAAATAAAATCAGCGGAAATAAAGTAAACCAATAGCCTTATAATATAAATCAATTCACAATGCTAAATTATCAATCACCTTGATAAATAAGTATTGAGAGATTGATACAAATTCAGTTCTAAGGACAACCTTACACCATAATAAACAAGGGCTTATGGTAGGACAACCTTATTTCTAGAACCTCTTTTGGATCAAGGACTCAATTTTAATATAAGTAAATGAAATAGCAAGGAATTGAAATTAAATGCAGAAGTATAGATCTAAATTATTACAACAATCCCCACACTTCCTTGAAATGTAAAAAGTTACAACATTCACATCCACTTGTACATTCCACACAATCGAATGATAAAAGATATGAAAATTAAGCAAACATTCAATCCATAAGACAAAGAGTTATAGTGGTTCGCCTGTGTGTCGAACCAACTGTTTTCCAACAGCCACACAGAATGCTACTCCACTCCTAATATCCTCACACAGGGGATATTAGCGTTCACTATCAAATAGGTTTTCACAGGTTCACCAAAAACCTTTACAATTGTGTCTTTTTCACTTGGGCTTACACAATTCAAAAACCCCTCTTTTACGAGTTTTTGGTTTTCCTCGAGACAACCAAAACAATGAGATTTTTCGCTCAACCTCAAACAAAACCGAGTAAATAAATTTTACGAATTGTAAAATACCGGATTTCTCCTTTTCTTAGCAGCCGGTAGAACCAATCGGAGTAGATGATTGAATGTCAAAGTTCAATTTCCAATACTCTCATATTCATAATAAGGTTCTAGATTCTAATAGATTTTAGATTTAACTCGTTGGGCGTAGCTATATTTGATTTTGATTCCAAGAAGAAGGAATAAGCTAATTCCTCTTTTCAAATAAGATTGGAATATAGAAACAAAATCAAATTAAATAAGCTAGCAAAAAGAATATTAAATAAGCACAATGTAGCTTAAAATAAACACAGACTTATCTCAGAGTGATCACTTGAAAATTCTTGAATTGAATCGAGTTGAAGTGTGAAAAACTCTGAATTTCGTGTTCAATTTATAGAAGCAAAAATTGTTCCTACGACTGGTCTTAGAAACCTTGGACTGGTCGTAGCTCTAACAGATTTTTGAAAAAATTAAGCGCAATCTTTAAAAGTCGTTCCACGACTGGTCGTGAGTACCCTACGACTGGTCGTGGGTCACCTACGACTGGTCGTATATCCCTACGACTGGTCGTAGGACCAAGGATAACATTGCTGGACTTTGAGTCGTAGATCCAGGACTGGTCGTGGACGAGTCGAAGCCACACCTACGACCGGTCGAAGGACCTCCAGGACTGGTCGTGGGCGTACCAAAATTTCAAAAAATCTTCAACAACTTAGGACTGGTCGTGGAATTTCTTGGACTAGTCGAACCAATGCTAGGACTGGTCGAACAAGAGCTAAGACTGGTCGTAGAATAGACCAAACTTATGTAAAATAAACATTTGATTTATGTATCCAAAATGACCTACTTAAAGGGTCAACCTAAGGTCATTCAAACCTGAATCATGTCGTATGGACATTGAACTTCAACCATGCAACGAATGTAGATTGTTTGAACCATATCAGGCTTGAGATCTTGAACTTGTTGTAGCTTCAAACTTGAGATCTTCATCAGCATAACAACTACTTCATGCATTGCTTATTAGTCTTGAAGTCATGAGTTGTTTCTTAAGACTTGAACATCAACATTGTAGCTTCTTGAGACTTCAACATGTAGCTTCTTGAAAAGTTCAACTTGTAGCTTCTTGAAGTATTTATGCAGTGTCTTGAATTCATATAAATCATCATACAAGCACAGGACATAGATAGATGTCTTGACACATCACAAATTTGACAACCAAAGAAGCATGAGACACTTACACTTACCAGTATACTTCTGCTTACTCTGATGTCATATGTTTCATGATCTTATTAGTATTTCTGTTTATCCCGATGATGTATGATTTATGTGCTTTATTGATACTTAGCACTTACCTTACACATACTTCCACCACCCTCTAAGCTTTTGTAAGCTTATGCACGATAGATGCATGCAGGTGGCATTAGGTTGCAGCAGCGTTAAGCTTGGAGCATGCAGCTGTCCTCTAGAGCTTTGCTTTCGATATATGTATTCCCCTTTCAGTAGTGTATTCAAATGATTATATTAGTGGATATGTGATGATGATGTTGCCTTTATGATTTGGGTATACTTGTGGTTATGCTTCATTAAAAAAAATCATACTGAAAATCCTCCTTGTAGGATCCCAGGATCGGAATCTGGTGTATGGGCGCTGGAAGCCGAGAATGGGGTACTACGGATGCTATCGGCACCGAATTCGGCGATCGAGAATTTTGTGAGCCCATTTTTCGAGTTTGGGGCGTGACAACGTCATAGGTAAAATGATCATTTTTTGCACGCCCCGCGCTCATTGGAGGATGATGACTCGCCTGACATTTGGAAGCATGATAAAAGAAAGGAACTAAGCATCGCAGAACAACACCATGGAAATGACAATGAAAAAGCAACCACAACAAATAATGTTAACATGGTTTAGTAACTAACGGGTGGGTCGGTGGGAGAGGTGGTGGGTGTATGCATGAATGTGTTAAAAAAAAACCAGCTGACAATGTTCTTGTGAAATATCAGCAGCCAAAAGATGAGAAATCAAAATCAGAGTAAACTTATGAACAGTTCACCTGCTCCGCAAGGAATGTAATGCCACCATGATTAACCATTTCATAAGTCTCACCAAGGATGGGATTGAAGGGCTTTCAGGTTTGTTAATAGGCATAGTAAACAGATATTGCCCATGATGCTGCAGATAATAGCCAATATTCCATTACACCAGATAATACATGCATAAAACTCATAAGCACCAAAGTAGAGAAGACCACTTACTAGCACAGACAATCTGCATGTAGGGATCCTCACATTCATCAGCCAGGTCTAACAAGTGGGAGTACTCCAGCATTTGTGAGGATAATGTAATTTATAATGCTCAATATATGATAAGCAAGGTTGAAGACATTGCACAAAATTGACAAGCATCATGTTTAAAGTGCAAATAGCACAGACCTCTACCACTTTCTGAATCATTGTCATGGGATCAAATATAAGAACTGGAAGTTTCACCATTGATATAACATCTGAACCTATATATTTCTGCATCATCTTCCAATAACTATCTCGGTCCTGCAAGAGACGCAAAGAAGATTCGAAAAAAAAAAAAGTGAAAAGACATTCATCAAAAAAGAAAGAGAAAAATGAAAGAGCAAACAGATCAATGTCATGGTCATGAAAATTATGAGCAGCAATTATAAAAAGAAATGTGCATCAAACTTGTGTTCCACAACAAGTATATTTAAAATTAATAAAAACAAAATTAAAATTAAAATTATATATATATATATACATGCACACAAACAATATTCCTAATGCCATCAACATCATAGCCTTGTATCAACTATTTGGCATGGTTAAAGAACATTGTTACAATAAATCCAAATAGCTAGGACAGGGCATGATAAACATGGGTAGTGCAACCTGATGTAGAGGATTGTTCATTGATATGAGATGAACCTATGACCCCTCTAGTTGATTACCAGATATCACCTGTAAACCCCCTCTGTTTCACTTTCACCAAGCACACAAGAAAACTTCTCCAAAGAAAAAAAGAATCATTTTTTTTTCTAATTTCAACAACTAAGAAAATACCCTCACACATCTATATAGGGTCACAAAAGAAGAAAGAAGAAGAAACTAATGCTATCGGAATTACCCAAGATGCCATCACTTATGTGCTACTTTGCACGCATAGCTTTAGGTGAGGGTATTTGATCTTTTACTCCTATAAAAAAATAAAACTCAATAATAAAGGCAACTACTTGAATATCAAACAACCCACTCAGATGGCCATGCGGAACACACAAGTCTGATCATGTGGGGCCCATATTGGTCCTGCGTTTATACACTAGAGAGTAGAACCATCTTGCATCAATGGGTTCAATAGACTGGTATGAAAAGAAAAAGAAGTGAGCACCTCCTGCTTCCATCTTCCTCTGCATCTTTTGTGCCTCCTTCAGGGTTTATAACTTCTAGCCCTTCATAACCAATCAACCTATAGGAGAAAAGAGAAGGCCACACAATGATTTAGAGCAGACTGTCCAGAAAACAGTAATGATTCGATTAAGACAACATTATCAAGAAACCCAACAATGGTATACAAGCCGAAAAGTAGATCATTAAATGTCATTCATTTCCTTCCAGAAAACCATACCATTAAGTTTTATGGGCAAAAATTTTAATAATGACGATAATAATAATCACAATGATCATGATAACAGTAATAGTAGTAGTAAATTAATAATAATAAAAAGTGAAGTAGCTAAAGAACATCAATTTAAATTTGATGAAAAGATTTGAATGAAATTAATGCCTGAACTAAAGTCATGCATAGGGTACAATAAGATGGAATCTTGAACTCTAATTCGGTGTGCCTTTGCATGGAGGACCATAGCCAAAAATCAAAGGTCGCTGACAAATGGACACTGTAAGTCACAAAATAAGGATAGTGGTTCACTAGGAAAAGACCCTCCGATCAGATGATTAAGGTCATCATCCAACTGGTGTGATTTTTGACTTATGGATGTTCAGTAGTAAGCCCCACGTGAAGGTCTGGGTACTATCCTAACGTGCTTCTTTTTTGAAAAAAAAAAAAAAAAAAAAGAAATCTAACACGGAAAACATCCCTTGTAATAATTCCCCATCTAGTACTTGTAAAAAGAAGTAGAAGAAGGAGGAGAAAGAAAAAGTAAAAAAAACAGCAATCACCCTCTCATGAGTCCTGAGCCACTCTTTGTGAGATATAGAAGAGGCCACTCACAACATGTGTGGTATCCGGGAAACTCAGTAGCTACTGTGAACATGTCCAGGCAAAAAATCAAGATGGTACCCTCATCAGGTTCACCATGTGTACCTTGAATATAGCCCGCAAATCAGTTGCCCACCTAACGAGTGGACTGGCCTGATTTTGAGAGAGGGCATGTTTGCAATGGCCATCACCTGATAAGTAGGTAGCCTAGATCTCACATGTGTGTCATGGCAGTAGGTGTGCCACGAATCGCCTCTTCAGTCTCTCCTCGTAGTATTTGTCATAAACTTCCCTGAAGAAGTAAAAAAACTCAATCACATAACTTCTCATCACTGTCTTTTACCAATTGCTGCAAGGACCAAATGAGAATTCCCACTCGAAAATCAATATTTCCTTCCACCATAACCGATTCCGAAAAAAGTAACACCCTAGGATTCGATATCGATTGAATTTTCACAGACATGCATACAACATGTACATAGAAAGAGAGAAAGAAGAGAAATCGGAGCTTGGAAGATTTTTCCACACCCATTGACTGATTTGTGCATGGCAGTGCTGAAATTCGAGATGTTGGATGCGATTGAGGAGAAGAATCCACCGCCTTGCTTTTGATCTTATGAACCCATCTCAAAAACCCTAATTCAATCTCTCTCTATCTCTAGCTCTCAGAAGAAGAAAACGGTATTTAGAAGACAGGTCGTTTGGCAACAATTCCATGATTGGATCTTAAACAGAGGAAAAAACCTATACCGACCGATGATTCGAATCGATCAGTAAGAGAAATCGATCAGGAGAGAGGGAGAAGAGGAGAAATGGGGAAATTTAGAAAAAACAGCAAGGATAGGAGGTGACATCTGAACTGGACGTGGCTTGATTTTTTCGGTTTTGTTTTCAAACCCTAGGGTTTCGATTTCGAAAACTCTCGATTCGAAACCCTGCATTGTTTTTGCTCAGATTTTTCCTATGTCCCAAGAGAGAGGATGGGGAGCAGTGAGAGAGGATTGGGGGTTGGAGAGGGAGAGTGGCATAGAGAGGATCGGGCTGGAGAGAGAGAGAGAGAGAGAGAGAGAGAGAGAGAGAGAGAGAGAGAGAGAGAGAGAGAGAGAGAGAGGGAGGTGGGAGAATGGGGCCGGGCAGAGAGAGAGAGAGAGTGAAAGAGGTTTTTATTTATTTAATTTTTTTTTTTTTTTATTACAGTAACCATAGAAAAAAAGGGTTATATGTTGTTTCTTTCAGTCGCTCGCACAACACGTCGACTATGATCGGAAAAAAAAGGGTCGGGAATGCTGTAGTTTCTTGTAGTGAAGGGAAGTTATATGATACTCAGGCAGCAAATGACACTTGATACACAGAAACTTAGAAATTTAACATGACATAAATCAACTCAAATTAAATGGATTAAATTATGGAATGAACCGTCACTAAGTCACACTTCCAAAATAAGAATACTTGAACAAGTCTAACCTCTGATTTGTGGATACTTGTTTGTTGAATTAGGACCATTCAATATTTTTCATTTTTAACTTTCGAACAATTGTCAACTAATACAATGATCACATAATCAAGTTATCTTTGGTTCATGATACATGTAAACTGGGAACCATAATTTAAACTGTTTAATTTGACTTTCTATACTACATATGTAATTTTTAAGTAATTTCTAAGGGCTGTGTATCATCCATCAGACTCTCAGGCTATCAATGTTTTTCTTTTTTCAGAATACCTGTTGGCTTTGATCATATATATCTGACAATGGTTGGAAATGAGATTTATAAATGTGGGGTTTCCTATGGATGCCATCGATATTGAGAAAAAAAAAATGATTAGAAGTAGGCAAGATGCTGACAATGAAGGGCCTACGGCATGTGGTGCAACTTTATTATTGTTAGGGCACAAGGCATGCACATCCATGTGATTGGTGGACCACAATACAGTTGTGGTAGTTAGTACTGATTGGAATTGGTCGAGAAGGCGCAATTTCACCGTGTACTATGGTCTCCATAACTTTTTTATTTTATTTTTATTTATTTATTTATTTTTAAGCTGAGGGATATATTCATGTGGAGAAACTTACAAGTTTTTCGGGTGGGCCTCACAAAAAAAAAAAAGGAGCGAAAGCTATCCTATAGCTGTAACTAAAATCCACAAACTAAATACTGACTAAACTTCCTGCGGCTTCAGCCCAACCTGACAGTGCCGAGCCCCACCCTGTCAAGGAATGATGAGCCCCGAGCAAGGGAGGGGAGGTCCGCTGCTGCCTGGTAAACCGTCCTTCCTTGGACATCACTTCCAACTTTGGCCAGCCCATTCGCCACTCCATTGGTCTCTCTTGGTATGAAGGAGATCCTCATGGTGGCCTTCTTCTTTAGATGGGAAAGCCTCCATAGCTTCTCAAGCATGGTGAAATGGACTGAAGTATTTTCTTTTTCTTTCAACTTCTTAACAGGCTAGGCATGGTAGAATGTCAAAGCCCGCCCATGAGCCGATCTTAAGGAAATAAGACTAATGATCCAACCCCGGCTCAGAACTAAGTACGACACTGTAGTTTGGTAATTAATCAAGCTACACCTATTAGCCATTTAAAAAAAATAAATTATTTTATTACCTGGTGACTCATTCAAACTCGTTCAAGTTTGATTGAGTCATGACTCGCTCAAGTCATGATTGAATTGGGTAGTGACTCGTGGTCCTGACCCTTACAGGTTGCAAACGAGTGCAGGTAGTCTCAGATGAGTAGGCTAATCATGCTTTTCGCAGGTATAGGCTCAGATTGGTCAAAATAATTATTATGTCTGAAACTAAGCCTAGCTCAAGCCCATAGGTGCCTCTTCAGGCCAAATACAACTCGCTTCAACTATGCAGGAAGTCTGGCCCAGTTCATCCACAATGACATGTTGCGTTCTAATTAATAAACGGCTTTTTTCATAGTTTTCTATAGTCACAAGGGCCACAACAAATGAAATTGTTACATGCATTCACAGTTATGTCCCACCTTGCTGTTAGGTCGTCCACAAAGTGAAAGATATTGCTAAGTTCTACAATGTGATTCCCAACAAAATCAAGACATACCCACCTCTCAAAACTCCCATTTTATTCAATCAGCACATGGCTGTGCATCCTTCAACACCCGACATAGAGAGCGACATTCAAATGCAGTGTCTATTTTCTACTGTTCCTTGAATATATATAACTAACCACCTTCATTGCTTCTTACACAACCCAACCAGATCTCCCTGGCAATCTAATCTAAATCCTTCTTTGTTTCTCAAAGTTTCTTCTCTAGCCCATACCATAAGCCATGATCAACCCCAAGAGGCTTGTTCAGTTGGCTAGGAAGTGGCAAAAGTTAGCGGCCATCCGAAGGAGGAGAATCTCAATATCAAGAACTCTTTCCTCTACAAAAATGGATGCAAGCCGCTGCAAAGCGGTAGCCGATAAGGGTCATTTCATTGTGTACACAATTGATGGAGTGCGTTTTGTGGTTCCCTTAGCATATCTCAATAGCCCTGTCTTCAAAGAGCTGTTTAAAATGTCTGAAGATGAGTTTGGGTTACCATGCAGCGGACCTATCACCTTACCGTGCGACGCAATTTTCATGGAGTATATTCTGTTATTGATTCGGGTATCTGCATTTAAAAATGTAGAGAAAGCTTTGCCTCTCTCCACAGGCGGTCGTCGGTGCTGGACAGCTTCCTTAGAACATGGACTGATCAACCACCAAACGCTTCTCCATGGCTTCTAAAGAAGTCATATGAGTTTCTAGGACTTTTTTCTTTTTCTTGTGAATTTTCATTACATTTGACATTTGTGTATTGTACACACAATTTTGATTCAATACAAAATCTTATACACTGTTTGCTATTTTAGTTTTTTAAGAATGAAAATGGCAGGTGAATGGTAAATGTGTGATTACGCATGTTTTGGCAGATCAATGTAGCTCATCCTTTATTGAGTGATTTCATCAATGCATCATCTTCTTTAGAAAAGTTAGAGTAGAAATTGGTGGTTCAGACTGATTATTTTTAAACCTTTCATTTGTAGAGGACCTTAACCGTCTGTTTAGTAAGGAGCTAATAGGATGGAAAGGATGCTCCAGCCATCGGTGGGATTTTTCCACTACGGCCCCTAAAGAGTGTGATGGCCCAAATGGATAGTCTAGATCAATGATTGGATTGACCGCATGTCCAAAAGTAGGGCTGTGGAACATCTTGAATTTTTTAAAGGGAAATTGTCCGTACTCACCTCGAAGTTTGGGTCAATTACCTCAATTACCATAACACTCCATATATTCCCTAAATGACCTTCTGACAGCTTTCGGAGATTGTTATGAAAATGCCCCTGACCTTCGTTTAGTAGTTGTACGATTTTCTAGGGACTAAAAAGTTACGTACTATTTAATGCCAACAAAGTGATGTGTACGGAGCCCTTCGTACGTGGGCAAGGACTAAACTCGTGGGGCCCATATTGATGTATGTGTATAATCCATGCCGTCCATCCTTTTTACAGTGTCATTTTAGGGCTAGGGTCTAAATATCAACCTGATTCAGAGCTTGTGTGAACCTGTTGTTGAAGCTTTCTAGGCTCACCCTAATGTTTGTTAGAAGTGGATATTGTCTAAGTCAGGACTTTTTGGGCCTATGCCGAGCTGGCCGACAAGATGGATGGAATGAGTCTCCCCATTGTTGGCCTCAGGCTATTGTACCAATGGCTATCCTTTCATTTGGTAGTAAAGGAAGTGAGAAAACTATGACCCATGACAACCATGACCCATATAACACGAGAAATACAACCCTTACTATATTATAATCACGACCCTTACCACGTTACAACCATGACCCAGGTATTGGTCGTGGTTGCCATGTTATATGGGTCGTGGTTTTCATGAGAAAAGGGTCGTGGTTGTCATGAGGTAGGAGTGTGGTTGGCTTGTTTTTCTTTCTTTCCCAGTGTAAGTTGCGCATGAGAGAGGAAATTAGATTGAGTACTTGGTTGGGCCTACCTTAAATGTATGTGGTCTATACACATCATCCATCCATTTTTTTCATCTAATTTAAGGAGTTGAGCCCAAATTGAAGCATATCCAAAGATCGATTAGAGTATACCATGACCTTAATCTGTAGCCTTTGATCCATTAATACTACCAAAAATGGATCATGGTTGTTATGTTAAATGGGTCATGGTTGTTACGTTATTTAGGTTGTAGTTATCATGGGTCATGGTTGTCATGTTATATGGGTCGTGGTTGTTATGAGGTAAGGTGTTGTTGTCATGTTATATGGGTCGTGATTGTCATGTTAAATGGGTCGTAGTTATCATATTATATGGGTCGTGGTTTCATGTGATATGGGTCGTGGTTTCATGTGATATGGGTCGTCCATCCTTTTCGTCGTGTCATTTTAGGGGTATGACCCAAATATCTGCTTGATCCGGTGCTCGTGTGGGCCATAAAATAGAAAATAATGGTGACTATAGAAAGTTTTCAAGCTCACAGTGATGCTTGTTAGAAGTGGATACTGCCCAAATCAGGACTTTTTGGGCCCACAGCGAGCTAGCCGACAAGTTGGATGGATCAGATTAACTCATTGTGGGCCTTAAGCTATGGTACCAATGGTTTGGTAGAAAAGGAAGTGAACAAGTCGAAAACCACGAACCATGCAACATGAGAACCACGACCCATATAACATGGTAACTACGACCCATACAAACCACGACCCAAATGGGCCCACATTGATATATGTGAATAATTCATGCCGCCCATCCTTTTTGTTGTGTCATTTTAGGAGTAGGGTCAAATATCAACCACGACCTTTTGTGGATTAAAACCACGATCCATTGTGCATGTGAACCACAACCCTTCGAATGGATCGTGGTTATCATGTAGCAAGGGTCGAGGTTGTCATATTATGTAGGTCGTAGTTGTGAAGTTATATAGGTCGTGGTTATCATTTTATATGGGTCATGATTGTCCTGGGTCTTAGTTGTCAAGTTATATGGGTCGCAGTTGTCATGTTATATGGGCCGTAGTTATAATGTTATATGGGTTGTGATTGTCATGTTTTATGGGTAGTGGTTGTCATCCGGGTCATGGTTGTCGCGGGGTCATAATTATCATGTTATATGGGTCGTGGTTGTCATGTTATGTGGGTCGTGTTTGATATAGGTCGTGGTTGTCATGCCCCAAAAGGTTTTCAATAGTAGGTTTTCAATTTCACTGCTTTCTATGGTGTGGTCCACATGAGCCTTTGATATGCCTCATTTTTTAGCTCATTCCTTAAAAAGATCTTTCAAAATGAATGGACGACATGGATAAAATATATATATCACAATGGCTCCAATAAGACCATTTATCTCTACATATATTTGGATGCGTAAGTTGAGTAACGTCACTTACTAAAATAGTCTTCTCGAGGTCTTGGGAATCTGGATTCATCGAAAACTCCTACAGCTACATGTAAGTCAAGTAACTTATAATATGCGTCGGAAGCGAAGCAGATTGGTTGGGCCACACTATGATTTATGTTTTTTATCTACATCGTCCATCCATTTGGAAAGATCATATTAGGGTATGATCCAAAAAATGAATCAGATCCAATGTTCGAGAGGACCATACCATAGAAAGCAGTGAAATTGAAAACCTACTATTGAAAACCTTTTGGGGCATGACAACCACGACATATATCAGCCAGGACCCACATAACATGACAACCACAACACATATAACATGATAACTAGGACCCGGGACAACCATGACCCGGATGATAACCACGACCCATAAAAACATGACAACTACGACCCACAACCATGACCCATATAACTTGACAACTATGACCATGACAATCATGACCCATCAACCACGACCGAAGTGATGTCACCAAGTTCTGTGGGCCACACTATGATTTATGTTTTGTATCTACATCGTCCATCCATTTGGAAAGATCATATTAGGGTATGATCCAAAAAATGAATCAGATCCAAAGTTTGAGAGGACCACACCACAAAAAACAGCGGGGAGATTGACGCCCACCGTTAAAAGGTTCTAAGGGCCACCTTTTAATTTATTCTTTTATGACAAACGAGATCCAAGCCACTTATCTATACACAAAGGATTACAATGGTTATTTGCATCCTCTAAGGGCAAAGTATCAGTAACCTTTACAGTGAGGATAGTTTCAATAGTGGGAATCACTCTCCCCACTCTTTTCTATGGTGGAGTCCACTACAGCTCATTCTTTGGCTATTGCCCTAGAATGATATCTCAAAATGGATGGACGGTGTGGATACAACACATACAGCATAGTGGCCTCACAGAACTTGGTGACGTCACTTCGGTAGCCGACTCTGCTACTCAACCCGTCAGTATCTAATCTACGTCCCCGGACGCGGATTTTCTGCAAAAGCCTTTGGCAAGAAGTTCCTGCGCTAGGATTGTAGGTGGGGCCACCATGATGTTTGTCAGGAATCCACTCCATTCATCTATTTTTTGAGATCATTTTAGAACATGAGATCAAAAGTGAGCAGGATCCAAGACTTAAGTGGCCGTATTAAAGGAAAAGGTGGTTAAGTAAATTCCTACCGTTGAAACCGAAGTGAAAAACCAAATATTAGCATGATTTAAAACTTCTGTGGCCCCACGAATATTTCAGCTGTGGACTTTCAATTATCACTTTTTCAGCCCACTTAAGCATTGCATACGGTTCATTTTTAACCTCATGTACTAAAACAAACTCACAAAACGGATGGATCGTGAGGATTTCGCACAAACATCGTAGTGGTCCCACATGGGTTCCAGCGCAGGAACTTAATGCAAAAGGCTTTCACAGTGGAAGGAAATATGCGTCCACGTCCGCGTCCTCGTGTCCCGATGGAAGCGGATTGGCTGGTGTACTTCACACGCTATATAGCTGCTGTATTACATCCTACCGGCAGGGATCTGTGGGGCCCACCATGATGTAAAGGATTTATCCACTCCGTCCATCCCTATTTACTGATAATTTTAGGCTATGAACCCAAAAATGAGGTGGAACCAAGACATTAAGTGGACAACAAAGTGGGATTGAACGTTCACCATTAAAAATTCTTGGGAGCTGCAGAAGTTTCTGATCAAGCTTATATTTGTGTTTTCACTTCATCCAGGTATACATGACTTTATAAACATGTTGGATGGTTAAAAAACATCATGCTAACCCTTAGAAAGGTTTTAACGGTGGGTGCCAATATCACTACAGCTTCTTTTGGTGTGGTCCACTGGAGCTATGGACCAGCCTCATTTTTAATATCATTCCGTAAAATGATCCGATAAAAGAGATGAACGGCGTGGATAAAACCATTACACCACAGTGGGCCCCACAAATCCATACCTGAGGGTACGCTCGTCTTCGCACGATACGAACCTACAACTGCTATACAGCTAGTGTGAAGTACACCAACCAATCCTCTTTCGTCCAGGATCCTCCCCCCCCCCGACTCTAGCTTGAAACGGGCAGTTCTGGGGGCCGGCGTATTCTGATGTATCTGTTTATCCAAGTTGTCCATCTTTTTTCTCAAATTATTTGTGTTTTTCCTTCATCTTAGTTTGTGTGACCTAATCAACATATCGGATGTTAAATAAACAGTACAGTGGGCCTTATGAGGATTTTAATGGTTGATATCCAACCAATATTGTTTTCCTATGGCATGGTCAATCTTAGATTTATATCCCTCTCATTTTTTGTATAGAGCCCTAAAAGGATAAGGCTGAATATATGAACAGAATGGATGATATGGTGTGGCCCAAGTAGCACTGACCACCAGTCACGGCGATGGTGGCAAGGTTGAGTAGTGAGTCTGGATACTCAACTTGTTAATCCGCGTAGGTTGAGTAGAGAACTCAACCATTAGCAATCCACGCTCGTTTTTCTTTCCCAACTTAAGTTGCGCTAGAGAAAGGAGTCCAGATTCCCAAGACCTCACGTTACTATCCCAATATATGTAGAGATGAATCGTCTTATTGGGCCCACTGTGATGTATATATTTTATCCATGCCGTCAACTCATTTTGAAAGATCATTTTAAGGAATGAGCCAAAAAATGAGGCATATCAAAGGCTCATGTGGACCACACCATATAAAGTAGTGAAGTTGAAAACCTACCATTGAAAACCTTTTGGGGCATAAATTTTTTGGATGTAACTCATTTTTTGGCCAATGATGTTAAATTAAATTCTAAATCCAATGGACGGATTGGATTCAACACATAAATCACGATAGGACCCACGATCCATATAACATGACAACATCGACCCTTATTACATTACAACCACGAACCATACACACGTCACACGTAACCATGACCCATACCAACCACGGCCCCTGTAACATGATAACTACACCCATATAACATTACAACCACGACCCATATAACATGACAACCACGACCCATATAAAATAAGAACCACGACCCATATAACATGATAACTACGATCCATGACAACTACGACCCATGACAACCACGACCCATATAACATGATAATCACGACCTATATAACATGACAACCGCGACCCATGAAAACTACGACCCTTACCACCTTATAACCACGACCCATACTGCATTACCACCACGACCTGAGAATTTAACCATATATCGGGACCACATTGATGTATGTGTATAATTCATGACGTCCATCCTTCTTGTCGTGTCATTTTAGGGCTAAGGCCCAAATATCAGCCTGATCCAGTGCTTGTGTGGGCCATATAATAGAAAATAATGGTGATAGTACACCCACTCTTGAAACTTTCCAGGCTCACTGTGATGTTTGTTAGAAGTAGACATTATCTAAGTCAGAACTTTTTGAGCCCATGACGAGTTGACTGACAAGGTGGATATATTAGATCACCCCATTGTGGGCCTTAGGCTATGGTATCAATGGCTATCCTTTCATTTGGTAGTAAAGGAAGTGTACATGTAACAACCGCGACCCATATCACATGAGAACCACGACCCATATAACATGATAACTACGACCCATGACAACCACGACCCATTTAACATGACAATCACGACCCATATAACATGACAATCCATGCCGTCCATTCATTTTGAAAGATCATTTTAAGGAATGAGCCAAAAATGAGGCATATCAAAGGCTCATATGGACCACACCATAGAAAGCGGCGAAATTGAAAACCTACTATTGAAAACCTTTTGGGGCATGACAATCATGACCTATATCAACCATGACCCACATAACATGACAACCACGACCCATATAACATGATAACTATGACTCGTGATAACCACGACCCGGATGACAACCACGACCCATAAAACATGACAACCATGACTCATATAACATGACAACTATGACCCAAAACCATGACGCATATAACTTCACAACTATGACCCATGACAATCACGACTCATATAAATGACAACCACGACCCATATAACTTCACAACCACGACCTATATAATATGACAACCTTGACCTTTGCTATATGATAACCACGATCCATTCGAAGGGTCATGGTTCACATGCACAATGGATCGTAGTTTTCATCCACAAAGGGTCGTGATTGATATTTGACCATACCCTTAAAATGACACAATAAAAAGGATGGGCAGCATGGATTATTCACATATATCAATGTGGGCCCATTTGAGTCGTGGTTTGCATGGGTCATAGTTGCCATGTTATTTGGGTCGTGGTTGTCATGTTACATAGTTCGTAGTTTAGAACATGTTCACTTCCTATACAGGTTGAACTCTTCATTTTGATAGGCCTTGATAAGAACCGTCTAGTGGGCCTACATTGATGTATGTGAATAATCCATTCAGGCTAAGTCCAACAATGGGGAGATCCGTTCCGTCCACTTTGTCGGTGTCACGCCCCAAACTCGAAAACCGGGCTCACAAAATTCTCGATCGTCGAATCCAGCACCGACAGCCTCTGTAGAACCCCATTCTCAGCTCCCAGCGCCCATACGCCAGGTTCCGATCCTGGGATGCTACAAGGAAGATTTCTAATAATCAATTTGATTCGTAATGGGCATAACCACAAGCATAACCCATAAACAATAACCACAAGAACACCATCACAAAATCTACTATGATCAAAAACTTTAAGTATAAGGTGTATAAAAGGGAAATACAAGATAGTGCTAATAACAAAACTCCAGAAGCTCGGCTGCACACTCCAACTGCGGCGAGTCTACGGTTGCGTCCTGGCGTCACCTGCATGCATCAATCGTGCATAAGCTTATGGAAAGCTTAGAGGGTGGTGTAAGTGTGTGCGCAATATGAGCTTGCTCAGAATGCAGAGTCAGAGTAGTGCGGAATCGTGCTGATGAGTACATAAATGTAACCAGCCGTACCAAGGCTATGCAGTAGAAGATATGAGTGCAATCGGCCATACTAAGACCATGCGATGTAAGATGCAGCTCAAGCATGCCAATCCTCATGTCAATACAGTTATCAGTCTGGATAATCACCGGGGTCTAGTACACTCTACGCCAGCTTGCCGTCCCTATCCGGACGCACAACTGGAAGAGAGAAAGAGACCTCACTATCCGCCTACCAATATCGGGCCCGGCTCATCGATAGTCGACCGATTCCTCAAGTTGGTCAAACTCAACTTAGAAATTGCCCCCTCACTCAGGCGGGTAAGGTCACACCCCTTTTCAACCGACCACGACACAGTGGGAGACGCGGCCTCCTGGTATTCGGCCCTCATGCGCTCGTACATCCACTCGGTCTCGACGTTGGAGTCATCCTCTGGTACCATCGGGTTTAGGGATTTTCACCCAGGGACATCTATGGCGCCCATATGCTAGAACCAAACATTTTCGGTATCCAATCCAACCACCCACGATGTGTCTGTGGAGGCTATGGCCCTGGTGTCGCTAGGGCATACAGTAACTACAATCACACAATGCAAGTGCATGAGTCACACTACCAGTCATGCAACACTCTCACGCGTACCACGCGATCATGTGGGGCACTCCATCTCATAAGGAGTCCCAAATGTCTCAAAATTCAATGGCTTATGCTATGATCAAGCATTCCTCATATCAAGCATACAAATGATGCGTATGGGTATGAATCATGGAGCTATACTAAACATGTTATAAAGTAATGAACTATCCTTACACCGAAGATGGGCCTAGACGGCCTACACATAACCAGTATGGGCCTATCAATGGGCCCTAAGGAGATTTATAATGCGGACATTAAACCGACATTATTCTTACAATGTGGACGTCAAACCAACATTACTCCCAAGGCATGGCCCGCCATAACCACAGAGAAATCACACATTGCAATGGACCCTAAGGACAACCCATTGGGCCTTAAATATATCAAATGGGCCGTATCGCATGGGCCTTACATTCATCAAGTGGGCCACATCAATGGGCCTTATATACATTGCAATGGGCCATAACCCATGGGCCTTTGAAAACATCACAATGGGCCTCGTAACATGGGCCACAATTACATTGGATGAGCCTAAATACATGGGCCATATATACATCAAGGTGGGCCTCAACAATGGCCATAAATACACATCCAGGTGGGCCTCACGGATGGGCCTCAACCACATACCAAGGTAGGGGTCCGCTTGAACTATAGATCTATCTCATTTTATGTTTTATTTATTTATTTATTTATTTTTTTGCCGAATGGTGGGTAGTTTGGATGCAACACATGCATCATGGTGGGGCCCATAGAGGCCCACCATTAAATATATATATATATATATTATAATATAATATATAATTTATATACAGTAAATATATTCAATATTATATATAATATAATATTATATATATATATGTATATCCACACACACTCACACACACACGTGCACACACACCCACATGCACACACATGCATACACACGTGCACACTCACACGTATGCACGCACACGTGCAGTAGGGAGGGTCCCACCGTCCGCCTGACGTACGTTTAAGGTGGGTTCCACCGTCCGCTGACGGTGTAAATGAAACAAATGCATCGTTTGTGGGTCCACGTGGGGCCCACTGTAATGTTTATCTTTCATCCAAACCGTTCATCAGGTCACACAGACCCGAAAGGAGGGGACAAACAAATTTCCAGCTTGATCCAAAACTTCTGTGGACCCCAAAAGAGTTTCAATGGTAAACGTTCATTCCCACTGTTTTCAATGATGTGGGCCTCCCGAGCACTAGATTGGCCTGATTTTTGGAGGGGACCCACTTCATGCAGTGGCCCACCAAATGGGCCGTGTGGAAAAAAAATATACATCATGGTGGGGCCCACGGCTGGAGCCGTGGGTAGGCCTGTCCGCCCGCCAAACGAACGCAGCAGCAAGCGCTGCCTACCTCTCTCTGTTTTTTTTTTTTTTTTTTTAAACAAGGTTTTTCCGAGGTTTTTCGTGGGTAGGGCCCGCATCGGGTGGATTGAACCCAACTATTGGATTCCATGGCACAACACCGTCTAACAGAGTCCAATATTGGATATTTTTCAATGTACAAAAATATCAGGGAAGTTTTCAATGGTGAAAATTACTCTTTCCAAAGGTATGGTCCGCCTGAGAGTCAGATTGACCTCATTTTTCGGCTCAACGCCTAAAATGAGGTAGGAAAGGGGATGGACGGCTTGGATTGAATACATTCGTCAAGGTGGATCCTATACAGGTGGCCCACTTCCAATGCCTTGAAAAAGGCTAATATTTGTTTTTTGAGAAATTTGCGAGAATACGACCCATTTATGGCCCATTTAGGAGGCTAAGCCCACCTCATTTTCCCTTGCGAGAATACGCCCCAGCTGTACGGATGCCTTTCCAAAGGTAAAAAATGCCCCTGCTTTTTCCTCCAAGCGGATCGGCTGGCGCTTGAAGACCTGCGTTGACGCTCCTCGAACTCCTACGAACGGTTCAAAAGAGATCAACGTTACATGGGCCCCACAGTTATGTATTTATTATATCCACAACGTTCATCCATATTTTGAGATCATTTCGAAGCATTATGCAAAAAAAAAAAAAAAAAAATCATATCCAAAGAGCAACTGGACCACACCACAAAGAGCAGCAGAAAATTGATTTTCACCATTGAAACTTTTGTAGGGCCCACCATAACATTTATATTCCATCCAATCTATTCATAAGGTCATAAATACCTGGTTGAAGAGGAAAAAATTTGTTAATAATGATCCAAAACTTCTTTAACCACTAAAAGGGTTTAAATGGTAGACGTTCAATTCCCCACTGCCACTTAAAGAGTGGTCCACTTGATAGTTAGATTTGTCTTATTTTCCATCTCAAGCATTAATATGAGTTCGTCAAATAGATGGACGGTTTGGATATAACATGGGACCAAAAAAATTTAAAGATTTGACATTGAAAAAAAAATAAATCTGAATTTTATTTTATTTGATACAGATTTTTAGCTACGGATTATAACCGTAGCTAAATCAACTAAAATCCGTAGCCAAAGAGGTCTGTCCAGGGTGGGCGCGCCAAGCTAGCGGCCCCCCGCGCGGCCGCGCCACTCGCTGACCTATCCAGCAGGGCCGCGCCCGTCTGGAGGGGCCACGCCCAGCTACGGGACCTATGGCTACGGATTATAGCCGTAGCCATTGGCCGTAGTGCAGTTTTTTTTTAAAGTTTTTTTTTTTTTTTTTAATTTACATGGAAAACTTTATTCTACCAATAATTTTCTCTAACACATATTTATATAAATATGTATATATAAGCGTATAATTATTTTTTTCCCTTTTTCATTTCTTTCTTTATTCATTTGACAAGAATATCTTCTAAACTAAAATTAGTTACTTGATGTACCCTATATGATTTTGGGGTAGGAGAAGCTACTTTAGCCAACCAACCTGGTTATTTTCCAAGATTCCATCAGGTCGATGGTCGAAAATTCATTTCATTCACTTAGCGGTCAATTTCATTCATGACCGTGAAGTGAAGGGGCATGACTATGAAATGCGCTGGAAATGACCGTGAAGTGCATGGAAATGAGCGTGAAGTGAGGTGAATGGACCGTGAAATGCGTGGAAATGACCGTGAAATGAAGGGGCATGACCGTGAAATGTGCCGAAATGACCGTGAATCAACACGGAATCAACGGGAATGACCGTGATATGCATGGAAATGACCGTAAAGTGAAGCGATTGGACTGCAAAATGCACGGAAATGACCGTCAAGTGAAGGGGCATGACCGTGAAATGCGTTGAAATGACCGTGAATCAATACGGAATAGGCGGGAATGACTGTGATATGCATGAAAATGACCGTGAAGTGAAGCGATTAGACCGTGAAATGCACGGAAGTGACCATTAAGTGAAGGGGCATGACCGTGAAATGCGCCTAAATGACCGTGAATCAACACGGAAGAGGCGGCAATGACCGTGATATGCATGGAAATGACCGTGAAGTGTAGTAATTGGACCGTGAAATGCATGGAAATGACCGTGAAGTGAAGGGGCATGACCGTGAAATGCGTCGAAATGACCGTGAATCAACACGGAATAGGCGGGGTCAGGATCGGGTTTAGGTTTGGGTTTTCATGTTTAGGTTTACCTTTAGTTAGGGAGTTGAGATTAGGATTATGTGTAGGTTTAGGTTTAAGGATTTGAGAATACGTTCAGGTTTTAGGTTATATGTTATAGCTTTAGGTTAAGGTTATAGGTTATAGGTTATAGGTTTAGATTTAGGTTTAGGTTTAGGTTATAGGTTAAGGTTTAGGTTTAGGTTTAGGTTAAGGTTATAGGTTTAGGTTTGGGTTTAGGTTATAGGTTATAGATTTAAGCTTAGGTTATAAGTTTAGGAATTTAAGAATAGGTTTAGATTATAGGTTACGGTCATAGGTTAAGGTTTAGGTTATAGGTTAAGGTTTAGGTTTAGGTTTAGGCTAAGGTTTAGGTTATAGATTATAGGTTATAGATTTAGGTAATTAAGAATAAGTTAAGGTTTTGGTTTAGGTTATAGGTTACGGAGGTATAGGTTTAGGTTTGGGTTTAGGTTATAGGTTATACGTTTAGGTTATAGGTTAAAGGTTTAGGTTTAGGTTATAGGTTAAAGGTTTAGGTTTTGGGATTTGAGAATAGGTTTAGGTTAAGGTTATAAGTTTAGGTTAAAGGTTTAGGTTAATGTTATAGGTTTAGGTTTAGGTTTAGGTTTAGGTTTAGGTTATATAGGTTTAGATTTGAGAATATGTTTAGGTTATAAGTATAGGCTTAGGTTAGGTTGTAGGTTAAGGTTTAGGGAATTGAGTTTAGGTGATATGTTTAGGTTATAGGTTATAGGTTTAGGTTAAGGTTAAGGTTTAGGTTGTAGTTATAGGTTTTGGGATTTGAGAATAGATTTAGGTTATAAGTATAGGTTTAGGTTTAGAAATTCGGGTTCGGGTTCAGGTTTATGTTCGGGTTCGTAGGTTATAGGTTTTGGGATTTGAGAATAGGTTTAGGTTAGGGTGTAGATTAAGGTTTAGGGAAATGACCGTGAAGTGAAGGGGCATGACCGTGACATGCTTCGAAATGACCGTGAATCAACACGAAATAGGCGGGAATGGCCGTGATATGCATAGAAATGATTGTGAAGTGAGGCAATTGGACCACAAAATATACGGAACTGACCATGAAGTGAAGACGTGGGACCACGAAATGCGTCAAAACCACCGTGAATCAGGACGGAATATGCGGTAATGATCGTGATATGCATGAAAATGGGGGTGAAGTGAATCGATTGGACCGTGAAATGCATGGAAGTGACCGTGAAGTAAAGACATGGGACCATGAAATGTGTCGAAATGACCGTGAATCAACACAAAATATGCGGGAATGACAGTGATAAGCATGGAAATGGGGGTGAAGTGAAGCGATTGGACCGCAAAATGTGCGGAAGTGACCGTGAAGAGAAGATGCAGGACCGCGAAATGCGTCGAAATGACCATGAATCAACACGGAATATGCGAGAATGACAATGATATGCATGAAAATGGGGGTGAAGTGAATCGATTGGACCGCGAAATGCACGGAAGTGACCATGAAGTGAAGACGCGGGACCGTAAAATGCGTCGAAATAACCGTGAATCAACACGGAATATGTGGGAATGACCATGATATGCATGAAAATGGGGGTGAAGTGAATCGATTGGACCGCGAAATGCACGAAAGTGACCGTGAAGTGAAGATGTGGGATCGTGAAATACGTCGAAATGACCGTGAATCAACATAGAATATGCAGGAATGACCGTGATAAGCATGAAAATGGGGGTGAAGTGAAGCGATTGGACTGCGAAATGCACGGAAGTGACCGTGAAGTGAAGACGTGGGACCGTGAAATGCGTCGAAATGACCGTGAATCAACACGGAATATGCGGAATGATGTGATGATATGCATGGAAATGGGGGTAAAGTGAATCGATTGGACCGCAAAATGCTTGAAAGTGACCATGAAGTGAAGACGCAGGACCGTGAAATGCGTCGAAATGACTGTGAATCAACACGGAATATGCGGGAATGACCGTGATAAGCATTAAAATGGGTCATTCCCGCCTTTTCCGTGTTAATTCGCAGTGAATTCGATGCATTTCACGGTCATGCGTCTTCACTTCATGGTTACTTCTGTGCATTTTGCGGTCCAATCGATTCACTTCACCCCCATTTCCATGCATATCACGGTCATTCCCGCATATTCCGTATTAATTCACAGTCATTTCGATGCATTTCACGATCTCCCGTCTTCACTTCACCGTCACTTCTATGTATTTCGCAGTCCAATCGATTCACTTCACCCCCATTTCCATGCATATCACGATCATTCTCGCATATTCCGTGTTGATTCACTGTCATTTCGATGCATTTCACGGTCCCGCGTCTTCACTTCACGGTCACTTTCGCGCATTTTGCGGTCCAATCGATTCACTTCACCCCCATTTCCATGCATATCACGGTCATTCCCGCATATTCCGTGTTGATTCACCGTCATTTTGACGCATTTCACGGTCCCACATCTTCACTTCACGGTCACTTCCGTGCATTTCGCGGTCCAATCGATTCACTTCACCCCCATTTTCATGCATATCATGGTCATTCCCGCATATTCCGTGTTGATTAACGGTCATTTCGACGCATTTCACGGTCCCGCGTCTTCACTTCATGGTCACTTTTGTGCATTTCGTGGTCCAATCGATTCACTTCACCCCCATTTTCATGCATATCACGGTCATTCCCGCATATTCCGTGTTGATTCACAGTCATTTCGACACATTTTGCGGTCCCAGGTCTTCACTTCACGGTCACTTCCACGCATTTTGCGGTCCAATCGATTCACTTCACCCTCATTTCTATGCATATCACGGTCATTTCCGCATATTCCGTGTTGATTCACGGTGATTTCGATGCATTTTGCAGTCCCACGTTTTCACTTCACGGTCACTTCTGTGCATTTCGCGGTCCAACCGCTTCACTTCACCCCCATTTCCATGCATATCACGATCATTCCTGCATATTTCGTGTTGATTCATGGTCATTTCGACGCATTTCGTGGTCTCGCGTCTTCATTTCACGGTCACTTCCGTGCATTTTGCGGTCCAATCGTTTCACTTCACCCCCATTTCCATGCATATCACGGTCATTCCCACATATTTCGTTTTGATTCACGGTCATTTCGATGCATTTCAAGGTCATGACCCTTCACGGTCACTTTCGCGCATTTCGCGGTCTAATCGCCTCACTTCACAATCATTTCCCATGCATATCACGGTCATTCCCGCCTATTCCGTGTTGATTCACAGTCATTTCGACGCATTTCACGGTCATGCCCCCTTCACTTCACGGTCATTTCCTTAAACTTTAATCTACACTCTAACCTAAACCTATACTTATAACTTAAGCCTATTCTCAAATCCCAAAATCTATAACTAAACATATAACCTATAACCTAAACCAAAACCTATAACCTAAACCGAAACCTATAACCTAAATCAAAACCTAGCTATAACCTAAACCCGAAGATAAACCTGAACCCGAACCCGAATTCCTAAACCTAAACCTATACTTATAACCTAAACCTATTCTCAAATCCCAGGACCTGATGGAATGAAATTGACCGCTAAGTGAATGAAATGAATTTTCGACCATCGACCTAATGGAATCTTGGAAAATAACCAGGTTGATTGGTTAAAGTAGCTTCTCCTACCCCAAAATCATATAGGGCCTGTTTGGCAGCGTAAATTGGATGGGATTGGAAGGGATTGGAAGATAGATCCTAAGATTGGCTAGGCGAGCCAAACAGACACGAGATCCTGATCTCGGGAGATAGCAATCCCATGGATCTTAAGACAATCCACTGACATCACCATCATTACCTTTAGGGCCTGTTGGCCGAACCAATCCCACTGTATTAGGAGGAATGGGATCGCGAGATCCCGGGATATGCATGATGAGCCAAACTGACCTTGTGAACTTGTCCCGAGATATAAGCAATCCCATGGATCTTAAAACAATCCACTGACATCACCATCATTACCTTAAAATTGATCTCATCCCTTGGTTGGAAGGAGTGGAAGGTAAAATCCCAGGATATGCCTGACGTGCCAAACAGACCCAGTGAACTTGTTTCGGGATATAGCAATCCCATGGATCTTAAACCAATCCACTGACACCACCATCATTACCTTAGGGCCCGTTTGGCTAGGTGGATTGGAAGGGATTGGAAGTTAAATCCGGGATTGGCCGGTCGTGCCAAACAGACCAGGTGGTCGGGCGTGCCAAACGGGCCCTTAAAATCCATCCCATCCCTCCTAATCCTATGGGATTCGCCTGGCCAAACAGGCCCTTAAATCCCATCCAATTCACCCTAATCCCTTCAAAAATGCCTGGGACGTGTTTGGTTTGGGGGATTGAAAGGGATTGGAAGGTTTAATCCAGGCCGTGAAGTGAAGCGAATTGACTGTGAAATGCACGAAAATGACCATGAAGTAAAGGGGGATGACCATGAAATGCATCGAAATGACCGTGAATCAACACGGAATATGCGGGAATGACCGTGATATATATAGAAATGGGGGTGAAATGAAGCGATTGGATCGCGAAATACACGGAAGTGACCGTGAAGTGAAGACGCGGGACCGGGAAATGCGTCGAAATGACCGTGAATCAACACGAAATATGCGGGAATTACCATGATATGCATGGAAATGGGGGTGAAGTGAAGCAATTGGACCGCGAAATGCACGGAAGTGACCGTGAAGTGAAGACGTGGGACCATGAAATGCACGGAAGTGACCGTGAAGTGAAAATGTGGGACCGTGAAATGAGAATGGAATGGGTTTGAAGAAGTGAGATTTGGAGAATGAGGGTTTGAAATAGATTTGGGGATGGATGTCTTATGAATGGGTTTTGAAAGTGATGGAGTGGGATGAATGGAGGAAATGTTTTGTGATTTAGGATTTAAGAAATGCTTGAGAAAGGATTGTGGGAGATGTAAAGAAAAATGTGAAGTTGGGATTTGATTGAGAATGGAAGAGGGAGATGTGATTGAGTGTTGAAAGGGATGGAGTGGAAGATGGTTGAGAAATGAGGAAGAGGAGGTAGGTTAGGAAGGTGGAGAAGTGTGAAGGAGGAAGGAACCTTGGAGGTTTAGGTTTGAGGATGGAAGAGTGGGAGGTCTCTCTCTCTCTAAGGTTATAAAAGGAATGAAAGGGAGTGAGAGGAGAGGGATGAAGGTTTTTGGGCACTTGGAATGCCAAAAAGAATAGGCCCTACACGTATGCAGGTTGCAAAGGGAGGAGGACCAAGTTTTTTTTTTTCGTATGATTACAAAATGTTTCTATTTCCTATAAGTTTTCTTATACTTTCAGTAATTTAATTATTTTTAAATTTTTTATGATGATTTATCATCAAGTTTCAAGTCATCCTACAAAATTTCATATCATTTAGAGTTGTAAATAAATTATAAAAATTCTAGGAGTAACAGCTGTCTGAAATCAAAAAATTTTGGATAGTTGACGGAACAGCTTAATTTTAGCTATATTATAATTTTTATTTTAGTTTTTTCTTATTTTTATATAAAACTAGACTCATCAAGCTTCAATCTAATTTTTGAATCACCTAAATCGGAGTTGTAACGAATAAGATATGAACTATTGAAGTTGATCGATTTTTGCAGGAAATTCCGGCGTGAGCACGCCGGTCGGGCGTGGGCACGTCGAGTCCCTGGAGGGTTGGGCGTGGGCACGCCGAGTCACTGGAGGGTTGGGCGTGGGCACACCGGGTCCGGGCGTGGGCACGCCGAAGTCCTACCTGGGACTTCCTTATTTTGCGATTTCCCAGGCGCCGGTGAGGCCCCCCGGGACGTGCTATATATGATTTTGGGGTAGGGGAAGCTGATCTACGCAATGGGCTTATTAGTTTCATGAAATTCATCCCGGTTAATGGTCAAAGTCCCCCTTATTCCCAATTTTACTATTCTTGGTGAATTTCTCTCCACCCTTGAGTCTTTATTCCGGAATGGGTCGGAATTATCAATCCCAGCCCGGTATTGACTTGTTCGGCCTAGGATGATGATTTCGACCGTCTAATCACTCAATTCCCGGCTCGTTCCTATCAATGTCCAAGGAAAATTAAAGAAGGGGCAGGACCGTGAAATGCGTCGAAATGACCGTGAATCAACACGAAATAAGTGGGAATGACTGTGATGTGACATCACGGTCATTCCCGTTTATTCCGTGTTGATTCGGCGCATTTCACGGTCAATTCCCTTCACTTCACGGTCATTTCCATGCATTTCATGATCAATTCGCTTCACTTCATGATTATTTCCATGCATTTCATAGTCATTCCCTCCTATTCCGTATTGATTCACGGTAATTTCGGCGCATTTCACGGTCATGCCCCTTCACTTCACGATCATTTTCACGCATTTCACGGTCCAATCGGCTCACTTCACGGTCTTTCTATGCATATCATGGTCATTCCCGCCTATTTCGTGTTGATTCACGGTCATTTCGGCGCATTTCACGGTCATGCCCCTTCACTTCACGGTCATTTCGGCTCATTTCACGGTCAATTCACTTCACTTCACAGCCATTTCCATGCATTTCACGGTCATTCCCACCTATTCCGTGTTGATTCACGGTCATTTCGACGCATTTCACGGTGAAGTGTAGTGATTGGACCGTGAAATGAGCGAAAATGACCGTGAAGTGAAGGGGCATGACTGTGAAATGCAAGGAAATGACCGTGAATCAACACGGAATAGGTGGGAATGATCGTGATATGCATGGAAATGACCGTGAAGTGAAGCAAATTGACCATGAAATGCATGGAAATGACCGTGAAGTGAAGGGGTATGACCGTGAAATGCGTCGAAATGACCGTGAATCAACCCGAAATAGGTGGAAATGACTGTGATATGCCTGGAAATCATGGTCATTCCCGTCTATTCCGTGTTGATTCACGGTCATTTCGACGCATTTCACGGTCATGCCCCTTCACTTCACGATCATTTTCGCGCATTTCACGGTCAATTCGCTTCACTTCACGGTCATTTCCATGCATTTCACAGTCATTCCCGCCTATTTCGTGTTGATTCACGGTCATTTCGACGCATTTCATGGTGAAGTGTAGCGATTGAACCGTGAAATATGCGGAAATGACCGTGAAGTGAAGGGGCATGACCGTGAAATGCGACGAAATGACCGTGAATCAACACGGAATAGGTGGGAATGACCGTGATATGCATGGAAATGACCATGAAGTGAAGCGAATTGACCGTGAAATGCATGGAAATGACCGTGAAGTGAAGGGAATTGACCGTGAAATGCGCCGAAATGACCGTGAATCAACACGGAATAGACGAGAATGACCGTGATTTCCATGCATATCACAGTCATTCCCGCCTATTCCGTGTTGATTCACGGTCATTTCGGCGCATTTCACGGTCATGCCCCTTCACTTCACCAGTCATTTCGCGCATTTCACGAGTCCAATCGCTACACTTCACGGTCATTTCCATGCATTTCATGGTCATTCCCACCTATTCCATGTTGATTCACGGTCATTTCGATGCTTTTCACGGTGAAGTGTAGCGATTGGACCGTGAAATGCGCAGAAATGACCGTAAAGTGAAGGAGCATGACTGTGAAATGCGCCGAAATGACCGTGAATCAACACAGAATATGTGGGAATGCCCGTGATATGCATGGAAATGACCATGAAGTGAAGCGAATTGACCGTGACATGCATGGAAATGACCGTGAAGTGAAGGGAATTGACCGTGAAATACGCCGAAATAACCGTGAATAGGATCAATTTTAAGGTAATGATGGTGATGTCAGTGGATTGTCTTAAGATCCATGGTATTGCTATATCCCAGGATCAGATCACCCAGTCTGTTTGGCACGTCCGGCCAATCCCGGATTTAATTTCCAATACCATTTAATCCCTTCCAATCCGCCTAGCCAAACGGGCCCTAAGGTAATGATGGTGGTGTCAGTGGATTGGTTTAAGATCCATGAGATTGCTATATCCCGGAACAAGTTCACTGGGTCTATTTGGCACATCAGGCATATCCTGGGATTTTACCTTCCACTCCTTTCAACCAAGGGATGGGATCAATTTTAAGGTAATGATGGTGATGTCAGTGGATTGTTTTAAGATCCATGGGATTGCTTATATCCCGGGACAAGTTCACAAGGTCTGTTTGGCTTATCATGCATATCCCGGGATCTCGCGATCCCATTCCTCCTCATACCGTGGGATTAGTTTGGCCAAACAGACCTTAAAGGTAATGATGGTGATGTCAGGAGAAGCTACTTTAGCCAACCAACCTAGTTATTTTCCAAGATTCCATCAGGTCGATGGTTGAAAATCCATTTCATTCACTTAGCGGTCAATTTCATTCATGACCGTGAAGTGAAGGGGCATGACTGTGAAATGCGCCGGAAATGACCGTGAAGTGCATGGAAATGAGCGTGAAGTGAGGCGAATGGATCGTGAAATGCGCGGAAATGATCGTGAAGTGAAGGGGCATGACCATGAAATACGTCAAAATGACCGTGAATCAACACGGAATCGGCGGGAATTACCGTGATATGCATGGAAATGACCATAAAGTGAAGTGATTGGATCACGAAATGCACGGAAATGACCGTCAAGTGAAGGGGCATGACCGTGAAATGCGTCAAAATGACCGTGAATCAACACAGAATAGGCGGGAATGACCATGATATGCATGGAAAGGACTGTGAAGTGAAGCGATTATACCACGAAATGCGCGGAAATGACCATGAAGTGAAGGGGCATGACCGTGAAATGCGCCGAAATGACCGTGAATCAACACGGAAGAGGGGGTAATGACCGTGATATGCATGAAAATGACCGTGAAGTGTAGTGATTGGACCGTGAAATGCATGAAAATGACCGCGAAGTGAAGGGGCGTGACCGTGAAATGCGTCGAAATGACCGTGAATCAACACGGAATAGGCGGGATCAGGATCGGGTTTAGGTTTGGGTTTTCAAGTTTAGGTTTACGTTTAGGTTAGGGAGTTGAGATTAGGATTAGGTGTAGGTTTAGATTTAGGGATTTGAGAATACATTCAGGTTTTAGGTTATAGGTTATAGGTTTAGGTTAAGGTTATAGGTTATAGGTTAGAGGTTTAGGTTTAAGTTTAGGTTTAGGTTTAGGTTATAGGTTTAGGGATTTAAGAATAGGTTTAGATTATAGGTTATAGGTTATAGGTTAAGGTTTAGGTTATAGGTTAAGGTTTAGGTTTAGGTTTAGGCTAAGGTTTAGGTTATAGATTATAGGTTATAGATTTAGGTAATTGAGAATAAGTTAAGGTTTAGGTTTAGGTTATAGGTTACAGGGTATAGGTTTATGTTTGGGTTTAGGTTATAGGTTATACGTTTAGGTTATAGGGTAAAGGTTTAGTTTTTGGGATTTGAGAATAGGTTCAAGTTAAGGTAATAAGTTTAGGTTAAAGGTTTAGGTTAATGTTATAGGTTTAGGTTTAGGTTTAGGTTATAGGTTATTTGAGAATAGGTTTAGGTTATAAGTATAGGTTTAGGTTAGGTTGTAGGTTAAGGTTTAGGGAATTGAGTTTAGGTTATATGTTTAGGTTATAGGTTCTAGGTTTAGGTTAAGGTTTAGGTTGTAGTTATAGGTTTTGGGATTTGAGAATAGATTTAGGTTATAAGTATAGGTTTAGGTTTATAAATTCGGGTTCGGGTTCGGGTTTATGTTCGGGTTTAGGTTTTAGGTTATTGGTTTATGTTAAGGTTTAGGTTTAAGTTATAGGTTTTGGAATTTGAGAATAGGTTTAGGCTAGGGCATAGATTAAGGTTTAGGGAAATGACCGTGAAGTGAAGGGGCATGGCCGTGAAATGCGTTAAAATGACCGTGAATCAACACGGAATAGGCGGGAATGACCGTGATATGCATGGAAATGATTGTGAAGTTAGGCGATTGGACCGCAAAATGTGCGGAACTGACCGTGAAGTGAAGACGCGGGACTGCAAAATGCGTCGAAATCACCGTGAATCAACATGGAATATGCGGGAATGATCGTGATATGCATGGAAATGGGGGTGAAGTGAAGCGATTGGACCGTAAAATGCGCGGAAGTGACCGTGAATTGAAGACGCGGGATCGTGAAGTGCGTCGAAATGACCGTGAATCAACATTGAATATGCGGGAATGACCGTGATATGCATGAAAATGGGGGTGAAGTGAAGCGATTGGATCATGAAAATGCTGCGAAGTGACCGTAAAGTGAAGATCTTGGGACCGTGAAGTGCATCGAAATATTAGAATCAACACGGAATATGCGGGAATATTTGTGATATGTATGGAAATGGGGTGAAGTGAAGCGATTGGATAAAAAGCGCGAAGTGGCGAAGTGAAGTGAAGACGCGGGACCGTGAAGTGCGTCAAAATAACCGTGAATCAACACAGAATATGCGGGAATAACCGTGATATGCATGGAAATTGGGGTGAAGTGAAGCGATTGGACCACAAAATGCGCATAAGTGAACGTGAAGTGAAGACGCGGGACCGTGAAGTGTGCCAAAATGACCGTGAATCAACATGGAATATGCAGGAATAACCGTGATATGCATGAAAATGGGGGTGAATCGAAGCGATTGGACCGCGAAATGCATGCGGCCATTACACGGTCATTTCTGTGCATTTCACTTCACAGTCACTTCTGTGTATTTCACAATCCAATCGCTTCACTTCACCCCCATTTTCAAGCATATCACGGTCATTCCCACATATTCTGTGTGGATTCACGGTCATTTCGACACACTTCATGGTCCCGCGTCTTCACTTCACGGTCACTTCCGCGCATTTTGCTCTCCAATCTCTTCACTTCACCCCCATTTCCATGCATATCACGGTCATTCCCACATATTCCGTGTTGATTCATGGTCATTTCGATGCACTTCACGGTCCCGCGTCATCACTTCACGGTCACTTTCACGCATTTTACGGTCCAATCGATTCACTTCACCCCAATTTCTATGCATATCACAGTTATTCCTGCATATTTCGTGTTGATTCACGGTCATTTTGACGCACTTCACGGTCCCGCGTCTTCACTTCACGGTCACTTCCGCGCATTTTGCAGTCCAATCGCTTCACTTCACCCCCATTTTCATGCATATTACGGTCATTCCAGCATATTCCGTGTTGATTCACGGTCATTTCGACCCACTTCACGGTCCGGCGTCTTCACTTCATGGTCACTTCCTCGCATTTTGTGGTCCAATCGCTTCACTTCACCCCCATTTCCATGTATATCACGGTCATTCCCACATATTCCATGTTGATTCACGGTCATTTCGACGCACTTCACGGTCCCACGTCTTCACTTCACGGTCACTTCCGCGCATTTTACGGTCCAATCACTTCACTTCACCCCAATTTCCATGCATATCACAGTTATTCCCGTATATTTCGTGTTGATTCACGGTCATTTCGACGCACTTCACGGTCCCGCGTCTTCACTTCACGGTCACTTTCGCTCATTTTACGGTTCAATCGCTTCACTTCATCCCCATTTCCATGCATATCACAGTCATTCCCGCATATTCCGTGTTGATTCACGGTCATTTCGACGCACTTCACGGTCCCGCGTCTTCACTTTACGGTCACTTCCGTGCATTTTGCAGTCCAATCGCTTCACTTCACCCCCATTTTCATGCATATCACGGTCATTCCCGCATATTTCAAGTTGATTCACGGTCATTTCGACGTACTTCATGGTCCAGCGTCTTCACTTCATGGTCACTTCCGCGCATTTTATGGTCCAATCGCTTCACTTCACCCCCATTTTCATGCATATCACGGTCATTCCCGTATATTCCATGTTGATTCACGGTCATTTCGACGCACTTCACTGTCCCGCGTCTTCACTTCACAGTCACTTCCGCGCATTTTGCAGTCCAATCGCTTCACTTCACCCCCATTTCCATGCATATCACGATCATTCCTGCATATTCCATGTTGATTCATGGTCATTTGGATGCATTTCGCAGTCTTACGTCTTTACTTCACTTTCACTTCCGCGCATTTCGCGGTCCAATCGCTCACTTCACCCCCATTTCCATGCATATCACGGTCATTCCCACATTTTTCGTGTTGATTCACGGTCATTTGGACGCATTTCGCGGTCCCGCGTCTTTACTTCACCCTCACTTTCTCGCATTTCGCAGTCCAATTGCTACACTTCACCCCCATTTACGTGCATATCACCGTCATTCCCGCATATTCCGTGTTGATTCACGGTCATTTCGACACATTTCGCGGTCCCGCGTCTTCACTTTAGGGTCAGTCCCGCGCATTTTGCAGTCCATTCGCTTCACTTCACCCCCATTTTCATGCATATCACGGTCATTCCCACCTTTTCTGTGTTGATTCACGGTGATTTCGACGCATTTCTCAGTGACACGTCTTCACTTCACGTTCAGTCTCGCGCATTTCGCAGTCCATTCGCTTCACTTCACCCCCATTTCCATGCATTTCACGGTCATTCCTGCCTATTCCGTGTTGATTCACGGTCATTTCGGCGTATTTCACAGTCATGCCCCTTCACTTCACGGTCATTTTTCACTGTCCAATTACCTCACTTCGCGGTCATTTCCATGCATACCACAGTCATTCCCGCGTATTCCGTGTTGATTCACGGTCATTTCGGCGCATTTTACGGTCATTCCCCTTCACTTCACGGTCCAATCGCCTCACTTCATGCTCATTTCTATTCATATTACAGTTATTCCCGCCTATTCTGTGTTGATTCACGGTCATTTTGGCGCATTTCACGGTCATGTCCCTTCACTTCATGGTCATTTCCGTGCATTTCACAGTCCAATCACTGCACTTCACGGTCATTTCCATGCATATCACGGTCATTCCTGCTTATTCTGTGTTGATTCACGGTCATTTTGGCGCATTTAACTGTCACGCCTCTTCACTTCACGGTCATTTCTACGCATTTCAAGGTCTAATCACCTCACTTCGCGGTCATTTCCATGCATCCCACGGTCATTCTCGCCTATTCCGTGTTGATTCATGGTCATTTCGGCACATTTCACGGTCATTTCCGCGCATTTCAAGGTCCAATCGCCTCACTTCGTGGTCATTTCCATGCATACCACAGTCATTCTCGCCTATTCCGTGTTGATTCACGGTCATTTTGGCGTATTTTAAGGTCCAATCGCCTCACTTCGCGGTCATTTCCATGCATACCACAGTCATTCTCGCCTATTCCGTGTTGATTCATGGTCATTTCGGCGTATTTCACTATCATGCCCCCTCACTTCACGGTCATTTCCACGCATTTCGCAGTCCAATCGCTTCACTTCACGGTCATTTCCGTGCATTTCACGTCATGCCCCTTCACTTCACGGTCATGCCCCTTCACTTCACAGTCATGCCCCTCACTTCACGATCATTTTCGGCGATTCTGTTTTATTTCACGGTCATTTCCATGCATTTCCTGGTCAATTCCCTTCACGGTCATTTCCATGCACTTTACGGTAATTTTCATGCATTTCACGGTCATTAACCTGATGGAATCTTGGAAAATAACCAGGTTGGTTGGCTAAAGTAGCTTCTCCTACCCCAAAATCATATAGAGTTCATCGAGTAACTAATTTTGGTTCAGAAGATATACTTTTTAAATGAATAAAGAAATAAATGAAAAAAAAAAGAGAGGAAATTTTTTTTATATGCTTATATATGCATATTTATGTAAATATGTGTTTGAGAAAATTGTAGGTAAAATAAAGTTTTCCCTGTAAAAAATAAAAATAAAAATAAAAATAGAAAATTTTGCATAGCCATCTATGGCTACGGTTATAATTCGTAGCCATAGGGGCCTCCAAATGGGCGTGGCCACGCCGGATCGGCGTGGCCCCGCCAGATGCGTCAGCAAATGGCGCGGGCACAGCTAGTTCGGCACGCCCACCCCGGTAGTCCTCTATGGCTACGGATTTTGGTAGCTATGGCTACGGTTATAATCCGTAGCCAAATCTTCCTATGTAAAAAAAAATAAAAAATATAAAAAATATAAAAATTTAGTTTTTTTGTTTTGTTTTTGTTTTTATTTTTTGGGTCCCATCATGAGGTCTATGTTATATCCAAACCGTCCATCTATTTGACGAGCTCATATTAAGGTTTGAGACGGAAAATAAGACAGATCTAATAATCAAGTGGACCACACTGTGAAAGGCAGTGGGGAATTGAACGTCTACCATTGAAACCCTTTTAGGGGTCACAGAGGTTTTGGATCATTATGAATTTTTTTTTCCTCTTCATCCTGGTCTTTGTGACCTTATGAATAGATTGGATGGAAAATAAATGTTATGGTGGGCCCTTAAAAAGTTTTAACGGTGAAAATCAATTTTCCCGCTCGTCTTTGTGGTGTGGTCCAGCTGATCTTTGGATATGATTTTTCTTTTTTAGATAATGGTCCGAAATGATCTCGAAATATGGATGAACGTTGTGGATATAATAAATACATAACTATGGGGCCCATGTAACGTTGATCACTTTTGAACCGTTTGTACAACTCGGTGTTCGAGGAGCGTCAGCGCTCGTCTTCCTGCATGAAGGAAAAGGTAGGGGCATTTTCGACCTTTGGCAAGGCGTCTGTACAGCTGGGGCGTATTCTCACAAAGGAAAATGAGGTGGGCTTATTCTCCTAAATGGGCCATAAATGGGTCGTATTCTTGCAAATTTCTCTTGTTTTTTTTTTTTTTTGCTTTTCATGTCCAGAGAGTCCCTGGACTCTCTCTCTCTCTGTTTTTTTTTTGTTTAGGCATGCAATGCCTTTAAGGTCGGCCCTTCATAGGTGGGCCACCACATGGTGAGGTGGTGTGGTTACAATACATATGTAAAGTGGGCCCCACCTTTAGATGGTTTGGATCCAAAACATGCTCCAATGTGGGGTCCATCCAAGTGGGCCATAGGGCCATAAATCATACACAAAATAAAAAGAGAGTGGGACACGTGTGATGGAGGGACCCCGACACTATGGGCCCTCCGTTTCAAGGATCCAATCATACATCAATGGGTCCCATTGCATATGGGCCCTCCAAATAAAAGATCAACGGTGGAGATCCCTCTCCACCCAAAGTGAACGGTCTATATGACCTCTTTATGCAAGGAAATATAAACATCATGATGGGGTCCATGGAGAATGGTCCCATTATGGAATGATCATGAGGATCAAGGTGGGCCATTGGCCACACCTAGGGTCCAAAGTGAGATCCACACCATTGATCGGTAGGCCCCACTTGGCCCATCATAAAAACATGAAAAAAAACTATCCTATAAAGCACCCACCGGTTGATCTCTTCGGTCCGTTGGAACGCCAATGTCCTTGTGCTTCACTTTGATGGAGTGGATGAGAGATGAATGGCTAAGATGGAGGATCTTGGGAGAGGGAAAGTGGGTCACACAACACTCTTTCTCACACTTGAAAAACCATGGACGTGGGATTTTTTCTTTGTTGCTTTGAAAAAATGAAGGAATGAGAAATAAAGGAGAGAGGGAGAGATAAGAGAGAGGGAGAGTAGCTTAGGTAGGTAATGATGACTTGTAAGAGAGGGTGGCTAGCATTAAATGCTTGTAAGAAGGGCTAAGGGTAGGGTGGCTAGCCATAAGTACTTGTAAGAAGGGATAGGGGTAGGTAGGGTGGCTATAGCTAAGGTAGGGTGGCTATAGCTAGGGTAGGGTGATGTCATCGCTCTCATATTGGTGCCACATGGAATAGGTGGGCCCCACAATACGTGGTCCACGGTCATTATAATGCATGGTCCCCAACTTATGATCTAAGCGTCGGTTTGACGCACAAGACGCGGCGTTGGAACCGCAGCGACGGAGCGGTCGCAATAGTATAAGTCTTGGATTAAGTCGACTTAAATCTACAAAATTTGACTTAGGGTTATGCGCAAACGTTGATTATACGTCGCAGTTGTTGGAATTCGTCGAGAAGGATCGTGGAGGTCGACGGAACAGTACGGTATAGGATACGAGTCTTACAGTCGGCCAGATCGGCATGGGCCCAAAAAGTCCTGACTTAGGCAATGTCCACTTCGAACGAACATCATGGTGAGCGTGGAAAGTTTCAACAATGGGTTCCATTGTCACCATTATTTTCTATTATATGACCCACACAAGCTCTGGATCCGGCTAAAATTTGGGTCCTAGTCCTAAAATGACACAGTAAAAAGGATGAACGGCATGAATTATACACATACATCAATATGAGCCCCACGAGTTTAGTCCTTGTCCACATGCAAAAAGGGTTCCATACACATCACTTTATTGGCATTAAATATGAGGTAACTTCTTAGTCCCTAGAAAACAGTGCAACTACTGAACCAAGGTTAGGGGTATTTTCATCCAAAACCATCTCCAAAAGCTATCAAAAGGCCCTTTAGAGAATATCTGGAGTATAGTAGCGATCGAGGTAATTTGCTCAAACTTCAAGGTGAGTACGGTCAATTTCCCTTTTTTAAAGGATAACTCTGACCGTAGGGCTGCAATGGGTTCGATACAGGTAGGATATTATAATATCCATACCCCATGTCATGAGTTTAGAGCATTGGATGCGGATACATGTTCGATATTATCCAAAGAAGTTAGAGATGGATATCGTTTAATGAAGTTGGATATGCATAGGATAATTAGGGTAATGGAATATCTAAATAAAAAAATCCTAGCTAGTTAGGGTAATGAAATATATAAATACTGTATTGAGAGATGCTTCTTTTTTTTTTTTTTTTAAGTTTTTTAATTTTTTAATTTTTAAAATTTTTAATTTTTAATTTATTTTTTTATTAGTGTGAATCCTTGGACATACCGAAAGGGAACCATGTAAATCTCTATGTTGTGGTTTGCATCTTTTATATGGTTTCTTTTAATTATGATATCATTGTGTGTGTATGTGAGTGTTGTCAAGAATGGAACCTTTTATCCCAATAACTGATATCAGAGCTCTTTGTTTAAGTGAAGCAATGTCGAAAGAAGGAAATGTAAGGATAAAAAACTTCAATGCTTCGAACTTCAGTTTCTATAAGATGCAGATAGATGACGACCTTTACCAGAAGGATCTTCACCTTCATCTTGGAGGAAAATGAAGAAAGTAGAGAAGATGTTCAATAGAGATTGGGATGTACTTGATAGAAAGGCTTTGGAAATGATTTAACTTTCTTTAGCGAAATCCATTATATTTAATATCTTGAAGTAGACCACAAAAGATCTAATAACGGCCCTATTGATGATGTACAAAAAAATTATGTACTTTTGACAAAGTTCATTTGATGAAGAGGTTGTTCAATATGGAGATGTTTGATGGTGGAAACGTGGTTGAGCATCTCAACAAGTTCAACACAATCATGAGCCAATTGTAATCGATACACCTTAATTTTGATGATGAAATCAGAGCTTTTATAATCTTATCAAGGTTACTAGAAAGCTGTGATAGTTTGATAGTAGTCATTAACAATTTTACCAGATCAACAAAGTTGAAGTATGTGAAGTTGTATGCCTTGCTCTAAGTGAGGAATCTCTGTGTAAAGCCTTGGGATATTTGGGTGAAACATCAGGAAATACTTTGAATACTGAAGAAATAGGAATAATACCAAAAAAGAGAAAATAAAAATTATGGTTGGTCAAAATCAAAGAAGAACATATCATCAAACCTCTAAAAGGAAAGTACGATGGCTATTGGAATTGCAGCAGAAGGGGCACATGCAGCGGGACTATAAAGCTCCAAATAAACAAAAAGAAAATTGTAATCAAGTTGATAAAGACTATAAATATCTTCCATGAAAATATTTCTAATGCCATAATTCTGTCTTTTGATACTCGTAATGAATATTATACCTTGTTTCATGCTACTCCGAGTATGGATGTTTTTTTTAATAATTATGTTATGTGTAATCTAAGAAAAGTGTATCTAGGAGATTATAAGCCCTATTATATTGTTATAAATGGGTTACCATGTAGCGGGCCTATCACCTTACACTCAGATCCATAGCTCAACTGGCAGACTGAGTGGAGATACCTCATTTCAACACTCGAGGTCTTGGTATCGATCCCTAGTGGGGGTGGCTAATATGGAGTGTGTGCACTGACAAGGGTGTGTACTAACAATCTAACCCAAAAAAAAAAAACCATTCAAATGGGACCGTGTTGAAGTTAAAATATGTTAGGTATATTCTAAATATGAAATGAAATTTGATCTCAGTTGGCTATCTTGCAAATTCCAGAAACACGATGACTTCACTAGTGATTCGAGGAAGATCATAAAGGAAGTTATGGTAATTACTTGAGGTAAGAAAGAATACACTCTTTAGTTGAATTTCATTGCAGTTCTATCATTAGGGATGAAAAAAAGTATATGACATCACAAACTTAGGAATATGAGTGAAAAGGAGATAAAATTTCTAAATTTAAAAAGGAAGTTAACGGGGTTGAAATATATTCATCTAGACTTTTGTGAAGATTTGTTTTTGATAAACAAAGGAAGGCCAACTTCTTGATGGTTAAAATGACTCCAAAGTTAGAGCAATTAGTAGTGGTTCATACCAACGTGTGGGGACCATCTAAGATATTATCTCTCGGCGGCTCTTTTTAGTTTATTACCTTTATTGATGATGCTATTAAAAAATTATGAATTTATTTCATTAAGCATAAATTGAAAGCTTTTGATATATTTAATAAATGTAAAACTTTGATTGAGAATGAAACAGGTCTGAAGTTGAAGTATCTTAGATCAGAGAATGGGAGAGAGTACCACATAACAAGTTTGAGAAGTATTATGTGATTAACGGAATCAAGAAACACAAAATAACTCCAAAAACGCCATAGCAGAATGATGTACCCGTGTGTATGAACAGAACCATTCTGGAGTGTCCAAGGAGAATAAGAATGCATGTTGGATTGCTTAAACAGTTTTGGATATATGTTATAAATACTACATCTTACTTGATTAATAGAGAACCCTCAGTTGCTTTTTATGGTGGATTGTCAGAGGAAGCATGACCAAGAAAATAGGAAAACTTATCCCACTTAAAGGTATTTATTTTTCTTTTTTCCTTTTTTTTTTTCTAAAAAGGTGGGAGTCCACCACCTGTTACTTTGTTTCTCAAGCTACACAAGATTTTTAGAGATTAAGGTGGGATCCTAATAGAAAAGACAATGACCCACATATCATGTGAACTCTAAAGAAGCACTATATGACCTAGAAAAATAAAAGGAAAACGAAGCTAAGCCCCCAACTCCCTCTAATGGAAGTCAAGAGAACTAATCAACCACGATTGTAAATCTGTAATTATTTATGCTATGATCTCTTCTAATCATCCCCACTCTTATCTCTATTGGAAAATCTCCTTTATAATTAGAAATCCTACTTGGGGCCCCACTGCTTCCTATCCAACTAAGCTCATCTATCACAGTATCACACCTCGAAATTCGATACCCGAGTTGGCCATGTCTGAATCCAACTTCTAGACCCATGAGGTTATAATAAATTAAAACAATTTGTATTTCACATAATATCCATCCATTCCACACAGTCAGAGCCATGCTAGAACGAATTAATACTAAACAATTCTCATTAAAAATAAAATTCGACTAATCAATCCTTGAGCCTTTAATTTCATTAGTATTCAAAGTCAAACTATTCTAATAAAAAAGGTTTATTTATTTATTATTATTTTTTTTTGAACAGTTGGCTCTTGCCACTGAAATTCATCCACCATGATCATGTACATCCATTTGGGTGGGCCCTTACAAAAAGGAATGGGACCACCTATCGTAAGCTACACAAAAGGAAAAAATTGAGGAGAATGAGAAAGCACCAAAGAGAATAAAATAGAACATGGGCGCTCAACGGGAAACAACGTGCCAAGAGGAGAGAGGGACGAGGGGACGCAGGAACTGGGCCCTAAAGAAATTGTGACCTACCGAACTGGGAGACAACCGGCTGCTTAGCCCATGCTAGGACGCTAGCCACAACTCCTCCCAAGCTGGAAAAAACCGCTCAACCTATGCCTTTCTTTGGTCTGAGATGCCTAAGCAGGCCTATAGATGCTTTATCTAAAAGGAGAGAGCCTCTAATGGACTTGGGAAGAGTGGCTGGAGCTAGGAAGAGTGCATTGGGGGACCCGCTGCTAGCTAATTTGGCAAGACCATAGGCAACCTAGTTGCCCTCCCACAAGGTGTGAGAGAACTGGATGCGCACGGGCTGAACCATCTGCAAAATCTTACACTACAAAAAAGAGGGTTTTTAGCGACGAAACTACTTTTCGTCGCCAAAAGTCATTTTTAGCGACGAAATAAATTTTCGTCACTAAAAGCTCACTTTTAGCGACGAAACTTTTCGCGACAAAAATTTTCGTAGCTAAAAATAGGACATTAGACTTTTAATAACGAAAATTTTCGTCACTAAATACTCCAAACATTTTTCACCAATTTCTTTTAGCTGCGAAAAATTTCGCAGCTAAAAATATTGTATGAGACCTTTAGCAACGAAAATTTTTGTCGCTAAAAACTCGGAACATTTTCTTAAACTTTCAGCTGCGAAAATATTCGCTGCTAGAAGTCTTGTAAGGTACAAGACTTTTAGTGGCGAAAAGTTTCACTGCTAGAAGTCTTGTACCTTACAAGACTTCTAGCAGCGAATATTTTCGCTGCTAAAAATAAACTAACATATCTTTTAGCGACGAAACTTTTCGTCGCCGAAGGTTTCTTTTTTTAAAACAAAATATTCCAGTTCAAAATCCGTACAAAATTTCTGATATACACCTGTTAACAATTAATTTCATCATATTCATCCTGATATCAACATTTTATCATATTCACTACATAAACTTTTAGCGGCGAAAATTTTACGCTAAAAAACTATTTAAAACTTTTAGCAAAAAAAATTTTATTTGCTAAAACTAAACTAACATATCTTTTAGCGACGAAAATTTTCGTTGCCAAAAGTTTCTTTTTAAAAAAAATATTCTAACTTAAAATCCGTACAAAATTCCTGATATACATCTATTAACAATATATTCCATCATATTCACAATCACATCGAACTAAACCCAAACTACATAAAGATTTAGCGACGAAAATGTTCGTCACTAAAAAATACTATACAAGACTTTTAGCGAAAAAGTTTCATTTGCTAAAAATAAATCGACATATCTTTTAACAACGAAATTTTTCAGCTAAACGCGTTTTTTTAAAAACAAATATTTCACTCAAAATCGGTACAAAATTCCCGATATACATCGGTTAACAATATATTCCATCATATTTATATTCACATTCACATCCATCTAAACCCAAACTACATAAAGTTTTAGCGGCGAAAATGTTCGTCGCTAAAAATACTATACAAGACTTTTAGCAACGAAAATGTTCATTTGCTAAAAATAAATCGACATATCTTTTAGCAACGAAAATTTTCATCGCCAAAAGTTTCCTTCAAAAAAAAATATTCCACCTCAAAATCCGTACAAAATTCCTGATTTACATATGTTAATAGTATATTCCATCATATTCACATTCACTTCCATCTAAACCCAAACTAAATAAAGTTTTAGTGGCAAAAATGTTTGTCGCTAAAAAATACTATACAAGACTTTTAAAAAAAATTTTCATTTACATCTCTAAAAAATAAAAGTTATACATGACATATCTTTTAGCAACCTAAAATTTTCGTTGCCAAAAGTTTCTTTTAAAAAATATTCCAGCTCAAAATCAGTAAAATTCTGATATATACACCATTAACAATATATTCCATCATATTCATCCTGATATACACATTTAATCATATTCACATTCACATCCATCTAAACCCAAACTACATAAACTATATTCATCCAAACACAAACAATCTTATCTGTATCACATTCATTCATGCATAAATGCGTATAAACTTAACATCATAAACAAATAAACATCACAAAGATGAAGACGGAGGTGGTGGGGCATCGATGGGTAAGCGTGCAGCGAAAGCTTGAAACATCTCCGTCATCCGTCGTTCATGCTCCACCCGCATCTCCGCCATCCTCCTCTCCTGCTCCTCCTCTCCTCACCAACTCCTCCTTCATCCTCCTCTCGCTCACGACCGATCCTCTATCCTCCTCTCCTACTCCTCCCTCTGCCTCGCCAGCTCCTCCAGGTTTAGGTTTAGGTTTAGGTTTAGGTTATAAGTATAGGTTTTGGGGTTTGAGAATAGGTTTAGGGTTTAGGGTTTAGGAAATCGGGTTTGGATTCGGGATCGGGTTTAGGTTTGGGTTTTCAAGTTTAAGCTTAGGTTAAGGTTAGGGAGTTGAGATTAGGATTAGGTGTAGGTGTAGGTTTAGGTTTAGGTTTAGGGATTTGAGAATACATTTAGGTTTTAGGTTTTAGGTTTAGGTTTAGGGATTTGAGAATACATTTAGGTTTTAGGTTTTAGGTTTAGGTTTAGGTTTAGATTTTTAGGTTATAGGTTAAGGTTTAGGTTTTAGGTTTAGGATTCTTGTGTTAGGGTTATAGGTTATAAGTTTAGGTTTTGGTTTAGGTTTAGGTTATATTTAGGTTTAGGTTTAGTTTTAGGTTTAAGGTTTAGGTTTAGGTTATAAGCTATAGGTTTAGGGAATTGAGAATTGGTTAAGGTTTAGGTTTAGGTAATCGGGTTCGGGTTCGAGATCCGGTTTAGGCTTGGGTTTTCATGTTTAGGTTTAGGTTTAGGTTTAGGTTAGGGAGTTGAGATTGGGATTAGGTGTAGGTTTAGGTTTAAGGATTTGAGAATAGGTTAATGTTTAGGTATAGGTTTAGGTTTAGGTTTTAGCTTATAGGTTTAGGTTTTGGTTTTAGGTTTAGGTTATAGGTTAAGGTCTAGGTTATAGGTTTTTGTTTAGGTTGAGGTTATAGGTTTTGGTTTAGGTTTTGGTTTAGGTTTAGGTAGCGGTTTTAGTTTATAGGTTTAGGTTATAGGTCATAGGTTTAGGTAAAGGTTTAGGTTACTGAGTTTTGGTTTAGGTTAAGGTTATAGGCTTTGGTTTAGGTTAAGGTTTAGGTTTTGGGTTTATGTTAAGGTTATAGGTTAAGGTTATAGGTTTAGGTTAGGTTTAGGTTTAGGTTTAGGTTATAGGTTATAGCTTTGGGAATTGAAAATAGGTTAAGGTTTAGGTTTAGGAAATCGGTTCGGGTTCGGGTTCGGGATCGGATTTAGGATTGGCTTTTCATGTTTAGGTTTAGGTTTAGTTTAGGGAGTTGAGATTGGGATTTGGTGTAGGTTTAGGTTTAGGGATTTGAGAATAGGTTAAGGTTTAGGTATAGGTTTAGGAAATCGGGTTCGGGTTCGAGATCGGGTTTAGGCTTGGGTTTTCATGTTTAGGTTTAGGTTTAGGTTAGGGAATTGAGATTGGGATTTGGTGTAGGTATAAGTTTAGAGATTTGAGAATAGGTTAAGGTTTAGGTATAGGTTTAGGATATCGTTCGGGTTCGGGATCGGGTTTAGGCTTGGGTTTTCAAGTTTAGGTTTAGGTTTAGGTTAGGGAGTTGATATTGGGATCGGTGTAGGTTTAGGTTTAGGGATTTGAGAATAGGTATAGGTTTAGGTATAGGTATAGGTTTAGGTTTTAGCTTATAGGTTTAGGTTATAGGTTTAGGTTTTGGTTTTAGGTTTAGGCTAAGGTTATAAGTTTAGGTTATAGGTTATAAGTTTAGGTTATAGGTTATAGGTTATAGGTTAAGGTTTAGGTTATAGGTTTTAGTTTAGGTTAAGGTTATAGGTTTTGGTTTTGGTTATAGGTTTAGGTTTAGGTTTTAGTTTATAGGTTTAGGTTTAGGTTAAGGTTTAGGTTACTGAGGTTTTGGTTTAGGTTAAGGTTATAGGCTTTGGTTTAGGTTATAGGTTTAGGTTTAGGTTTTAGTTTATAGTTTTAGGTTTAGGTTTGGTTTTAGGTTAAGGTTTAGGTTACTGGGTTTGGTTTAGGTTAAGGTTATAGCCTTTGGTTTAGGTTAAGGTTTAGGTTTTGGGTTTATGTTAAGGTTATAGGTTAAGGTTATAGGTTTAGGTTAGGTTTAGGTTTAGGTTATAGGTTATAGCTTTGGGAATTGAGAATAGGTTAAGGTTTAGGTTTAGGAAATCGGGTTTGGGTTCGGGATCGGGTTTAGGCTTGGGTTTTCAAGTTTAGATTTAGGTTTAGGTTAGTGAGTTGAGATTGGGATAAGGTGTAGGTTTAGGTTTAGGTATTTGAGAATTAGGTTAAGGTTTAGGTTTAGGTTTTAGCTTATAGATTTAGGTTTTGGTTCTAGGTTTAGGTTAAGGTTATAAGTTTAGTTATAGGTTAAGGTTTAGGTTATAGGTTTTTGTTTAGGTTAAGGTTATAGGTTTTTGTTTAGGTTTAGGTTTTAGTTTATAGGTTTAGGTTATAGGTTTAGGTTTTGGTTTTAGGTTTAGGTTAAGGGTATAAGTTTAGGTTAAGGTTTAGGTTACAGGTTTTGGTTTAGGTTAAGGTTATAGGTTTTGGTTTAGGTTAAGGTTTAGGTTTTGGGTTTATGTTAAGGTTATAGGTTAAGGTTATAGGCTTAGGTTAGGTTTAGGTTTAGGTTATAGGTTATAGCTTCGGGATTTGAGAATAGGTTAAGGTTTAGGTTTAGGAAATCAAGTTCGGGTTCGGGATCGGGTTTAGGCTTGGGTTTTCATGTTTAGGTTTAGGTTTAGGTTAGAGAGTTAAGATTGGGATTTGGTGTAGGTTTAGGTTTAGGAATTTGAGAATAGGTTAAGGTTTAGGTTTAGGAAATCGGGTTCGGGTTCGGGTTCGAGATCGGGTTTTGAAGTTTAAGTTTAGGTTAGGAGTTGAGATTGGGATTGGGATTAGGTTTAGGTTTAGGGATTTGAGAATACATTTAGGTTTTAGGTTTAGGTTTAGGTTTTAGCTTATAGGCTTAGGTTATAGGTTTAGGTTTTGGTTTTAGGTTTAGGTTATGGTTAAGGTTATAAGTTTAGGTTATAGGTTATAGGTTAAGGTTTAGGTTATAGGTTTTTATTTCGGTTAAGGTTATAGGTTTTGGTTTAGGTTTAGGTTTAGGTTTTAGTTTATAAGTTTAGGTTATAGGTTTAGGTTTTGGTTTTAGGTTTAGGTTAAGGTTATAAGTTTAGGTTAAGGTTTAGGTTACTGGGTTTTGGTTTAGGTTAAGGTTATAGGTTTTGGTTTAGGTTAAGGTTTAGGTTTTGGGTTTATGTTAAGGTTATAGGTTTAGGTTGGGTTTATCTTTAGGTTATAGGTTATAGGTTATAGCTTTGGGAATTGAGAATAGGTTAAGGTTTAGGTTTAGGAAATCGGGTCTTAGTTCGGGATCGGGTTTAGGCTTGGTTTTCATGTTTAGGTTTAGGTTTAGGTTAGGGAGTTGAGATTGGGATTTGGTGTAGGTTTAGGTTTAGGGATTTGAGAATAGGTTAAGGTTTATGTTTAGGAAATCGGGTTCGGGTTCGGGATCGGGTTTTGAAGTTTAGGTTTAGGTTTAGGTTGGGGACGTGAGATTGGGATTGGGATTAGGTTTAGGTTTAGGGATTTGAGAATACATTTAGGTTTTAGGCTTAGTTTAGGTTTTAGCTTATAAGTTTAGGTTTTGGTTATATGTTTAGGTTATAGGTTAAGGTTATAGGTTTAGGTTTGGTTTAGGTTCAGGTTATAGGTTATAGCTTTGAGAATTGAGAATAGGTTAAGGTTTCGGTTTAGAAAACTGGGTTCGGGTTCGGGTTCGGGATCGGGTTTAGGTTTGGGTTTTCAAGTTCAGGTTTAGGTTTAAGTTAGAGAGTTGAGATTAGGATTTGGTGTAGGTTTAGGTTTAGGGATTTGAGAATAGGTTAAGGTTTAGGTTTAGGAAATCGGGTTCGGGTTCTGGATCGGGTTTAGGCTTGGGTTTTCATTTTTAGGTTTAGGGAATCGGGTTTAGTTTTAGGTTCAGGTTTAGGTTTAGGTTATAAGGTATAGGTTTAGGGAATTGAGAATTGGTTTAGGTTTAGGTTTAGGGAATTGGGTTCGGGTTCGGGATCGGGTTTAGGCTTGGGTTTTCAAGTTTAGGTTTAGGTTTAGGTTAGGGAGTTGAGATTACGATTAGGTGTAGGTTTAGGTTTAGGGATTTGAGAATACATTTAGGTTTTAGGTTTAGGTTTAGATCTTAGGTTATAGGTTAAGGTTTAGGATTTAGGTTTAGGTGAATGGTAGGTAATAGGTTATAAGTTTAGGTTATAAGGTTTAGGTTTAGGTTTTAGGTCATAGGTTTTGGTTTAGGTTAAGGTTATAGGTTTAGGTTAAGGTTTAGGTTTAGTTTTAGGTTCGAGTTTAGGTTTAGGTTTAGGTTATTAGGTATAGGTTTAAGGAATTGAGAATTGGTTTGGGTTTAGGTTTAGGGAATCGGGTTTAGTTTTAGGTTCAGGTTTAAGTTTAGGTTATAAGGTATAGGTTTAGGGAATTGAGAATTGGTTTAGGTTTAGGTTTAGGGAATCGGGTTCGGGTTCGGGTTCGGTTCGGGATCGGGTTTAGGCTTGGGTTTTCAAGTTTAGGTTTAGGTTTAGGTTAGGGTGTTGAGATTAGGATTAGGTGTAGGTTTAGGTTTAGGGATTTGAGAATACATTTAGGTTTTAGGTTTAGGTTTAGGTTTAGGTTTTAGGTTATAGGTTAAGGTTTAGGTTTTAGGTTACTTTTAGGTTATAGGTTATAAGTTTAGGTTATAGGTAATAGGTTTTGGTTTAGGTTAAGGTTTAGGTTTAGGTTAAGGTTAGGTTTAGGTTTAGGTTATAAGCTATTGGTTTAGGGAATTGAGAATTGGTTAAGGTTTAGGTTTAGGAATCGGGTTCGGGTTCGAAATCTGGTTTAGGCTTGGGTTTTCATGTTTACGTTTAGGTTTAGGTTAGGGAGTTGAGATTGGGATTAGGTGTAGGTTTAGGTTTAGGGATTTGAGAATAGGTTAATGTTTAGGTTTAAGTTATAGGTTTAGGTTTTGGTTTTTAGGTTTAGGTTATAGGTTATAGGTTAAGGTTTAGGTTATAGGTTTTTGTTTAGGTTGAGGTTATAGGTTTTGGTTTAGGTTATAGGTTTAGGTTTAGGTTCTAATTTATAGGTTTAGGTTATAAGTTATAGGTTTAGGTTACGGTTTTAGGTTTAGGTTCGAGTTTAGGTTACTGAGGTTTTGGTTTAGGTTAAGGTTATAGGCTTTGGTTTAGGTTAAGGTTATAGGTTTAGGTTAGGTTTAGGTTTAGGTTATAGGTTATAGGTTATAGCTTTGGGAATTGAGAATAGGTTAAGGTTTAGGTTTAGGAAACTGGGTTCGGGTTCGAGATCAGGTTTAGGTTTGGGTTTTCCAGATTAGGTTTAGGTTTAGGGATTTGAGAATAGGATTAGGTTATAGGTATAGGTTTAGGTTGGGTTATAAGTTTAGGTTAAGGGTGTGGTACCTGCAAATACAGACATAAATACAACTTGTCCAAATGGTCAGGCCCTTCCAATGCTATCCATAGGAAATGGACAGCTTCATCATGGTTATAACAGCGGTTCCCACCTTCCAGGGACCCCCGCTCTTCCAAATAACTCCGACGCACATCCGGGTCTGTTCCATTAATTTTCATTCCCACCCGATCAGTGGCTCAACCTGATTTAATAGAGGTGAGTAAGCCACTGTTTTCTCAGCTAGGGTGTTCTACATGTGTGACATTTTTACAAAAAATGTGGTCTAACATGATAAGCATAGCTGTGTATACTCATCCTTTGCAAGGATGGTGGGAAAGAAAGCTCAGTCAAAGTCATCTTGCAACAAGGAAATTTACCTGTGTAAAATATGTAATCAACTATGCCAATGAAATTTCAAGTGTAGTTTGTGAACTATGATTCACTAGTCATGGGGTCCATTCTCCTTCTTTGTTACTCCAAACCAATTCCAACTCCCACCATCCTTGCAAAAGATGAGTATGCGCTGACCTACAATAAAAGCCTAGCAATGTAAAAGAAAAGACCTATGTGAATAAATGTCAATGCTTAACAATGTAAAAGAAAAGAAAATGACACAACTCACCTTGATGCCCTTTTCGCTCAGAGAAGATTCGAAGAAGTATCCTCTTCCATCTTGGAGAATTTGCAGCTATGAGTCCTCCCTGTGTTTTGTTGAAGTTGAAGCCTTTGTAAATGTTTTAAAGAAATTCATCTATTGCATTGATCTTGGAATATCACTTCCAAAGCTGAAAACCATGTAGAGAACATCATAATTTCTGACCCACTGTTAATGTAGAAGGAATACAATAGAACGCATAGCTTGGGTGTCAAGTAGGCAGTGGGATTACACAGAGAAACAAGATACAAAAAAACCTGCATGTAGAAATTTCTTCTCAATGACCCACCCACAGCCTTGTGAAAGGAGTCCAACTGAATTTTTCATTTCATACTTGTAAATGATATAATTTTTAGAACAAAAGAAGGCCCCGTCACTTTATTTATGTAATACAACTAAGTTCTGCACACTTAAGTGTGACAGTTTTTCCATGATGCTACCAGGAAAAAATTCGAATGCAATTTACATAACAAAGCACTCTCCCAAAGCCTAATAATCAATACAAGATGGTTCAGCCACTTGTGCAATTAGGGAAGGTTCAAAAGGACATACATATTTATTATTTTTTAGTGATTTAATTGCTTATGGGAGATATGTAACACTTTAAAATGCATCTCCAATCAAGATTTTGGAATTGGGGTTTGATGAAATGATTGCTGATTTTATTTGAATTCTTCTGTTTTTCCTATGCTTATGGTTCTTTTCAGTGATTGAAATGCATATGTATGTCTTTCTTTTTTTCGTGCATGTGAATGATATAAAGCATTATAATTCAAGGTTCTTGTAGTCTGGGTCTGATGAATTAATAGCTGGGATTGTGTGATTTGTGCCATTGCTATGATTCTGTTTTTTTTTTTTCCTTTTTTTCTTTAATATATATATATATATAGTGATACCAATGCTTGTGGGAGATTGACATAGCTCTTTATAGTACATGTAAATGCCATAAAACATCTAAATTCATGCTTTACTTCTATGGGTCTGATTGAATGAAAAGGATTTCTATGAACTGTTAGTGTCTTTCTATCAAAAAAGAAAAAAAGAAAAAGGAATTGTTTTTATCTGGCTCTCTCTCTCTCTCTCTCTCTCTCTCTCTCTCTCTCTTCTTCTTCTTCTTCTTCTTCTTCTTCTTCTTTCTTCTTCTTCTTCCAGTGATTTTAAATGCTTCCGTGAGATGGTTATGTAGTCATTTTTTAAGTACATGTAAACACTATAAATTAATCCATGGGTTTACTATCTGGATCTGATGAAACAATGCCAAGAATTGTATCGATTCTGCTATTTTTGTTACAATTTTGTTTTTTTAGTTTTTCTCATTTGAGGATGTGTTTAGATGCACAAGTGAATTGAATTGTCAGTGTTCAGTTTGATCAAGAGGAAATGATAGAAAATAACCATGTTTCCTAGTATTTGTATTGAGGGATTAACCATCAAATTCCATACATTCATTTCAAGTCCAACTTGAAACTAATGAAATTGCAATTCCTCATTAGATGAATAATTGCAACTGAAAGGACCTAAAAATGATGAGAGAAGACCATAAATGAAAGGACTAAGAAAGGAAATGGAAATCAATTAATATATTGAAATGAATAATCATATAGCTCAATAGAGTTTAAAGAATTAAACATTCAACATATAAATCCATGTTTCTAAAGTTACTTAATCAAGCCTACATTTACTTAATCAAGCCCATCACGATGGTCCTTTCCCATTCATGCAACTCATTACCTCATCTTTATTTCATTATACAGTGAAATACCATGCCTCATACATCTCAAGTCATGGTATGAACATTTACGAATATCCCACAAAAAAATAAAAATAAAAAAATTGACGGCAGTCACCAGTTGATCATACAAGTAAAATACCATGTCTCAAAAAACTGAGGTCGAGTTTGAATATTTACAGATATCCCACCAAAATAAAAAAGAAAGAAATTTTGAAAGGCAATTACTTGGTCAACAACTTCTCTAGAATCAAGTGAACAATACTCAACAATATACATCAAAAACTTCACAAATTGCTCCCATCAGACTTGCACTTTGTAATGTCATAATCATCATCATCTCATAATGGCAAAGAATTATGAAAAAGATGATATCTTGGAGAGAGAGAATTACAAGAATGTCATCTTTCTCATATTTCTTTGCCATGTTCATCGCTCTCTCTTAAATTTGGTAACAGTATACAAAACCATAAGCGATGAGTGAAATGAGCTCCCTCTAAATGCAGTGCAAACACCACATGCCTATCTGGTGTTTCAGAGATGGTAACAGATGTATGAGAGGAAGAAATATAGTAAAGGATTTCCTTTTAATAGCAATCAAGTGTGACCATCTAAACTATACAGTTACATCACTTTTTCATAACTCAAAATCAAATCTATATATGTATATACACAAAGTTAGTTTGCAGTAGCATTGTCACTCTGAATATCACATTATACACTTCATTCTTCTAATTTAGAAATGTTAATAGAATAAGTGAGAGAAATACCATAGTGGATTTCCACTAAAGGCAATCCCACCACCAAAGTCTGCAAGAATTCCTATGCAAATGAAAAGTCAGGTTGACTGATCCAAGTGCACCTCGAATCTCGGTGGGTGATATCTAAAGCCACCAAACATTTGACGGACATAAAAAATTCGAACACTAAAGATTACATATGAACCATTTTAACTTCCAAAGTCCACTACCTCAGATATGTGAAGTGGCACAATGGCAGATGAGTGCCTATCCCAATCCCAGTAGATTGGTGAAGAACATGCAAGTTCACCAGGCTAAAGAAAACACAGCTTTGTTCATGTTGCCTTTCAACCATCACATGATTAGAAGCGAACAAATCATCACAACGAAATGAAAAATTAATGAAAAAATAAATAAACAAATCACATAATTACCAAAATATGAAAACCAAATTCACATCATTAAGCAAACAAAATTTTCATAATAAGTGGAAATTGCTTTTTGTTTATCTTAATCATCTTTCGGTCAACCAAATTGAAATCACTGGAAGAGCTTACCAAAGAAGGATCTTTCATCATGTTCTGTTGCCCCATAGATGCTGAATCCTTGGATGCATGCAGTCGTTGCAACTGATAATCAATTTCAGGTCAACGACAGATTTTTCTTAGTGGTACTACTTCCTACAATAAAAAAGAGAGGAAACAAGTATTGAATAACTGCCTCAAGACTACAAGGTTACCAAATGGAGTTTTGGTTTAGCATATGTAGCAAAACAATCAGCTTTAACTAACTTGAACAACTAATTGGTTCATAATTGTATATCTTCTCATATATAACTTTTTCAAATGAGAAAGAAGTGGAGGCAGGGAGGGAGAGGGTAGAATTTCAAGATGGAAGCATGGAACGAAAATAATAAAAATGATGATGATGAAGAACAAGAGATGCACACCTACACATGTGCAACTGTCTTGATCAAAGAGAAGAACAGTGGAAACTTACAGCAGCTTTATCTTGATCAAGGAGTGACACTTTGTATTGCTCGCGCAATCTCTAAGGTGATTCCCATGGGAATCAAGGTTTGCATGACTTGGTTTGGACGGATATGAACCTGCCCCATCAGATGCATCGGAAGATGGGTAATGGTAAAAACTGAAATTGTTTTGCACAATCTCTTGAAGAAAGAAAATTAAAGAGCTCCAGTAAATCAGTCATTCATAATGCTTGTTTATGATGGGGTATACAAGGTACCCCAAAAATCTTCGATTCAAGTAACTATGGGCATATGGGTGATGCAAGGATAAAAATAACAAATGGTAAAAGCAAATAACATCATTTGATGTGCATGCCTCCATCACAGTCAGTCCTATAATGAGAGTGGCATTAAACCTCGAACTCAAAAGGGTTAATCATATAATGCACATTACCCCAACTAAATCAAAATAATTTCACAAGCTTTGTGAAAGCCAATAACATCATTCAACATGCATGCATTCATCACAGATAATCCCATAACATGAGCAATGTTAACAAAACCTTCAACTCATATAATGCACATTACCCATCTAAAACAAAACAACTTCAAAAACCTTGCCAAATAAAAGGATCTAATTTAGTGGATGGAATTTACCATGAGTGATGGCTAAGATTATAAAATCATTGTGATTTTTGGAAATGCCTATCAACACCATGGCCCAGCTATAAAGCTCTGCAATGAAGCCCTCACTATCCAAACATGAATCTCTGGCTGGAATTGCAATTGTAGCGGATAAAAAAGATGAACACTAACATGAAGTTCCCTCCAAATAAAGCAACACACGTATGACAGGCAGCCAGACTAGATGCAATAGGAACAGTTGGGAGGAGCAGATTCTAACCAGTAAAGCAGATAAAGAATGCAATTATTACAATTTATAGTAGACTCACTGCAATTTTCCATGACATGGATGACCAAACAGATTGAATCAATTTGAAATTATGTTCAACTGAACATCCATATAACCAATACTTTCCACACACAAGAAATGCATGTGAATATTCAGCTCAATCAAGAGATGAAATTTTTGTAATAACATAATATTATTGAAATCATTTATGCATCCAAACAAATCATTTATTTCAAAATTAAAAGCAATTGGCTTTTCCCGATCATACTACATATGATATTAACCACTAAAATGAGTTGAAGTACCTGATTGATAGTGTGGATATGACATTGTTTTCCTGCGGTGTGGTCCACTTAAGATTTTAATCTAACTCATTTATGAGCTCATGCCCTAACCTTATATAGAAAAATGGATGGACGATGTGGATAAAACACATACATCATCGTAACCTATAGAGCTTTGAATCGTGGACTGCTAGTGTTGGAGTCACTTGCCAAACCGTAAAATCAAACGTATGTGTGCTGAAGGAGATAGAGAAGGGTACTGTAATTGATTCCTTCATTTTAAAACTCACTAAATGACAAAAACAACTTCATATGAAGGATAATTCTAAGTTATCTCCACCACACAGAGAACATAACATACCTGAGAAGGCAAACTACAGAGAGATGCTAGAGTTGGCGCTTCTCAACAACTGGGAGAAGAGAAAGTAGAAGTGTAGGAAAAGGGCAGCAGCTGGTTGTGACTGAACTCACTTCATAACAAAGGCCACAACTGTAGTGATTGACCTAGCTAGTTCTAATAACAATGTAGTTTCCTACTGATTATATATTTCTCCCATTTTGATAAGATCTTCTCCTTTGGATATAAGTATCTCTGTTCCAGGAAATAGAAAGACAACACTAAAACCTTTTGGGAAAAACAAAATGAACTTTGTTTATTGAAGGTTAGTCAGGGTACAACTAGTTTATTATACTCTAGTTATTTCATGTCATGGAATATTAATACATGTAAGAATTAATTCCTTAAATTTTTTTTTAATGATTTTCTCGCAATCCGTTACCATGTAAAGTTTGTTTTCACTTTGCTAATATCCCCAATTTGTTATAAAACACCTGAAATATATCTTTCTCTTTAAAAAAAAAAAAAAGGAAAGGAAAGGAAGAAGAAGAGGAAGATGAAGCTTTCAGCATAATTAACAAGGGCGTAGGTCAAACAAGTACATTGCACACGCTAACTATGTTATGCTTTCGGAGAGAGAGAAATAGAGAGAGCGGGGGATATCGTGCATTTTGCTCGGGGCGAAAGTTTGGAGAGTACCCTTCAGGCTATCAGTTTTGAATTGTACAAGTGGGGCCTCAAATCCCAACCCTTCAACCCATGGCCATGACGGTTAAGAAAGAAAATGTAGCAATGGATTGAGTGCAACAAAAGGCAAGGATCTGGGGAATTCTTAGTGCATGGGTAAACTACTATGAGGCCCATTGTTGAATGGTTGAGCCCCACTAGTACAAACTGAAAACCCAAACAGTACTAAACAAACTATTTAATTCATTTATGGACCCATAACTTAATATAAGCTGGCAAAATAGATCAACAGGCTTTGGAGACTTGCCCTTTTCTCCAGCTTCAGGGTCCTACGGGGAAAGAGGAACAATTGGTATTTTCATAATAAAAATGAGCTAACTACATAAGTCTTCGTGAGGGTTAAATTGAACGCATTGGAGTGGGTCTCTAATTTAAAGGGTTCCGTTAAGTGCCCTTTGTCGCCCATCTCGTGGGATGCTTTGTAAGTGTGTAAGTTGTGTTGGCTTCTTCCTTAAAAAAAAAATCATTTCCTTTTTAAAAAAAAATTCTCTCTCTCCCTATCTCTCTCTCTCTCTCTCTCTCTCTCTCTCTCTCTCTCACACACACACACACACACACACACACACACACACACCGCTTTCTCTCTCCAAATGACAAAAGAACGCGATAACCCATCGTATCTCGATCTCTACTGTGTTCAAGATTTTTTTTAAGTGTATATATATAATGTTTGATAGAATGGTTGTAATAAGCCCGTTGAAATATATACTTAGCTTGAAATTGATGAAATTTCAAGTATTGGATTGGCCACAAGCACAAGATCACATTCGAGTGACTAACCAACAATTTTTAACTATAGATTTACATTATTAGGATGATGCGGATTAACATATTAAAGTAATTATAGCGATGAAATTGATAATCTAATTATTTTGAGATATCATAAGTGTACAATGTGCCCAATAGATTAACAATCTAGTGACACACATGTTACACATGCAACTCTTGGAAGAATCTTATCTGTAATCCAAATTTTCACATTGGATTTCAAACCCCTTCTTTGAGGGGATTTGAAACCCCAAATTACTTTAATGGTGTCAAATATAATAGGGGATTTGAAATCCCATCAAATCCATAGCAAGGGGCGATAGTGAAGACGTGGGTCATCCTTTAAAAGAGGGTAAATGCCAAGTAAAGGTTGGGTTCAAAGACCTTGGCGTGATGACTCATAAATCTCGAGAATCGAGCATGTCCCCTTGAGAATTTTAATAGCATCCAAACTATCGTTAGTGTCTCAGTGAAAGATGAGATGGGTTTGTAAGGTGCATCCAACCGCACATCACCGCCTACTATTTGGATCAAAATTACATTTGAGGGGGTCTAAAATGTGACTTCCTTTAGGCAAGAAGGAAATGACTTGGCTGACTTAGACAGAACAACTTCATATGAATGAGATCCACCCCGTCCATCGGCTGCACTCAAAGTATTTAGGGTTCAAAAATCAGGCTGATTCAACAGTCATGTGAACTGCACCATTATAAGCAGCTGAGATGGAAATTCCCTATGATGTTGTCCACTTAAGATTTTTTATAAGCTTCATTTTTGAGCTTATGTAATAAAATTATATGTTAGAATGGATGGATGAAGTTGATAAAATGAATAAATCTGGTGGGCCCCACAATACTCATTACGCTTAGGAACGGATTGACTACTCCCCTGACACCCGCCAATGGCTGGTGGTCGGTGCTCTGTGGCCCCCACCATGATGTATGTGTTTCATCCATGCCGTCCATATATTTTTAAAGATAATTTTACAATATAAGACTAAACCTAATCCTACACATTAACAATTTAAATAAGATAACTTACTATAAAACATCGTATATTACTTATATGAGCCGAAGTTGGAGATATTGCCAGCATATCATAGTTTAAATACTTAGAAAAAAAACTTGCACTCGACCAAAATGACTACAAAAAAAAAAAAAAGCTCAATCTGGCCATGATGATGCAATCAAAACTTGAGAAAACAACAAACCAATTTGAGAAGACTGGTAGATTCATATGGTTATATATGATTTAGTAAATATACAAGATTAAGCTATCGAATAAACCATCATCCTTTAGATATACTATCGAATAAGCAACTACTTTGACTTTGATTGATGAATAGTTAATGAGATCAGTCATTAACAACTTAAAAAGTAATTTTATATAATGTTAACATTGTTTCTATTATTTTACCCCTATTTCACCTGGTGAACTTGAGATTAGGAAAGTTGAATTTTAATGGGGCATACCGAAATGTCCTTGCCACATCTGCTTTGTCTATTGGTTTCACGGGCTCATTGTATGACATGAGCTAAAAAATTAGCCAGATTCAAAAACTCGTGTGGGCCTCACTATAGGAAAAGATGAGATTTAAAACATACCATTAAAACTTTATTGGGACCCATGAAAGTCTTAGAAGAGCCTAATATTTGTGTTTTCCCTTCATCCATTTGGATATCACATAATGAACAGGTTGGATGGAACATAGAAATGATGATGCACCCCATGAAGATACTAGCAGTAGGTGTTTCAATTCCCTACTCTTTCTTGTTATGTGGCTTACTTTAGTTTTGGGGCACACGTCCTACATGAGCTCATGAAGCTGATGGATGGATGAATTGGATGCCACAAAACATCATGACGGGCCCTATGAAGGCTTTAACGATAGGTGTTTCCATCCCCCAATATTTTCCTATGGTGTGATCCACTTGAGTTTTGGATCTACCTTTTTTTTTCTTCTCATCTTCTACTGTGAGTGAGTTGGTGAAATTGATGGACATAGTAGATGTCACTGTGAGTGAGTTTTGTATCTACTCACATCAGTCGTCAGATTGAAATAGATAGTCTATTCCTTACATTTAAAATGAAAATGCATTACAATTACTACGAGGCTACTATCGTTTCATAATCATATACATGAAATCCTTCTTATATACTACAAAAAAAAGATTTTAAATACTGCATCAGACAGGCCTAAAACACAAAGAGGACGAACAACATTGATAAATTTCAAGAAATTGGCACAAAATCCAAAATACACCACTTACAAGTAGAGCTAAACTCAGACAATGCAAATCCCCAACTAGGGATTCGACAATACACATCCCTAATTAGGGATTTGTTATACAAATCTCTAATTAGGGATTCGACAATGCATATCCCTAATAAGGTATTCTTAATTGCAGAAAGCCCTAAAATCCCCAAATCCCTAAATGAGGATCCACTTCAAATCAGGAATCCACGAGGAAGAGAAATCAAGGAAGAGAAATTCTACCTTTTGGAGGTGATGACGGTGGTGGTGGTGGGGCTTGATCTTGTCGAGAGGGAGGTGGCCGTCTGATTTCTTGAATGTAGTGGGCCAGGTTGATGAATGGCTGCAAAAGACGAGAGAGCTGCCATCGTCATGAGAGAGAGAGAGAGAGAGAGTGAGAGGGAGGGGGCGTGGGTGAGGAAGGGAAGAGGATAGATAGAAGGGGGAATTATTTCCTACTCTGGTTGCGTATGACGCTTGATATGCAGGCACTTAAAAATGGTACACATGAAAGATCTTAACTTAGATCAAAACGGTTAATTGTGTAAATAAGTGTGTCTAAGTTAAATCCAAACATACGTATTGATTACAAAATCCTAACCACTGATGTGTAGATACTTGTTTGATAAATTAAGGTCAATGGATGTTTTTATTTCTAACCGTCCAATATCATTCCATTAATCAGAGAGTCAAATAACTAAAACATTCTTAATTTTTTTTAGCAACACATCTAACTGAAACCCATAATTTTAACGGTTTATTTAACTTAATCATGTGCCAAGTGTTTAGTTTATAAGTAATTTATATGTGTCTGCATATCATCCATCACACTTTGCCGGAGTATCAAATATTTTCTCTGAGAAAAACTTTGATACTCCGGCAGAGATTCGTGGATGATGCACATGCAGTTAGAAATTGCTTTAAATTACGCATGTGGCGTAAAATTAAGTCAAAATAAACCATCTAAATTATTAGTCAGTTTAGATGTATCAAAAACGAAAACTAGATTTATGCTTATTTTATTGTCTGAATATCAGATTAGACAACATTTATTTGATGTTCAGAAATGAAAAAATAAAATAAAATTTGATGGTCCTACTTGGGCCAACAAGCGTGTTCAGGAATTAGAGGCTAGAATTGGTCAACTGATCTGCTTTTGTTAAGGTTACTTCCACAGTTTAGTCCACCTTAGGGCCTCTTTGATTTTTGAGCTCGACTAGAATTACCATGTAAATGGGTAATAATTCTTTATGTATGTAATTACCACATCTTTCCCACTGTGGAGGTACTTACTTTTTTTAACGAAAATTTATAAAATCAATGTGGGGCCATCATAATGTATGTGACTCATCCACGCCGCTTGTTTGTTATGCCAGCTAATTTTAAGGCATTAACAAACAAAAATAAGGCAGATCCAAAGCTCAAGTGGACCACACCACAGGAAATAACTTTCAACGGTGGACAAATTAAGACCACTGTTTCCGTTTGTGTGGGCTATTTGAGTGTTGGATCTGCCTCATTTTTCGGCTCATGCCCCAAAATGTTCTAATAATATAGATGGATGGTGCGGATATATCATATACATTACGATGGGGTCCACGTATTTAAGTTAACACTTTTGTATCAATTTTCAAGGTGAAATTACTCTCACATTTTCAAAAAAAAGTAATAATTACTTATTTATCAGGATTTACCTGTATTGTGGAAAATCAAACATGCCCTTAGTATCAAGTCTTTACATTTGCATTAATGGAAATTACCATTATTATTGGATAATGATTATATGTCTAGAAATACTATGGTATTTTAACATTTTCGTTTCATGTTTGGGATTATAATTGAAAACACCACATCACCAAGTTTGGTGAGGGACATAATTTAAGGTACCACCATAGACATGTATGGTTCATCTCAGGTGTTGGGCCATGACCCAATTCTCTTCAGCATAAACAGCTAATTATCTTAAATGTAGCACATGTATAGTGATTAGAATTTTTGGTCTGGTGGGCCATAAATGCCCTGATTGCCTGATATGTGTAATTTTTTTACTTAAAATTTTCTTAAGGACCGACTTGACCTAATGATCTTTACAAAATCTCATTTTATGCGAACGGGGCTTTGGTGGATCCTTGACTATGGGGCGTGGTGGGCCCCATAGTCAGGGATCCACCTAATCCGTGTCCATTCTCTGTGCATCTTTTTCTTTGAAAAATTGATGTTAGTAAGTTTTGTGGGCCCCATCATGATGTGTGTCGAACATCAACACCATGGATTTGATGTGTCCCCTTTAGGTTATGAGATATCTCAAAAATCATCGGTAAACGAAACTCAAGTGGGCCATACCATTTAAAACTATGTGAAGACATCCAAAAAAATATAAAAACACTTGGTGGAGCCCACATGAGTTTTGGATGCGGCTAAAAAATATATGATTATGAATGCAAAAAAAAAAAGCTCAAGTAGATCACACCACAGGAAATAGTGTGATTGAACATTTACCATTGAAAATTTCTTGGAAGCCATGGAAGTTTTGGATTAAGCTGATGTTTGTATTTTATCTTCATTTGTATCTTTTTGATATTATGAACAAGTTGAATGATAAATAAACATCACTGTGGGCCTAGGGAAGGTATCAATGGTGGAAATAATTATTCCACACTGTTTCGTGTGGCATGATCCACTTGAGTTATGGATTTACCGAAAATTTGGGATCAACCCACACCGTTCATCCATTTTTCGAGATCATTTTAAAGAATTATCTAAAAAATGAATAATATCGAAAGATTAAATGGACCACACCACAAATAAGTTTTTAATGGTAAGCTTTCAATCCCCACTGTTTTCTGTGGTGGGGTCCACTCGAAGTTTGAATTTGCCTCATACTTTGGCTCATAATCTAAAATTATCTGGTAAAATGGATGGACAGAGTGGATAAAACACACGCAATCACAGCAGACCCCACAGTTTACTAAGTGCACTAAGTGTACTGAGTTACTCAGTACGCGATCGGTGCGCAAGGGGAATGGATTGGCTACCCCGGACACCAGCCAATGGCTAGTGGTCAGTGCTCTATGGCCCCCACCATGCTGTATGTGTTTCATCCAAGCCGTCCATTTATTTTTTAAAGATCATCTTATGGCACGAGACAAAAATTGAGGTACATCCCAACCTAAAATGGACCACATTATAGGAAACAGTGTTGAATGAGTGTCGACCATTTAAAATATTTTGGGGGCCAAATTAAGATTGGCTACTTCCCCCCACCACCAGCCCCGTGGCTAATGGTCGGTGCTCTATGGGCCCACCATGATGTATGTGTGTTTATCCATTTTTACTGATCATTTTAGGGTTTGATCCCCAGAATGAGAGGGATATAAATTTGAGGTGGACCACACCACATGAAAACAATAGTGATTGGATATCCACCATTAAAATCTCCCTAAGGCCCACTGTATTGTTTATTTAGCATCCAATCTGTTGATTATGTCATACAGGCCCTGATTAAGGGAAAAAACAAAAACCAACTTGATCTAAAACTTCTCAACTTCAAAATGTTTTTAATGATCAACGCTCATTCAACACCGTTTCCTGTAATGTGGTCCATTTGAGATTAGGATATAACTCATTTTTGTTCACATACCATCAAATGATTTATAAAAATAGATGGACGACATGGATGAAACACATACATCATGGTGGGGCCCACAGAGCACCAACCATCAGCCATTGGCTAATGTCAAGGGGAGTAGCCAATCCAACTTTTGTGGCCCATTAATGGTCAATCACCACTATTTCTCATGGTATAGTCCACGAGATGGATTCGGTCTGCTAAGACCCTCCAATTGGATGTAATACATTTTGTGCATAGTGGCCTGAAATGATTGTAAAAACTGATGGACAGTGTTTATCCCCACCTAGAGATGGACGGTCTGCTAAGACCCTCCATGCGGCCCACCGAAATGTCCTTATTTTATCTAGGCCATCCATCCATTTTTAAGGCTAATTTTAGTACATGAGCCCAAAAATGAGACAAATCGAAGGCTCAAAGTGGACCACACCGTAGGAAACAATGGATATCAAGTCCCTATCATTTATATTTGGTGTGGTCCACTTGGGCCTTCCATATTGCTCATTTTTGGCATAGTAACTTATTATCGGAACTTAAAATGAATGGATGGATTAGATAGACCACATACATCATAGTGAGCCCCACGAGCTCATGATGGGACCGTCCGTACGGTTTCCCCAAATACGAGCGGGGAAACTTTTCAGTTTCATTTTCATTCTCCCTCTCTCGCTCGCCCTATCACTCTTTCCCTCACCCTTCCTCGCCGTCCATCGCCCTCTCTCTCTCTCTCTCTCTCTCTCTCGCCCTCCCTCGCCCTCTCTCTCTCTCTCCTCCCTCCCTCTCTCTCAACCTCTCTTGCCACTCTCTGGAGGATTTCTTCCCCAAATCTAACGACGCATCTTTCCGGTGAGCATAATCTTTCCAAAGAGCATCCCCTAAGCCAACCTCTCGACGTTGTTGGTATCTCTCTCTCAAACATTGAATGTTCAAGCCATAATATAAAGATTTTCATTATTTTTTGGTTATTTATTTCCTCATCTGTAGATCTAGATATTATTATTTTTTCATATATTTGAGATTTTTTTTTCTGTTTGGGATTGGTTTATAGGTGGATGCCCTAAATCTCTTAGTGAATGGTATTATATGCCAAATCCATTTTTAATCCTTAGTTTTTGTTGCTATATTTGTTTCAATTATTTTTGTTTGATTGGTAAGGCAATGAAAAATACATTGTGGACATGCACACCCCCTGTTTGATGGTTGGTGTATGAGAGAGAAATGCAAGGACGAAGAAGGAGAGAGGGAAATCACCCATCTAAGCGGGTCTAAGCAGTCCATGCTGAAGCAACCTCAATGATTGAAAAAAAGATTGTTCGATTGGTAAGCATTTTCTGACCTGAGGGAATAGAGAATCCTGATGTCTATTTCTCTGAAAGGGCATTTTTCTCATCATTTATGCTTCTTTAAAATTGATTCTTAGTTACCATTGTATGTAGTTCATTTTTAATCGCACAGTCAATGTCCACCAATTCAATGGTCAGATAATCAAAATAATCTTCTTCTTCTTTTTTCTTGTTAATGATATTGGAATATATTATTTGGATAGTTTAATTTGAATTTCTTGTATGGTAGGTATTCAATTTTAACATAAACTAAATCCACTAAATTCTTGTGAGGTTCTTTCTCTTTTTTTGTGTTGTTGGGTTATGTTAACGGGGCTGCTTTCGCTTTCGCTTTTAATTAATAACCAACTTGCTGCTTATCATTTGATTCATTTCTGCCGTCAAATATCCTCCTTAATCCTGGCCCCTTGAACCTAGCAACAGCCCTAAAGAAGAAGAAAAAGAACCCATGAGTTTCTACGAACACCATGAATCTAATATCCATAACTCCCAAGAAGCACCAGATGTCGCCGTTTACAGCTCATGGTATTGACAATAGTAACATAGTACATAGCAGTTCACACAAGTTACAGACTACTCAATAACAAATTAATCAGTCCAACAACTTGCAAAAAAAAAAAAAAAAAAAAAAAAAAAAAAAGAGAGGCAAAAAAGAAGAAGAAAATTTTGGATGAACCAATCTTTGGAATTCTGTTAAAACTTAAAACTGAAAACTCAGTTGGGTAGTGGACATCTATGGTATAAACATGGAAAGGCTTCAAGTATCCAGCTATAAAACACCAAACTATGGGCTCATAGAACATTGGTAACTATATAATTCATGAATAATATGCTACAGGTAAAAAAAAATATTTACCCTTATAGCACAATGCAAAGTACGCATAAAGCACATTAACCTAAAACAATAGAGAAACCTATTGAAGACAAAATATGCAGCCAAGGGCACATTCACAATGGCAGACCAATGAACCATGGTTAGAAAACTTAGCAAGCTGACCAAAACAAAACCAATTTAACTTAAACAATATAGAGAAAACTGACTTATTGGTTATTTGATTAAAAGCTCATGATCATTCTAAACAAACTCTTTAGTAGATTTTCATTTCTTTTACAACCAACATATGTCCACATGGCTGCATGCTGCATTCAAGTCCTCTATTGTTTTTAAGCTCACGATCATTTTCAACACAATTGTTTTTAAGCTCTCGATCATTTTCAACACAATCCTTTCCAATTTTTCTTTTTCTAACACCTACATATACCCATGCAACTACACACAATCTGAGTGTTGTCTATTGGGTTAGCAAGATGGTGCAAAGGAACCTGTTCCAGAATAGCATGCGCCTTCACCAAGATTATACTAATTTCAACCCCGTTAACATAACCCAACAACACACAACAAAGAGAAAGAACCTTCAATGTATGGTGGACTATACCATGAGAAATGTTGGATTTAATATTGCTCAAGTCATTAGGGTATAACCCATGTATGGAGGATTAAATCTAGACCAGACTTTCTTTTCTTTAAAAAAATTTCAGTTTCCCATTAAAATTTCACTTCAATAATTTTTTAGAAAAAAAAAAGACCATTTCTGCCTATGTCTCTTAGTGTGGTATCATATCAATGTGGGTATCAGCCTATAATATGCATCCCTTGCTTTACTTAACCGAAGGAACTCCACTCGGGCTTCTCCTCACTGGCTTGCCTGTACAAAATGCATTGCTTGAAAAATTATGATATTGACTTCAACTTTGTAGATCTCTTATCTTTAACCTTATAGTATTTCATTTACATTTTTATTTATCATATTATTCAACTTTGGTTTTAACAAGATTAAATATCAAAATTTCTATTCTTTCTTATTTTTGAAGACTCATGTTGGAATCAAGAGGTTTTGATGTAGCAAAACTATAAATGCTTCAATGTTTACACTTGAGAGTTGGATCTACTTTCCAACAGTTAATACAGGTGCTTGAGAGAGAATGGCAATAAGTGACCCTGGATTAGTAAAAAGAGGAAGCAACTTGTGCTAAAGAAGTAGCAACACATGCTATAAGAGGAGGAAACAAATGCTACTAAAACCTCAAATGAAAAAAAAAGGGAAATAAATTATGTCATTAATGATAAAAAATAGTTCAAGTAGGAATTTTTTTTGAAAGGTAACACTACCAAGGATTGAACCCTGATCACTTATACACTACATCGTCTCTACCTGCTCATCCAACAAGCGTGGGGCATTCAAGCAGGAATTGTTGGCCCTTCTAAATAAATCAAACATAGCCTTATGGTCTAGATCTACCTTGTAAATTAATCCTATTACATGTACATAAATATTTTGTAGAAAATAAACTATCTAGAATAGAAGTAGATATTAGAAACCTATTTTTATGCTATATCTGTGAAGAGTATTCCATAAAACTGTTTCTACAACCATATGGGTCTATAGGCCATATGTTCAGTATGAAACCTTCCAAAACTATCAACTGTCTCTGTAGGAGGACTCTTGTTGTATAAACTTTTGAAGATTGCTTTAGCAGCGACTTCTAGAAATAGAATCTGGAAGGATTTTCTTACCATTAATTATCAGTAGTGTCTTTGTGAACACCAAAAGTAGATTCTGGTTCCTTTAATTTGCTATAAATAGAAACTAGATGCTGTAGATTACCCGCTCATGTGTAAAATTGAAAGTCTGCTTGTCCGAAGTAGAGCACATGTTGTAGGAAAGGCATATGATTGACCCTGTGGACCCCATAAGTCAATTGGCCTATTGGAGGAACCATCCAAATGGATTTTGTACATGTGTGGCCCATGGTTTGGTGATCCATGCCATTGAACAAGTGTCTCTCATCATCAATCGACTATGCCCCAAAAATCTTCTTGGTCAGACAACACTAATCATTTGTTTATTTGCATACAAATACATGGGTAAGTGTGCTAAAATACCACATTTAAGGGAAAAGGGCCAAAGATTACTGGAAGGCTAGCATCCTCCAATTTGGAAGATTTTGGGGGCATGGTCCATCTTTGATGGGGTCGTGGTATTAATGGCTTGGATAAGCCAGCCTAGCAAATGTCATGCCTGACAGTGAAGTTCCATGTTAGTCACTAATAGAGAAGGAACTTGGACTCGAAATGCAATTACCATTTTTTTCTTGGAAGGGAAGGAATATTACAAAATGACTACAATACAAAAAGACGAAGAAGAAGAAGAAGAAGAAGAAGAAGAAGAAGAAAAGAATGCAGGTTTCAATGAAATATGACTTTGTGCAGTCTTTGAATGTTGAAACTTACAGGGTTTCACTTGGGATCAATTGGATTGTATTGCCTTGCATTTCTGTTTCTCCCAATTGCACGATGATCAATTCTTCTCCGCCTCATTGATGTCCCTTTTGAGCATGTAACAAGGTACCACATTTGGTTGGAACATGTCACAATGGGGATCTTCACATTGCCAATATGGTTAGGAGATTTTCAGTAGGTGGGCCACATTGTTTAAAACTTATGGCCAAAAAAATTAGGTTGTTTTACTCCTAGGTATGCCACAATATTGTAATCATAGGACTTAAGAAAATGGTTGGTAATAAAAATCCTAGGAAGAAAATGAAAATCAAAGAAATGATGATCTTGTCATGGAAATACAAGAACTTACAATCACATATTATGTTTTTCCTCTCCCAAAATGGTTTTGAGGCAAATGCAGACTGTTTCTCTTGTAATGTTTTCCTTTTTCCTGCCAACAAATGTTATCATGTATTTATTTCCAAGTGGATAAAATAAAAAATTTGATGTCCTGGTTTGTGTCCTTTATATGTGGACATACTAGTGCATCTTTCCCACATGGTAGTGAAGCAACCATTTATGGAAAAATTGAAATCCCTCATAATTTGAAAAAAAAAAAAAAATGTTGGCCAAAAAAGATTGAAAATTAAATAATTAAGTCATTCTTGTGTCGTTTGTACTATTTAGGTACCAATTCTCTTGGAGGCTTATATTGGGGTTTTTGCCCAAATGTACCTTTGGTTCACATTTTACTTTAAGTCATCCAATTTTTATTTTATTTTTTTGAATAAGAATTTTAATTGCTTGAGATCTAATTAGGAGATTTGCCTTCCATCCAGGTGGGCCACAACTCTATAAGTCACATTGGAGAATCTCCTTCTGATCAATAGGAGGAAGATAGTTAATTCCATCCAATACAATGAACTTCTCATCATTTGTATTGGATGATAGGTTACTGATGCTGGTTATGATAGAGCAGGGTGTTGCTGATCATGCAAATAATCTGGCTTAAAAAATTCGTAGTGACTTGACCAATTCAATGGTTTGCCACGGAGTGTATCATTAGCAAAATGAAGGTGGGAAATCTAAAAATCTACATGCTCCACCATCAAATTTCGACTGTTGTTTCAGCTTTTTCATTTTTGTCTGTTTACAAACCATCAGTTAAGAAAAATGGACCTTTGCTGTATTTTCTCCATTTCTCTGTGTGCTGTCTTCACTGTAACTTAGCTGCACTGGTCCTTTGCAATACTATTGTTTGGTTTTTGGCTTTTTGTTAATCCTTTGCTTTTGAGATGACTCAACATTGGGGAGATAAATGGACCCTCCTTAAAACCATAATGATAATTTTGTTTAAAAATCTTAACCATTTATTTTTATAAGCTGGCTTATTATCATTTGGTCATGTTTCTATTCTTAATAACTTCTCTGAACTCTGATCAAGTACACGAATCCTTGACTTCAGGTCCTTCTCATGCTATTGACATAACAAGGGAGGTATAAATTTCCCTTGAAAGTATGATACATGAGCCTAGTTCATTTTTGTCAAATTCCATGTATGATAGTGATGTTAATTTTTTGTTTTTGTGTTACCATTTTACATTTGAACCATGACCATATGCAATCTGAGGTGTGGGGAGGCTCATGAGGTTCCTTGGAGATCTTTCTTAGTTGTCTCTAGCATCCCTGGATTAAGCTGAGAAAATGACCTTTTATGCAAGGTTGGTCATCTTGTGCACAATGTGTATCAATCATTTACTTTGTGCTTCCACAAAAATTGGACACATGCCATGATGGTTTGTGATCTGAATTTTTGGTGAGGAAACTTGTTTGACAGTCATGTTGAGGGTGATACTTTTGTCCTTCTGTATAATATGTGCAATTGATGCTTGATGTGGAAATCTGGCCCTTTTGAACCTTCCCTAATTGCATAAGTGGCTGAACCAGCTCTGTATGTTACACATAATTTTTCATCCACTAGTTTCTGTAAATGAAGATAAGAGGATTGATCTTAACAGTATGGTCGTCATGCACATAGATAGAAAATGCTTGCAATGAATTTTTATGAGTACTAGGTAGCCTATTAATGAAAACAATGTCTCTGTCCATAATACGTCTGTTTATGATTTGACCAACTTTCAAATATGTATGTCCTTTTGAACCTTCCCTAATTACACAAGTGGTTGAACTATCTCTGTATGTTACACATAATTTTAGAGTCCTTGGTTAGTGTTTGGGCTAAAAGTACGAGTGCTGGAGCCGACGCTTTCGGAGTCTGAACTCATTATTTTGAAAAATAGAAAAATGAGAATATTAGTAAATATGGATTTTCTTGTTAAGAAGAAAATGGAAGATGGATTGAAAAAACATAAAAGAAATTTTTTTTTCTTCTTCTTTTTTGCTTCAACAGAGAGAGACTAAGCTAACAATGAGCTTCTTTCAAAGGATCAATTTGGTTTTGTTTTTAGCATTCTTTGAGTTGCTTGATTTGGAGATAAGTTTTGAAACATCTGTTCTAAGATACCTTTGTACAAAGATTCCTATTGCATTTGTTTTTTCTCCCATGTTGTTTTGCATTTAAACCTTGGTCATTTTTCAAGGGAAAATTTTCTGCATGGCACATATTGAGGAATTATGTACAAAGCCTACTTCTGTATGCAATGGTTTTTCTTTTCTTTTTTTGAGTTTGGGACTGTGTTCTTCACTTGTGTAGGAAGAAGAGGCTCTCATTTCAGCTCATAGAAAAGAAATTGAAGAGACGATGGAGATTGTGTGTGGAGTAAGTCTATCCTACATCGGCTCTCTGCTACCCTTTTAATTTAAATCACCGAAGGTTTCTCTCTTTTGCTCTAATATATTTTTGCTTGGATATCCATATGCTTGTACATGTGTCAAACAAGTCTATTCTAGACTTCATATGATAACTATGTTTTTTTGACATTTAAATGCTGAGAAAGAAACCTCTAGAGCTGTTAAAAGTAAAATTAGGAGCCAGGGGACATGCTAGTGGAGCAATCCGAACTGTCGATATGGACTCCACTATAAATTATTGCGAATGGCGAGTTCTTCTTCTTTGCAGATGCTTTCAGACTACCGAACAAGCTATAGTTGTTCATCTGCCAAGCAAAAGTCATACCCAAATCTTGTGTTGTGACTTTGTATTATTTGTGGAACCTAATGTTGTGTAATAGTTTGATTGACTTTGTTTTGAAAACTTTAAATAGTAAACAAGTGAGATTGATTGTTTGATTGAGTTGTTAACTATTTTGTTGGTATTATGGCTTTCATGATTGATTGTTTCATGAGTGGATTTAATGAATGGATTAGTAGTTTAAATCGATATTTAAAAAAATTAAACATTTTTAACCTCAATTTGTAACTGAGGCTTGGATGGATTTACTAGTTTGGGTTTAGCTAGATGTGAATGTGAATATGATGAAATATATTATATAACAAGTGTATATCAGGATGAATATGATAAAATATATTGTTAACAGGTGTATATCATGAATTTTGTGCGAATTTTGAGTCATATTTTTTTTAAAAAGAGACTTTTAGCAACGAAAATTTTCGTTGCTAAAAGTGGAACAATTTTTTCTGTCAATTTTAATTTTCGCTAAAAAATCTTGGAATTTTTTTGGCGACGGAAAATTTTCGCGCAAAAAGTCTAAAAGTCTCGAAATTTTTTTTTTTTTATCAAAAAACTTATTGTTGCTAAAATCTTGGGATTTTTTGGCAAATAAAATTTTTCGCTAAAAATAATTTTTTCAATGAAAATAAAAGTCTTGGAAAATTTTTTATTTAACATTTTTGCTGCTAAAAGTCTTAGATATTTTTTAGATCTCTTGGAAAATATTTTTGATAGCGAAAATTTTCACTGCTAAAAGTCTTGTAAATTTTTTTTTGCAGCGAAACTTTTCGCTGCTAAAAAGTCTTGGATATTTTTTTGGTAGCGAAAATTTTCGCTGGTAAAAGTCTTGGAAGTGTTTTTGGCGGTGAAAAGTTTCGCCGCTAAAAGTCTTGAAAATTTTTTTGGCGGCAAAAAGTTTCGCTGCTAAAAGTCTTGAAAATTTTTTTGGCAGCGAAAATTTTTACTGCTAAATGTCTTGGAAAATTTTTTTAGCGACGAAAATTTTCGTCGCTAAAAAGCTTGCATTTAACGACGATTTGAAATTTTCGCTGATGAAAGCCTTGTACATCGGTCTTTTAGAGACGAATTTAGCGACGAAAATTTTCGTCACTAAAAGATTTAACTGCGAAAATTTGACTTTTAGCGACGAAAATGTTCGTCGCTAAAAGTGGTGTTTCTTGTAGTGTTACCTAGATTATACCAAACTTTCCAACAACATGATGAGGTGGGATTGAGGATCGCATCATAAATCACACGAGAATCGGTCTCCGTAATTAGTAGTGGTTCATACCAATGTGTGGGGACCATCTAAGATATTATCTCTCGGTGGCTCTTTTTTGTTTATTACCTTTATTAATGATGCTATTAAAAACTTATAAATTTATTTCATTGAGCATAAATTGAAAGCTTTTGATATATTCAACAAATGTAAACTTTGATTGAGAATGAAACAAGTTTGAAGTTAAAGTATCTTAGATCAGAGAATGGGAGAGACTACCACATAACAAGTTTGAGAAGTATTATGTGATTAATGGAATCAAGAAACACAAAATAACTCCAAAAACGCCATAGCAGAATGATGTACCTGAGTGTATGAACAGAACCATTCTGGAGTGTCCAAGGAGAATGAGAATGCATGTTGGATTGCCTAAACGGTTTTGGATATATGTTGTAAATACTACATCTTACTTGATTAATAGAGAACCCTCAGTTGCTTTTTATGGTGGATTGTCAGAGGAAACATGAGCAAGAAAGGAGGAAAACTTATCCTACTTAAAGGTATTTGTTTTTCTTTTTTCCTTTTCTTTTTTTTTTTTCTAAAAAGGTGGGAGTTCACCACCTGTTACTTTGTTTCTCAAGCTACACAAGATTTTTAGAGATTAAGGTGGGATCCCAATAGAAAAGACAATGACCCACATATCATGTGAACTCTAAAGAAGAACTATATGAACTAGAAAAATAAAAGGAAAACGATGCTAAGCCCCTAACTCCCTTTAATGGAAGTCAAGAGAACTAATCAACCATGATTGGAAATCCGTAATTATTTATGCTATGATCCCTTCAAATCATCCCCACTCTTATCTATATTGGCAAATCTCCTTTATAACTAGAAATTCTATTTGGGGCCCCACTGCTTCCTATCCAAGTAAGCTCATCTGTCACAGTATCACACCTCGAAATTCGGTACCCGAGTTGGCCATGTCTGAATCCAAATCCTAGACCCATGAGGTGATAATAAATTAAAACAATTTGTATTTCACATAATACCCATCCATTCCACACAGTCACAGACATACTAGAAGGAATTAATATTAAACCATTCTCATTAAAAATAAAATTCAACTAATCCATCCTTGAGCCTTTAATTTCATTGGTATTCAAAGTCAAACTATTCTAATAACAAAAGTTTATTTATTTATTATTATTTTTTTGAACAGTTGGCTCTTGCCACTGAAATTCATTCACCAAGATAATGTACATCCATTCGGGTGGGCCGTTACAAAAAGGAATGGGACCACCTATCGTAAGCTACACAAAAGGAAAAATTGAGGAGAACATGAAGGCACCAAAGAGAACAAAATAGAACATGGGTCCTCAACGGGAAACAACGTGCCAAGAGGAGAGAGGGCCAAGGGGACGCAGGAACTGGGCCCTAGAGAAACCGTGACCTACCAAACTGGGAGACAACCGGTTGCTTAACCCACGCTAGGACGCTAGCCACAAGTCCTCCCAAGCTGGAGAAAACCGCTCAGCCTATGCCTTTCTTTGGTCTGAGGTGTCTAAGCAGGCCCATAGACACTTTATCCAAAAAGAGAGAGCCTCTAATGGACCTGGGAAGAGTGGTTAGAGCTAGGAAGAGTGAAATGGGGGACCCGCTGCTGGCTAATTTTGCAAGACCATCGGCAACCGAGTTGCCCTCCCACAGGGTGTGAGAGAACTGGATGCGCACGGGCTGAACCATCTGCAAAAACTTACCCAGATTATACCAAACGTTCCAACAACATGATGTGTTGGGATTGAGGATCGCATCATAAATCACACGAGAATTGGTCTCCGTAATTAGTAGTGGTTCATACCAATGTGTGGGGACCATCTAAGATATTATCTCTCGGTGGCTCTTTTTAGTTTATTACCTTTATTGATGATGCTATTAGAAACTTATGAATTTATTTCATTAAGCATAAATTGAAAGCTTTTGATATATTCAACAAATGTAAAACTTTGATTGAGAATGAAACAGGTTTGAAGTTGAAGTATCTTAGATCAGAAAATGGGAGAGAGTACCACATAACAAGTTTGAGAAGTATTCTGTGATTAATGGAATCAAGAAACACAAAATAACTCCAAAAACGCCATAGCAGAATGATGTACCCGAGTGTATGAACTAAACCATTCTGGAGTGTCTAAGGAGAATGAGAATGCATGTTGGATTGCCTAAACAGTTTTGGATATATGTTGTAAATACTACATCTTACTTGATTAATAGAGAACCCTCAGTTGCTTTTTATGGTGGATTGTCAGAGGAAACATGAGCAAGATAGGAGGAAAACTTATCCCACTTAAAGGTATTTATTTTTCTTTTTTCCTTTTTTTTTTTTTTTTTTTTTTTTTTTTTTTTTGTTGTAAAAAGGTCGGAGTTCACCACCTATTACTTTGTTTCTCAAGCTACACAAGATTTTTAGAGATTAAAGTGGGATCCCAATAGAAAAGACAATGACCCACATATCATGTGAACTCTAAAGAAGCACTATATGACCTAGAAAATAAAAGGAAAATGAAGCTCAGCCCCCAACTCCCTCTAATGGAAGTCAAGAGAACTAATCAACCACGATTGCAAATCCGTAATTATTTATGCTATGATCTCTTCTAATCATCCCCACTCTTATCTCTATTGGCAAATCTCCTTTATAACTAGAAATCCTATTTGGGGCCCCACTGCTTCCTATCCAAGTAAGCTCATCTGTCACAGTATCACACCTCAAAATTCGGTACCCGAATTGGCCATGTCTGAATCCAAATTCTAGACCCACGAGGTTATAATAAATTAAAACAATTTGTATTTCACATAATATCCATCCATTCCACACAGTCAGAGACATACTAGAAGGAATTAATACTAAACCATTCTCATTAAAAATAAAATTCGACTAATCAATCCTTGAGCCTTTAATTTCATTAGTATTCAAAGTCAAACTATTCTAATAACAAAAGTTTATTTATTTATTATTATTATTTTTTTTTGAACAGTTGGCTCTTGCCACTGAAATTCATTCACCAAGATCATGTACATCCATTCGGGCGGGCCCTTACAAAAAGGAATGGGACCACCTATCGTAAGCTACACAAACGGAAAAAACTGTGGAGAATGAGAAAGCACCAAAGAGAATAAAATAGAACATGGGCGCTCAACGGGAAACAACGTGCCAAGAGAAGAGAGGGACGAGGGGACGCAGGAACTGGGCCCTAGAGAAACTGTGACCTACAAAACTGGGAGACAATCGGCTGCTTAGCCCCCGCTAGGACGCTAACCACAAGTCCTCCCAAGCTGGAAAAAACCACTAAGTCTATCCCTTTCTTTGGTCTGAGGTGCCTAAGCAGGCCCATAGACGCTTTATCCAAAAGGAGAGAGCCTCTAATGGACTTGGGAAGAGTGGCTGGAGCTAGGAAGAGTGCATTGGGGGACCCACTGCTGGCTAATTTGGTGAGACCATCGACAACCGAGTTGCCCTCCCACAAGGTGTGAGAGAACTGGATGCGCACGGGCTGAACCATCTGCAAAATCTTACCCAGATTATACCAAACTTTCCAACAACATGATGAGTTGGGATTGAGGATCGCATCATAAATCACAAGAGAATCGGTCTCCGCAATTAGTAGTGGTTCATACCAATGTGTGGGGACCATCTAAGATATTATCTTTCGGTGGCTCTTTGTCGTTTATTACCTTTATTGATGATGCTATTAGAAACTTATGAATTTATTTCATTGAGCATAAATTGAAAGCTTTTGATATATTCAACAAATGTAAAACTTTGATTGAGAATGAAACAGGTTTGAAGTTGAAGTATCTTAGATCAGAGAATGGGAGAGAGTACCACATAACAAGTTTGAGAAGTATTATGTGATTAATGGAATCAAGAAACACAAAATAACTCCAAAAATGCCATAGCAGAATGATGTACCTGAGTGTATGAACAGAACCATTCTGGAGTGTCCAAGGAGAATGAGAATGCATGTTGGATTGCCTAAACGGTTTTGGATATATGTTGTAAATACTACATCTTACTTGATTAATAGAGAACCCTCAGTTGCTTTTTATGGTGGATTGTTAGTAGAAACACGAGCAAGAAAGGAAGAAAACTTATCCCACTTAAAGGTATTTGTTTTTCTTTTTTCCTTTTCTTTTTTTTTTTTTTTTTTCTAAAAAGGTGCGAGTTCACCACCTGTTACTTTGTTTCTCAAGCTACACAAGATTTTTAGAGATTAAGGTGGGATCCCAATAGAAAAGACAATGACCCACATATCATGTGAACTCTAAAGAAGCACTATATGACCTAGAAAAATAAAAGGAAAACGAAGTTAAGCCCCCAACTCCCTCTAATGAAAGTCAAGAGAACTAATCAACCACGATTGTAAATCTGTAATTATTTATGCTATAATCATCCCCACTCTTATCTCTATTGGTAAATCTCCTTTATAACTAGAAATCCTATTTGGGGCCCCACTGCTTCCTATCCAAGTAAGCTCATCTCTCACAGTATCACACCTCGAAATTCGATACCCGAGTTGGCCATGTCTGAATCCAAATTCTAGACCCATGAGGTTATAATAAATTAAAACAATTTGTATTTCACATAATATCCATCCATTCCACACAGTCAGAGACATACTAGAAGGAATTAATACTAAACCATTCTCATTAAAAATAAAATTCGACTAATCAATCCTTGAGCCTTTAATTTCATTAGTATTCAAAGTCAAACTATTCTAATAACAAAAGTTTATTTATTTATTATTATTTTTTTGAACAGTTGGCTCTTGCCACTGAAATTCATTCACCAAGATCATGTACATCCATTCGGGTGGGCCCTTACAAAAAGGAATGGGACCACCTATCGTAAGCTACACAAACGGAAAAAACTGAGGAGAATGAGAAAGCACCAAAGAGAATAAAATAGAACATGGGCGCTCAACGGGAAACAATGTGCCAAGAGAAGAGAGGGACGAGGGGACGCAGGAACTGGGCCCTAGAGAAATTGTGACCTTCCAAACTGGGAGACAACCGACTGCTTAGCCCACGCTAGGATGCTAACCACAAGTCCTCCCAAGCTGGAAAAAACCGCTCAGCCTATCCCTTTCTTTGGTCTGAGGTGCCTAAGCAGGCCCATAGACGCTTTATCCAAAAGGAGAGAGCCTCTAATGGACTTGGGAAGAGTGACTGGAGCTAGGAAGAGTGCATTGGGGGACCCGCTGCTGGCTAATTTGGCGAGACCATCGGCAACCGAGTTGCCCTCCCACAAGGTGTGAGAGAACTGGATGCGCACGGGCTGAACCATCTGCAAAATCTTACCCAGATTATACCAAACTTTCCAACAACATGATGAGTTGGGATTGAGGATCGCATCATAAATCACACGAGAATCGGTCTCCGCAATTAGTAGTGGTTCATACCAATGTGTGGGGACCATCTAAGATATTATCTCTCGGTGGCTCTTTTTTGTTTATTACCTTTATTAATGATGCTATTAGAAACTTATGAATTTATTTCATTGAGCATAAATTGAAAGCTTTTGATATATTCAACAAATGTAAAACTTTGATTGAGAATGAAACAAGTTTGAAGTTGAAGTATCTTAGATCAGAGAATGGGAGAGACTACCACATAACAAGTTTGAGAAGTATTATGTGATTAATGGAATCAAGAAACACAAAATAACTCCAAAAATGCCATAACAGAATGATGTACTTGAGTGTATGAAAGAACCATTCTGGAGTGTCCAAGGAGAATGAGAATGCATGTTGGATTGCCTAAACAGTTTTGGATATATGTTGTAAATACTACATCTTACTTGATTAATAGACAACCCTCAGTTGCTTTTTATGGTGGATTGTCAGTAGAAACACGAGCAAGAAAGGAGGAAAACTTATCCCACTTAAAGGTATTTGTTTTTCTTTTGTCCTTTTCTTTTTTCTTTTTTTTTTTTCTAAAAAGGTCCGAGTTCACCACCTGTTACTTTGTTTCTCAAGCTACACAAGATTTTTAGAGATTAAGGTGGGATCCTAATAGAAAAGACAATGACCCACATATCATGTGAACTCTAAAGAAGCACTATATGACCTAGAAAAATAAAAGGAAAACGAAGCTAAGCCCCTAACTCCCTCTAATGGAAGTCAAGAGAACTAATCAACCACGATTGGAAATCCATAATTATTTATGCTATGATCCCTTCTAATCATCACCACTCTTATCTCTATTCGCAAATCTCCTTTATAACTAGAAATCCTATTTGGGGCCCCACTGCTTCCTATCCAAGTAAGCTCATCTGCCACAGTATCACACCTCGAAATTCGGTACCCGAGTTGGCCATGTCTAAATCCAAATTCCAGACCCATGAGGTTATAATAAATTAAAACAATTTGTATTTCACATAATATCCATCCATTCCACACAGTCAGAGACATACTAGAAGGAATTAATATTAAACCATTCTCATTAAAAATAAAATTCGACTAATCAATCCTTGAGCCTTTAATTTCATTGGTATTCAAAGTCAAACTATTCTAATAACAAAAGTTTATTTATTTATTATTATTATTTTGAAAAGTGGGCTCTTGCCACTGAAATTCATTCACCAAGATCATGTACATTCATTCGGGTGGGCCCTTACAAAAAGGAATGGGACGACCTATCATAAGCTACACAAAAGGAAAAGACTGAGGAGAACGAGAAAGCACTAAAGAGAACAAAATAGAACATGGGCGCTCAACGGGAAACAGCGTGCCAAGAGGAGAGAGGGCCAAGGGGACGCAGGAACTGGGACCTAGAGAAACCATGACCTACCAAACTAGGAGGCAACCGGCTGCTTAGCCCACGCTAGGACGCTAGCCACAAGTCCTCCCAAGCTGGAGAAACCTGCTCAACCTATGCCTTTCTTTGGTCTGAGGTGTCTAAGCAGGCCCATAGACACTTTATCCAAAAGGAGAGAGCCTCTAATGGACCTGGGAAGAGTGGCTAGAGTTAGGAAGAGTGCATTGGGGGACCCGCTACTGGATAATTTGGCAAGACCATCATCAACCGAGTTGCCCTCCCATAGGGTGTGAGAGAACTGGATGCGCACGGGCTGAACCATCTGCAAAATCTTACCCAGATTATACCAAACTTTTCAACAACATGACGTGTTTGGATTGAGGATCGCATCATAAATCACACGAGAATTGGTCTCCGTAATTAGTAGTGGTTCATACCAATGTGTGGGGACCATCTAAGATATTATCTCTTGGTGCCTCTTTTTAGTTTATTACCTTTATTGATGATGCTTTTAGAAACTTATGAATTTATTTCATTAAGCATAAATTGAAAGCTTTTGATATATTCAACAAATGTAAAATTTGATTGAGAATGAAACAGGTTTGAAGTTGAAGTATCTTAGATCAGAGAATGGGAGAGACTACCACATAACAAGTTTGAGAAGTATTATGTGATTAATGGAATCAAGAAACACAAAATAACTCCAAAAATGCCATAACAGAATGATGTACTTGAGTGTATGAACAGAACCATTCTGGAGTGTCCAAGGAGAATGAGAATGCATGTTGGATTGCCTAAACGGTTTTGGATATATGTTGTAAATACTACATCTTACTTGATTAATAGAGAACCCTTAGTTGCTTTTTATGGTGGATTGTCAGTAGTAACACGAGCAAGAAGGTAGGAAAACTTATCCCACTTAAAGGTATTTATTTTTCTTTTTTCCTTTTCTTTTTTTTTTTTATTTTCTAAAAAGGTGCGAGTTCACCACCTGTTACTTTGTTTCTCAAGCTACACAAGATTTTTAGAGATTAAGGTGGGATCCCAATAGAAAAGACAATGACCCACATATCATGTGAACTCTAAAGAAGCACTATATGACCTAGAAAAATAAAAGGAAAACGAAGCTAAGCCCCTAACTCCCTCTAATGGAAGTCAAGAGAACTAATCAACCACGATTGGAAATCCATAATTATTTATGCTATGATCCCTTCTAATCATCCCCACTCTTATCTCTATTGGCAAATCTCCTTTATAACTAGAAATCCTATTTGGGGCCCCACTGCTTCCTATCCAAGTAAGCTCATCTGTCACAGTATCACACCTCGAAATTCGGTACCCGAGTTGGCCATGTCTGAATCCAAATTCTAGACCCATGAGGTTATAATAAATTAAAACAATTTGTATTTCACATAATACATCCATTCCACACAGTCAGAGACATACTAGAAGGAATTAATACTAAACCATTCTCATTAAAAATAAAATTCGACTAATCAATCCTTGAGCCTTTAATTTCATTGGTATTCAAAGTCAAACTATTCTAATAACAAAAGTTTATTTATTTATTATTTTTTTTATGAAAAGTGGGCTCTTGCCACTGAAATTTATTCACCAAGATCATGTACATCCATTCGGGTGGGCCCTTACAAAAAGGAATGGGACCACCTATCGTAAGCTACACAAAAGGAAAAAACTGAGGAGAACGAGAAAGCACCAAAGAGAACAAAATAGAACATGGGCGCTCAACGGGAAACAGCGTGCCAAGAGGAGAGAGGGCCAAGGGGACGCAGGAACTGGGCCCTAGAGAAACCATGACCTACCAAACTAGGAGACAACCGGCTGCTTAGCCCACGCTAGGATGCTAACCACAAGTCCTCTCAAGCTGGAGAAAACTGCTCAGCCTATGCCTTTCTTTGGTCTGAGGTGTCTAAGCAGGCCCATAGACACTTTATCCAAAAGGAGAGAGCCTCTAATGGACCTGGAAGAGTGGCTGGTGCTAGGAAGAGTGCATTGGGGGACCCACTGCTGGGTAATTTGGCAAGACCATCGTCAACCGAGTTGCCCTCCCACAGGGTGTGAGAGAACTGGATGCGCACGGGATGAACCATCTGTAAAATCTTACCCAGATTATACCAAACTTTCCAACAACATGATGTGTTTGGATTGAGGATCGCATCATAAATTACACGAGAATTGGTCTCCGTAATTAGTAGTGGTTCATACCAATGTGTGGGGACCATCTAAGATATTATCTCTTGGTTGCTCTTTTTAGTTTATTACCTCTATTGATGATGCTATTAGAAACTTATGAATTTATTTCATTAAGCATAAATTGAAAGCTTTTGATATATTCAACAAATGTAAAACTTTGATTGAGAATGAAACAGGTTTGAAGTTGAAGTATCTTAGATCAGAGAATGGGAGAGACTACCACATAACAAGTTTGAGAAGTATTATGTGATTAATGGAATCAAGAAACACAAAATAACTCCAAAAACGCGATAGCAGAATGATGTACCCGAGTGTATGAACTAAACCATTCTGGAGTGTCCAAGGAGAATGAGAATGCATGTTGGATTGCCTAAACAGTTTTGGATATATGTTGTAAATACTACATCTTACTTGATTAATAGAGAACCCTCAGTTGCTTTTTATGGTGGATTGTCAGAGGAAGCATGTGCAAGAAAGGAGGAAAACTTATCCCACTTAAAAGTATTTGTTTTTCTTTTTTCTTTTTTGTTTTCTAAAAAGGTGGGAGTTCACCATCTGTTACTTTGTTTCTCAAACTACACAAGATTTTTAGAGATTAAGGTGGGATCCCAATAGAAAAGAGAATGACCCACATATCATGTGAACTCTAAAGCACTATATGACCTAGAAAAATAAAAGGAAAATGAAGCTAAGCCCGTAACTCCCTTTAATGGAAGTCAAGAGAACTAATCAACCACGATTGAAAATCCATAATTATTTATGCTATGATCCCTTCTAATCATCCTCACTCTTATCTCTATTGGCAAATCTCCTTTATAACTAGAAATCCTATTTGGGGCCCCACTGCTTCCTATCAAAGTAAGCTCATCTGTCACAGTATCACACCTCGAAATTCGGTACCCGAGTTGGCCATGTCTGAATCCAAATTCTAGACCCATGAGGTTATAATAAATTAAAACAATTTGTATTTCACATAATATCCATCCATTCCACACAGTCAAAGCCATACTAGAAGGAATTAATACTAAACCATTCTCATTAAAAATAAAATTCGACTAATCAATCCTTGAACCTTTAATTTCATTGGTATTCAAAGTCAAACTATTCTAATAATAAAAGTTTATTTATTTATTATTATTATTTTGAAAAGTGGGCTCTTGCCACTGAAATTCATTCACCAAGATCATGTACATTCATTCTGGTGGGCCCTTACAAAAAGGAATGGGACCACCTATCATAAGCTACACAAAAGGAAAAGACTGAGGAGAACGAGAAAGCACCAAAGAGAACAAAATAGAACATGGGCGCTCAGCGGGAAACAGCATGCCAAGTGGAGAGAAGGCCGCAGGGACGCAGGAATTAGGCCCCAGAGAAATCGTGACCTACCAAACTGGGTGACAACTGGCTGCTTAGCCCACGCTAGGACGCTAGCCACAAGTCCTCCCAAGCTAGAGAAAACTGCTCAGCCTATGCCTTTCTTTGGTTTGAGGTGCCTAAGCAGGCCTATAGACGCTTTATCCAAAAGGAGAGAGCCTCTAATGGACCTGGGAAGAGTGGTTGGAGCTAGGAAGAGTGCATTGGGGGACCCGCTGCTGGCTAATTTGGCGAGACCATCGGCAACCGAGTTGCTCTCCCACAGGGTGTGAGAGAACTGGATGTGCACGGGCTGTACCAGCTCCAAAATCCTACCCAGATTATACCAAACTTTCCAATAGCATGATGAGTAGGGATTGAGGATCTCATCATAAATCACATGAGAATCGGTCTCCGCAATGATGTTAGAGAGCCCCATGTTCCTACATAATTGAAGGTCATCTGCCATCGCTTGGGCTTTGGCAACAACACTAGACACCTGACCATAGAAATTGTGGAACACAAAGATCATACTTCCCTGATGGTCTTTAGAAACACCACCACCTCCACCAATCCCTGGATTGTCCCTCGCCGAACCGTCGACATTGAGCTTAAGCCAACTCGTAGGCAACTTTGCCCAAGAGATGATCCGAACTCTATCACCGATGAAACCAGAAGGAGAACCCAACCCCAAAGCTTGCATGATAGAATTTCCGAGAAGGGAATTGGGACCAGAGTTGGGCAAGAGAGAACCTATGTCCTGTAGCCATCTAGCGACTTTCTGAATTGTAGGGCCTAGTTTGAATGGGCTATTATCAAATCTAGTCGCATTCCTCCCTAACTATAGCTACCAAATGATGAAGGATGGAGCAATACCTTAGAGGTATTGAAAAGGTGAGGATCGTCTTGTAGCCGAGAACCATTGATGGAGCCGAGAGTGAATAGTTTGATCGCAGATGAACGACATGTGAAAGAGATGCGCGAAGTGGCTCCAGACATGAGTAGCCACTGAGTCGTTACAAAGGAGATAGTCGAGGTCCTCCCTGTTAGGAGAGGGACTTGATTGTGGAGAAGTTTTTAGGAGAGGGGCCGGTTGACGGTTGCCCTGATAGAGGCGTTAAAGGGGTGGTTGCTGGACGGGCTGCAAACGAGTGTTGGATCTCTGATTTGAGGGGATAGTAGGGGCCATGGAGACGGGGCTATCCAGCCGCCCCTGGGAGGTGCCAAGCTGATAGAGGGGGATAGAATTGTGGGGGAGTGGAAGGTGCTGATGATCTGATGAAAGAGAGAGGACTGGAGGATGAGATACTCTGTAGAAGTCGCCTGAGGGGAGCCTGGACTGATGTCTGGACAGGGGCTGGGCATGCTCCCACTGGGCCAAGAAAAGTTTAATTTTAACTACTGAAAAAAATAAACAAAAGAAAGCCCTTTAATAATGTCTAGTTTGCTCTTCATGCTCAAACTTTGTACCTACAAAACTATCTAAGGGGGTGTGAACACAATGGCTCGTGGCGTCACTTCACACCTAGAATTTGGAAATCTCAAGTTTACATAATAATCAAAACATATAATTGCATCATACAGGGTAATAAGTGAAAATCCAAACAAAACTATAAGGAGACATTAATCAAATTAGCACTATTGTGTAGCAACCAATAATAAATAACATCAAACCATTTTGGGAGTAACCCATGGAGAGCACTTATGCAACCATTTTAAAGATTAACCTAAGGCAGAACATCGTGACCATTTTGGATCTCTAAGAGCATGACGCTGTGCATCTAACATTTTAGGGAGTCCTGGAAAAGCACCCATGTGTACCATTTCAGGGAAAGCATTTAAGGGTAGAGCATCATGTGCACAACCGTTTTGTATCTCCCAAGGCAAGGCACCATGTATCCAACATTTTAGGGATTCTAGGCAGAGTACCCTGGTGGATTCACTTAATCTCACATAAAGAAAATACGATTGTATCCTGAAACATGGGTCATGGATTGAGTATTTAAATATGAAATATATCCTATAACACATGACAATAATCGAATATTCATCCAATATTAAGTTCATGAGTGCAGCACAAAAATAAGTATCCATTCCACATAACGATACATCTAATGACAAGAACTAACTAACTTGATGTGCTACATGATTATAATTAAAATATTAGCATTTTATCATATGAAGAATTTCAAAGTACAATTTAGATTCAAAATAACATTAATGGATTCTCAATTAATGAATCCCAACACAAGAATCTAGATTTAATAAGAACATACACATGATTAAGCACAATTAAAATGGAAGCTAATATTTGCATATATGAAGGTATGTAAATACACAACTAAATAAATAAGAAATTTACAACTCACCCGAGGATCACCCACTTGTTATAATATCCTAATGAAGATTTGCATCCTAAACTACTACTTTACATCTCATGTAGTAGGGTCCTAATGGACAACATTATCAGTTATGATGGGATCCCATACACCATCATCATATATAAAGAGACAATTTGTAAATCAGAAGGTAAACAACTTCCTCACATAGTTTAAGAACAAGAGGCACCAATCAAACTCCTATTCCTCACAGATGAATAGTTGCGTTAAAGTTTCCAATAAGATGCTCATCTAAATACTCGAGAGGATGGTCAAAACCCATTGTGACTAGTCAGAGATGATTTTATATGCACTTTGGGACTATCAAACATCTTTACAAATAAAACATGTGTGACTCCTTATTACCTAACATATGGAATGGAAATAGTCATACAAGTCGAAGTTGAGGTTCCATCATTGCACATATCGAAGGAAAGTGAGATCAAGGAAGTCAAATGGCTCCAAGCCTATTATAACTACCTGCACTTGTGACGCAGGCAAGGACTTGATGAGGTCGATCATCGTCTTTCCCAGGGATAACTACTCCAAATCCACGGAGCTTCTCTAGACTCCTCACAGAGATTCCTCGAATCCGTGAGGGATGAAAATAGAAATAATTTCTAATAATTTGAAAATAAATTGATTGATCATAAAAAGCCAAAATTACAATCCTTTAAATAGTGAACTCAAACATAGGACAAAGTTTCATAATCAAACTCAAACTCTCTTAAAAAAGTGACTTACTATAAATAGTAAACTTACTATTCATACACAGTCATGATTCCTACTAGACTTTCATGGTTTTTGGCCAAAAATAATAAGTGTCTAATTTGGCCTAACCACATTATTCTCCTCATTTTCTATGACCTTTTCATGTTGGGCACGACTCCTAAAACTCAAAGGGTCAAAAGTTATGATTGAATTAAAACTAACTATATATAGTACAAATAAAAATAAAAATAAAAAAGACTTTTGACCGTCAATCTGATGGTGTAACACCCCGGTTCCCGGAACCCGAGTACACTACTCGTTTTCCAAAAACCAGATCGTTAACCTTTAAATATTCCAAATTCCACATACATGTTTTTTTTTTTTTCCTTTTATCAGAGTTAATAAACTATAGGAAAAACAAATTAAGTATAAGAGGGAGTCCAAATATACATAACCAAAGTTTCAAGTGGTTACCCAAAAACTCGTACAAACCAATGTCTTAACTCTTACAAATATGACAATACAAATTAAATACAAATGAAATTAGGAATAAGGAGTCACAAGATCATCTGGCTGCCCCTATTCCAAATGAACGCCAGCATACGCATCGTCTGCATCTCCTGCACACTGAGTATGATTTGATAGCATCAATGGCTATCCAGTGAGGTATAACCCCCATGATTTATCAAATCATCAAGATAATTAAGCATAGTTATTAAATATAGTATATAACAAATATTACACAATGATTTTCATGGGAATCAGACACACATTCATTAAATAAATTTCACAAAGATAATCTTGTCTAAATGCATGGATGCATGCACATGCTCACAGACCTGGGGATGCACATCCAGCTGGTAAAAAGTTACTCATGGAGAACTAGCCACCCGAAAAAGTACTCAAAGGTACGCCCAAGGAGAACCAGCCACCTGAAAAAGATTGTGATATATAGATCACCCAAGGAGGACTAGTCACTCGGAAAAGTACACAGAGGTATAGCCAATGAGAACTAACCATTCGGAAAAGACCATAATAATATATAGATTGCCCAAGGAGGATTAGTCACCCAGAAAAGTACATAAAGGTACGCCCAAGGAGAACCGACCACCCAAAAAATACCATAATATATAGATCGCCCAAGGAGATCTATCCACTCGGAAAAGTACTCAAGGTATGCCTAAGGAGAACTAGTCATTCGAAAAAAACCGCATGCCGTGAAAATGCATGATTAGCCTAACCATTATTATTCCAATTTCAAACAATCTATTTAGGAAAGCTCAAGGGTCACTATGGGGGGTTTGTCACTCAGCATAGGCCGACAGCTCAGGCATAGTGTCCCATTTCACCATCCCTGACTCATGAGACTAACAAATAGGATGTTTAAAGGTAACATATTTAACTAGTGGCCATTACTAATTAAACAAGTGAAACTTAACATTATGAGGTTGTACAAAAATCATCCATAAAAGCCACTTAGGGTAATTATTCCATTAAGGCCACAAAGGGCAATCATACAATCAAGCCACATAGGGCAACTAGCCAATCGAAGCCACATAGGGCAAATAGTCCATTCAAGGATATGGTAAAAAAAGGATTGACCCCAAAAGCCACAATGGCACAACAATTCCTTAAATAGTAAGTCTACAACAAACTCTGATTTAATTTATTAGATAGAATGACCATAGAGGACCTCCATAAACACCGTTAAATCATCACAAGTAGTAAAACGAGACATGTACAATGTCAATAGTATTCACACATGCAAAATGTACATTTAAAATCAAAACAGGGATATTTGCGATCTATAACATGTCCAATCATGGAATTTAATTCAGTCATCAAATATTTATAAAGAATCACTCAATTAGAACTAACATTTATAATCATTTCTATATGATATGGTATCAAGAAATCAATAAGATAAATGAATGAATATAATTAAACAATGCTATCTATCATGATGTAGAAAAGCTTGAAGGGTGATCCTCACCTTGAAGTGTGGATTCTCTTTTTACTAGACTAGGGATTACAAAGGGATTCAAGGCACCTGACCTAACCTAAAATACCATACATGGATAGTTAGGCTACATTGTTTTAAAGGTGAATGAACACTGAATTCTTCTACTAATGCATCAATTACAACCTAGAACAGAGGAAGACTTTTAAACTATCCTACACTACATACCTTTGATCGAGTCGACTCGGAAATGCTAGATCAACAAAATCATTCCAGATTCGGTACTAGGTTGTATAGCTGCAACGAATCAACTCCTCATTTCTTCTTCTTCCCATTTCTTCTTCTTTTTCTCCCTATCTTTTCTCAAACATTCAACCTTTTTGCTAGTTGTAGCAAGTTGACTTGATTCGGACTTAGCGAGTCAAATCAACTCGATTCAATGGTAATCCAAATCCCACTTCCCTTTCTCTTCCTTCCTCCACCTCTTCCTTCTCCTTCCTTTCCTTCTTCCTACAACACATATCCAGTAATTTACTGGGCTAAACCAGATTCTAGACTCAGGAAATTCACCAAGTCAACTCGGTAGCCCACACTCTCCTTCTTCCTTCGTCTTTCTTTCCCCTTTCTTCCTTTTTCTTCCTTCCTTTCTTCCTCTGTTTCTTTCCTTTTTATTTATCATTTCTCTTTTCTGCTACCCCAACTAACAGCACTCATACCTGACTCCCACTCAATCCAGGACTCGATTCGGGCTGGACTGAGTCGACTCAGCTTCTTCTTCCCCTTTCTCCCTTCTTTCTCTATCTTTCCTTCTTGCTCCTAGTTAGCAAATGCCCAGCTGGACAAAGCAAAGCTCACCCTACCAACGCACTGAGTCAGTTGCTACGGCAGCAGTACGTTTGGTTCTCTCTCTTTCTTTTCTTCTCCTTTCTACTTATCATTTCTTCCTTTGCCTTTCTTCTTCTTCATTCAGTTCGACAAACCCAACCAGTGGCAGAGACAACGAGTCAACCCAGTTGGGGCAGCGAGCTGACAGTGAGTCGGTGGATTTGGTTCGAGTCGAGACAAAGCAGCAACATCGCCTCTCTCTCTCTCTCTTCTCTATCTTCTGATCTTCACTAGCTTCTCTTTTCTTTCTTCTCTTTCTCTTTATTTTCCCTCCACTGAAGGTCCAGCACCCCTGGATGACTCATTTTAACTTGAAGTGGTGTGGTTTGAATGAGGAAGAGGAGGACAGTCATTAATGGCGTCTTGAACAACACTGCTTCTTCCCCCAATCCAATGCTTGAAAACGGACCTTATGAATCCTAAGAAGCTTCTAAATGATCTCTTACAAGGCTAAGGAGAGATTTGGCTGGTGGGTTAGAAGGAAAAATGAATTGAACGATTTTCTTCCTCCACTATGTGAAAGGAAGAAGAACGCCTATACTCCTTGCTGACTAGGGTTTTCATCCCTAAAATACAACCCCTAAATGGTCGAGATGCTCTTAGATGGACAGTTTAGATGAGTCTGTTCGAACAGCTCACTATAGCAAGAAGATTCTCTTCGCACGTGCTCTTCTTTGTGAAGAAAACCCTAATCCTTATGGAGCTCCTTTAAACGGCTAAGACATAACACATTGAACGGTTGAGATTATTGGGATCATTCTCCCTAGGATCGCTAGCCTGGTAGTTACACGGTTTCCGTTTTTGGAAACAATCCTCCCACATCAACACTTTGCATTCATCATTGTGCATATACACGTGGGTATTGATGTGTCAAGGTTCCATGGTTTTGGCCAAAATTCTGCTTTCTACAGGATGGACGGTTTGGATCATCCAAATGGGTGGTGATGATGGGCCACACATCATGAAAACGGAGTCAGTCCATTTAAACGCCGACTGGGCGGGAAATGTAAAAGAGAGGGAATCTCTCTGTTTTGGAAAACGTCGGGTGAACACCCGTTTTGACCCAAGTTAGGGTCTAGTACACTACAAGTGTAACCAACTTGGTGTGCACCCATAGTGGTTGCGGGGCCCATAGTAATGTTTGAAGAGATTCACTCCGTCTATCTTGTTTACAATAGTGCCATAAACCCAGAGATGGGGTAAATCTGATGCTTAGGTGGGCCACATCATTAGTCAACGTGGGGATGATATTCACTGTCACTTCCGATTTTGCATCTCCTGTTGCAACATGCAGACGAGTTTATTTTCTACATTGTTGTTCAAAATAGGTGGGGTCCACTTGTGATGATCTTTTGAAAAATTCGCTCCATTCATCGACTTCATCTCGCTGTGTGGACTCACGGGCCCAAGTTTGAAGTATCTTCGAGCTATGGGTGAGCAACATGTTGCGAGAAGGTGTTAGTGAATTCTACCATAAAAACTTCCTTCCATATCACGTCTGTTGAATTGCCATGAACATGACATCCCCTAATTTACAAATCCACTCTTTATGTTTGTATTACTTCCACCACGCATAACATCTTAATACACCGTCCAAATGCGTTGTAATATTTAGGCCATTCGTTGTTTTTCATGCTCTTTTAATCACCCTAGTTTGGGCCCCGATATCTCGAGAATGACCAAGATGCTTTTTCGAAGGCTAACTTATTCTGAAATTCAAAATAACATTTGTACCTAGGGTTTTAGGCATCAAAATCTCCTAATGAGGCACATCGTACCCAACCTCTCAGTAAGAATTAAATTAATTAGTGCTATGTGGATAAAGGACTAAATACTTGATACGTGGTGGATGCCGATGACATCAATAAACCCTAACGATATATGTCGATCAGAATAAACTAGTGCATGGTTTATTAAGTAACTAACCAAATCTATTACTAACCTATATATTTTACTATAAATAAGAGAGAATCTTAAATCAATGACTTCCGACCTTAGAGAAACACATTTTCAAAGTTATGACACATTTACATCTCTCAAGCAGAATTACAGCCTTAAAATGAGAAATAGCATTCAAGATTTTGATTGAATCAAAATTGTATAGATCATGTACACATGTAAAAAATATATGAAAGAGGCAACAATTTTTTGCTGAATGGGTCGTGAGGCTCCATTAGAAGCCATGAAGAAGTATGTTTTGGTTGGGCAATCCTCCAAGTGGTAATGTAGATATCGAGCAATGCCCAACTGTCATGGAAGCAAGCAAAGCCTTCTCTACATCTTCAGACATGCTTCTTTGGATCATTGAGAGAATGTAATCAACAAAGACCGCGTCGCATGGAAATGTGATAGGCCCATTACATGGTAATCCAAACATGTCTTCAGACATTTTAAAGAGCTGTTTGAAGATCGAACTGTTCAGATACACCAAAGGAATCACAAAACGTCTTCCATCTGTGGTGTACACGACGAAGTGCCCCTTATCTGCCACTGATGTACTGCACCCACTTGAATCTGGAGAGCCATTGCTGGGTCTCAAAAATGAGTTTCTCCTCCTCCCAAGGGCAGCCACCTTCTGCCCCTTCACCATCTCCACGAGCTTCTTGGTGTTGATCATGATCTACTCTATGAGTTGCAGGTGACCTAAATCTTAGATTGAAAAAGATGTGAATTGTGTTGTGCAAAAAGCAATGGTGGTGATTAGTTATATACATGCAAGGGTGGGCACTATATTTAAGTGTCGGTTTCATATGTTAGGGAGCAAAGGATACAATAGCATGTGCTGATTAGATGAGATTTTAAGTTTGGCGGTGGGCATGTCTGCCTTTTGTTGTCAAGGCACTTGTAAAATCAATTGTTGTTAAGAGATTTCGAAGATGACACTTAGGGCATCAAGTTTTGATCATTCAGCTGACTTCTCATGATTAGTGATTGCTATATTCATCAATTAAGAGAGAAGTATAAATGATAGTGTCAATGATAAATGCAGACCATCCAAATCGTGTAAACACATGCCACATCTACGTTGCAATGAAAAGAATGAGATATAATAAAACTTTAATTGGTTAGAATTTTAATTTTACTTCTTTATTTTAATTTATTTTCCTTTTCATTGGGTTGTACCCAAGCCCATAGTACAGTATATATTATCCACATTTGAGGCCCCATGAGCAAGCTGCGTGCTCTAGTAGACCCTTCCCAAGAAGAAATTAATTTAATATCATGTGGTCTGAAGTCCACGTATCAGGTGATAAAGTACTGGACAGGAACTACACGTGGTAAAAGATGCAAAAGTATGGGAAAGTTACTTCTCAACCGACTAAGAACGCAATCACAACCTGAATCCCTGAGTGGTCCACGAGCACGTGGTTTTGCTTGTCTTCCACCCCAACATTCATAAGCTACACCACATGTAGTGGGCCCTTCATTGCAAATACCTCTCCAACCCTCTATAATTGTTTTATAATCGAATAGTGTCCATAGAAACCCGACATGTGCATACCCACGCCAATTAAAGCCAGCCTTACTAAAGGTCGAATGCATTGGATCATCAGAATTATTTGATCCTTATCTAAATGTTTCTATGGTCCTCAGCCAGAGGTCACTATTGCTTTTCCAAAAAGATTTTTTTTTAAAAAAAATTATTATTTTATTATTATTATATTTAAAGCTACATAAATGATCGGTCTAATTATTATTCCACTGCCTTATGTTGTGAAGCACGCCAACAACGCAGTGAGCAGAGATCCAATCTCAGGTCTCATCCACAAACGATAAACAAGAAGAAATATAAACTAGAAAAAAATCAAAGTATTGCAAACAAACCACAAGACAAGATATACGTGGAAAAACTCCAACAAGGGTAAAAAACCATGGATGCAAACTTCCAATATGAAGAAAAATAAAAATTACAAGGCAATATACTAACTTCTCCCTTGAAAGTACATAGAAAACCCTTTACCCACACCTTGAATTATTTCCCATACCCTAGAAAAGCCCTAGGGACACCTATTTATAGTTTAAGCAACTTCTCTTTTGTACCCTTGCGAAAACCGACTCAAATTTTCATACTCCGCATCAAATCCAGAAACGAATCTGCGTAACCTCGACTGGTCGTACAGGCTGGACGACCGGTCGAGCACCTCGGACCCTAAAAATTGATGCTCGCTGGACTCCGAGTCAAGCCAATCTACGACTACTCACGACTGGTTGAGCGGACCCCACGATCAGTCGAGCAGGGGCCACGACCGGTCGTGCGACCCCCATATGTGGCTCCACATCTCAACAATCTTCCACTTGGAGACACATCGCCATAAACCTTTATCTTCTTCATCCGAAGTGCATCGCCTCCCTATCTTCAAGCCTGAAGATAAATAAAAGCTGAATAAAGCTTCAACTTCTCCCTTGTGACCGCCTTGGTCAGCATATCCGCAGGATTTTCACTTGTATGAATCTTCTCTTGCACAATTGATTAATCTTCCAGTAACAAACGTGCAAGACCTGTATCCTAGTCCGTATCGTTTTGTAGGCTTCCGCGGTCCTCCCGGTCGAATTCCGGCAACTCTCGACTCATATCTGAAGTTTGCACGTGATCTTAAGCCGAGTCTTGCATACCAAAGTCAGCTCGAACCGAAACTTGTACCTTGACGACCACACCGTGGCCCCCGACTCGCACACCGATCCGATACTCGGTTAGAAAATGTGGGCCCACGTTCATTTTGAGGAAAACGCTATGCGTTGTTAGTTTTGAGGAAATCTCTACAACATGTCCCATCAATCAATCAATCAATCTAGTCAAGTACACACTTACCCTAAGTATAACAACCCATCTCTTCCCATTCCCAAAGTCAACTCTCTCTCTCTCTCCACCCATCACCCATCATCACATCCATATCATCTCATCATCTCTCTCTCTCTCTCTCTCTCTCTCTCTCTCTCTCTCTCATTTCTCAAACCTCCCAAGCAACCCAAAATACCACACATACAAGCTCCTCTCTCCCAAGTCAAGTGTGGCCCACCTTCTTACCTCCCATCTCAACCTTCCAATACCCATCAACCTTAGCTAAGGAGGCTAAGGGACTAAGGAGGAGTGCAATAGGTGGGTGATCCACTTTGATGTATGTGATGTAACTATGAGGGGCCCATAGTGGGGTGTTCCCTCTATTACCATCTCTCTCTCTCTATCTCTCTCTCTCTCTCTCTCTCTCTCTCTCTCTCTCTCTCTTTCCCTTTCTTTGAATGGTAATGATGACGAAGGGGTGTGTGGTCCATCTGGTGTGTGTGTGTCCCACCATGAAGTACATATTTTATCCATGCCCTTCACCTTCACGGGACCTACCTGCCGGATGTGTTGGATCTGCATCGTTCAGCCCATTAGCGGGCTTGGATGGATGGAAAAACACAAATATCAGATTGATCTAAATCAGGTAGGCCACGTCTATATGGAACCCACCTTGATGAATTATATATACACGTCATCCGTCCAGCATCCCTGGACGCTGGCGTGGTTGCTGGAACGTGAACAGGCAGTGGGTGTTCAGGTAAAATAAAAATATTAGTTTGATTTTAAACTTTTGGGTGGGCCACTCCTACAAGCCCTACCTTGATGTATGGCTTTAATCCATGTCGTCTATTCCGTTCCCTAGCTCATTTTAGGCGTTAAGCCAAAAAATGAAACTAATCCGACTTTCTGGCGGGCCATAACATAGAGAATAGTATTTTTACTGTTAAAATACACCCTGATGTTTCTGTACACTAAAACTCATTGAATATTGTGCTTGATGGGTTTGCATTAAGCCAAAGAAACCAATGGCTAGGTTGGATTTTTCTGAGACGGGCCCCACATGGGAAAAACCATCAGGAAAAAAAATACATGAGGCAACAGTGCCTGCTATTGCCGCTGACACCAGAGGACGCAGCAACATTCTGTTGCTGTGTGGACGCTGGGCGAGCAGGGACCGTGGGTCCTAACCGTGGGCCCCACCATGTTATGTGTTGAACATCAACACCGTGCGTTTGATGGGTCCCCTTTACATATGGGATGCCCCTGAAAATCAACTGTGTACGTGACTCAGGTGGGCCACGTCACAGGAAACAATGGATTGCACATTTGCCATTGAAACCCTTTTGGGTGTCCCAGAAGTTTTGGACCATTATGAAATTTGTTTTTCCTTTGCATCCAGGTCTGCATGACCTTATTAACAGATTGGATGGAAAATTAACGTAATGGTGGGTCCCACGTGGGACCCACTAATGTATGTATGTATACTCACACTATCATCCATTTGGTGGGAACGACCAATGATGTATGTGCTCTATTCGCATTATCCACAATTTAGACGGTGGGGTCGACCATGATGCATGTGTTGCATCCAAGCTGTCCAACCATTTTGAAAGCTCATTTTATAACATGAGCTAAAGAATGAGTCAGATCTATATTCAAGTAGACCGCACCATTTAAAATAATGGGAATAGTGACATTCACCGTTCAAACTTCTTATGGGCCACAGTAGTTCTGATCAAGCTGATGTTTTTGCTTTCACTTCATCTATCTCCATGAAAATTTATGAATAGGTCAGATCTGAAAACCAAACATAACAGTGGGCCCTGTAGGATTTTTAATGGTGAAAATCATTGTCGCCACTATTATTTGGAGTGTGGTCTAGTTGAGCTTTTGATATGATTCATATATATATAAGGCCATATGATTAGGCCCGTCTTGATGTATTTGTGGTCGTTCGTTGAGGCCCACCTTGGTATACATATAAGGCCCATATGATTAGGCACACCTTGATGTATTTGTGGCCCGTTGTTGAGGCCCACTTTGATATATATAAGGCCCATGTGATGCGGCCCATTTGAGGTATTTGAAGCCCTTGGGTCGAGGCCCAACGAGATGTATATAAGGCCCATTGTAATATGTGATACCGTGGTTTATGTAATGATGTTCATGGCAGGCCATTGTAAGTGATATGATTTTATTCCTCTTTGATTGTCAAATTTTGTATGTCAAAACTTCTTCGTATGTCGTATGTTTATATCTTGATAAATTTGTTCGAGACACCTCATCAACACTTGAAGTTTAGCTCAAAGAATTCTTCAAGATTCATGATAGTTCAAGCTACAATATTAAGAAAGAACTCAGGGTCAAGACTCAAGTTCAAGTGCAAGGCGAAGTTCAAGATTCAAAACTAAATATGGGACTCAAGTACAACTTAAAGTAACATTGAATCTTCTGAAGTAGTCAAGCTATATCGAGAAGAAATCAAGCTTCGTAAAGATCAAGGCCTAAGCAAATGAAGTGTTCAATGTCCATACTTCATGTTCCAGGTTTGATAAACTATTAGATTGACCTTAGGGTAGGTCACTTTAGATACATAATCCAAATGAATATTATTATATGATTTTGGTCTACTCTAAGACCAGTCTTAGACCTTGTTCGACCAGTCCTAGCACTATCTCGACCAGTCTAAGAAGTTCCAAGACCAGTCCTAAAATGGTTGCAATTTATTGGATTTTTTGGTTCGCCTATGACCAGTCCTGGAGTCTGGTCGACCGGTTGTGAGATGGTCTGGACTCGACCTTCGACCAGTCGTAAGGCTTCGACTCAAACTCCAGCAACTAAATCAATTGTTGCACAACCAGTCGTAGAGTGGTCTCGACCATTCGTAGACTGCTTTCGACCAGTCGTGAACTGCCTACGACCGGTCGTACAATGGTCTGATGCAATCGTGCTCAAAAATCAGTTTATTCCAAGACCAGTCATGGTGACCCTAGGACCAGTCAAAGACGAACTTCTTCTGCTATAAATAACACACGAATTTCAGAGTTTTTCATTGAATAATTAAGTGAATTCAAGGCTCCACTCTGAGATAAGTCTGTGTTTATTTTTAAGCTATTTTGTGCATAATTTCTTTCTCTTTTTGATAACTTATTTAATTTAATTTTGTTTCTGTATTCCAATCTGATTTGAAAAGAGGAATTGACTTATTCCTTCTTCTTGGAATCAAAATCAAATATAGCTACGCCCAACTGGTTTGATTCTAAAATCAATTAGAACTTAGAACCATATTAAAGTGAGTAGTGGACATTAAACTTCTATATTCAAACGTCTACTCCAGTTGGTTCTTCCGGGCAGTTACAAGAGGAGAAATTCAGGTATTTTACAATTCTGTAAATTCCATTATATTTTAGTTTTTGTTTCGGATTTGACAGAAAAATCTCAATTTGTGTGGTTATCTGAGGAGAGCCAGAAAACTTAGAAGTGTGGGTTTTTGAATTGCTTAAGCCCAAGTTAAAGACACAATTGTAAAGGTTTTGAGTGAACCTGTGAAAACCTATTTGATAGTGAACGCTAATATCCCCTGTGTGAGGATATTAGGAGTGGAGTAGCATTCTGTGTGGCTGTTGAAGAACAGTTGGTGTACACACAGGCGAACCACTATAACTCTTAATCTTGTGGATTGAATGCTTGCTTAATTTTCATATCTTTTATTATTTAATTGTGTGGAATGTACATGCGGATGTGAATGTTGTAACTATTTACATTTCAAGCAAGTGTGGGGATTGTTGTAATAAATTAGATCTATATTTCTGCATTTAATTTCAATTCTCTGCTATTCATTTATTTATATTAAAATTGAGTTCTTGATCCAAAAGGATGTTCTGGAAATAAGGTTGTCCTAGCATAAGCCCTTATTTATTATGTTGTAAGGTTGTCTTTAGAACTGAATTTGTATCAATCTCTCAATACTTATTTATTAAGGTGATTTGATTTTAGCATTGTGAATTGATTTATAATTGTAAGGCTATTGATTTATTTTCTTCCGCTGATTTTATTTTAATTTGGCATAGTCCTATTCACCCCCCCCCCCCCTAAGACATATAACTTGGCCATTTCAAGTGGTATCTGAGCCTAATAGCTCGTTCTTATTATTTTTTTGGGTTTATTTCCTGAGCTAATGATCTAAGCTATATTAATAAGATGTCAAATTTTGATAGCCTATCAGTCACTAGGCCTCCACCCTTTGATGGTTCTAACTATGCCTATTGGAAAGCATACTGTCAAATATTTTTGAATTTTTGGCAGCAAGTGCTATATTTTACGTGACCGTGAAAATCTGGGAAAGTTCAACACTAAAAGTGATGAAGGGATCTTTTTAGGATACTCTTTAAACAGTCGTGCATATCATATTCTGAACAACAGGACCGGTGTGATTCAAGAGTCAATAAATGTAGTAATTGACGATCACTTGAATACACCTGCCCCTAGTTCAGTTAATGATGAAGCTCTTATATATGAAAAATTAGATACTTCATCAAGTGAAACTAATTCTGAATTAAGAACTGTTAAAGATCATCCAACTGGTCAAATACTTGGAAACCCTCTCACTGGTGTGCGCACTCGTAGACAATTAGAGGACATATGTAACTACGTATGCTTTACATCCCGATAAACCGGTTAACGTGAAAGAAGCACTTTCGATGTAAAGCTGACGATTGCTATGCGGGAAGAACTTAATCAGTTTGTCAGAAATGATGTCTGGCACCTTGTTCCTAGACTTAAAGATAAACATATTATTGGAACAAAATGGATTTTCAAAAACAAGTCTGATGAACTTGGAAATATTATTCGAAATAAAGCAAGGTTAGTTGTATAGGGGTACACACAAATTGAAGGTATTGACTATGATGAAACCTTTGCCCCTGTAGCTCGTCTTGAATCAATCAGACTTTTTATTTTAATTGCCTGCTTTAGGAAAATTAAAATTTGCCAAATGGATGTAAAGAGTGTCTTTTTGAATGGTGATTTACATGAAGAGGTATATGTTGAATAACCTACAGGGTTTGAAAACCCTAAATTTACTAATCATGTGTATCCTCTTAAAAAGGCTCTCTATAGTCTGAAACAAGCTCCCAGAGGATGGTATGAAAAATTGACTAAGTTCTTTCTAAGTCACAAGTTTCAGATGGGTAGTGTTGATAAGACGCTCTTTGTTAATAAACATAACGATGATATCTTAATGGTTCAAATCTATGTTGATGATATAATTTATGGATCAACTTGTACTAGCATGACTGTTGAGTTTGCAGATCTAATGAAATTTGAATTCAAAATGAGCATGGTTGGTGAATTAAATTATTTACTAGGGTTGCAAGTAAAACAACGATCTGATGGAATTTTTATTTCACAAATAAGTATGCATTAAACTTGATTAAGAGATTCAGATTTGAAAATGGTAAGAACTTTGATACTCCTATGAGTACAACTCTAAGACTCTCAAAAGGCTCTACAGGTAAAGATGTGGATCCTAAATTGTATCGTAGTATGATAGGTAGCACTTTACCTAACTGCAAGTAGACCTGATATTGCTTTAAGTGTTGGAATTTGCACTAGATATCAGTTTAATCCTAAAGAAGCTCACTTAACTGCTGTTAAACGAATTATTTGATATGTTACAAGTTCAATTAATCTGGGTCTTTGGTATCCCTATGATACTAGTATTCAATTGGCTAGGTATTCGGATGATGATTGGTCATGAAATATAGATGATAGAAAATCAATCAGTGGTGGTTGTTTTTACATTGGAAACTGTCTGCTTTCTTAGTTTAGTAAGAAGCAAAGTTCCATATCACTCTCAACTGCTGAGGCTGAATATATTGCAGCAGGAAATGCATGTACTCAGTTGGTTTGGATGAAACGTATGCTGAGTGATTATGGAATCGCACAAGACTCTATAGTTTTATACTGTGATAATTTCAGTGCGATAAACATTTCAAAAAACCCAATCCAGCATTTACGTACTAAGCACATTGACATTCAATTTCATTATATTCGTGTATTAGTGGAAGAAAAAAATAGTATCTTTGAAATATATTCCTACCGAGACTTAGCTTGCTGACATTTTCACTAAATCGCTAGACAAAAGCAGGTTTAACAAATTGAAATTTGATCTTGGTATGTGCAATTTTAAATGATTGATCATGCATATTTGTATCATATTATATATAATGTTAATATATTTAAATTTCAAAATTCTGTGAAAATTGCATATTTTTTTTCTGGTTTAAGACCGGTCGAGAACGTGCTCGACCAGTCTTACTACGACCGGTTGAGTAAGTCACAAGACCGGTCGTGCACATGGTGATCTTTTTAATTTGGAAAAAACTTATTTCTTCTTCACTCTAACCCTCCTCTCCAACGAGCCAAGCTTCGACTAGTCGAACCCTTGTGTTCGATTCCTCCAGGTTAGAGTGATTTTTCTTATTTTCTTGGAGAACCTTAATCTTTACTCTTAATTTTCTTGATCATTGTTGTCTATTTCTTATAAATCTTCAACTTTTTGGGTTCTTCTTCCTTTTTCTTAAAACTCATCTCTATTTTCTTGAACTTTCTTTCATTTCTTCAAGAATATAGAATCTAGAGGTAAAAAGAAAATTCATAGAGGTACATCTTCTTCTCGTTCAAATGCAATCACTAGACGTCATCTTAGGGATCCTGAAGATGATCCTCCGCATGTATGTAACCTGCATATGCGCAATGTTATTATTGAGAAAGCTGTTAGTTTAAATCATATTGCTCCTTACGGTCTCCTTCCTCTCCTTCAATCTGTAGGATGGGAAAACATTTTATGCTGGGGTGGACTGGCATATCAGTCCATAGCACAGGCCATGGTTGCATGCGTATCTGACTTCTCTGTTGAGCAACTAACTTTTACTATTGATACTAGAGAAGGGTCGTTTCATGTTGATCGACACTTAATTTCCGGCCTTATGGATATTCAAGTAAATGATGATGGTGTTCATCCTAGTGCACTTGCAGAGAGAGTGTCAGAATCGGAAAAATGTATTTTTACTAGAGCATTGTGTAACATGAATGCACCATGGACTGTAAATGGAAATGCCCTTAAAACCAGATACTTGTTACCCAAATACAGAGTTTTGCATCGTATCTTCACTTCTAATCTGTATCCCCGCTCTGGAAACAAGACTGAGTTGACTCTGTTTATAGTTCGTATTTTATACTCGATCATTACTGGTGCTAACATCTGTTTGCCCTCCTTGATTTGTTCCTCTATCATACAAATTCGTAGTCATCCTGGTCATGGTGATATTCCATTTGGATATCTGTTAAATGTATTAGTCACTCACATGTTAGTCGCTATGCCCGTCGGTGAGGCTCCTATCCAACACCTCATATTTAGTAATTCCAACCTAAATAAGATGAAGTTGGGTTTGGCTCCTGATTAAGTTGATGTTGATGCGGGTGATGCTGCTGCTAAAGCTGAGATGGGTGTCGAAGGTGATGAGTGGCCGGCTGATGATATTGACATGGATGATATTTTTAATGAAACTGATTTTGATTCTGGAAATGATCCTGACTTTGAACCATCTGATTTCAATGCACGTCTTAGTGCATTAGAGGAAAAGGTTGAATAGATGAATGTTGGCCACAATCAACAATTTAAAATATGCGCAAATATTTTAAATGCTTACGGAAGAGCCTTCATTAAAGTGATCCTAACATTCCTGCTCCATCTTCTGGTTCTGATTGAGAATGTTTAATCTTTCATCTGTAATAAGTTTACTAAGTTTCTTTCCTTGGTTGTATGGATTACTGTCTTAAAACATCACTTGTTCACTCCTTTAATATGTACTCTGACTAACCTTGCATACTTCTCTTGTTTTGTTCTTCACTTTGCACTTTTTAACATTCTATCTTTCTGAGTTGCTATATCTATTTCTGTCTTTCATGTCCTATCTTTGTTTCTTCCTTTGTCATATTTTAACAAAAAGGGGGAGAATGTGTGCATTCTATTTATGAGGTATGATTGATATGATGTATAATGATTGGTATGATGTATACTGATAAGATGTATACCTACTTAGAGGGAGTTGAGGTGTATTAACTCAGGGGGAGTTGAGTTATCTCAGTTGCTTGTTTTATCACAATTAGTGCATGATTCGTTATTATATAATGTGATGCTTATCTTATTGAAGTATGAGAAGTGTTTTGTCACAAATTTGACAAAGGGGGAGATTGTAAGTGCTATGATTGATATGATGTGTGCATTCTATTTATGAGGTATCATTGATATGATGTAACTGATATGATGTATACCTACTCAGAGGGAGTTGAGGTGTATTAACTCATGGGGAGTTGAGTTGTCTCAGTTGCTTGTTTTATGACAACTGGTGCATGATTCGTTATTATATAATGTGATGCTTATCTTATGGAAGTATGAGAAGTGTTTTGTGACAAATTTGACAAAGGAGAAGATTGTAAGTGCTATGATTTGATTCCTCTTTGATTGTCAAATTTTGTGTGTCAAAACTTCTCCGTATGTCGTGTGTTTATATCTTGATAAATTTGTTCGAGACACCTCGTCAACACTTGAAGTGTAGCTCAAAGAATTCTTCGAGCTTCATGATAGTTCAAGCTACAATATTAAGAGAGAACTCAGGGTCAAGACTCAAGTTCAAGTGTAAGTCGAAGTTCAAGATTCAAAACTAAATACGAGACTCAAGTACAACTTAAAGTAACATTGAAGCTTCTGAAGTAGTCAAGCTATATCGAGAAGAAATCAAGCTTCGTAAAGATCAAAGTCTAAGCAAATGAAGTGTTCAATGTTCATACTTCATGTTTCAGGTTTAATAGACCATTAGATTGACCTTAGGGTAGGTCACTTTGGATACATAATCCAAATGAATATTATTACATAATTTTGGTCTACTCTAAGACCAGTCTTAGACCCTGTTCGACAAGTCCTAGCACTGTCTTGACCAGTCTAAGAAGTTATGAGACTAGTCCTAAAATGGTTAGAATTTATTGGATTTTTTGGTTCGCCTACCACCAGTCCTGGAGTCTGCTCGACCGGTCGTGAGATGGTCTCGACTCGATCTTCGACCAGTCGTAAGGCTTCGACTTAAACTCCAGTAACTAAATCAATTGTTGCACGACCAGTCGTGGACTGCTTTCGACCAGTCGTGGACTGCCTACGACCGGTCGTACAATGGTCTGATGCGATCGTGCTAAAAAATTCAAAAATCAGTTTATTCCAAGACCAGTTGTGGTGACCCTAGGACTAGTCGAAGACGAACTTCTTCTGTTATAAATAGCACATGAATTTTAGAGTTTTTTATTGAATAATTAAGTGAATTCAAGGCTCCACTCTAAGATAAGTCTGTGTTTATTTTTAAGCTATTTTATGCATAATTTCTTTCTCCGTTTGATAGCTTATTTAATTTGATTTTGTTTCTGTATTCCAATCTGATTTGAAAAGAGGAATTGACTTATTCCTTCTTCTTGGAATCAAAATCAAATATAACTATGCCCAACTGGTTTAATTCTAAAATCAATTAGAACTTAGAACCTTATTAAAGTGAGTAGTGGACATTAAACTTCTATATTTGAACGTCTAATCCAGGTATTTTACAATTCTGTAAATTCCATTCTATTTTGGTTTTTGTTTGGGATTCGCCAGAAAAATCTCAATTTGTGTGGTTATCTGAGTAGAGTAAAAAAAACTTAGAAGTGTGGGTTTTTGAATTGTGTAAGCCCAAGTTAAAGACACAATTGTAAAGGTTTTGGGTGAACCTGTGAAAACCTATTTGATAGTGAACGCTAATATCCCCTGTGTGAGGATATTAGGAGTGGAGTAGCATTCTGTGTGGCTGTTGAAGAACAGTTGGTGTACACACAAGCGAACCACTATAACTCTTTGTCTTGTGGATTGAATGCTTTCTTAATTTTCATATCTTTTATCATTCAATTGTGTGGAATGTACATGTGGATGTGAATGTTGTAACTATTTACATTTCAAGCAAGTGTGGAGATTGTTGTAATAAATTAGATCTATATTTCTGCATTTAATTTCAATTCTCTGTTATTCATTTATTTCTATTAAAATTGAGTTCTTGATCCAAAAAGATGTTCTAGAAATAAGGTTGTCCTACCATAAGCCTTTGTTTATTATGGTGTAAGGTTGTCCTTAAAACTGAATTTGTATCAATCTCTTAATACTTATTTATTAAGGTGATTTGATTTCAGCATTGTAAATTGATTTATGATTGTAAGGCTATTGATTTATTTTATTCCGCTGATTTTATTTTAATTTGGCATAATCCTATTTACCCCCCCCTCTAGTACATATAGCTAGGCCTTTTCAGCCCTGCCTTGGGAGCAATGATGGTTTGACGTCAACATTGTAAGATCAGTGATGGTTAAATGTCCGCATTATAACTCTCCCTTGGGGCCATTGATAGGCCTATACTTGTAGTGTGTAGGCCGTCTAGGCCCATCTTCGTTATGAACGGAGTCCACCACCATATAACATGTTTGGTATAAATCTATGATTCATACTCATATGCATCATATGTATGCTTGATATGAGGAGTGACTGATCATAGCATATGCCTTCGGGCAGATTGTTTATGGGCTCCCTAATAAGCGGAGTTGCCCTACATGAGCGCGCAGTACACGCAGGATTGCTGCATGACTGGTAGCGTGATTTATCCACTTCACATTTGTATGACATGATTTCTATATGCTCTAGCGACATCAGGGCTATGACCTCCACAGGCACATTGTAGATGGCAGGATTGGACATCGAAAATATTGTTATTAAGCATCGGGGCGCCATAGATGTCCCTGGTTGAAAATTCCTAAACTCGATGGTACTAGAGGATGACTCCAACATCGAGACCGTGTGGATACTTGAGCGCACAAGGGCCAAATACCAAGAGGCCGCGTCTCTCACTGTGTCATGGTCGGTTGGAAAGGGGTATGGCCTTACTCGCCCGAGGGTAAGAGGCATTACTAGGCTGAGTTTGACCAGCTCATGAATGGGTCCGCTATCGACGTGTCAGATAGATATTGGCAGACTATTGGTCAGGCGGATAGTGAGGTTTCTTATGCTCACTTGGACTGTGCCCCTAAGAAAGGAGCAGTGCCATTTGGAGTGTACTAAACCCTGGTGAATATATAGAATGAGAACTGTACTTATATGTGATACTCTAATAATGAGTTGTATTGATATGTGGATTTGGATGAGGATTGGCATGCTTGAGTTGCATCTAGCATCGCATAGTCTTGATATGACCGATAGCATTCATATCTTGTATCGCATAGCCTTGGTACATTGCATTCATGTACACATCAGCATGATTTCGTATTACTCTGACATTGCATTCTGAGCATGTTCTCATTACGCACACACTTACACCACCCTCCAAGCTTTCTAGAAGCTTATGTATGATTGATGTGTGTAGATGACACCAGGTCGTAGCCGTAGCTTCATCACAGTAAGAGCGTGCAATCGAGCTTCAGGAGTTTCCATTAGTATTATCTTGTATTTCTTGTGACGCCCCGGTCACTGCTTCATGTGGGCGGACACACGTGGGCGGGCACACATGTGGGCGGGCCCCCAAGTGTGGCTGGCAGGCTACTGTGCTGAGCGAGCTACTGTTGCAGTTGACTGTAGCGTAACTTGTCCCACATCGGAAGAGTTGTCTGGAGTTGTGGTGGTTATATGTTGGGTTTCTCCCTTAACAGACATGACGCGTTTTAAAGCCGTGAGCTTCGGCAAAGCGGACAATATCATGTGCTGTGGGGGTGGGCCTTACAAATGGTATCAGAGCCGAGGACGGCTCTGCCCTCGGTGGGGGATAATGTGACGCCCCGGTCACTGCTTCATGTGGGCGGACACATGTGGGCGGGCACACATGTGGGCGGGCCCCAGTGTGGGCGGCGGAGCTCTCTGTCTTTGAGGAAGCTACTGTTGCGGCCGATCAGTAGCGTAACTTGTCCCACATCGGAAGAGTTGCCTGGAGTTATGGTGGTTATATGTTGGGTTTCTCCCTTAACAGACATGACGTGTTTTAAAGCCGTGAGCTTCGGCAAAGCGGACAATATCATGTGCTGTGCGGGTGGGCCTTACATTTCCCCTCATACGCATTGTACTCAAAGTTTTTTTTATCATAGTGGATTTTGTGATGGTGTTCTTGTGGTTACTGTTCATGGGTTATGCTTATGGTTATGCTCATTATGAATCAAATCATGTTTGAAATTCTCCTCGTAGGGTCCTAGGATCGGAACCTAGTGTGTGGGTGCCGGGAGCCGAGAATGGGGTACTATGGAGGCCGTCGGTACCGGATTCGGCGATCGAGAATTTTGTGAGTCCAGTTTTTAAGTTGGGCCGTGAGAAAAGTTAGTATCAGAGCATAACTTGGGAATAACCGAGAACAACATCACATGTTTGCTATGAGTTTAGGACGATTAGGTTCCGTGTGCGTAACCTTCCGATTGAGTTCCCTAACAGGCGATTCTCAAGTTTGATTAGCATCCATTCTTCCTATAGGACATGCCGCTCAGGTGAGCAACTCGAGCGAATCCCGCTCCGCCACTTGAGGCTCTCGCTTTGCCACTTTCGACTCCTATTCCACCCCCAGAGATCCCTTCTCCCCATCCTAAGGATGTCGTTCCTCTACCAGACACCGGTGCGGATTTGACCATACCTGTAAGTGCCTCCCAGTTACAACAGATGTTGCAGGCTATGACAGCTGCCCTTCAGAGGTAGGGCAGGCGCCCAGTTATTTCGACAGCCCAAGCAGAGCAGGAGTACGCTAGCGCCCTTCTTCGAGAGTTCAGACAGCTCGACCCTCCGCATTTCCAGGGCGAGCTAGATCCGACTGCAGTTGAGAGGGCGCGCTTCGATGTGGAGTAGATATTCATACGATGGCATGTACGACCCAACAGCGAGTCCGATTAGTAATATCTCTTCTCCAGGGTGAGGCCGAGCACTGGTGGACCTCCATTACCCATGTTGCATGACCTGATTATGTCTGGACACGAGAGGATTTTATTGATCTATTTGAGCAGCAATACTTCCCTGACCACATTTGTCGTCAGAGAGCACTGTAGTTCGAGACCTTGGTGCAGGGAGACATGTTGGTGGCACAATACGCAGCTCGTTTTGTGGCATTATCGAGGTTTGCACCGTATTTGGTCAATGATGAGGGGTGGAAGGCCCGCTGTTTTGAGAATGACTTACGTTACGGTCTTCGAGGCCGTATTATTAGGCATGAGCTCCTGACCTTTTAGGCGGTAGTACGGAGGGCTCAGATTTATGAGACCGAGTGGGCCAACACACGGAGTAGTCGAGATCAGAGGAGAGGTCGGAAGAGGCAAGCCCCCTCTAGCAGTTCCCAGCAGCATCGACGACCACAGAGATACAGGAGCCACCCATCCGCTAGAGCACCAGTAGTACGAGCACTACCATCGACACCTCTAGCGCCACCCCAACAACCATTTTCAGGAACTTATTTTGGATGTGGTGGGACAGGGCACTGCATGCATGAGTGTCCCCACCCTCATCTGCAGCAGCTGAGAGGACCATAACAGCCTCCAGCATAGCAGCGACCCCATCAGTAGCGACCGCAACCACCTCAGTCGTCGAAGCCCCAACAGCAGTAGAGACAGCAGTACAGGCCACTGCAGAAGCAGTTGCAGCATCAGGGACCTTAGAGAGGATAGACACCTCCCCAACCAGCTCAAGCTAGGTTCTACCGACTCAGAAGGACCCGTAGTCTTCTAGAGGAGTCGTTGAGGGTATACTCCCAGTCTTTGTATGCATCGCCCGAGTATTATTTGATTCTGGTGCTTCGCACTCATTCATGTCAGAGAATTTTTGCCGATCGTCTGGATTACCGACAGATTTTGCTCGTGAGGGGTTGACCGTATCAACGCCCTTGGGGAAGACTACAGTGTTGGGTCATTTCTGTTCACCTTACCCTGTTTTGGTCGTTGATATCTTCTTGCCCGCTAACTTGTACGTGCTGCCGATGTCAGATTTTGACATTATCTTTGGCATGGATTGACTTACCGAGTACCACGCCATCTTGGACTGCTCCCCGAGGACAGTCAAGTTCTGTATACCAGGCTTCCCACAGTTTTAGTTCATTGTAGAGCCTCGAGGAGAGCCATTGTCTTGCTTGATGTCCTATGCTGTTGAGGAGTCTGTTGTCGCTTGTATTGATCAGTTGGCGATTATCTGTGATTTTTCTGATGTATTCCAGGAGATTCCAGGATAGTTGCCCCGCCGACATAATGAGTTCCAAATTGATCTCGTGCCTAGTACCACCCCTATTTTGAAGGCCCCATACCACATGGCACCGATGGAGTTGCGAGAGCTGCAGCGGTAGTTGGACGAGTTGCGAAAGTTGGGATTCATTCGTCTGAGCAGTTCGCCTTAGGGAGCGCCGGTACTCTTCGTCAGGAAGAAGGATGTCTCGTTGAGGCTCTACGTGGATTATCTCGAGCTCAACCGGGTCACGATCAAGAACAAGTACTCGCCCCCGAGGATAGATGATTTATTTGATCAGCTGCAGGGTGCATAGTTCTTTTCGAAGATTGACCTGCATTCCAGTTATCATCAGATTCGGGTCTGAGAGGAGGACATCTCGAAGACGGCTTTCAGGACGCGTTATGTTCATTTTGAGTTTCAGGTCATGTCCTTCGGATTGACCAGTGAACTCGTGATCTTCATGCAGTTGATGAACGAGGTCTTCCGTCTATATCTCGATCAGTTTGTTGTGGTCTTCATCGACGACATTCTGATATATTCGAGGACCCGTGAGGATCATATGCAACATCTGGAGATCGCATTGCAGACCCTTTATGCCCGCCAGCTGTATGCGAAGCTGGAGAAGTGCGAGTTCTGGTAGGAGGAGGTGATATTCCTCGATCACGTGGTGACGAGGGAGGGTGTCATAGTGGACCCCTTAAAGGTTGAGGCAGTGCGTCAGTGGGACCAGGCCACGACTGTGTCCAAGATCCATAGTTTTTTTGGTTTAGTAGGGTATTACTGACATTTTATTGAGGGCTTTTCCCGTATCGCAACCCCGTTAATCAGGTTGACTTGACAGGGGGTAAAGTTTATTTAGAGTGATGCCTGTGAGTGAGCATTTATGGAGTTGAAGAACCGTCTGACGTTCGCTCCTGTCCTCACTCTTCCCTCTGGGAGAGATGAATTTGTTGTATTTATCGATGCCTCACTATTGGTTTAGGTGCTTTCCTGATGCAGCATGGTAGGCCTGTAGCCTTTGCGTCTCTTCAGCTCAAGGTCTATGAGTTGAACTACCCCATACATAATTTGGAGCTAGCAACAGTCGTCTTCACATTGAAGGTGTGGAGACACTATCTCTGTGGGGTCAGGTTCAAGCTCTTCTCTGACCATAAGAGCTTGAAGTATCTATTCTCTTAGTCCGAGCTGAACATAAGGCAGTGACACTAGATGGAGCTCCTGAAGGACTATGATTTTGACCTTCAGTACCACCCAGGCAAGGCGAATGTGGAGGCGGATGCCATTAGCCGCCAGCCACGAGGTCTGATGGTGCATATGATGATTCAAGAGTGGATGATGCTCGAGGATATAACAGAGTATGACTTCAATTTTGGTCTTCAGTCTTCTATCGTTCAACTATCGAGCCTGTCGATTCAACCCTTTCTTGTCGCAAGGGTGATTGAGGCTCAGCAGATAGACGAGTCGTTACAGGATTAATAAGCAGATGTAACACTTGAGAGTCAGACAAATTAGCAGATTAGTTTTAATGGTGGACTTTGCTTCAAAGGCCGATTGTGTGTCCCGAATATTCCTGAGTTGCGTAGAGATCTTATGACCGAGGCACATCGATCATAGTTTTCTATCCACCCTGAGTCGATGAAGATGTATCGTAATACGAGGCAATAGTATATTTGGGCAGGGATGAAGAATTAGATCGCCAATTTTGTGGCCGAGTGTGACACATGCCAGCGTGTCAAGGCCGATCATCAGAGACCCCCTGGTCCATTGCAGCCGTTCAGTGTCTCGATGTGGAAGTGGGAGCACATATCTACCAATTTTATCATGGGTTTGTCGAAGACTCAGCGTGGTTATGATGCCATCTGGGTCGTCGTTGATCATTTGACGAAGTTGGCACACTTTCTTACGATTCGTGCAACTTGGCCTTTGGACTGACTTGCGAGATTATTCATGGAGGAGGTTGTGAGACTGCACGACGTTCCAGTCTCGATCGTTTCTGACCGAGACTCGAGGTTCACATCTAAGTTTTGGGGGAGCTTTCAGAGAGCGATGGGGTCTATTTTGCAGCTCAGCACCACGTACCATCAGCAGACAGATGGCCAGACCGAGAGGGTCAACTAGATCCTTGAGAATATGCTTTGGGCTTGTGTGATTGATTTCAGGGGTAGTTGGGATAAGCACCTACGATTGGCTGAGTTCGCATACAACAACAACTATTAGGTGACCATTGGCATGACTCCTTTTGAGGCATTATATGACAGACTGTGCAGATCTCTGAGTTATTGGACCGAGGTCAGAGAGCGGCGTCTCCTAAGTCCCGAGCTTGTGCAACAGACATCAGAGGTTATCGATGTCATCATGTAGAGGATGTGCATAGCTCAAAGCCGGTAGAAGAGTTTTGCTGATCGTCGGCGTCGTCCCTTAGAGTTCGATGTTGGGGACAGAGTGTATCTCAAGGTCTCGTCTATGAAAGGCGTGGTTTGATTTGGAGCAAAGGGCAAGCTTGCCCCGAGATTCATAGGACCTTGCCATCTGGGCGCGTTGGCGCCGTGTCCTATCGGCTTGCCTTGCCATCCCAGTTGTCTGGTGTCCACAATATTTTCCATGTCTCTATGCTAAGGAAGTGTGGGTCCGACATCGTCCCTGTTATTGATTGGCAGCCGTTGGTCAGACTCAAATTTCTGTAGTCTACATCAAATCCAGAAATGAATCTGCTTAACCTCGACTGGTCGTGCAAGCTGCACGACAGGTCGAGAGGACCCCATGACCGGTCGAGCATCGCTCCCGACCGGTCGAGCACCTCAGACCCTAAAAATTGATGCTTGCTGGACTTTAAGTCGAGCCAGTCTACGATTGCTCATGACTGGTCGAGCGGACCCCACGACCGGACGTGCGACCCCAGATGTGGCTCCACATCTCAACACCTTATGCTGTGGTCAATGTGCAAGAAAATGGGTTTATGGTTGGGTGTACCCATTGTAATGTTTAGATAAAAATCCACCCCAACCACGAGGTGCATCACTCTATATTAGACCAAGGAACCAAAAATTAACTCCATTCATAATTTAGGTGGACAATATATTTTTTTTCCTTCTGAAACTTGATTCACTGTATATTTCTCAAAAAAAGAAAGGGATTTGCAGCGCCTTCAGGTGGGCATCACCAATGCCAATGTCGCACCTATAATATAGCAAAATAGGAAATCTAAACCTCCATCAAGTAACCCAAGCCTACCCTATCTAAAAAAAGAATGCCCCTAATAATGTCAGGGAGAGTGGCTTAAGAATTGAAAAAGGAACTTTCTTGAGATGCGCTACCTTTCCTAGCCAGATTGTTTGCTACCGCATTAGCTTCCCTGGGAGTGTGGGCGAAGGAAACATCTAACACATCTCGCATCGTCCTGACCCTCGGACACCGGTAGCATAAGGACCATGCTGGATTTGAATTATTCGAAAGGATTCCCAAAATGGATTTGGAGTTGCTCACCACTTTAACTTTAGAAAAATCCAAACCAACACATCTCATGAGGCCCTACCAGATAGTACGAAACTCAGCTCGGGAGCTTGAGCCTATGCCATAGCCTGATGAGAATCCAAAAAAAAAATTCCCGTCCAAACTTCTTCCAACATCCCCTCCTCCCGATGGCCCTAGGTTCCCCAGAGCAGACCCGTTGACATTGATCTTAATCCAGCCCCTCCTAGGCCTAAGCCATTTCACTACCCCAGAGGAAATCTGCTTTATCGACGGAACGATGATGTGCAGCTGTGCAAGGAGTGAGCTTGGAAGCCTATTGAGGGATTTAGGGAGGGGTAGGGATGGACCAATCCTCTTAATCCAATGGTAAACCTGGACAATTACCCTTGAAGAATAGAACAAGGAATTGTAAACAACGCCCTATTCTTGTCCAGCCACATCTCTCATAATATGAAAGAGGGAAGGAGGACGCGCATGATAAAGAGGTGATCAGAAGAGGTGAGGGGGGCCCACCACAATGTGACCCTCCCCACAGCTAAGAACTAAGAAGCGTTGGTGACCTTGAAGAAAGGCTGGAAATGGCACCAAACCTTCCTAGCTGCAAATCCATCCGAGAAGAGATGGTCAATCGATTCCACCCTAGGCTGGAAGAGAGTGTTGTAGCAGACGCATTTGGAAGCTATCTGAACACCTTTAGCTTGAATTCTAACATTCACCGGGACTGCTCTTTGGATAATCCTCCAAGAAAAAAAGAGATTTTTAGCAGGATTAGGGGGTGCAAAACCCATCTGGCCCATGGATACTTAGTTCTAGCTGGCCTAAGGATCTCCCAAATAGATTTAACTTCGAATTCGCCAGATTATGAGGGGACCAAGACTCTTCTCTCCTCTGATGGGGAGGTGCAGATGCCTTCATCTGAAATATGGTTCAGAACTTCTAATGATAGGATGGATCGGGCTTTATTAGGATCAATCCAACCTTGGGGGCCGATGAACTCACTGGCCCGAATCACCTTAGATGGCATAGGATGTTACAACCAAGCTGAGAGAGGCCCCAGCCCCGATCAAGAGTCTTTTAAAAAATCTAGCTCACCTTTACTAACGATCCAGCGAGACTTGCCTGCAACAAGTTGGAGAAGCGAGCAGATCCTCTTCTAAATGGGAGATGCGTGATTGGAGAGATAGGAACCATCAGCAATGCCTAGATCGGTAGAATATCTGCCCCTGATAAAAGTCACCTAGCTGCTGGCATTATCAGATGTAAAAACATTCCAGGCCAATTTCATTTTGAATGCTATCATAACACAAGCTAGCCATTTCATCCCTAGACCCCCCTTCTCCTTGGGACGAGTAATGAGATCCCACTTCAACCAATGGCTTCGTTTGTGTTGAGTGTCAAATATTGCATACTTTCTCCTATTTATATCTTGGTTTTATGAACATGATATTGCTTAGTTATATTTTATACATACTTGTGTTGCAAGGTGAATCTGAGAGCTTAGATTGAAAAGAATGTTAAAAGTATGGATTTAATGCTTAAGAATCACCAAAGCAAAGGATGGATCTTAGGAGGCTAAGATTGAAGAATTCACATGCCAAAGATCTAAGAAAACCAAGTGAGGAATGAAGAAAATCAAAGATTTGAAGTGAAATTACGAGATTATCGACTAGTCGAAGCTCTGGCTCGACCAGCCTTAGCTCTGACTCGACTAGTCTAAGAAACTTCAGCTCGAATTTCAATGATAATATTTCTTAAATTTGCACGATCTTCAACCAGTTGAAGACTGTCCTTGACCAATCGAAGATTGCCTTCAACTCTTCTAAGCTTAGGCAGATTTTGCGGAGACCGCGTAGATTTGAGGCAGTTTTTGAATTTTTCCAACTCGGTATGAAAGTTGGCATTCCCCAACTATAAATAGGAGTTCCTAAGATGTTCCAAAGGATATTCTCAGGTTTGAGGAGTGAAGCAAAAGGGTGGAACCACCGTCCAGGAGTTTTTCTTCTTCCTTGGTTAATTTTTATGCTTTTCTTAAGAGATTTTAGTTCAATTATGTCTATGGTTGGCTAAACCTATTAGTTAGGACTAAGAGGTGAAGTTCGTAGCGTGATTAGGATGTTTATTTTTCTTTGATTCATGGTTTTATGTTAAACTTCATTGATTTCTAGTTGATTTTAAAGAATATTTTCATTTTTTAATAGTTCGTTATGATTTCACTTACAATAGATATGCAATAGCTTTGAATATTTTATTTTCCTCTTTGAGATTATAGGATTGGTAAATCTTGTTGTTCACCATCATCTCTTGGGTATGGTAGGGTGACAAAATTCCTTCCAAATTTTCATAATTCTCTTCCATGTAGACTGGATCAATGAGAAGTTTAGAGATTTGACTCTCTTTCTCTAACTGGACAAGATAGGACTCTTATTCCAGTTGGATCTCTTGAATCATGCAAGGTAGCATCTCATTGCTACAAGTGGATCCTTGACACCCTAGTTCTCACCTTTCAATTGTTACTTTAAACTTTATTCACAATTACTCTTTATTTCTAGATTTCTATTCTTAAATCTTCTTCTAGTTCTAGTTTTAGTTATTTTCAGAAACGTATAAGATTAGTCCATGTGGATTCGACCTCGGTCTCACTGAGTTATTATTTTATCGCGACCCTACACTTGAGGTTGTGAACAGTATGGGGATCCCATCCCAGCCCCAAAAGAAGTTTGCGCAGACTTTATCTAGCTCACTAAGGAGAGTTAAAGGGATATCAGTTGCTGCTAAAACATGAACGAGGATACTATTAAGGACATAGTTGATAAGATTGGTGAGGCCCTCTTGAGATAGCAACTTGGTCTTCCACCCTGAGATTCTGAGCTGAAATTTCTCCACGAAAGGTCAGAAATAGGACCTTAATGCTCTCCCTTTGAAAATTGGGACACCTAGGTAGGTGAAAGGAGCTGATCGCCGATGAAAACCAAGTGTTCTTTGGACTGTCCTGACCCAGGATTGAGATTGGGAAGTTGTGATGGTGAATAAGCTCTTGTTGCTACTGATTTTCTGGTCGAACGTCGATTGGTGTGCCTTGAGGAAGTCTGCGATCTTCTTCAATGTGGTTCTCCCACCATTAGTCAGTAATAACGTGTCATCCACGAAGAGTTGGTGGGAGATGACAGGGCGGGATCTGCGAGTGGAGTAGGGAAGGCAAGTCCCACTACTGAAAAGCTGCTGCAAGCCTCTACTGAGAACTTCTGATGCAAGGTTGAAAAGGATCAGCGAGATCAGGTCTCCTTGATGATGACGTCTAAACGAGTGAAAGAATCCGCAAGGTTCACCATTTATAAGAACTAAGAACTAGGAGTTTGCCCAACATTTTTCCACCATATCTATCCAGATGGAATCAAAGCCAAACTTTTTTAGGACTGCCATGAAGAACCCCCAGTCCAGTTTATCATATGCCTTTTCCATGTCCAGCTTCATGAGGATGTTGGCCCCTCTGACTTTCCTGTCTATGTCTCTGAAGACCTCTTAAGCGAGTGCACAATTTTTTACTACGGCTCTTCCTTGGACAAAGGCCCCTTGCTTAGGGGAGACAATCTTGGGTAGGATCCTACTAAGCCTGTCAGCAATTAGTTTGGAAAAGATTTTATAAATATAGTTACATGAACTAATTGGATGAAAAAAATTAATCTTGGGGCCCATTGATTTGGGAATGAGGCAGATTAGCGTGGTAGTGAACGCCCTCGAGAGGTAACCCCCTCTAAAAAGGGATAAGGCTGCTTGGTATATTTCTTGGCCAACCATCTCCCAGCAGCCTTGGAAAAAGGCCCCAGTGAAACCATCAGGGCCAGGAGCCCCATCTAGGGGAAGAGCTTTGACTGCCTAGCGGACGTCCTCGATGGTGGGCTCCTGTATCAGCTTCAAATTGTCCACATTAGAGATTGCCATAGGGATGGAGTTCAGAATACCCGTAGGTTCCATCGCAGTGAAAAAATCAGTTGCTGCCTTTTTGATAGAGTCTTGTTCCGCAACCACCTGACCATCCACTAGCTTAATATTCTGAATAAGAGTTCTCCTGGCCCGCTTTGAAGCAATATTATGGAAAAAAAACTGGTGTTATAGTCGCCCTCTTTTAACCAGTTACACCTGGATTTTTGCTTTTAGTAAATCTCCTCATATAATTCTAGTTGGGCCAGCTTCTCCTTGGCCCTATCCAATGTCTGAAGATTCACCTGGAAACGAAGATAAGCATCGCATCTTTCTCTAATGCCAGCTCCACTTCAGCCTGCTTAATGTTGTGGAATATGTTCCCAAAGATGTTCCTGTTCTAGGATTTCAAGGCGACTTTGACATTCTCAGTTTACTATGCAGGGTGAACAGCGGATGTCCCACAACATCCGACTTCCAAGCCACCATAATTATCTCCTAAAAAGAAGCATGGCCCTATCACATTCCTTGAAACCTGAATGGTTTTGGGAAAGGACTAGACATTGCCAGGTAGGAATGAGGAGGGGAGCATGATCGGAGTTGATTTTGGCTAGGTGTTTGACTTGCAAAGAAGGAAACAGCCTCGTCTAAGCACTATTGTAGCAAACTTTGTCCAACCTCGCCCAGCTTCTCGCCTGACCGTTCTGATTATTGCACCACATAAATTTATTACCAGCGAAACCCATGTCTGATAGACTCACCTTCTCAAGGCCTTCAACGAACTTTGCAGTGCCCTCAATGTCAAATGGGCCTGTACCTCTGCGTTCAGATGAGGCGAGTACGACATTGAAATCTCCTGCAACTAGCCAAGGTAACGCAGAGCCTGCTGCCAAGTTGGAAAGATGGTCCCAAAGCAGCCTACATTGGACTCTCAAGCACTTGGCACAGACAAAAGATGCTAAATATCAGTTTGGGTTGCTTTGCGATGCAAATGAGCAGGAAATCATCTGAGAGGAGACAACAACTAGATCAATAGAGCAGGACGAGTGGAAGAAGAGCCACACTTTACCTCCTTTCGCTACATTGGACTTGGACGAGTGGAAGCGTAACTTCAGTCCTAGGCGAATTCTTTTATCATCAATGAGCATGGGCTCTAAGATGGCCACCAAAGAAGGCCTGAACTTACTGATCAACCACTTCAGCATCGTGACCGTTGGTTCATTACCCACCCCCAGGGCATTCCATATAAGTATACTATCCATGTCACGCCCCAAACTCGGAAAACGGGCTCACAAAATTCCCAATCACCGAATCCGGTACCGACAGCCTCCGTAGTACCCCATTCTTAGCTCCTAGCACCCATACACCAAATTTCGATCCTGGGATCCTACAAGGAGGATTTTCAGTATGAATTATTTTATTTTTTTTGTAATGTAATGGAGAAAAACCAAGTCATAAAACAACATCACCACATATCCACTAATATAATCATTCGAGTACAATGCTGAAATGGAAATACAATATGAAGATATTAAAAAAAACTCCAAAAGCTCCACCGCACGCTCCTCCCTCAGATCGGTTGCATCCTAACATCACATACATGCATCTATCATGGATAAGCTTATAAAAGCTTAAAGGGTAGTGAAAGTGTGTGCACAAGATAAGTGGGCCTCCTCAAATGAGACTTATGTATATACCAAGGTGGGCCTCATATACGTGGGCCTCATATATTTCAAAAAAAAAGGAATTATATTGAAGGATCTGGACCATTCCACAAATAGCAGTGGAGATAATGATTTTCACCGTTTACAATTCCAAGGCCCACCATCAAATTTATTTCCCATCTAGTATGTTAGTAAAGTCACAAAGACTTGGTTGGGAGGAAAAATAAATATGAATTTAATCCAAGACTACTATGGTCTAAAAAGGACTTCAATGGTAAGTGTTCATTTGTCCACTGTTTTCTGTGGTGTGGTCCACCTGATAAATCAGCCTCATTCTTAGTCTTAAGCCTAAGATGGCTTGTAAATTAGATGGATGGTTTGGATGCAACACATGTGTCAAAGAGGGTCCCATACATGGGGTGCACATGTCACCGAGGTGGGCTCCATAGAACCTGCTGCTTCAAACAGCAGCTATAGGCTAGTGTGTGGTACACTTACCGATCTAATCCCATCACAGATGGGTCCCAAGTGGGCCCCACCATAACGTTTAGTTTCCTTCTAGCTGTTGATAAGGTCACACAAACCCAATAAAAATAAATAAATAAATATTATATTTGTCCAAAACTTCTGGACTAAGAAAGTTTCAGTGGCAGACGTCCAACCCCACTGCTTTTGCTATGTGGTCCGAGCTTTCAAGATGGATGGACGGTTTAGATGCAACACATGCATCATGGTGGGTCCCACCGTCCAGGTGTGGATAAAATACATAAACCAAGGTAGGCTCCACCGTCCACGACTGTGGACGATGTGTATAAAACACATACATCACTGTGGGTTCCACCATCCACGGTCAGTGGACGGTGTGAATAAAACACATCACTGCGGTCCCACGTGGGGCCCACCATAATGCTTATTTACAATCCAACCCATTGGTAAGGTCACACGGACCTGGATGAAAAGGAAAAACAAATTTCATGGTGATCCAAAACTTCTATGACCCAGAAAAGGGTTTCAATGGTAGCCGTTCAATCACCGTTGTTTCCTATGATGTCGGCCACTTGAGCTTCATATATGGATGATTCTTGGGGTGGCCCACTACCCAGAGGGGGCCTACAAAATGGACGGTGTGGATATACAACACACATCACGGCTGGGACCATGGTCCTTGGCCCGTCCGCCTACACAGCAGGACGTCGCTGGCGTCCTCTGACCATTGTATTCCATGGCCAGAGATGGACTAAACAAGTCCAATATTCGCTATATTTTAGCGCATCAAAACAACAAGGTGGATTTCAATGGTAGACACACTGTTTGCTATGCTACGGCCTGCCTGAGAGTCATATTAACCTCAATTTCCGGATGAACGCTTAAAATGATCTGGATAATGGAATGGACGGCGTGGATTAAATTCATACATCAAGATGGGGCCTACACAAGTGGTCCACCCAAAGTTTAAAAAAACAAACTGACATTTTGCTTGTCGGTACACGACGCTGTCAGTTCACTCTTCACTTGCAAACATCCAGCATCCCTGGACGTTGGACGGTTTGCACATTTTTAAGGTGGGTCCCACAGGGACTTACCCCACTTAGATAAATCTGATATTCGTGTTTCCCATCTCCCTATGGTAGGGCCCACATGGTTTGGATGGTGTAGATCCTATACGTCCATCAAGTGGGTCCCACAAAGGTGGATGACTTGGGAAAATGCATACATCAAGGGGGCCAATAACAAGGAAGAGAGAGAGAATAGAGAAATCGAGTGATGGAGGGACCCCGACACTATGGGCCCTCCCTTGCATAATTTAAAACATACAACAAGTGGGTCTCATTTCATATAGGCCCACCGATCAAAATCAACGGTGGAGATCCTTTCTCTACCAAAATAGAAGGTCTAGATGACCCCTTTTTAAGATAGAAAATAAACATCATGATGGGGTCCATGGAGAATGACCCCATCATGGAATAATCATGAAGATCAAGGTGGGCCATCATCCACATCTTAAGGTCTAAAGTGAGATCCATACCATCAATCGGTAGGCCTCACTTGGCCCATCGCAAAAATATGAAAGCTAGCCTATAGAAGCACCAACCGTTTGATCTTCTTTGTCCGATGGAATGTCGATCTCCTTGTGCTTCACTTTGATGGAAGGTGATGAGATTTGAATGGCTATGATGAAGGATTTAGAATGGGAAAGTAGGCCACACACATGCACTTTCTCTCTTTGAAAAGCATGGACGTCCACACTCTTTTGCTAGCTTGGGATGTGTTGCTTGGAAAGTGTGAAGAGAAGGAGAGAGAGAGAGAGAGAGAGAGAGAGAGAGAGAGGGTTGTAAGGAGAGAAAGTGATGGATGTGAGTGATTGGTGAAGTGATGGTGTACTTGACATGTATGGGTGTGTAAGAGAGAGGGTGAGAGAGAGTTGACTTGGTGGTTGCTTGACTTGTGGAGAAAGAAAGTATGGTTGATCTTGTACTTGACATGATGTGATTGATTGATTGATTGGTGGGACATGTTGTAGAGATTCTCTTAGGATTGCAAAGGCGCGGTATTTTCTTCAAAATAAACGCTGACCCACATCTCCTGGCCAGGGTATCGGAATGGTGCGTAAGACTCAACGTCGGAACCGCAGCTACGGTGCTGTTGCAATGGTACAAGTCTCGGATTAAGCCGATTCAAATCTACGGGATACGACTTAGGGTCATGCGCAAACGTCGATTATAGTTGCAGATTGCTGGAATTCGTTAGGAAGGATCACGGGATTCGATGAAACATTAAGGTATAAGATATGAGCCTCACAATCCATGAGATACCTACATGGATAATGGGCCTTGACATTTGATTCTACTTATCTTCTCCTTCAATATAGATACAAGGGCCGTGGAAGCTTTGATTCTGGGGTGCCCCATCCTAGTGGATAGTCTGCTTGACCTCTTATGGTAGATTTAAGGCGTGATGGTGGTTGATACCACTGAGTCCTTAACTGAATGTACAGGAAGCAGGGTGAAAAGGCCAAGCTATATGTCCTAGAGGGGGGGGTGAATAGGACTATGCCAAATTTAAAAATAAATCAGCGGAACTAAAGTAAATCAATACCCTTACAATAATGAATCAATTCACAATGCTAAATATAAATCACCTTGATAAATAATTATTGAGAGATTGATACAAATTTAGTTCTAAGGACAACCTTACACCATAATAAACAAGGGCTTATGGTAGGACAACCTTATTTCTAGAACCTCTTTTGAATCAAGAACTCAATGTTGATATAAGTAAATGAAATAGCAAGGAATTGAAAATAAATGCGTATAAAGATCTAAATTATTACAACAATCCCCACACTTGCTTGAAAATGTAAATAGTTACAACATTCACATCCACTTGTACATTCCACACAATCGAATGATAAAAGATATGAAAATTAAGCAAGTATTCAATCCACAAGACAAAGAATTATAGTGGTTCGCTGTGTGTACACCAACTGTTTTACAACAAGCCACACAAAATGCTACTCCACTCCTAATATCCTCACACGGGGGATATTAGCGTTCACTATCAAATAGGTTTTCACAGTTCACCAAAACCTTTACAATTGTGTCTTTTTCACTTGGGCTTACACAATTCAAAAACCCTTTTCGAAGTTTTCGGTTTTCCTCGACAACCAATACAATGAGATTTTTCTCGCTCAACCTCAAACAAAACCAAAAATAAATGAATTTTACGAATTGTAAAATACCCGGATTTCTCCTTTAGCAGCCTCAGAGAACCAATCGGAGTAGTTGATTGAATATCAAAGTTCAATTTCCAATACTCACATTCATAGGGTTCTAAATTCTAATAGATTTTAGATTTTGACTTGTTGGGCGTAGCTATATTTGATTTTGATTCCAAGAAGAAGGAATAATATAATTCCTCTTTTCAAATAAGATTGGAATAGAGAAACAAAATCAAATTAAATAAGCTAGCAAAAAGGAATATTAAATAAGCACAATTTAGCTTAAAATAAACACAGACTTATCTCATGAGTGATTACTTGAAAATTCTTGAAAGGAATGGAGTTCGATGTGAAAACTCGAATTTCGTGTTCAATTTATAGAAGAAAAAAATCGTTCCTACGACTGGGTCTTAGAAACCTAGGACTGGTCGTAGCTCTAATGGATTTTTGAAAAATTGAGCGCGATCTTTGAAAGCCGTTCCACGACTGGTCGTGTGTACCCTACGACTGGTCGTGGGACACCTACGACTGGTCGTGGGTCACCTACGACTGGTCGTAGGACCATGAAATAGGTTGCTGGATTTTCAGTCGTAGCTCCACGACTGATCGTGGACGAGTCGAAGCGAACCTACGACCGGTCGAAGGACCTCCAGGACTGGTCGTGGGCGATCCAAAAAATCCGAAAAATCTTCAACTAATTAGGACTGGTCGTGGAATTTCTTGGACTAGTCGAACCAATGCTAGGACGGTCGAACAAGAGCTAGGACTGGTCTTGGAACAGACCAAGCTCATGTAAAATAAACATTTGATTTATGTATCCAAAATGACCTACTTAAAGGGTCAACCTAAGGTCATTCAAACCTGAAATATGTCGTATGGACATTGAACTTCAACCATTCAACGAATGTAGTTTGTAAGAACTAATATCAGGCTTGAAATCTTGAACAATATCAGGCTTGAAGTCTTGAACAATATCAGGCTTGAAGTCTTGAACAATATCAGGCTTGAAGTCTTTAACTTCGACATCTTGAGCTTTGACATCTTGAGCTTCAACTTGTAGCTTTTTGAAGTAATTAAGCAGTGTCTTGAATAAAAATCATCATACCAGCACAAGACACAGATAGATGTTTTGACATAACAAAATTTGACAACCAAAGGAGTATGAGACCATAACCCTTACAATCTTCCCCTTTGTCAAATTTGTGACAAAACATCAATAATATTTCCAAGAGACATAAGAGGTGAGAAACATGCACAGATATATAGACTTGATAAGCAATAATCATTTTCCCATAACTCTTGAGAAGTTTAACTCCCCCTGAGTAATAGGACTCCCCCTGAGTAATAGCACAACGAAATTAATAACAATCAATAACATTCACTCACCAAACTTCTCCCCCTTTTTGACACAAAATGACAAAGGAAGAAAAACAGTAAATGTGCATTACCAATTTAGGAGTTGAAGCAAAAAAAAAAAATAAATAAATAATCCATAACCAACAAAAAGGTTTTGAGATGCAAGCAAATATCAGTAAATATTACAGACCAAAAAAAAATTCAGTCAGAACCAGAAGAGGGTGCAGGATTAGATGGATCAATTTTGTGTAATCCCTTAGCAATTCGCCTCATATATTTACGCATATAAGAAAATTGTGTGTCTTGAGTAACACGAATTTGAGCCACCTGCTCTTGAAGAGAATTCAACCTTTCATCAAAATCGAAGGTGAAAATCAGGATCATCACCGAGTCGACTCAAGTTCTTCAAATAAGTCATCCATATTCACGTCCTCGGGAAGATTACTAGCTTCAAAGATTACCCGCTTCACCACCACAAGCTACAAAGATCCACTTGGCCTCTAGCCAAATCTAAAGTCATCTTATTAAGATTGGAATTATTAAAAGGAGATGGTGGATGGGTTTTTCTCTAGTATAGGCATGGCTATGAGCATATGATTTGCTAACATAGTCAGAAATAACCAAAGGGTATATCACTATGTCCAGGATGGTGACGCGACAGAATAATGGAATGACAGATTAAAGAAGGGAGGCATATTTTAGCACCGTGAGACAACAGAATGCAAAACACGAACCATAAAAAAGTGAGTTCGGTTTTGTTACCGAACGAGGATAAAGATTTGAAATGAATATCTTATGAAGTACTCGTGTGTCGGGTAACAAATACCTTGAGGAAGTACATGACCTTTATGAGTCCAATGAACATCCATATTACATAAATCTCTAGTAAGCATTCGTGCTCGATTCTCGAGAGACTATCATGTAAAATATTAATTGGAATGCTTTCATCATTGATAGGTATTTCCATAATATCTCGCAATCAAATGTCGATCTACAACAAACAAACCTTCTTGAGTATCAACTTTAAAAGTTAAATTCTCAAGAGAAAAATCGCAGATACATGCAAACATGGATTGGGCAATGGACTGTATGCGCTCCACCCCAATGTAAGATGTTATCCCATCCCACAGATTCCAACAAAGAAGGAATACCAAAAGAAGCAATGTGATTGACATTAACATGACGTTCAACAATTACATTACGCATGCGCAAATCTCGAGCATCAGTAGGATCATTTTCAGGAGAACGAAGATGACGTTGAACAATAGAAGTTGATCTAGAAGAAGATGGACCTCGAGTAGTTTTCTTTTTACCTCTAGCATCCATTTTCAAAGAAAGATTTCAAGGAAACAACAAGATGCAAATAGAAGAAATGAGATATAGATAGAACAGATTTTTCAAGAGAAAAAACCCCAAATCCTGCAATCAATGATCAAATAGATTCCACAAACATGAGTTTTGAAGCACTAATAGTAAGAATCTACAAGAAAAATGTAAAAGAATCACTAACCTTGAAGAACAATGAAGATGGGTGGGGCAGCCGTAGCTAGGACGGTTGGAAAGAAATGAAGAAATGAAGAAGAAGACTAAAATCCCCAATTTTAAGTGAAATCCCGTGCTTTACGACAAAAATGTCGTGTACGTGTTCGACCGTTAGGTACGACACGACCGTGTGTATTCTCACGACAGGTCGAGTATGACAAAAATTTGCAATTTTTTTTGTTTTTTTTTTTTTAAATAATTTCAAGTTTAAGCAAATAAAACATCAAACTTATGATACACAAAATCATGCAAACTCAATTTAAATTACACATACCGAGATCAAATTTTAATTTATTAAACCGGCTTTTGTCGAAGCGGTTTAGTGAAAATGTCCGCAAGTTGAATCTCGGTTGGAATGTAATCCAAATTTATTAATTTTTCTTCCACTAATTCACGAATATAATGAAATCTAATGTCAATATGCTTAGTACGTGAATGCTGAACTGGATTTTTAGAGATATTTATTGACCGAATTATCACAAAATAAAATCATAGAATCTTGAGTAATTCCATAATCGTTTAACATTCGTTTCATCCAAACAAGTTGAGTACATGCATTTCAAAGAAGAATGTATTCAAATTTCTCAAAGAATTGATAGCGATATAGAACTTTGCTTTTGCTAAACCAAGAAACAAGACAATTTCCAATGTAGAAACAACCACCACTGGTTGATTTCCTATCATCAATGTTTCCAAATTTCAAATCAAGATCTCAAGTGCATTCTAATTGAACATTAGTCTCATGTGGATACCAGAGACCCAATTTAGTAGAACTTGCGACATAACGCATAATCCGCTTAACAAGCTAGCTAAGTGAGATTCTTTAGGATTTGATTGATAACGAGCACAAATACCAACACTCAAAGCAATATCTAGTCTACTAGCTAGCTAGATAAAGTAAGCTACCAATCAAACTACGATACAATTTAGATCCACATCATTACCTGTAGAGTCTTTTGAGAGTCTTACATTGTACTCATTGGAGTATCAAAATTTTTACCTTTCTCAAATCCAAATTTTTTAATTAAACTCGAGCATATTTGGTTTGTGAAATAAATATTCCATTAGGTTGTTGTTTTACTTGCAATCCTAGAAATAGTTTAATTCTCCAACCATGCTCATTTCAATTTAGACTTCATCAAATCTGCAAACTCAACAAATCATGTTAGTACAAAGTTGATCCATAAATAATATCGTCACACATATATTTGAACCATTAGAATATCATCGTTATATTTCTTAACAAAGAGTGTCTTATCAACACACCCCATCCGAAAGTTATGACTCAAGAAAACTTAGTCAATTTTTCGTACCATGCTCTGGGAGCTTGTTTCGCACCATAGAGAGCTTTCTTAAGACGATACACATGATCAAGAATTTAGGATCTTCAAACCCCGTAGGTTGTTCAACATATACCTCTTCATGTAAATCACCATTCAGAAAGGCACTCTTAACATCCATTTGATAAATTTTAATTTTCTTAAAACATGCAATGGAGATAAAAAGTCTGATTGATTCAAGACGAGCTACAGGGGCAAATGTTTCATTATAGTCAATACCTTCGATTTGTGTATATCCCTGTACAACTAGTCTTGCTTTATTTCGAATAATATTTCCAAGCTCATCAGATTTGTTTTTGAAAATCCATTTTGTTCCAATAATATGTTTATCTTTAGGTCTAGGAACAAGTTGCCAGACATCATTTCTGACAAACTGATTAAGTTCTTCTTGCATCGCAAGAATCCAATTTTCATCAGAAAGTGCTTCTTTTACGTTACCCGGTTCAATCTGGGATGTAAAGCATACGTAGTTACATATGTCCTCTAATTGTCTACGAGTGCGCACACCGAGAGGGTTTCCAAGTATTTGAGAGGTTGGATGATCTTTAACAAATTCTTAATTCAGATTAGTTTCACTTGATGAAGTTTCTTGTTTTTCAAGTATAAGAACTTCATCATTATCTAAACTAGGGACAGTGTGTCTTCAAAAGATCGTCAATCACAACATTTATTGACTCTTGAATCACACCGGTCCTGTTGTTCAACACGATAAGCACGACTGTTTAAAGAATAACCTAAAAGATCCCTTCATCACTTTTAGTGTCGAATTTTCCCAAATTTTCACGGTCACGCAAAATATAGCACTTGCTGCCAAAAATTCGAAAATATTTGACAGAAGGCTTTTTCTCAAACCACATTTCATAAGCCGTTTATTATTAGATTTACAAATATAAACACGGTTAATAATGTAGCAGGCTGTATTCACTGCTTCAGCCCAGAGATTCCTAGGTAGCTTCATGCTATTTAACATAACACTTCCCATTTCTTGAAGCACTCTATTCTTCCTCTCGACAATTCCATTTTGTTGAGGAGTTTTAGGTGCAGAGAATTCATGCGATATTCCCTGATCGCTACAAAATTTCTCAAAACCGCTATTTTCAAATTCAGATCCATGATCACTACGGATCTTGCTGACTTGAGAACATTTTTCAGTTTGAATCCGCTTTATAATCTTTTTCACTTCATCAAGGGTTTCGATTTATCTTTCAAGAATGAAACCCAAGTGTATCTTGTATAATCATCTACAATAACTAAGATGTACTTTTTGCCACCTCGACTTTCCGTTCTTGTTGGTCCTATAAGATCCATATGGAGAAGCTCGAGTGGTCTTGTGGTGATATTGGAGTTCACCTTTTGTGAGAGCTCCTAGTTTGTTTACCATACTCGCATTCACCACAGATCTTGTCTACTTTTTACATTTTAGGTAGACCTTTATTAGTTCACTTTTGCTCAATCTGTATAAATTTCGGTAGTGTACATGTCCAAGGCGTTTATGCCATAAATCATGCCTCATCGGTATGGACCATGTAGCACGTTTGATTAGATGAGCTACCATTGCTTACAATATAGCGCAGCTTTCGAAGTTCTGCACCGCTTAATATTACGTAACCCTTTTCATTTGTAATTTCACAACCTTGATTAGAAAATTTAACATTATGGTTGTTATCGCATATTTGAGATATGTTCAACAAGTTGTGTTTTAAACCCTCAACATATAACACATTTTTAAATAAGGGAAGGTTATAGAGTTGGACCGTATCTTTGCCAATTATCTTGCAGCTTGCTACCATCACCAAATGTGACTGACCCATCACCATATCTTTAAGATCGGTGAATAGAGCTTTGTCGCCTCATTCATATGTCCGAGCATCCACTGCCTAGGTACCATTTTGAATGGCTTGTAGCTTTGAAAGCAGCAGAGCAACCAAACAAGTAACCTTGGGAACCCATTTCAGTATCTGTTTTGGGTTTAGGAGAGTAATTGGTCTTCTTTTGTTTATAGTTATAAGAGTGACCTACTGAGTTAGATTTTAATAGCTCCTTAAGTAAATCAATAATTTTTTCAGATAGCGGGTTTCGAATCTGATTTTTGAAATTTATATAGTTGCTTTTGTGTTTTTGAAAGGTTTTTGTATTTTTAGAAAAAACTTGATTAGTACCTTTTCCTTTTGAGTTAGAAGTCTCTCCTTTCACAAAATGGAAGGAGCATTCTTCCGTTTAGGAGATGTGTTTTTGTCAAAGCCCAACCCGGATCGATCACCACATTTTCTTGATCCTGATAATAATTTCTCTAATTTTGGATCACCTTGGGCATATCTCCATGTGTCCTTCAAACTCAAAAGAGAAGATACTTCATTTTTAAGTTTCTCATTTTCGATTTCAAATTTTCAACTAGAGAGGTTTTGAATTCTAAATCACACTTTGATTTTTCAAAAAATCTGAAATTTGAGATTTTTCTAAAACAAGGTTTTCAAAACATTCTTTAAGTTTAAAGAACTTTTCTTTTGAAGTTTAAGTTTGACAAAGAATTTTACAACTTTCTTTATATAAGGCATTGTAAGCATCTTGTAGATCTTCATCATTTTCATGATCACTATCCAAATTTTCTTCACTTGTTGAATCATCGTGATCTCGAAAAGGTAAACTTGGCTAGAGTCATAAGGGCCTTAAGTTCATCGCCCGACTCGGTTTCGAATTTTCTGATTCAAGAGGCTTCAATCGACGATTCATCCCAAGTAGCCAACATACCCTTCCTTTTGATCTGCCTTTTTAGGACATTTGTTTGCTAAATGCCCATATTCTTGATGCGCTTGTAACATTGACTATCTTTCAATGACTTCCAAGATTTAGACTTAGGTTTAGAACGTTTTTTTCATTTGCCTTTTGAAAGTCAACTCTTTTCTTACTTTTGAAAATCTTATAAAACTTTTTTGCCAAAGGGCCATATCATCTTCAGACTTTTCCTCAATCAATTTTCTTGAGTAATACTTTTAGATGACTTCAAAGCAATAGACTTACCTTTAGGAGCTTTAGAACTTAATTCATAGGTTTGCAAAGAACCAACTAATTCTTCTACCTTCATATTGTCCGTATCACGAAGTTCCCGGATTGCGGTTACCTTTGAATTGAACCGCTCGTGAAGTGAGCGTAGTATTTTTGCACACACTTTACTTTCTCGAGATCTTTTCACCAAGACCCCACATAGAGTTTACAATGTCATTCAATCTAGTGTAAAAGTCCATAAACATTTCATTTTCCTCCATATGAATTTCTTCAAATTTAGTTGTGAGGAGTTGACTTTAGATTTCTTGACAATTGTTGTACCTTCGTGTGTCATTTCTAAAATATCCCAGTTTTGCTTTAAAGATCACAGATATGATTCTTTTGAACTCATCCTATGATAGTGCTAAGTGATTGCATTTAGTGCTTTAGCATTAGCACTACTCTCATTTTTCTCAAGTGTGGTCCATTGGAAATATGGTGTAATTTTCATAGATTTTGAACCATCAACACCAGCTTACTTCCATGGTAGGAGGATTCCATTCACCATCTGTGGCTAGCCACACACTTTCATCCATTGATCTGAGGAAGATTCTCATTCGCTTTCCAATAGGCATAGTTGGAGCCATCAAAAGGTGGAGGCCTAGTAACTGAAAGGCTATCAAAATTTGACATCTTTTTATATAGCTTAGATCGTTAGCTCAGGAATTAAATCCAAATAAAAAGCAACAAAAAATGAGCTATTAGGCTCTGATACCACTTGAAAAGGCCAAGCTATATGTCCTAGAGGGGGGGGTGAATAGGACTATGCCAAATTTAAAAATAAATCAGCGGAACTAAAGTAAATCAATAATCCCCACACTTGCTTGAAAATGTAAATAGTTACAACATTCACATCCACTTGTACATTCCACACAATCGAATGATAAAAGATATGAAAATTAAGCAAGTATTCAATCCACAAGACAAAGAATTATAGTGGTTCGCCTGTGTGTACACCAACTGTTTTACAACAGCCACACAAAATGCTACTCCACTCCTAATATCCTCACACAGGGAATATTAGCGTTCACTATCAAATAGGTTTTCACAGGTTCACCAAAAACCTTTACAATTGTGTCTTTTTCACTTGGGCTTACACAATTCAAAAACCCCTTTTTCTCGAGTTTTCTTCGTTTTCCTCGGACAACCAATACAATGAGATTTTTCTGCTCAACCTCAAACAAAACCAAAATAAATGAATTTTACAAATTGTAAAATACCGGATTTCTCCTTTAGCGACCCGGTAGAACCAATCGGAGTAGTTGATTGAATATCAAAGTTCAATTTCCAATACTCACATTCATAGGGTTCTAAATTCTAATAGATTTTAGATTTTGACTTGTCAAGTAGCTATATTTGATTTTGATTCCAAGAAGAAGGAATAATATAATTCCTCTTTTCAAATAAGATTGGAATAGAGAAACAAAATCAAATTAAATAAGCTAGCAAAAAGGAATATTAAATAAGCACAATTTAGCTTAAAATAAACACAGACTTATCTCGAGTGATTACTTGAAAATTCTTGAAAGGAATGGAGTTCTCGATGTGAAAACTCAATTTCGTGTTCAATTTATAGAAGAAAAATCGTTCCTACGACCGGTCTTAGAAACCTAGATCGGTCGTAGCTCTAACAATTTTTGAAAAATTGAGCGCGATCTTTGAAAGCCGTTCCACGACCGGTCGTGTGTACCCTCTACGACCGGTCGTGGGACACCTACGATCCGTCGTGGTCACCTACGACCGGGTCGTAGGACCATGAAATAGGTTGCTGGATTTTCAGTCGTAGCTCCACGACTGATCGTGGACGAGTCGAAGCGAACCTACGACCGGTCGAAGGACCTCCAGGACTGGTCGTGGGCGATCTAAAAAATCCGAAAAATCTTCAACTAATTAGGACTGGTCGTGGAATTTCTTGGACTAGTCGAACCAATGCTAGGACTGGTTGAACAAGAGCTAGGACTGGTCTTGGAACAGACCAAGCTCATGTAAAATAAACATTTGATTTATGTATCCAAAATGACCTACTTAAAGGGTCAACCTAAGGTCATTCAAACCTGAAATATGTCGTATGGACATTGAACTTCAACCATTCAACGAATGTAGTTTGTAAGAACTAATATCAGGCTTGAAATCTTGAACAATATCAGGCTTGAAGTCTTGAACAATATCAGGCTTGAAGTCTTGAACAATATCAGGCTTGAAGTCTTGAACTTCGACATCTTGAGCTTTGACATCTTGAGCTTCAACTTGTAGCTTTTTGAAGTATTTAAGCAGTGTCTTGAATAAAAATCATCATACCAGCACAAGACACAGATAGATGTTTTGACATAACAAAATTTGACAACCAAAGGAGTATGAGACCATAACCCTTACACAGGGACTGCCCCTGAGAAAGGGTAGGGTCAGCTGAAGTAGCTATGGAGAGGGAGATACATGAATTGGATGGGGGAGGGGGGTGGGAATTAGGTTTGAACAGGGTGCCTGACTCTGAAAGGGGGCTGGGCTAGTGGGTAAAAGCTGGGTGGGAGATAGGGATGTGGGTGAGGGAGGCGAGGGAGAGCTGGGAGATGGGTGAGGGGATTTGTTGAAAATTGGGGAAAGATCCACTGCAAGATGGACTCCACCGATCTTATCATCACTATTAGCATTACAAAAATGAGAGAAATCCCAGTCCACTACATTATCCTCATTCTCTGTCCCCTCCGCTATATAGCATAGCCTCAGGGGGCTATCTCCTTCTAAAAGGGCCTTGTGGGGTTTTGGAAGATGATGCTGGTAGAAATCCCCTAGCAGAGCTGAAGAGGAGGATATAGAGGCTATGGACTGATCTCCTGGTATAGTTAAGGAGGGTGATATATTTGCTCTGATCTTGTGTGGTCCTTCTGATGTGGGGGAGTTGGGACAAAGAGTAGACTGCCGAATGATTGGTTGTTGCTATGGGACGCATTGGGGAGCTGAGTGTAATGAGCAAACTACTCGGGACTAGATCAAATGTAAATTCCATAGTAATTACAAATTAGGGAGTGTTTTTTTTTTAAATTCATTTTATCTTTTTTATTTTATTTTACAGAAAGGTGGGAGCACACCATCAAAACATTGTTGGTGTATAAAAAAATGTGTTGGGCACTCAGTTTATTTTTAATTATGTGGGCATGCCAGATTCGATACAGTGTCTTAATCTAAACTAATCAACTTTGGCCCTAAGTACCAAAATAAGCAAATATGTCCAATATGAATGTATATGATCAGATTCTGAGTAGATCGGACACTTACTCAGCCACTTGAAGAATTTGATAATGATCACGCGATAATCAGAGGGTGGGGTTCTTCCTCCGAAGATGTGTTACTTTGTGCCTTCCGAAAGAGAGAACTTTTAGAGTACTAGTGCAAATTAAAGAAAATGAAAAAGTCACAATCAGCAATAGTAGTAACTACAAGAATGCGTCTCTTGATAGAACTGGTTAATATTAGATAAAGAACAAATCCAACATATGAGTGTAGACTTGCATTACATTAAAGATTATAGCTAAGAATTATCACTACTTGATTATTGCCACTCTTAGGATAAGCTGAGATAAAGTAAATTGATAGATTTGTTTATTTGGTTTAATTGGTGTGAGACTTCTTTCTTTCTTGAAATTCTCTACTATTTATAGATTTTTGTTGTAGCTTATTCCTCTAGATCCTTCTTCCATACTACAACGGTTATAACAGTCCAAAAGCCTCTTTCTAGATAATTCTCTTATTATTTTTCTCTTTTATGATTGTTCCTCCTTTGAATGTCTATTGGCCACTTTCTTCACTTTTATTAGCTAAGGTTTTATTTTGGTTGCCCTCGGTCACATTTTATAATTAAAACAGCTCGATCGTGATTCTTGTATATTAATTGTAACATTCTATCGACTATCCACTAATGTGCAAAAGTAAACTCACACCAGCTATAAACCCGCGAAAAGAATTCCAAATCTTTAAACATCTTTTTTTTTTTAAATCCACTTTCTATTTCTCATAAATGCCACATGTCACTCCCCTATTGGCTTTCTCAGAATTACTAGATTAGGGTACAATAAAATGATGAACAACCATTCGGGTGGTTCCAGAAAAACCAAGGGGCCTCACCATTATATTAACCCAAAAACAAGAACAAAACAACATAGACCCACCAAAAGAACACTATAACTAACCACCAATTAGAGGGTCCCCCCCCCCCCGCATGAATGCCACTTCATTTGAAAAATAGGAAACAAGCCAGCCTAAAACCAAACATCTAATGCTATCAACAAAAGGTTGCAACCCAATGCAGTAACCGCCGAAGCCTTTTGCACATGTAGCTAGGAGGCAACAACTCACATCAACATCTTCATGCCCAACCCCAGTAAATTCGCTCACTATAACATTTCTACTTGTCAAGCGAACCACACAAAACCAACAAACTGCACCACACAAGTAAACACATATCCAGACATAACAACACATACTCATTGTTGGGGGATCGCGGAGGAAAACTCTGAATAAGGATCACATGATAATAAGCAAACACAAACAAAGTATGCACAAGTACATGAGAATTTTACATGGAAAAACCTTGGCGGGAAAAAATTATGGCATAAAGCGACAACAATCACTATCAAAATGAAAAGTATAAGAGATGGATGTACTTACAATAAGAAAACTCTCATTTTATCCTCTCTAAACCCGAGAAATGTTTAAGCCCTTATTTGATTTACAATAATCCCACGATTACACCCATATATATATATATGTGTGTGTGTGTGTGTGTGTGTGTGTGTGTGTAGCATAACATCGGAATATAAAACTAATCGCACAATTATGCAAATTTGGGTGCATTGTCAATCTAACTATCAATTGATCGACCAGTCCTCGATCGATCAAGCACCACATGTTTGATAGCTCGAACATGCTAAAAAATGTCTAAAGTGATTATAAATATTTTTTAATTCTGTCGATCGATCAACCCGATAGTTCGATCGATCAAGACTGTCCAAAACTGTCTACAGACCAATATATATAATTTGGGGTTCACTCATTCAATCAACCATGTCGTTCGATTGATTGAGATTGTATTTCATGTTCGATTGATCTAATAACAATCTCGACCATGGCTTAAATCATCATGAACTATTGATCCAAGCTCTATCGTTAATCACCTCCATCATATCTTCACCATTGTCATTGCTTTTCGTGCACACTCCATCTTCATGAACCTTTTGGTAGACCTAGAGAAGTAAAAAAAAATAAAAAAATAAAAATAGAACTTCTTTAAGGGAACCACCTTTATAAGTATGTCCACACTCGAGAGTAACAACTCTTTCCTTATGTACATATAAGTTAAAGTAATGATGAACATCAATATGTTTAGTTCTAGAATGATAAACAAAATTCTTCCCAAAATGATCACACTTTCACTATCACAATTAACTAACATGATCTCCTGTTGTAGCCCGAGTTTGTTCATCATTCCATATACCAAACACCATGTTTGGATGCCTTTGTCACTATCATATACTCATATTTGATTGTGAAATAAGCAACCATAGGCCAAAGCTTCAATATCTAGCTGATTGCTCCACCCACTATACAAACGCGAGTAATAGGAAGTCGATCTTCTGTTATCCACATTCCTTGTTAATATGAATTCACATAGCTGACAAGCTTTCCCACTAATTTCTGAAATGTCAAGACATAGTCCATTGTACCTTATAGATAACAAAGTAGCCATTTCATTGCCTCCAAATTTTACTTGCTAGGGTTTGACGTATATCTACTCACAACACTGACTACATATAAAATAATCGGTCTCCTAGAGACTATGACATACATCAAACTGTTAAATGTGCTCAATTAGGGCATACGAGACATATGCTACTTTTCTTCATCTTCAATTGAACATCGCTTTGAAGAAAGCTTGAAGTGAGGAACATGGGGTGTACTAACTGACTTAGCCTTGTCCGTCCCAAACTTCACTAATACTTTCTTAAGGAAAATTGTCTGAGACAACTATAACCTGCTCATTCCCTATCTTTATGTATGTCTATGCCAAGAATCCTCTTTATAGCCCTTTGATCGTATATTTCGAATGCCCCTAATAACTGTCTTCAATAGGTTGATTTCAGACATATTATGACTAGAGATTAGAATGTCATCAACATATAATACCAGTAAGATGAATTCTCCATCACTAAATGTCTTAAAGTAGATACAATGATCAAATTCATTTATAATAAGATGCTAACTCACCATGAAAAATATTAAAATTTTATACCACTGCCTAGGCGACTGTTTCGGGCCGTACAACGATCTCCTTAACTTACAAACCTTATTCTTTGACCCATTTTCTTTGAACACCTCTACTTACTTTATGTAGATCTTATCTTTTAATTCTCTATATAAGAAAGCAGTCTTAACATCCATTTGTTCCAGTTTGAGATTGTATTGGGTAACCAATGTCAATACAAACCTGATAGATACCTACTTGATTATCAGCATGAATATCTTATTAAAGTGGACACCATATTTATGAGCATATCCTTTCGCAACCAATATTTCCTAATATCTATCTTATTTCTCCTTGCAAATCTACTTAGACCCGATCGTTTTATGCCCAATGGGAAACTCCACCAGCTTCCACGTTTCATTCTTGTACAAAAATTTTATCTCGTCTTACATCACTGCCATCTATATCTCAACATCTAGATCATCTAGTGCTTATTAAAAGGTAGACAGATCTCCTTCATTCATAATGAGGGTGAATACAATATTCGGGTCATCTCTATATTTTGTCAGTAATTTGTGATCTCTCGGTGGATTTCTCCTCACAACTGGTTAATCCACCTGCTCTTGTACTTCCTATTACAACTCAACTTCGTCTTGTATTTTACCCTTATCGATTTCAATGTCGATCATTACTGATTTTTTCGGTTCCTTATTTTCTCCCATATGAAACAATGAATCCTTATGAAACTTGACGTCACGACTAATCATGATCTTTCGTGTGACCCGATCATAAAATTTATATCCCTTCACACTGTCACCATATATAGCCAACAAAGGTGCCCTTTTTCTTCCTTTGGTCTATCTTATCTCTCTCAATTGATGGTATATGAGGGTAATTGTCATAACCAAATACTTGTAGTCCTGAGTAGTTTACATCAGGACCACTCCACATTTCCTATGGAATTTTACAACTAATTGTAAACACAAACCGATTCACTAACTAACAAGCCATGTTAATGACCGTAGTCTACTATTCCTTTCTTAACGTAGTGTTGCTTAACATACTTCGTGTTCTCTCCAAGAGAGTCCAATTCATTTATTTTACCATGGTGTTCTACTTTAGTATGTGCTTGACTATGTTATGCCATGCGTTATCCTCATATTTATGAAAATAGTTAAGTTCTTTTGAAGTGAATTCTCTATCATTATCTGTCCTGAACACTTTCAATTTTTACCCTGACTATTTTTCTACCATCGCCTTACACCATTTGAAGGTAGTAAAAAATCTTAATTTATACTTCATGAAGTATACCCACACCTTTCTAAAGTAATAATCTATGAAAGAAAGAAATAATAATGAACCTCGTACAGAAACTATGCGCAACGATCCCCATATATCAAAATGTACATAATCAAATAAACCTTAACTAACATGTTTTCTTGTCTTACAAGATAATCATAATTATTTATCATATATACAATACTCGCATATATTTAAATCAACACTTTCAAAAGGATTATGCATCAGTTAGAAAGTACCTTCATACTGTTCTCACTCATGTGGGCTAAACGAGCATGCTATAAATGTGACAACGTGGACTCGTATGTTGGGGATTTGTGTTGCGGAATCACACAGATCTAGATCTAGGATAACAATCTAAGAGTAACAAGCAATCACAAGAGAACACAAAGATTTAACGTAGAAAACCCTTTCGGGAAAAAACCACGACACAAAACGACAAAAATCCACTATGAAATAGAAATTACAAGACAGAGGACTTACCCGATTTGAACAATCTTGAATCTCACCCTTGCTACACCCTTTAGAAACATTAAAACCCTTTTAAAAACCCTTCGAACTCCTTTAGAAAGCGTTAGAATACTTTAGAATAGTCTTAACGACCCCTATTTATAGTTTAGGAAACACCCCTTCCCCACCTTTGTGAAATAGCCTCAAATTTACGCAGTCCACACAAAATCCGCGCAGAATCTGCGTAACCCTCGACTAGTCGAGCCAGGTCCTTGATTGGTCGAAGGACCCCTTTGACCGGTCGAGCTGACCCTTGACTGGTCGACACCAAAAAATATATCACGATGGACTTCAAGTAGAGTGGTGCTCGACTGGTCGAGCAGCCCTCTCGACCAGTCAAGCAGACAATAAATTTACAGATTTAAGACATTATAACAACAATCTCCACCATGTCTTCAATCTTTAATCGTGTAGCTTCTTGACCTCTTCTCTTATCTCTTTATCATATCATAGCTTCGATCAATGTCTCTCGTGCACACTCTGTCCTTCTTTTACGTCATCGCCAAGCTCAAAGAAGTTGCATAAAACTTAATCTTCTCTATAGGAATGACCTTGGTGAGCATGTCTCCTGGATACATGTTGGTGTGAATCTTCTCCAGTGTTACGCCTCCTTCTCCAAGCACCTGCCGGATAAAGTAGTGACGAACATCAATACATTTAATACGTGAGTGATGAACAAAATTTGTAGCCAAATTAATAGTGCTCTCGCTATCACAGTTAACCGGCACGGCCTCCTGTTGAAGTCCCAACTGATTTATCATACCTCTGAGCCAAACTGTAACGCCCCAGTTTTCAGAACCCGAGTACGTGACTCACATTCCAAAAACCCGGGAGTTAGCTAGAGATAATGGAAATTAATGAGTAAATTAAAGCGCAGATAGTGGGAAAAGAAATGTAATATGTATCTGAACCAACATACGAACAATATTTTAGCCCATTCAATTGGGGGCCAATTACATAACCTTGAGTTTCTCAAGTTCCTAAGGGTACTAAAAATAAAAATAAAGAGTTAGTTTACTGGTTTAGCCCAAAATAGGCGGCTGCCTCCTGCTGCGGCTCCTCATCACAGAGCTACTCCTCGACTGCCACCGCCTCCAAGTCTGCCGCGTACTTGTCAGCTCTAGTACCTGCATCCTCTGTATAGTTGAGCATTGATGAATGAGTGGCCAGCTCAGTGTAATCTCCCCTTAAGATTACACACCACCGCCCTAAACAAGGAATAACATAAGAACATACAGATAATCCAAAACACAGTAGATGTAGTCTTATTGAATGCATGAATGCAATCATTGGCCCGGGTAAAACATCCAGACGGCCTGTGCCCCGGGTTAGACATCCAGTCAGGCAATATGTACGATAACATTAGATACTGGTGTGCCACGGGTAAGACATCCAGACGGGCAATTACGTAGGTCATGTACAATAGCAATAAATGTTGGTCCGTGCTATGCATGCATGATTAACCAACCTGTTATTAGTCCAATTGCGACCAACCAATTTGAATAAGCTCACGGTCACTATGGAGAGCACATGGCCCAGCGTAGGCCGATGGCTCAGGCATAGTGTCCCATGACCACCATCCCCGGCCCATGAGACTACCACCTCAGGGTGTGTGTAGTACCCACCAACATGTGATTAATCATTTCAATGTAAAGGGGCCACCACCAATGCCGACTGGGGATGAAGTGTTGAAATTACTAAATGTGGTGATTAAAGCATGACGACATGAATGGTTCAAAAACGACCAAACAATGGTATTAGAAAGGTTGTGAAGTTCATCCCAAGTTAGTAGGTGAACCACACATGGATGGTGAACACCATGGTCAAATACCAACAACCCAAATCCCCATGTCAGGGGTCTACTTACATCACAGCTCGTCCAGATACACCCCAAGCATGGACTCTCCTTACTAGGACTTCCCATGGAGAGATTCCAACAGTATGTGTGTCATATCATCATAACAACAATATAGATCTTCACATGAAAAGGGAATAAGGACAATACATATATCAATACACACTAACTGAGTAACATAAGATACATGACATGAACGGTTAGATTATTCACCTAGGCAGTTCGGAGAAATCAAGAGCCTAAACAATAGTAAACATGAGAATTATGTTAAATAGATAGGTCAAATGAATGCAGTCTATTTTTACACACAGTTTATCATTAGTCTAACTAGCCATCAAATTAATAAAGCTACTATTTCTGGTCTAGCTAGGGATGGAAAGCTTAAGGGAGGAAAATCATCACCAGAAAGGTCGTAATGCGCTCCTAGATGTGAGTGTCCTTGAGAAGTAAGTGGCCCCACGTCACTCGAATAGTTCCCTGACAAAATTCTTTTCTAGCGTTAGATAATACATCTTAAGGCATTAAGCATGGAGGTTGGTGAAAGGTTTGATAACCCTTAGTAAATGTTGTTTGGCCTTTCACCATGAGAATCATGCCCACCCTTGCTTGCTCCAACAAGAGTTCTAATTGGGCCAAGGTTTTGACCCTATCAGGGCAAAACTTGGGCCCGATTTGGCCCAATTTATTGGCTTCCAAGGTGGCCCGAGGACTAGACCCAGTAGTAGTTAGTAGTGAGGCCTACCAGTCCTAAGAGTGGTGTAGCCCACCGGAGTTTTCATGGTGCGACCCACAGGAAGCCAGTTTGAGCCTAACTGAGGCTGGCCTTTAACTTAAATCAGGACCAACTCTTAGGTGGTTTGGTTATAGCCCAAACTGGGCACGATCAGGGCCCACACCTGCTGTCTAAACAGCCAAAATCAGGCCGTGGTCAGCCCTGCTTGGCCCTAAGTTGGTAGCCCACCAATCGTGGCTCGGCCCACCGTTCATCCAAATGCGGCCCATTGAGAACTGGTCTCAGGCGCAGCCCACCAGGGATCCATGTGAGGCCCACAGTTATATATGGTGAGGCCCACAAGAATTTGGACGTGGCCCACCAGTTGTGCAAGGTGCGGACCAGCAACTATTTACATGGGGCAGCTGACCATAACGAGCAACCCGCAACAGTTAGGACCCACGAATGCATGTGGTACAACCTATCGAGATTTAAGTTTCAGGTGGGACCCACATCTTTCTAATTCGTGCCTAAGACATGGCACCAAACATGGCCTGATTCCAGCTCAAATAGAGCTTCTACCGTGATCCAACCCGAATTGTTGCCATTTGCTTGGGCCTGATCAGAGGCTGTCTTACAGTCATTCAACCCAAAACAAAGCCTCGCAAGGCTTTTTTTTTGCTGTGATTCAAAGCCTATGTAGGGGTGGATTTGAGCCCACTGTAGGGCCCCAAAAAAAAGTGTTTGCAACTCAGATTTATGGCCCTGATAAAGTTCTAACTGAGGTCAAATTTCTGGCCTGGTTTAGAGCCAGTATGAAGCCAGAGCGTCAGACGTTCTCAGCTTGGGTGGGGTGCTCGTTCATGGCTCGTTGTTTACTGAGCCTAGTGCCTGGTTTTACAGCCATTAAACGTCCTTTATTCCAGTTCTCAAAATACTGCCATTCTAGCTCTGATTGGGTCTAAACTATAGCCATGGATTGGCTTGATTTCTCAGTTTGGAAAACAGCCATTGCCTTGCCTATCTCCAACACAAAATAGAGCTTCAACACTACTTGGTTTCAGCCTGACATACGGCCTTTGTTAGCCCGATTCTGGCTCGAAACAGATGCTTCAGTTGAGTCTGATTTCAGCCCCAAGGCACAACACAACATGGTTTGGTTTCAGCCCGGAGCAAAGCCATTGATCGGCTCAGCTTCGATTCAAAATAGAGACCCTATCTTGACCGGTTTCCCAGTCCATAACCATTGATTGGCTTGGCCTTGGACTTGACTCAATGGCCCATTACAGCTTGGCATGGCCTACCTTCATGGCTTGAAGGAGGTTGTGCACCGCTCTCAAGAATCAAATTTTAAGAGCAAATCACGCACCAGGCATGCGACTCAGCGCTCAACCGAGTCGAGCAGCGGGTTGGCCACACACTCCGCTATCCCTTTTCTTTCTCCTTCTCTCTCTTTCTCTCTCTTTTCTCTCCCCCTTGGCATGAATCCCAAGAGCTACAGGGTTCTTTATATAGAGGGAGAGAGAGAGAGAGAGAGAGCAGCAACGGCTAGGAAATGCCCCCACTGTGCGTGGCTGGGATTGGATATCTCTCTTGCATGGGGCCCATCCGTTCGTTTGGATGGAAAGCTGACCCTGAGGCCCACCAAAAAAATAGTTTTTCTGATTTAGTGGGGCCCATATCGTCATTTTGTGTGGGTTTTTAATGGGGAAGATGATCCGGCCTCTAATGGCTGATTACCATCTGATGTGTATGGCCATGATATGGTCCATCTGGTTGGTCCAGATGAGGCCCTAAATCAGTGTGGGGCTCACTTATTGGGCTGCAAAGTGTGTTTCAATCCCACACATGAGAAAGTCTGATTCTCGGCATTTTCTCACGAGATGGGTTGTTTCTCCTCTGCCATTTCGCATTGCCTCAAGGGGTGGCTGAGATTACCCTACGTGGTCCATCGGATGGTATGAAATTCATTTCCCAAAAAGGGAAATGTTCCCTCTTTCCTTTTCCTGTTACAGATGGTTGTCCGGCCGTTTTTGGCAAAGGACAAAATAGTCATTCAACGGACGAATGGATGAGATCGTCTGAATATGCTGATCGTGGGCCACCCAGGTGGTCACAGATGGGCCCAACATCTTGGATCCTAGTCATATGGAGGATTCCGAATGGCCCCATTCGATCTTCCATGTTCCTATGTATAAGCTCAAATCGCCATATGGTTTTGGACGGATGAGGCCCACGAACCAGATGGATAGTTCGAATGGCTCAAAAAATGCCTTGGGGGGCCACTTTGGAGTCCAAAGGCAGACAGATTGAATTTCCCCAATAGGAGGGAAATCTGTTATTTTTCTTCTTTTCGATTTTTTGCTCATTCAAAGGCTGTTTGACCGAGCCCGCCATTCCAGTGCATGTAGTGCATGGATGCATGTGATGTACATGCACCCTGTGTGGGGTCCACTATGATGTTTGTGACAAAACTATTCCATCCATTCACCTCAGGAGTCCTATCCAGGGGGCTAGACCTAGTTTGGGGTGGAGGTGAGGCATAGGTTGGCCGTATCACACGTCTGAGGTTTTATTTGGCTGGTGTATGTTGACCCAATGGTTGGATTGTCCCGATGTTTGGTTTCAATGGTTAAATGGGGTTCTAGAGTATATGGATTGTTTGGTTGGACATTCATTTATCCTTAAGAGCTGCTAGTAGGTGCATTGTTCCAATATGACTCAATTAATTTATCTATAAGCTTTATTAATTTCATGTGTTTGTTGGGTCTTACCTCTTTGACTGGTGTTAGGTTAAACTTGGCTCCTACCGACTTTGATGAATGGCCTTAATGTTGACTGGGAGTCCCACCATGCACACGTCGAAGATCAAGTCGCTTAGTAATTAAATCTTGGTTTTTCCCTAGATGTAGGTTTTAGGAGGTAACACCCGTGTAGCAAAGGTACGGGGTGTTACAGTAACACCTTCTTTAAATGCTTCCGTCACTGACATATATTCTGCTTCAGTCGTGAAAAGAGACATCATGGATTGAAGCTTCGACATCCAACTGATTGCTCCACCCGATAGTATAAACGAATATCCTGAAGTAGACTTCCTGGAATCTATACTGCCTGCGTAGTCGGAATCCACATGCCCTACCAATTTTGTCCCTATTTTCTCAAAAGTTAAGATGTAGTCTTTCGTACCTCGAATGTATCAAAGTAGCCATTTCACCGCTTCCCAATGTTGTTTGTCGGGGTTTGACATGTATCTGCTCACAACACTGATTGCTTGTGAAATATCTGGTTTCCTACAGACCATGACATACATTAAACTGCCAACTGCATTCAAATAAGGCACATGAGATATAACCTGCTTTTCCTCATCTGATTTAGGACATTGTTCTATGGAAAGCTTAAAGTGAGCCGCGTGGGGAATGTTCACCAACTTGCTTGGTCCATCCCATACTTGATCAACACCTTTTCAAGGTATTCTGCCTATGATAGCCAAAGCCTACTCTTCTTCCTGTCTCAATGAATATCCATGCCGAGAACCCTCTTTGCAGCCCCCAGATATTTCTTCTCGAATGTCCCTGATAACTGAGTTTTCAGTACGTTAATTTCAAACATATCATGACAAGCGATCAACATATCATCAACATACAATACTAAGATGACGATTTTTCCATAACTTAGTATCTTGTAATAGACACAGTGATCATATTCACTCCGAGTAAATTTCTGACTCACCATGAAAGAATCAGAATTTTTATGCCACTACCTAAGTGACTGTTTCAGGCCATACAACGACCTCATTAACTTGCAAAACTTGCTCTCTGCCCCTTTAACTTCGTAGCCCTCTGATTGCTTCATTTGTCATGTAGATCTGTTATTCCAATTCCCCGTGCAGGAATGCAGTCTTCACATTCATCTGTTCCAGCTTGAGATGGTATTGTGCAACCAACACCAACACAAATTTGATAGACACTTGCTTAACCACCTATGCGAATATCTCTATGAAGTCGATTCCTTCTCTCTGGGCATAACCATTCGCTACTAACTTTGCTTTGTATCTATCTTGTTTCCTTTTCAATAATCACTTGCATCCAATCGCTTTTCAGCCCACTAGAAGTTCCACCAACTCCCATGTGTGATTTTTGTGCAACGAGTCCATCTCATCTGTAATGAGGGCATATGCAATATTAGAGTCATCCCTGTATCTTGTTGGTAACCTGCGATCACGTGGCAGGTTCCTTCTCATAGTCGGCCGCTCCACCTGATCTTGTACCTCTGTTTGCGCATCTATCTCTGTCTGAGTATCATCTAGGTCAATCTGGATGTCAATGATCAACCTTTTTGGTTCCTCTTGCTCGTCTTGTGAAAAAGGGAGATTTCATCGAATCTGACGTCACGGTTAGTGATGACCTTGCATGTGACCTTGTCGAATAACTTATAACCTTTCATACCAATGTCATAGCCTACAAAGATATACTTTTTGGCTCTTTGATCTAGCTTATCTCTCTCAACTGACGGTACATGAGAGTAAGCCTCACAACTAAATATGCGTAAATCTGAGTAGTTGATTTTCTGACCACTCCATACTTCCTCTGGGATTTTACATTTAATTGTCATTAAAGGAGACCAGTTCACCAAATAACAAGCTGTGTTAATGGCCTCTTCTCATAGGTCCTTGCCCAATGCAGCATTACTTAACATGCATCTGGCCCTCTCCAGGAGAGTCAGATTCATTCATTCAGCCACACCATTTTGCTCGGGCATGTGGCGCATTGTGTTGTGATTTATGATCCCTTCATCCTAGCAATAATCATTAAACTCAGTAGAAGTAAATTCTCCACCATTGTCAGTTCTTAAAACCTTTATTTTCCACCATAACTGTTTTTACACAATTGCCTTCCATTGTTTGAATATGGTAAAAACTTCGGATTTACATTTCATAAAGTAAACCCAAACTTTCTTGGAGTAGTCGTCAATGAATTAAACAAACCATGATGACTCCCCAATGAAAACTTTTGCCGATGGCCACCACACGTTAGAGTGCACATAATCAAGCACTCCCTTACATACATGTTTTTCAGTTTTAAAAGACAATCTAGATTATTTATCATATATACAATGCTCACATATATCTAAATCAAAATTTTTAAAAGCTGGAATCAAAGAACGATCAAATAGTACCTTCATGCCTTGCTTGCTCATGCGGCTCAGACGAGCAAGCCACATATGTAGAGACGTGGAGTCTGTAATAGCTGCTACTGCTCCACCTGCTGAAGTGCACCTAATCAACCTATAAAGTTTTCTCTACATTTGCATTCTCATAGCCACGAGTGCCCCTTTTGAAACTTTAAGGAGACCATCAATACCAGTGAACTTGCACACTATAGCCTTAAGTGCACCGAGAGAAATAAGACTTTTCTTCATATCAGGAATGTGCCTGACATCAGTCAGGGTACGCTCCATCCCATCAAACATATTGATGCTCACCGTACCAATAGCCACAACATTATAAGCATTATCATTACCCATAAAACCTGTCCACCATCGCATTCTCTGTAACTGGCGAACCAACTCCGATGAGAAGTCATGTGATATGACACTCCTGTGTCTAGGATCCACTCATCTGTATGATTGTTGTGAACATGTCCGATCATGGGCATAGAAGTTCACTCCCCAAGTATAGGGTTGTGATGTAGTAATAATCTCGGTAAGACCGAGGTCGAATCCACCGGGACTAAACCTTGTACGTATTCTGAAACTACCCAGAACTAGAACTAGAATAAGATGAAATCTAAATCAGGTGAATATAAGGATATAATGGTAAAATATCCATCTAAAACTTGTAAAAATCAAAGGTGAAAAACTAGGGATTCAGAGGATCCACTTGTAAAGATCAGGGAGATCTACGCTTGATTCATGAACTCAACTAGACTTCGAGTCCTATCTTCATCCAGTTGGAAAATGTATCACTAAAGCACAAGCTGCACTTCTTTTGATTTAGTTTTCAAGAGGTGATAGGTATAAGAATTAGAGGCGATTCCATCACAAAACCATGCCCATGAGACAAAGCAAACAACTGAATTAAACCAATCCTCAACCAATTAAAAGATGAATGTTAGGAAGGATTCCATCATCCCACCATGTCCAAGGGGCAATGGTAAACAACAGGGCTTCCTAACATCAAAAGTAAAGGAAAAGGAAAAACATAGAGCCATCATAGATCTATTGTAATAGAAGTCACAACAAACCATTAAAAATTGTAGGCAATTCCTTATAATCAAATTAACATCAAAAGAGTTCAGAGAACGTGATCCAAGCCATAGAATCCGCCCATCACGTTACAAGCTTTACCTCTTCGTCCTAACAAAGAGGTTTAGCCCGTCATGAATGGACTATCTCTCTTAAAAACCATCAGCACAAACAAATAAAAAAATAAATCCTTAAACAACTCTCTCTTCCAAAATGTCTCTGCCGTAGATTCAATGTCATTCTCCTCAGCTCTCCAAGTCCTTTTATAGCTACTGGAGTCGGGGGAGGAGTCGGTCAGTGCAAACTGCCGCAAGAAATTTGCATGCGCAATGAAAGTTTTTTTGCTTAAAGAACTTCAAGGTTTTAAACTTGTCATTTTCCTTGCTCAATTTCCAAAGAAACACTGTCCCTTAGGACATTTTTAAGTTCTCTACATGATGGACGGATCAGATCTGCCATATGATTAAAGATGGTGGGCCACAACTGCCTGAAAGTCTGAATTTCTCAAACATGCGTAAACCTACGCACGTGATTGCGCTGATGTGATCGGTGGGCCCCACAGCAGTATTTTCTAGAAAATCCACCCCATCCAGTGAATTCCTCTCGAGATTTCGGTCAAGAATAGTAGGTTTTAAATGTCTGTTGATGCGGCCAAAAGAAGAAATCACGCTAAGATCGTTTTGAACGTCATAGGGCAGTCCGCTTATGGCCTCTGTATCGCACACGTATGTACGCATGGATGAAAACTATCAGCATGATTTTGAAGTGTTTGAGGGCCTCTACAAGATGGGGCCCACTAACTTCTACAAGACAGACAGAGTCCGTCCGTTACACGAACGCTGGAAATGAAAGTTTCTGTTTCTGAAGGAGATGCGAGTCAGCAGGTGCTGACCCACCTTAGCCAGTTCGGTGCTCGTCCGTGCATATATGCACTGTGTATGCACACTCCATGGCATGGGGTCCACTGTGATGTTTTTCAGATATCCAATTCGTCCATCCTGGTTCTCATCTTATTTAAACCAATGATGCCAATTTTGAAGCATATCCAGATAGCATGTGGGCCCCACTCAATGAATTACGGGGCTTATCCATCCGTTTGCACACTTCCAGAGATATCCAATGGCTGAAATTTTACATGTATGGTTAATTTATGGTCCCTAGGTCATGTATGAAGTTTCATGTCAATCTGATAGCGGGAACCCTGTGATCTTGCATTTTGGATCAATTTCAGGCCTCTTTAACATAAACGACTTGATCTTCTCAGATCCCTGGCGTGTAAATCTATTAATTTTGGTCCCATGGAGTCCATCCCTTGCCTTGGTGTGTTCAGATCGTTAACTCCATGCTTTTAGCACCTTTTTGCAATCCATGCTCTCAAATACACCCGGCATCACAAACATGGTTAAAATCGGGCGTTAAACAGTATCATGCTCGTAAATCCAGGTAATAAATGGGGTCTAATATGCAATATTTGACCCTCAACAATAGATAGAACATCACAACCACTTGTTTCTTCATCAGATGTGACAACATTAGCCTCCTTGGAAGAAGCAGCTGAATTTTCTTTCTTCGCTTTAGGATTTCTATAATCTTTCTTCATGTATCCAGATAACCCATAATTCCAACACTTTAATTTTTCTTTCCCCATGCCCTTGCTCTTGGATTTGAATCTAGGTCTTAAATATCCTATACCTCGCTCAGAATCTCTGCCCCTCGTAATTAGTGCATTGAAAGATGCCCCTCATGTCACCGTTTAACTTTCTCATAGCCTTCCCTTGAAGGGTTGAGATAACGGTGTTGACACTTAGGGTTTTATTTGTGGTACATATTGTGTCCTTGAAAGACTCATACGATGCAGGAAGAGAATTTAACAATATACAGCATGTTCGTCATCTTTGATCACTTTCTCCACATCCAGTAATTTGCAAATCAATTTATTAAAGTTGCTGATGTGGGCTTTTAGATCTCCACCCTCTGCCATCTTGAAGGTATTACACTGTAGCTTCAAGTGTGGGCAATTTTCAAAGGACTTGTTTGCATAGATGTTCTCTAACTTCACCCACAAACTAGCTGCAGTTTTCTCTCTCAAAACATTATAGAGAACCTCATCCGTGAGACATAAACGGATAGAGGCTAAAGCATTACTATCAAGGTTTTCCCATTCTTCATCTTTCATGATAGATTTCTGCTCCTCAAGAGCCTTAATCTCGCTTTGCTTGGTTAAAGGCTAATCATCTTAACCTTCCATAACTCAAAATTATTTTTTCCTGAGTACTTCTCAATATCAAACTTGTTGTATTCCATTATTACTAATCCTGCAGATTCAGATATGTGCCCCAACGATTGCTTTAATACCACTTGTTAGGGATTTGTACTGCGGAATCACACACATCTAAATCTAGGATAACAATCTAAAAGCAATAAGCAATCACAAGATAACACAAAGATTTAACGTGGAAAACCCTTTCAGGAAAAAACTACAGCACAAAGTGACAGAAATCCATTATGAAATAGAAATTACAAGAGGACTTACCTGATTCGAACAATCTTGAATCTTACCCTTGTTACACCCTTTAGAAACCCTAAAACACTTTTAGGAACCCTTGGAACCCCTTTAGAAAGCCTCATAATACTTTAGAATAGCCCCAGGGACCCCTATTTATAGTTTAGGAAACACCTCTTCCGTGCCTCTGCGAAACTGCCTCAATTTTATGCATTCCGCACAAAATCCACGCAGAATCTACATAACCCTCGATTAGTCATGCTAGGTCCTCGACTGGTTGAAGGACCCCTTCGACCGGTCGAGCTTAACCCTTGACTGGTACTCGACACTAAAAAATATAGCACTCTGGACTTAGAGTCGAGTGGTGCTTGACCGGTCGGGCAGCCCCCTCGACCGGTTGAGCAGACAATAAAGTTACAAATTTAAGACATTCTGAAAACATCGTATATAAATATTGTACCTCCACCCGATACGGTATTCTAGATCAAATTGTAAAAGTTACCACTTCGCTATGCTTTCATCATTATGAGTGCCCATTTTGAAACTTTTAGGACACCATTAAATACGGTGAACTTGCCCCCAAGTGCATTGAGAGCTCCTAGGGATATCAGATTCTTCCTTAGCTTTAGAATGTTTCTAACATCCATGAAGATGTGCTCCATTCTATCAAACATCTTGATGTGCATCATTCTGATTCCAATAACTTTACAGGTAATGTCATTCCTTATAAATTCTTCTCCACCATCGCAGTAACTATAACTAGTGAACTAATCTCATTGAAAATTCACGTGGTATGAGGCCAGTGTAACACCCCAACTTTTTCAGGACATGAGTATATGACTCGTTTCCCAAAAACCCGGATGTTAACATTAAAGGACGGTCAAATTCGCGTGTGTTTATATATATATATATATATATATATATATATATATATATATATATATATATCACTACGTGAAAAATGGAAAAAAAAAATGACAGATTTAGAGACGGTTCTGAATCGTCTCTAAAATTGCTTGGTTTAAAGACGCTTTAGAGATGGTCGTAAACTGTCTCTAAACTTTTAGACGGCCCTTGACCGTCATTAATATTGTCTCAAAATTTTGAATGTCCATAAATAATTTAAGACGGTCAAAAACCGTCGTTAACTATGGATAAAAGACACCCATTGACCATCTGGAATAAGAGACGGTCTCTGACCATCTTATATGCGGCCATTTGAGACAGTCAAAGACCGTCCGTATTAGAGACAGTCATTGGTCGTCTCTTACTGGTAATCTGAGACTGTCAAGGACCGTCTCAATTAGAGACGGTCATTGACAGTCTTTTCCTGTAATTTGATACTACCAAAAATAGTCCGTATTAGGGACGGTCCTTAGTTGTCTCCATTTGAGACTGTCAAGGACCGTCTCTATTAGAGATGATCTTTGACCGTCTCTTATGCGGTCATTTGAGATAGTCAAAGACTGTCCATATTAGAGACGGTCATTAACAGTCTTTTATTGGTAATTTGAGACTATCAAGGACTGTCTCAATTATAGACGGTCATCGGCCGTCTTACCTGGCAGTTAAAAATAGTCTGTATTAGGGACGGTCCTTAGCCGTCTTCATTTGAGACTGTCAAAGACTGTCTTTATTAGAGACGGTCCTTAGCCATCTTATAGTGGTTATTTGAGACTGTCAAAGACCGTTTGCATTAGAGACGGTCCTAAACCGTCTCTAATGCTCAAGTCAAAAACTAAGAACAAAAAATTTTATGAATTTTGAAAAAAAAAAAAAAAAGTTAAAAAGCTTAGAAAAATAACTAACAATGTTTAAGAAAAAAATTTAGATTTTGAAAAAAAAAATTAAGAACTTTGAATAATGTTAATAATTTTGAAAAAAAAAATCGATAAGAAAATGATATTTTTGAAAAAGAAATTTTAAAAAATTAAACAAAATTGTGAAAAAATTGACAAATTGTAAAAAAATATATATTTTAAAAAAGAAAACTAGATTTTGTATTTTGAAAGGAAAATTAAAAAGTTATGTAACAAAAGTGAGATAAAAAAATGATATTTTGAAAAAGAAAATTTAAAAATTAAACAAAATTGTGAAAAATTTGACAAATTGTAAAAAAATATATATATATTTAAAAAAAAAAAAAACTAGATTTTGTATTTTGACAAGAAAAATTATCAAGTTATATAACAAAAGTGAGATTTAAAAAATGATATTTTGAAAAAGAAAATTTAAAAAATTAAACAAAATTGTGAAAAAATTGACAAATTATAAAAAAATTATATATTTTAAAAAAGAAAGCTAGATTTTGTATTTTGACAAGAAAAATGAAAAAGTTATATAACAAAAGTGAGATTTAAAAATGATATTTTGAAAAAGAAAATTTTAAAAATTAAACGAAATTATGAAAAAATTGACAAATTGTAATATATATATATATATATATATATATATATATATATATATATATATATATTAAAAAAGAAAACTAAATTTTGTATTTTAACAAGAAAATTTGAAACGTTAGATAACAAAAGTAAGATTTTGATGATGTGTTGTATATCCTTGCCGCCCCTATGTTTCTCCAACCCATTTTTGGGCCAGGTAATAATGTAAGAATGTTTTAATTTTTTAAAATTTTTGTCGGTAAAAATGTGTGTGTGTGTGTGTGTGTGTGTGTGTGTGTGTATATATATATATATATAGTTTTTATATCATATGAATGGGAAAATTATATATATATATATATAATTAAAAGGTAATATTTAAATGATTTGTAATATCACATGACAAAGAATATTGAAAAGTTTAGAAATTTTAACTATGTTTAAGAAAAATTTTGAGAACAAAATAATGCTTTTAAAGAAAAAAAAATCAGCATTTTGAAATTTTTGAGAAAAAATTAAAATATGAGAATTTTTTTGAGATTTTGAAAATAAAAATTCAAAATTTGTATTTTAAATATTTTTGCAATATTTTATAACAAAAATAATATTTAGTTAGAAGAGTAAAAAGAAATATACATTTTGAAAAAAAAATGTTAAATTTATTTGTGAACAATAAAATTACTAAATTATTAGGCACATCCACTAATTGAACCTTTAATCGTTTTTGGACAATTTAATCAGTTCAAATTGAAGAGTAAATAACTTCAGATGTTTAAATCAAATTTCACTGAAATTGTTGATCAATCTTATATGCCCAATATCTTTCTCATATGTATCCTGATTGAGGCGAGTAACTAGTCAAATTGAGAGTATTGATTAGTAAAATAGAGTGAATGGACTAGACATGTAAAATGGGCCAAATATTTTGGTTAAAATTGTGACCCAACTTACTAACCACGTGAGAACTTAGGAATTGATGTTAGTAAGTTTTGTGGGCCCCATCATGATGTATGTCGAACATCAACACTGTGGATTTGATGTGTCCCCTTTAGGTTATGAGATATCTCAAAAATCATCGGTAAATGAAACTCAAGTGGGCCATACCATTTAAAACTATGTGAAGACATCCTCAAAAATATAAAACCACTTGGTGGGGCCCACATGAGTTTTGGATGTGGTTGAAACTTTGTCTGACCCCTCATCCAAGTGGGACACACATAATGAGTGGGTTGGATATGTGAATCAAATTTAGGCACGCCCAATATATGATTATGAATGTTTTAAGGAAACCTTTCTCCATTACATTTAAGTGAGTTACTCGTTACCTTTACCAGAGTAAACTTTGTGGGTTTCACCATTATTTATTTATTTTGTCCACACCATTCATCCATGTTAACAGATAATTTGAGGTCTAAAGAACAAAAAGGAAGCATATCCAAAGCTCAAGTGGACCACACCACAGGAAATAGTGTGATTGAACCTCTACCATTTAAAATTTCTTGGAGGCTATAGAAGTTTTGGATCAAGCTATGTTTGTGTTTTCTATTCATTTATATAATTTTGATATTATGAACAACCTTTAACTATTTTTGGACAATCTGATCAGTCCGGACATGAAGAGTAAATAACTTCAGATGTTTAAATCAAAATTCACTCAAATTGTTAATCAATCTTGTTTGCCCATTATATTTCTCATATGTGGTATGATCGAGGCGAGTAACTAGTCAAATTGAGGGTAATGATCAGTAAAATAGAGTGAATGTATCAGACATGTAAAATGGGCCCATCATGATGTGTGTCGAACGTCAACTCTGTGCATTTGATGTCTCCCCCTTAGCTTATGAGATATCTCAAAAATCATCCGTATACAAAACTCAGGTGTTGATTACCATCTAAAACTATGTGAAGACATCTAAAATAATATAAACAGTACAATATTGGATGTCATACCATTTTGGGGCCATAAAAGTTTTGGATCAAGCTGATTTTTGTTTTTTCCCTTCATCTGGCCCTATATGACCTAATCAACATATTGGATGTCCAATAAATAGTACAGTAAGCCTTAGGAGGATTTTAATGATGGATATCCAATTACTATTGATTTCATGTAGAGTGGTGCACCTAAGATTTCTGTGGTGGGGTCCACTACAGATTTTTATCTGCCTCATTCTTTGGCTCATGACGTAAAATGATATCTCAAAATGGATGGACGATATGGATATAACAAGTACATCATAGTGGGCCCCACAAAACTTGGTGGATGTTGGTCGGTGCTCTATGGGTCTCACCATGATGTTTGTGTTTCATCCAAGTGAGACACACATAATGAATGGGCTGGATCTATGAACCACATCTAGGTGGGCCTAATAAATGATTATTTTTAAGGTCGTGGCCCACCATGGAATGGTGCATCTGACTGACGGGGCAGATCCAAAGTTCAAGTGGACCCACCATAGAAAAGAGTGGGATAGTGACACCCACTATTGAAACATTCATAGGGCCTGCCGTGATGATTATTTGAGATCCAACCTGTTTATAAGTTAATACAGACATGGATGCAGTTGAAAATTAGTCTGACCCCTCATCCAAGTGGGACACACGTAATGAGTGGGTTGGATATGTGAATCACATTTAGGCAGACCCAATATATGATTATAAATGTTTTAAGGAAACCCCTCAATTATATTATATGGTGTGACCCCACATTTAGGCTGATGTTTGTGTTTTCCCTTCATTTATATATATTTTTTTATATTATGAACATGTTGGATGACAAATAAACGTTACTGTGGGCCCAAGGAAGGTATCAACGGTGGAAATCATTAATCCACAATGTTTTGTGTGAGCATTTGGTGGGGTCCACATGAGTTTTGGATGTGTATGAAACTTAGTCTAACTCCTCATCCAAGTGGGACACACATAATGAATGGGTTGGATCTATGAACCACATCTAGGTGGGCCCAATAAATGATTATAAATGTTTTAATGGGAGGGAAACCCTCTCAACTATAGTATGTGGTGTGGCCCACCCAAGTCATGGATTGACTTTATTTTTAAGCTCGTGGCCCACCATGGAATGGTGCATCTGACTGACGGGGCAGATCCAAAGTTCAAGTGGACCCACCACAGAAAAGAGTAGAAAAGAGTGGGAATAATGATTTTCGCCCTCTTCCTATGGCCCACAGTGATGTTTATTTGTCATCCAACCTGTTCATGGGGCCCATTGGAATATATGTATTTTATCTAAGCCACCCATAAATTCTGAAATATAATTTCAGTGGATGAGCCTAAAAAGTAAGTAGATTGAAGGTCTAAGTGGACCACACCATAAAATTAAAAAATTCTATCGTTAATATTTTATGTGGTCCATTTATAGCTTCGATATGACTCATTTTTTGTATCAACCCTTAAAATGATCATTTAAAATGAATGGACGGAGTAGATGAATAACATACATCACGGTGGGCCCCACAAGACCTAAAATCAAGACTTAAAATGCCCTCCGTCACCCCACCCCCAAAATATAATCGGCCCGCGCGTGCCCCTCTCTCAAATCCCTCTCTCGCGCACCCGCCCCTCCCAAAACCCAAACCCTCTCTCGTGCCCGCCCCTCCCCAAAAACCCATGGCTGAATTGAGAGTCCTCGTTGCTGCCATCCTTCTCAAATCTGACACAGGTGGTTTCTTCCTCATTGCTGAGAGAAGAAGCATACACCTACAACCATGACAATGGTTGCCACGGCTGAAGATGAAGAGGACGAGCGTGACAAGGTTTATAAGGCCATGTGTGGAGGGAGAAGAAACCCGATTGGGATGAATCGGAGATTATACACAGTGTCGGTGCTGGGCAGAGCATCCATGGCTGCCTCCATCGATAACACAGGTAAGGGTATATAAAATCCCCAATTTGGGATTATCGGTTTCGAATCTGGGCTTTGAAATCACGAATCTGAAATCCTTAATTGAATGTCTGCATTTAAGGGTTCAAATCTCAAATCCCTAATTTAACTGGATTTAGGGAATTTGAATCTGAAATCCCCATTTAATCTGGATTTGGGGATCTGGATTCTGAAAGTCCCTAATTTCTGATTTCTAAAGTCAGGGATTTGAAAATCCCTGATCGAATCGATTGATTTAGGTTTTCGAATAATCCTAAATTTTTAATTTAGGGATTCTGAATCCGAAAATCCCTAATTTATGATTTGGGGATTCCGAATTCAAAATCTATAATCTGGATGTCTTAATTTTTGAATTCAGGGAAAAATCCTAAAAAAAAAAAAAAAAACTAAATTCGAAATCCCAATTTGCCTGATTTAGGAATTCAAAAATCTGAAATTTTGAATATGAATCTATAATGGGTGACTCTGAATTTGATCATCCATGCCTTTGCACAGTGGCTCTGATACCAACTATGGGAATTAACAGTGTTGGCCTTATCATCCATCTAATTTGGGCTATTTAATTGAATATGCACATGTGTTGGCCTGCCATTTATCTTGAATTTGATTTTTTTTTTCATCATTCATTCCTATTTTCTGTTAGCAAATTACTGTGCTTCTTATTCGTGCCCCCAATTTAAACTTATTGTGATAAGATATATTACATGTTAAATCTTGTTGACATCCTTTGCATGCTTCTTTTATATCTTGTAGATGACAATGATTGGTATACGAATTCTATATAAAAAAATCTCTTTTATGGAATTCATTTCTTGTCAGCCCTAAAGAACTCATTTCTCAATTGTACTGTCTAATTTTTTGTAAGCATCAACAGGCTGAAATTGTTCTCTCTAATGACATTGTGAGCAGATTTATATAGAAGATTTGTGGTTTCCCTTACTCTAAAAATATAATAGTACAAAGACCTTTTACAATCCATCAAAGTTAAATCTCTGCTATCTTATGAGCTCTAAAGACATCATATCTCAACTGTTACTCTCAAATTTTATGTAAGTACTTTCTCTTTGAAATGCATGGCCACATGTCATATTTCTATACCTTTGCAAGGGCTCCATATTCCATCAGTAGTTATAAGTTCACGCATCATAACAAATAACGTAGTCTTGCACTCATTGAAGGCCATGCCCATTCTCTTACCCCCCAAGGAAGCTTTTTCTGGCTGTTCACTTGGTGAGTTGACCATCGTTAAGTCCCAGAAAACTTGATGCAATTGGTTGAAAAGCGAGGCAATGTTGGGTGTCAGTTTACATGAAAATTTTGTAATGTTGGGTTTTTTATATGTTGTGGACAACATTTTTGCTTTTAGAATTTGACACTGCATAATCGAGGCCCTAAACTTCCATTTCCTTATAAAAGACTCTAACAACATTCCTTTTTCACCCATCAGTGCTCCTAAAATACTTTCTAGTATTTATGATCTTCTTAAATTTACTACAATATCTTGCAATTCTGCTTTTGGGATTTTCATGCTAAACGATAGGAAATATTTGCAGTTTACTCATTTGAACCCATACATATGCAATTCCAGCCCCTGCATCAATACCTGGTATGTCATTAATAGGCTGTAGTATGTCATTATTGTAGAAAGGGGTTTTCTATCATTGTGCTTTGTTTATGTTTGTGTTGTGTTTGCTGATTTGTTGTATATCCATTTGATATGTTTTCTTAGTGGGTATAATTTGGATCGCATGATTGGAAAATTGTTCAATCCGTTAGTGAGTACAAGACTGGCAATGTGGTTTTCTATCACAAGTCTGGGTTTTTAATATGCCAATATTTTCTGCAGATTCTGGAGCCATGTCAAAGTAATCTTGCTTATCAGCGTTCTAATCCCCGGACTATGGGCATCCTTGGTTTGTTTGCTGAGATCTATGCACTACCAAACCTTAAAATGAACCTGAAGTTTGACATTGAGGTATACAAATGCAAATACATGCAAATACATGTAGATAGGTAGAGGGGATTGATACAATCATGTAGATAGCTTCTATGTGGTTGTATTGAGAGCATCAATGGCATAAATAAATCGAAGGATGCAATTTGGGGGTGTAAACCAGCCACCATACGAAATTGTGTTAAAGGAGCGACCATATCAAAACCTTTGTGGGAAATGCTTCCTGTGGGAAAATCTAAACCTGTTGTAGCCTTTTTCAAGTAAAATCAGAACTGTTTAACCAACAACAGCCACATTTTTTAGTTTCCAATATACCCTTGACTTCATTTAAAATTTCTTTCAAAACCCATTGAGTATTGAAAGTTTTCTTCCCTAGGAAGCTAATTGTGGGGACAAAAATGTCCAAAAGCTGCTCAAGCTGGGTCACACTTTTTATAACTTTTAGGGCGTGTTTGGACGGGCCCATCCCATGAGATTGGATTGTATTAGGGTGGATGGCAAGTAATGATGGTTGTGTCAGTGGATTGCTGGTAATCCTATGGGATTGCTATATCCAGGGAATTCACCACCGAGTATGTTTGGCTCACCTGGCCAATCCCAGGATTACGTCAGCCAATCCCGGGATTGCTCCATCTAACCAAACATGTCCCAAGCAAAATAGATGGGATTAAGAGGGATTGGGTGGATTTCAAGGTAATGATGGTGATGTCAGTGGATTGCTGGCAATCCCATGGGATTGGTATATCCAACTTCTGCCTGTTTGGCACTCCCTGCCAAATCTCGGGATTGCTCCTTCTAATCCATCCTAATACAACCTAATCCCATCCACCCTGCCCAGTCAAAATGGCCCTTAGCTTAAAAATCAAGTGTTTCCTTCCTCAAGTTTTTAGAACTTTTAGCTTAAATCTCTAGTATTCCCATCGTGAAGCAGGAGAAACCACCAATTACAATATCTACAATGAACAGTATATTGCAACAAAACCATGTTTCTTCTTATAGCCAATACTATAGTTTTTATAAGTAAGCAAATATTTATCATAACAAATTGTAGAAAAGAATAGAAATTTGTGGAAAAGCTCTCCCTTGACTTTTTGTAGCTAAAAATGCATGAATTAGCTAAAATATGCGATGTCTAATTGCCTATGTATACGATGTGTATATGTAAGCGTCTTTGATGTGCATGTGTATGAATGATGGCATTCTTTTTCTTAGTCAGTGCACTATAAAATTCAAAAGGATGAAGATGATGGAAACATCCTTTGGTTGTCCTTTATTACGATGATTCACTTTCATATTTGAGGAAATGAAATCATTATATAACTACACATCTCATCTCAAATTGCATCAGGCTCTAGCAATAAGAACACTAGAACTTGCATATTCCTTTTTTTTTTGTTATATATCTGATTTTATTTTAATTTTTAGAAAAAAAAAAAGGTGCTAGATAGCCATTTGAACCTGTCCTTTCCTCAAATTTTCAATTAAATACTTATATTTTTAAATGGAGATTAACCACTTTGAGAAGAGTAAATTCCACCAGTTACGTAACATTTTAACTTTTAGGTGAAGTTTTAGAAGAGTAAATTACATTTTTTGTTGAGGTGTTTTATTTTTTCAATTTTCAATTTTCAATTTTCAATTGTAATTAAATTGTTCTTACCCTTTCCTTCTCCATCATCTTTTAGCTATTGAGCATCCTTAGTGGCATATATATTTTGGGTTTTTGCAGGCTGCTGAATAAGATTATGAAAGAGAGAAGCTTAGTTAAAGAATAGCAAAACTCTCTGGTGGTGTTGCTGTCATTTAGGTATTCTTTAGGAATCTTCTCCCTCAAACACGATGGTTATGATTGAACTACAAATTGGTATAAATGTGTTCAATTCCCCTATATGTATGCATGCATGCATGGATTTTTTTTGTATGGATGCATCATGCATGCTTTTATGATAAAACACATGTATGTGTGTATATGTATGCATGCACGCATGGATAGATGAAACGTATGCATGCATGCATGGATGGACAGATTATGCATGTGAGTATGCATGCATACATGCATGGATGGATTTATGTGTGTATATGTATGTATGTATGATGCATGGATGGAAGACTGGATAGATGGATCATCATGCATGTGTGTGTATGTGTGTATGCATGCATGAATAGATGGATGGATTGTTGGATCATAGATGGATGGATCATCATGCATGTATTTATGTATGTATGCATGCGTGGATGGATGGATGTATCATCATGCATGTTTGTATGCATGTATGTATGCGTGATCCCAAACCTAAACCCCAAGTATCCAAATGCTTTCAGAGTACAGGTAGCGATAGAAATTGTTGGTTGATTGTGGCTAGTAGACAAAGGGAAGAGTAACCAACAATACAAATATGGGAGGCCTTCCCCAGGTGTCCAGATGCTTTTAAATATATTTATGTTATTTTTAAATGTATTAGCTCGAAATTGATGGAGCAAACCTGAATGTGCGTCGGAGCTATCCGGATGAGCGGGGGTCCCTGGAAGGTGGGAACCACTGTTATAACTATGATGAAGTTGTCCATTTCCTATGGACAACACTGGAGGAACCTGGCCATTTGGACAGGCCGTGTTTATGTATTTGCTTGAAATTAATGAAGCAAACCCGAATGTGTGTAGGAGCTATTCGGATGAGTAGGGGTCCCTAAAAGGTGGGAACCACTGTTATGACCATGGTGAAGCTATCCATTTCCTATGGACAATATTGAAAGGGCCTGACCATTTGGACAGGTCGTGTTTATATCTGTATTTGCAGGGACCACACCCTTAACCTAAACCACACCCTAAACCTATAACCTAAACCTATTCTCAATAACCTAAACCTATAACCTATAACCTAAACCTAAACCTATAACCTAAACCTATTCTCAAATCCCAAAAGCTATACTTATAACCTAAAACTAAACCTTAACCTATAACATAAACCTATACTTATAACCTTAACCAATACCTATTCTCAAATCCCAAACCTAAACCCGATCCCGAACCCGACCACAATTTTCTAAACCTAAACCTTAACCTATTCTCAATTCCCTAAACCTATAGCTTATAACCTAAACCTAAACCTTAACCTAAACCTAAACCTATAACCTAAACCTAAACCTAAACCTTAACCTAAACCTATAACCTTAACTCTAACCAAAACCTATGACCTAAAACCTTAACCTATAACCTATAACCTAACCTTAACCTAAACCTAAAACCGTAACGTATAACCTAAAACCTAAACCGAAACCTAAAACCTAAATGTATTCTCAAATCCTAAACCTAAACCCAATCCCGAACCCGAACCTAATTTCCTAAACTTAAACCTTAACCTATTCTCAATTCCTTAAACCTATAGCTTATAACCTAAACCTAAACCTATAACCTAAACCTAAACCTAAACCTAAACCTACACCTAATCCTAATCTCAATTCCCTAACCTAAATCTAAACCTAAACTAGAAAACCCAAACCTAAACTTGATCCTGAACTTGAACCCGATTTCCTAAACCTAAACCTTAACCTATTCTCAATTCCTTAAACCTATATCTTATAACCTAAACCTAAACCTATAACCTATAACCTACACCTAAACCTAAACCTAAACCTAAAACCAAAATGTATTCTTAAATCCCTAAACCTAAACCTACGCCTAATCCTAATCTTAACTCCCTAACCTAAACCTCAACCTAAACTAGAAAATCCAAACCTAAACTTGATCCCAAACCCAAACCCGATTTCTTAAACTTAAACCTTAACCTATTCTCAATTCCCTAAACCTCAACCTAAACCTAAACCTAAACCTAAACAAAAACCTATGACCTAAAATCTTAACCTATAACTTATAACCTATAACCTAATCTTAACCTAAACCTAAAACCTAAACCTTAACATATAACCTAAAACCTAAACCTAAACCTAAAACCTAAATGTATTCTCAAACCCCTAATCCTAAACATACACCTATTCCTAATCTCAACTCCCTAACCTTAACCTAAACCTAAACTTGAAAACCCAAACTTAAACCCGATCCCGAACCCGCACCCGATTTCCTAAACCTAAACCTTAACCAATTCTCAATTCCCTAAACCTTAACCTATAACCTAACCTAAACCTAAACCTAAACCTAACCAATAACCTAAACCTAAGCCTAAAACCTAAACTTAAACCTACAACCGAAATGTATTCTCAAATCCTTAAACCTAAACCTACGCCTAATCCTAATCTCAACTCCCTAACCTAAACTTAAACCTAAACCTGATCCCGAACTCGAACCTGATTTCCTAAACCTAAACCTTAACCTTAACCTATTCCCAATTTCCTAAAGCTATAACCTAAACCTAAACCTAAACTTAAACCAAAACCTATAACCTAAACCTTAACCTATAACTTATAACCTAAACCTAAACCTATACTTAAACCTAAACCTAGAACCTAAAACCTAAACCTAAAACCTAAATGTATTCTCAAATCCCTAAACCAACACCTACACCTACACTTAATCCTAATCTCAACTCTTTAACCTACACCTAAACCTAAACCTAAACTTGAAAACCCAAACCTAAACCCGATCCCGAACCCGAACCCGCTTTCCTAAACCTAAACCTAAACCTTTTCTCAATTCCTCTAAACCTAAACGTATAACCTATAACCTAAACCTAAATCTAAAACCTAAATGTATTCTCAAATCCCTAAACCTAAACCTACACCTAATCCTAATCTCAACTCCTTAACCTAAACCCTAAACCTAAACCTAAACCTAATCCTTATCTCAACTCCTTAACCTAAACCCAAACCTAAACTTGAAAACCCAAACCTAAACCCGAACCCGATTATCTAAACCTAAACCTTAACCTATTCTCAATTCCCTAAACCTAAACCTATAACCTTAACCTAAACCAAAACCTATGACCTAAAACCTTAACCTATAACCTATAACCTAAACTTATAACCTATAACCTAACCTTAACGTAAACCTAAAACCTAAACCTTAACCTATAACTTATAACCTAAACTTATAACCTATAACCTAACCTTAACCTAAACCTAAAACCTAAACCTTAACCTATAACCTATAACCTAAACTTATAACCTATAACCTAACCTTAACCTAAACCTAAAACCTAAACCTTAACATATAACCCAAAACCTAAACCTAAACCTAAAACCTAAATGTATTCTCAAATCCTTAAACCTAAACCTATACTTAATCCTAATCTCAACTCCTTAACCTAAACCTAAACCCGATCCCGAACCCGAACCCGATTTCCTAAAGCTAAACCTTAACCTATTCTCACTTCCCTAAACCTATAGCTTATAACCTAAAAACCTAAACTAATAACTAAACCTAAACATAAAACCTAAATGTATTCTCAAATCCCTAAACCAAAACCTACACCTAATCCTAATCTCAACTCTCTATCCTAAACCCTAAACCTAAACTTGTAAACCCAAACCCAAACCCGATCCCGAACCCGAACTCCGAACCCGAACCCGATTTCCAAAACCTAAACCTTAACCTATTCTTAATTCCCTAAACCTAAACCTAAACCTTAACCTAAACCTAAACCTAAACCAATAACTTTAACCTAAACCAAAACCTATGACCTAAAACCTTAACCTATAACCTATAACCTAAACTTATAACCTAAACCTAACCTATAACCTAAAACCTAAACCTAAACCTAAAACCTAAATGTATTCTCAAATACCTAAACCTAAACCAACACCTAATCCTAATTTTAACTCCCTCACCTAAACCTAAACCTAAACTTGAAAACCTAAACCTAAACCCAATCCCAAACCCGAACCCGATTTCCTAAACCTAAACCTTAACCTATTCACAATTCCTTAAACCTATAGTTTATAACCTAAACCTAAACCTAAACCTATAACAAATAACCTAAACCTAAACCTAAAACCTAAATGTATTCTCAAATCCCTAAACCTAAACCTACACCTAATCTTAATCAACTCCCTAACCTAAACCTAAACCTAAACTAGAAAACCCAAACCTAAACCCGATCCAACCCAACCCGATTTCCTAAACCTAAACCTTAACCTATTCTCAATTCCCCAAACCTAAACCTAAACCTAAACCAAAACCTCGTGACCTAAAACCTTAACTCTATAACCTAACCTAACCTAACCTAAACCTAAACCTAACCTAAAAAACCTAAAACCTAAACCTAAACCTAAAACCTAAATGTATTCTCAAATTCCTAAACCTAAACCTACACCTAATCCTAATCTCAACTCCCTAACCTAAACCTAAACCTAAACTTGAAAACCCAAACCTAAACCTGATCCCAAACCCGAACCCGAACCAGTAGACTTAAACCTAAACCTTAACCTATTCTCAATTCCCTAAACCTTAACCTATAACCTAACCTAAACCTAAACCTATAACCTGCACTTAAACCTAAGCCTAAGCCTAAAACCTAAACCTAAACCTAAAACCGAAATGTATTCTCAAATCCTTAAACCTAAACCTACGCCTAATCCTAATCTCAACTCCCTAACCTAAACTTAAACCTAAACTTGAAAACCCAAACCTAAACTCGATCCCAAACCCGAACCCAATTCCTAAACCTAAACCTTAAACATAACCTATTCTTAATTCCCTAAAGCTATAACCTAAAGTTAAACCTAAGCCAAAACCTATAACCTAAACCTTAACCTATAACTTATAAACTAAACCTATACCTAAACCTAAAACCTAAATGTATTCTCAAATCCCTAAACCTACACCTACTTGAAAGGGCCAAGCTATATGCCCTAGAGGGGGGTGAATAGGGCAATGCCAAATAAAACTTAAAACAACGGAATAATAAAAGATATAAATAACAATGCTGAAATAATAACAATCTCAAAGCACATAAAATATGAGAATGATACTAAATCAGTTCTAAGGACAACCTTACACCAAAAACCAATGGCTTATGGTAGGACAACCTTATTTCTAGAACGATCTAGAAAACACAAATGATATGGAGAATAAATCAAGAATAACTTAAAGAAATAAATCCTAAGTTATTACACCATTCAACCACACTTGCTTGAAATGAAAATTACAACATTCATCCACAAAAGCAATTCACAATACTGAAGGAATAAATGAATAAAGAAATCAAGCACATCCACAACACAACGATATATAGTGGTTCGCCTGTGTGTTCACCAACTGTTAGCCAACAGCCACACAGAATGCTACTCCACTCCTAATATCCTCACACAGGGGATATTAGCATGCACTATCAAAATAGGTTTTCACAGGTTCACCTAAAACCTTCACAATTGTGTCTTTTTATCTCGGGCTTACACAATCCAAAAACCCCCACAATCTGAGTTTTCTGGCTCTCCTCAGATAACCAAAACAATGAGATTTTTCTGGCAAATCTCAAATAAAACCAGAGAAAGTAAATTACAAAGTAAAATACCTGGATCTCCTTTTGAAGTAGGCCCAAGAAACCAATCGGAGTAGATGAATGATACATCGCTCAATGTCCAATACTCACATAAAGAATGGTTCTAAGTCTAATTGATTTTAGATTAAATCAAGAAGAGCAAGGTGTATTTGATTTTGATCCCAGAAGAAGGAATATCACAAATTCCTCTTTTCTAAATAAGATTGGAATATGGATCAAAATCACAATAGAAAAATGCTAACAAAAGGAATATTAAATATGCACAATAGCTTAAAAAATAATCACTACTTATCTCAGAGCATAGCATTAAATCGCTTGAATTGAATGGAATGGAATGAATAAACTCTGAAATTCGTGCACTATTTATAGCCTCAAAAATCCCATCTTTGACTGGTCTTAGAAACCTAGGATTGGTCGTAGCATTAAAGATTTTGAAAGATTTCCACGGGATTAGATTTGCTATACTCACGACTGGTCTTGGGTAGTCTACGACCGGTCGTGGACCACCTACGACTGGTCGTGAGACACCTACGACCGGTCGTGATACTCGAGATAAGTCGCTGGAGTTCGAGTCGTAGAACTATAACTGGTCAAAGGATGAGTCGTAGGACTTCTCAGGACTGGTCGAAGCAAGTCCAGGACTAGTCGAAGGACAACCAGGAAAATCTGAAAATCTGTAACAACCTAGGACTGGTCCTGAGAAACCTAAGACTGGTCGAAGCAAAGATAGGACTGGTCTTAAGATTTCTAGGACTGGTCTTAGAACAGTCACACCAAGTAAATTAAAATATTCAGATTATGTATCCAGAATGACCTATCATATAGACCAACCTAAGGTCAATCTAAGGTCAAACAAATCTTGAGTGAGATGGACATTGAAGTCTTGAAGGTCTGTATTCTCTGATGATTTTGAAGTAGAAGCTTGAGTCGAGTTGATGGTCTTTCTCGAGCTTGGTACATTCTTGACTTGTCTTGATGAAGTCTTCTAATCTTGAACTTGATAGAAGCAAACTTGGAGTCTTCTATTGTTGTAGACTTCATTCATGACATGTCTTGCAAGCATTCTTCATTTATGATCTTGTCTTGAAAACATTCTTCATTCATGATCTTGTCTTGAAGCAGTGTGTAGTCACAAACAAGAAACACAAGAAGTACAAGACATAAGTTTTGGCACTACAAAATTTGACAACCAAAGGGATATGAAATCATAGCACTAACAATCTCCCCCTTTGTCAAATTTGTGACAAAAACACATTTATAAATATAAGAGTAAAATGAAGAAAGAATCATGAGCCATCAGAGTGAGAAAAAGAAATACTCTACTCCCCCTAAGTGAGTAGAAACAATCAACCATTTTCAAGTAATCACTTTCTCCCTTTCTCCCATTCTCCCATTCTCCCCCTTTCCATACTACTCCCCCTTTTTGTCACAAAATGACAAGGGAAGGCCAAAGGAGAGAAGAGAACACCATATGAAGAGTCAAGATTTAATTATCAAATTAGTACAACACTTCAATGTCATCAATCCAAACCATACAACCAAAGTCATCAAATGTAATAATAATACAGAATCCATCATATTCAAACCAAAAAAAAAATCCACCTAATCAGATCCAGATGAAGGAACAGGGATGGTTGGATCAATCTGATGTAAACCCCTATTAATGCGACGAAGATATTTTCGCATATATTTAAATTGCATATCATGGGCTACACTCAGGTTATCAACCTTTTCCTCCAATGCACTTAGACGTGCATCATAACCAGAAGATGGATCGTAATCGAATCATTTTGGGAGTCGGTTCAATTTCTTCAAATATATCATCCATATTTATATCAACTGTGGAGGAAGATCAACAACTTCTCCTTCATTTCCAAATTTTCTCAAAGACCTTCACCACCACCTTCATAGAATTGACCAAGAAGCAAATCCAACTTTATCTTATTTAAATTAGTATTATTGAATAAAAGATGATGAATTGGTGCCTCATTCTCAGGTAAAGCAACGAGCATATTTGTGGCTAAACAAGTCATAAGATAACCAAATGAAATATCACTATGACCCTGATGAAGACGAAATCCGAATGATAAAATGACATATCAAAGAAGGTAAACAGACAACCATGCCGGACACAACAAAGTGCAATACCCGAACCATGAAGGCGGTTAACTCGGTTTATTGCCTGACCGAGGATACACGTTTGAAGTGAAGATCCGGTGCAAAACTCAGATCTGGGTAATAAAAATTTTGAAGGAGCACATTTCCTTTGTGGCGTCCAATGCACTTCCATATTGCATAAATCTCTTGTCAACATTTGTTTTTCCGATTCGATGGTTTGTCATATAATGTATGAATCGAATACCTTCATCTTTGACAGTATATCCATAATACCGATATCAAATGTCGATCTATCAAAAATTTCCCTTCTCTAGTAGCAATTGAGAACGTTAAATTATCAAGGAAAAATCGAGAGATACATGCAACCATAGATTGTGCAATGGACTGGTATGCAAGCCCACCCCAAAATAAAATATTAGTCCAAATTACAATGATTCAAGGAGAGGTGTAATCTCAAATTGTTCAATGTGACTGAGACTTACAGGACGCTCAATGATAACTTTACTAATTACGTAACTCCCGTACATCATTGGGATCATCTTCGGGTGATCGAAGGTGCCATCTTGTTATAGATGTAGATCTAGATGAAGATGGACCACAGGATGTTTTCTTTTTCCCTCTAACATCCATTTTCAACAAGATTTACCATGGACCAAGCACAAAGAACACTAGAAGTGGTGGGTTTCTCTAGATCAGATTTTTAGAGAGAAAACCCTAAACAATCAACAAAAGATGAGATCTAGCTTATGGAATAAACAAATCAAAGCATAGAAAGCATAAATCTTCAATAAAAATGAAGAAAAAACGACTTATCTTGAAGAAAATCATGAACTCTCAAGACTGGTCGAGCCACGACTCGTCGAAGGAAGAAGAGGAAATGAAGAACAAAGAGATTTTCCTCAAATTATATAATACTCACGATCTCTACGATTGGTTGAGTGCAGTCCACAACCGGTCGAGTCAGGACTGGTCGTGTATGGCAAAGGCCGGTCGAGCATCGACAAAAATAAATATTTTTATGCAGAAATTAAAATTTATTCACATAAAAATTTAAAATATAGTATACTATGATACATGCAGACAAGTATATTCAATTTAAAATGCACATACCAAGATTAAATTTCATTTTAGTAAACCTGCTTTTGTCGAGCGGTTTAGTAAATATATCAGCAAGTTGGACATTAGTTGGAATATATTCCAAAGAGATAGCTTTTTCTTCAACTAATTCATGAATGTAATGATACCTAATGTCAATATGCTTAGTACGTGAATGCTGAATTGGATTTTTGGAAATATTGATAGCACTGGAATTATCATAATGTAAGATCATTGAATCTTGATTAATTCCATAATCGCTTAACATGCGTTTCATCCATACGAGTTGTGTACATGCATATCCTGTTGCGATATACTCAAATTTCAAGAAGGGAAAGCGATATTGAACTTTATTTCTTGCTAAACCAAGAAACCAAACAATTTTCAATGTAAAAACAACCACCACTGGTTGATTTTCTATCATCAATATTACCAAATTCAATCAAGATCGAATACCCTAATTTAACATTAGTATCAAAAGGATACTAAAGACCCAAATTAGTTGTACTTGCGACATATCTAAGAATCCGTTTGACAGCAGCAAGATGTGAATCTTTGGGATTAGACTGATATCTCGCACAAATACCAACGCTAAAAGCGATATCAGGTCTACTAGCAGTTAGGTATAATAAACTACCAATCATACTACGATATAGCTTAGGATCTACATCTTTACATGTAGAGTCTTTTGAGAGTCTCAAGGTTGTATTCATAGGAGTATCAAATTTTTTACCATTTTCAAATCCAAACCTTTTAACCAAGTTTGTAGCATACTTGGTTTGAGAAATGAAGATTCCATCAGGTTGTTGTTTTACTTGTAACCCTATGAAGTAATTTAGTTCACCAACCATGCTCATTTCAATCTTGATTTCATCAACTCGCAAACTCAATAGACATGTTAGAACAAGTTGATCCATAAATAATATCGTCTACGTAGATTTGAACCATTAAAATCTCATTATTATGTTTCTTAACAAATAGCGTCTTATCGACACTTCCCACTTGAAAACTATGACTCAGTAAGAATTTAGTCAATTTTTCATACCATGCCCTGGGCGCTTGTTTCAGACCATAGAGAGCCTTTTTGAGATGAAATACATGATCAGAAAGCTTGGGGTTTTCAAACCCTGAGGGTTGTTCTATATAAACTTCTTCATGTAAATCGCCATTTAAGAAGGCACTCTTTACATCCATCTGATAAATTTTAAACTTTCTAAAGCAAACGATGGAAATAAAAAGTCTGATAGATTCAAGGCGAGCAACTGGAACAAAGGTTTCATCGTAATCGATGCCTTCAATCTGAGTGTACCCTTGTACAACTAGTCTAGCCTTGTTTCGTATAACATTTCCAAGTTCATCAGACTTATTTTTAAAGATCCATTTTGTTCCAATAATGTGTTTATCTTTAGGTCTAGGAATAAGATACCAGACATCATTACGAACAAATTGATTAAGTTCATCCTGCATAGCTACTATCCAATTTTCGTCAGAAAGAGCTTCTTTTACATTGACCGGTTCTATTTGGGATGTAAAACAAACATAATTACATATGTTTTCAAGTTGTTTTGCGTGTACGAACTCCAGTGAGAGGATTTTCAAGGATTTGATTAGTTGGATGATCTTTGGATCCTAGGTTCAGATTGAGATGAAGAGGTATCTTGATTTTCAATTATAAGAATTTCATCATCATCCGAACTCGGAGCGGTGTATTCAAATGATCATCAATGACCACATTGATGGACTCTTGAATCATACCTGTTCTTTTATTTAGAACCCTATAGGCTCGACTGTTTAAGGAATATCCAAGGAAAATACCTTCATCACTCTTTATATCAAATTTTTCCAAATTTTCACGATCTCGTAGAATGTAACACTTACTGCCAAAAATTCAAAAGTATTTGACAGTAGGTTTCTTTTCGAACCATAACTCATAAGCAGTCTTATTTTCAGATTTACTAGTATAAACATGATTAATAATGTAGCAAGCAGTATTAATTGCTTTATTAAAGATTTTTGGAGAGCTTCATACTATTGAACATGACATTAGCCATATCCTAAAGCACTCTATTTTTTCTCTCAACTATACCATTTTGTTGAGGAGTTTTGGGCGCAGAGAATTCATGTGATATTCCCTGATCACTACAGAATTTCTCAAAACTGCTATTTTCAAATTCAGAACCATGATCACTACGGATCTTATAAATTTGAGAACCTTTTTCATTTTGGATTCGTTTGATGATCTTCTTTACCTCATCTAGGGTTTCAGATTTGTCTTTTAAGAACGATACCCAAGTGAATCTAGTAAAGTCATCTACGATAACTAAGATGTATTTTTTGCCGCCTCGACTCTCCGTTCTAGTTGGTCCAATGAGATCCATGTGGAGAAGCTCGAGAGGTCTGGATGTGGTATTGGAGTTCACTTTCTTGTGAGAGCTCCTAATTTGTTTTCCAACTGCATTCACCACATATTTTGTCTATTTTTTATAATTTGGGTAGACCTCTTATAAGTTCTCTTTGCTCAATCTAAATAAGTTCGGTAGTGTACATGTCCAAGGCGTTTATGCCATAATTCAATCTCATCGATGGACCATGTAACACGATTGAGTAGATGAGCTTGCATTACTAACGATGTAGCTTTTGAAGTTTTGCGACCAGTTAATATAACGAACCCTCTTTATTAACAATCTCACAACCTTGATTAGAAAACTTTACATTATGATTGTTGTCACATATCTGAGATATACTCAGTAGGTTGTGTTTCAAGCCCTCAACATATAATACATTTTTAAATAAGGGAAGGTTATAAAGCTGAACCGTACCTTGGCCAATGATTTTGTAATTGCTTCCATCACCAAAAGTGACTGGACCCATCATCTTGTCTTCAAGATCGGTGAATAAAGCTTTGTCGCTTTGTCATATGTCCGAGCATCTATCGTCAAGGTACCACTTTGAATGGCTTGTCGCTTTGAAAGCAGTGTGGGCAACCAAGCAGTCAACTTTAAGAACCCATTTCAGTATTGTTTTAGGTTTAGGAGTGTAGTTGAACTTTTTCTGTCTATTGTTATATGAATGACCTATAGAGTTAAATTTTAATAGCTCCTTGAGAAGATCAATAATCTTTTCAACCAAAGGATTTTGGTTTTGAAGATTGAAGTTGGCATGGCTATTTTTAGATTTTTAAAAGGTCCTTGAATTTTTTGAAAAACTTCGATAATTATACTTTATTTTTGAGTTCGAAGACTCTCCTTTCACAAACTTAGGAGCAGTATTCTTTTGTTTAGGAGAAGTATTCTTATCATAGCCCAACCTGGATCTATCGCCACATTTTCTCGATCCGGATAATAATTTTCCAATTTAGGATCACCTTGGGCACATCTCCAAGTGTCTTTTAAACTCAAAAGAGAAGCTACTTCATTTTTGAGTTTCTCGTTCTCAGTTTTCAAATCATCAACTTGGGAGGTTTTGATTTTTAAATCACATTTGGTCTTTTCAAAAAAATCAGAAATATGAGATTTTTCTAAAACAAGAGACTCATAATCTTCTTTAAGTTTAGAAAATTTTTCCTTTTGTAATTTAAGCTTGACAGCAATTTTACAACTCTCCTTATAAAGGGCATTGTATGCATCCTGAAGATCATCTTCATTGTCACAATCACTATTCAGATTCTCTTCGCTAGTTACTTCATCATAATCTGAAAAAGTGACTTTGGCTAGAGTCATAAGGGCTTTAACATCATCTCCCGACTCCTTTCTAATCTTCGATTTCAAGAGGATTCAATCGATGATTCATCCCAAGTAGCCAACATACTCTTCCTTTTTGATTTGTCCTTTTTAGGACATTTGTTAGCCAAGTGCCCATACTCTTGACAGTTGTAACATTGACTATCTTTCAAAGATTTTCGAGCTCTAGGTTTAGATTGTCTCTTATCGTTTGATTTTTGAAAATCTCCTCTTTTCTTATTTTTCAAAATTTTATAAAACCTTTTTACAAAAAGTGTCATATCATCTTCAGAATTTTCAAAGTCTGAAGTGCTCTCTTGTGGAATATTTTTAGATGACTTGAGAGCAATTGATTTTCCTTTTAGAGCTTTAAAGTTCAATTCGTAGGTTTGTAAAGAACCAACTAGTTCCTCAACCCTCATGTTATCCGTATCAAGTTCCTGAATCGCGGTTACTTTTGAATTGAACCGTTCGGAAGTGAGCGCGTAGTATCTTTGCACATACTTTACTTTTGGGATTCTATCACCAAGACCCACATTGAGTTTACAATGTCATTCAATCTAGTGTAGAAGTCCATAAACATTTCATTCTCCTCCATATGGATTTCTTCAAATTTAGTTATGAGGAGTTGGACTTTAGATTTCTTGACAATTGATGTACCCTCGTGTGTCATTTCTAAAAGATCCCATGCTTGTTTAACATTTTCACACAGATGATTCTTTTGAATTCATCCGGTGACAATGCACAAGTAATTGCATTTAGTGCTTTTGCATTGGCACTACTCTCACTTTTCTGAAGTGTGGTCCAAAGAGCATAAGATATTACTTTCATTGATTTTAAACCATCTTCATCACTTACTTCAAGATAGGTAGTTTCCATCCGTTTATCAGGCCACCACACACTTTCATCCATGGATTTGAGAAAGATTCTCATCCTTGCTTTCCAATAGGCATAGTTTGTGCCATTAAAGGGTGGTGGCCTAGTGACAGATAGGCTTTCAAAATTTGACATCTTAATATAGCTTAGATCGTTAGCTCAGGAAATAAATCCAATAAATAAGCAATAAGCACGAGCTATTAGGCTCTGATACCACTTAAAAGGGCCAAGCTATATGCCCTAGAGGGGGTGAATAGGGCAATGCCAAATAAAACTTAAAACAGCGGAATAATAAAAGATATAAATAACAATGCTGAAATAATAACAATCTCAAAGCACATAAATATGAGAATGATACTAAATCAGTTCTCTAAGGACAACCTTACACCAAAAACCAATGGCTTATGGTAGGACAACCTTATTTCTAGAACGATCTAGAAAACACAAATGATATGGAGAATAAATCAAGAATAACTTAAAGAAATAAATCCTAAGTTATTACACCATTCAACCACACTTGCTTGAAATGAAAATTACAACATTCATCCACAAAAGAAATTCACAATACTGAAGGAATAAATGAATAAAGAAATCAAGCACATCCACAACACAACGATATATAGTGGTTCGCCTGTGTGTTCACCAACTGTTAGCCAACAGCCACATAGAATGCTACTTCACTCCTAATATCCTGACATAGGGGATATTGGCATGCACTGTCAAAATAGGTTTCCACAGGTTCACCCAAAACCTTCACAATTGTGTCTTTTTATCTCGGGCTTACACAATCCAAAAACCCCCACAACTGAGTTTTCTCGCTCTCCTCAGATAACCAAAATAATGAGATTTTTCTGGCAAATCTCAAACAAAACCAGAGAAAGTAAATTACAAAGTAAAATACCTGGATCTCCTTTTGAAGTAGCCCAGTAGAACCAATCGGAGTAGATGAATGATATGTCGTTCAATATCCAATACTCACATAAAGAATGGTTCTAAGCCTAATTGATTTTAGATTAAATCAAGAAGAGCAAGGTCTATTTGATTTTGATCCCAGAAGAAGGAATATCACAAATTCCTCTTTTCTAAATAAGATTGGAATATGGATCAAAATCATAATAGAAAAATGCTAACAAAAGGAATATTAACTTTGCACAATAGCTTAAAAAATAATCACTACTTATCTCAGAGTATAGCCTTAAATCGCTTGAATTGAATGGAATGGAATGAATAAACTCGAAATTGCAATGCACTATTTATAGCCTCAAAAATCCCATCTTCGACGGTCTTAGAAACCTAGATCGATCGTAGGCGTCAAAGATTTTGAAAGATTTCCACGGGATTAGATTTGCTATACTCACGACTGGTCTTAGGTAGTCTACGACCGGTCATGGACCACCTACGACTGGTCGTGAGACACCTACGACCGGTCATGATACTCGAGATAAGTCGCTGGAGTTCGAGTCGTAGAACTACGACTGGTCGAAGGATGAGTCATAGGACTTCTCAGGACTGGTCGAAGCAAGTCCAGGACTAGTCGAAGGACAACCAAGAAAATCCAAAAATCTGTAACAACCTAGGACTGGTCATGAGAAACCTAAGACTGGTCGAAGCAAAGCTAGACTGGTCTTAAGATTTCTAGACTCGGTCTTAAACACACACTAAGTAAATTAAAATATTCGGATTATATATCCAGAATGACCTATCATATAGACCAACCTAAGGTCAATCTAAGGTCAAACAAACCTTAAGTGAGATGGACATTGAAGTCTTAAAGGACTATATTCTCAGATGATCTTGAAGTAGAAGCTTAAGTCGAGTTGATGGTCTTTCTCGAGCTTGGTACATTCTTGACTTGTCTTGATGAAGTCTTCTAATCTTGAACTTGATAGAAGAAAACTTGGAGTATTCTATTGTTGTAGACTTCATTCATGACATGTCTTGCAAGCATTCTTCATTTATGATCTTGTCTTGAAAACATTCTTCATTCATGATCTTGTCTTGAAGCAGTGTGTAGTCACAAACAAGAAACACAAGAAGTACCAGACATAAAGGTTTTGGCACTACAAAATTTGACAACCAAAGGGATATGAAATCATAGCACTAACACTACCCCTACACCTAAACCTAATCTCAACTCCCTAACCTAAACGTAAACCTAAAATTGAAAACCTGAACCTAAACCCGATCCCGAATCTAAACCCGATTTCCTAAACCCAAACCTTAACCTATTCTCAATTCCCCAAACCTATAGCTTATAACCTAAACCTAAACCTATAACCTATAACCTAAACCTAAACCTAAAACCTAAATGTATTCTCAAATTCCTAAACCTAAACTAAACTTGAAAACCCAAACCAAAACTCGATCCCGAACACGAACCCGATTTCCTAAACCTAAACATTAACCTATTCTCAATTCCCTAAACCTATACTTATAACCTAAACTTAAACCTAAACCTAAAACCTAAATGTATTCTCAAATCCCTAAACCTAAACCTACACCTAATCCGAATCTCAACACCCTAACCGAAACCTAAACCTAAACTTGAAAACCCAAACCTAAACCCAATCCTCAACCAACCAAGAGACTTAAACGTAAACCTTAACCCATTCTCAATTCCCTAAACCTATAGCTTATAACCTAAACCTAAACCCAAACCTAGACCTAAACTAAAAACCTAAATGTATTCTCAAATCCCTAAACCTAATCCTAATCTCAACTCCATAAGCTGAACCTAAGCCTAAACTTGGAAACCCAAACCTAAACCTGATCTCGAACAGGAACTCGATTTTCTAAACCTAAACCTTAAACTATTCTCATTTCCCTAAACCTATAGCTTATAACCTAAACCTAAACCCAAACCTATACCTTAACCTATAACCTAAACCTAAACCTAAAACCTAAATGTATTCTCAAATCCCTAAACCTAAACCTACACTAATCCTAATCTCAACTCCCTCACCTAAACCTAAACCTAAACTTGAAAACCCAAACCTAAACTCGATCCCAAACCCGCACCCGATTTCCTAAATTGAAACCTTAAACCTTAACCTATTCCCAAACCTAAACATATACCTATAGCTTATAACCTATAACCTTAACCTAAACCAAAACCTATGACCTAAAACCTTAACCTATAACCTAAACTTATAACCTAACCTTAACCTAAACCTAAAACGTAAACATTAACCTATAACCTATAACATAAACCTAAACCTAAAACCTAAAACTTAAATGTATTCTCAAATCCATAAACCTAAACTTACACCTAATCCAAATCTCAACTCCCTAACCTAAACCTAAACCTAAACTTGAAAAGCCAAACCTAAAACCGAACCCGAACCCAAACCAGATTTCCTAAACTTAAACCTTAACCTATTCTCAATTCCCTAAATCTAAACCTAAACCTATAACCTATAACCTAAACCTAAACTTAAACCTAAAACCTAAATGTATTCTCAAATCCCTAAACCTAAACCTACACCTAATCCTAATCTCAACACCCTAACCAAAACCTAAACCTAAACTTGAAAACCCAAATCTAAACCTAATCCCGAACCCAAACCCAAAGACTTAAACCTAAACCTTAACCTATTCCCAATTCCTAAACCTATAGCTTATAACCTAAACCTAAACCTATAACCTAAATCTCAACCTAAAACCTAAATGTATTCTCAAATCCCTAAACCTAAACCTACACCTAATCCTAATCTCAAATCCCTAACCTAAACCTAAACCTAAACTTGAAAACCCAAAACCTAAACCCCGATCTCGAACCCAAACCCGATTTCCTAAACCTAAACCTTAACCTATTCTCAATTCCCTAAACCTATAGCTTAAAACCTAAACATAAATCTTAATCTATAACCTAAACCAAAAATCTAAAACCTAAAGCCTAAATGTATTCTCAAATATCTAAACTTAAACCTACACCTAATCCTAATCTCAACTCCCTAACCTAAACTTAAACCTGAATTTGAAAACCCAAACCTAAACATGATCCCGAACCCGAACCCAATTTCCTAAACCTAAACCTTAACCTATCTCAATTCCCTAAACCTATAGCTTATAACCTTAACCTAAACCTTAACCTAAACCTATAACCTTAACCTAAACCAAAACCTATTACATAAAACCTTAACCTAAACTTAAAACCTAAACCTTAACCTATAACCTAAAACCTAAACCTAAACCTAAAACTTAAATGTATTCTCAAATCCCTAAAGTTAAACCTAAACTAAGTCCTAATCTGAACTCCCTAATCTAAACCTAAACCTAAACTTGAAAACCCAAACCTAAACCCGATCCCGAACACGAACCCGATTTCCTAAACCTAAACCTTAACCTATTCTCAATTCCCTAAACCTAAACCTAAACCTAAACCAAAACCTATGACCTAAAACCTTAACCTATAACCTAAACTTATAACCTATAACCTAACCTTAACCTAAACCTAAAACCTAAATCATAACCTAAAACCTAAAACCTAAACCTAAATGTATTCTCAAATCCCTAAACCTAAACCTACACCTAATCCTAATCTCAACTCCCTAACCTAAACCTAAACCTAAACTTGAAAACCCAAACCTAAACTCGATCCCAAACCCGAACCCGAACCCGTAGACTTTCACCTAAACCTTAACCTATTCTCAATTCCCTAAACCTTAACCTATAACCTATCCTAAACCTAAACCTATAACCTGCACTTAAACCTAAGCCTAAGCCTAAAATTTAAACCTAAACCTAAAACCGAAATGTATTCTCAAATCCTTAAACCTAAACCTACGCCTAATCCTAATCTCAACTCCCTAACCTAAACTTAAACCTAAACTTGAAAACCCAAACCTAAACTCGGTCCCAAACCCGAACCCAATTTCCTAAACCTAAACCTTAACCATAACCTATTCTCAATTCCATAATGCTATAACCTAAACCTAAACCTAAACCAAAACCTATAACCTAAACCTTAACCTATAACTTATAACCTAAACCTAAACCTAAACCTATAACCTAAGCCTATAACCTAAAACCTAAATGTATTCTCAAATCCCTAAACCTACACCTACCCCTACACCTAATCCTAATCTCAACTCCCAAACCTAAACCTAAACCTAAACTTGAAAACCCAAACCTAAACCCGATCCTGAATCCAAACTCGATTTCCTAAACCTAAACCTTAACCTATTCTCAATCCCCAAACCTATAGCTTATAACCTAAACTCCGAACCTAAACTCAAACCTAAACCTAAACCTATAACCTAAACCTAAACCTAAAACCTAAATGTATTCTCAAATCCCTAAACCTAAACATACACCTAATCCTAATCTCAACTCCCTAACCTAAACCTAAACCTAAACTTGAAAACCCAAACATAAACCCGAACCCGATTTCCTAAACATAAACCTTAACCGATTCTCAATTCCCTAAACCTATTGCTTATAACCTAAACATAAACCTAAACTTAAAACCTAAATGTATTCTCAAATCCCTAAACCTAAACCGAAACCTAATCCTAATCTCAACTCCCTAACCTAAACCTAAACCTAAACTTGTAAACCCAAACCTAAACCCGATCCCGAACCCAAACCCGTAGACTTAAACCTAAACCTTAACCTATTCTCAATTCCTAAACCTATAGTTTATAACCTAAACTTAAACCCAAACCTAAACCTAAACAAAAACCTAAATGTATTCTCAAAACCCTAAACCTAATCCTAATCTCAACTCCATAACCTAAACCTAAACCTAAACTTGAAAACCAAAACCAAAACCCGATCTCAAACTCGTACTGATTTTCTAAACCTAAACCTTAACCTATTCTCATTTCCTAAACCTATAGCTTATAACCTAAACTTAAACCTAAACCTATACCTTAAACTATAACTTAAACCTAAACCTAAAACCTAAATGTATTCTCAAATCACGAACCTAAACCTACACCCAAATCCTAATCTCAACTCCCTCACCTAAACCTAAACCTAAACTTGAAAACCCAAACCTAAACCCGATCCCGAACCCGAACCCGATTTCCTAAATCGAAACCTTAACCTATTCCCAATTCCATAAACCTATAGCTTATAACCTAAACCTAAACCTTAACCTAAACCTAAACCTATAACCTTAACCTAAACCAAAACCTATGACCTAAAACGTTAACCTATAACCTAAACTTATAACCTAACCTTCACTTGAACCTAAAACCAAAACCTTAACCTATAACCTCTAACATATACCTAAACCTAAAACCTAAAACTTAAATGTATTCTCAAATCCCAAAACCTAAACCTACACCTAATCCTAATCTCAACTCCCTAACTTAAACCTAAACCTAAACTTGAAAACCCAAACCTAAACCCGATCCCGAACCCGAACTCCGATTTCCCAAACCTAAACCTTAACTATTCTCACATTCCTTAAACCTAAACCTAAACCTATAACCAATAACCTAAACCTAAACTTAAACCTAAAACCTAAATGTATTCTCAAATCCCTAAACCTAAACCTACACCTAATCCTAATCTCAACTCCCTAACCAAAACCTAAACCTAAACTTGAAAACCCAAATCTAAACCCAATCCTCGAACTCCGAACCCGAATACTTAAAGCTAAAACTTAACCTATTCTCAATTCACTAAACCTATAGCTTATAACCTAAACCTAAACCTATAAACTAAACCTCAACCTAAAACCTAAATGTATTCTCAAATCCTTAACCTAAACCTACACCTAATCCTAATCTCAACTACCTAACCTAAACCTAAACCTAAACTTGAAAACCCAAACCTAAACCCGATCTCGAACCCGAACCCGATTTTCTAAACCTAAACCTTAACATATTCTTAATTCCCTAAACCTATAGCTTATACCCTAAACCTAAATCTTAATCCACAACCTAAACCTAAAACCTAAATGTATTTTCCAATCTATAAACCTAAACCTACACCTAATCCTAATCTCAACTCCCTAACCTAAACCGAAACCTAAATTTGAAGACCCAAGCCTAAACCCGAACCCAATTTCCTAAAACTAAACCTTAACCTGTATCAATTCCCTAAACCTATAGCTTATAAACTTAACTCTAAACCTTAGCCTAAACCTATAACCTTAACCTAAACCAAAACCTATGACCTAAAACCTTAACCTAAACTTAAAACCTAAACCTTAACCTATAACCTAAAACCTAAACCTAAACATAAAACTTAAATGTATTCTCAAATCCTAAACTTAAACCTAAACCTAGTCCTAATCTCAACTCCCTAACCTAAACTTAAACCTAAACTTGAAAACCCAAACCTAAACCCGAACTCGAACCCGAACCCAATTTCTTGAACCTAAACCTTAACCTATTCTCAATTCCCCTAAACCTAAACCTAAACCAAAACCTATGACCTAAAACCTTAACTAGAACCTAAACTTATAATTCACTTATAACCTAACCTCAACCTAAACCTAAACCTAAACCATAACATAAAACCTAAAACCTAAACTTAAACCTAAAACCTAAATGTATTCTCAAATCCCTAAACCTAAACCTACACCTAATCCTAATCTCAACTCCCTAAGCTAAACCTAAACCTAAACTTGAAAACCGAAACCTAAATCCGATCCCAAACCCGAACTCGAACCCTAGACTTAAACCTACACCTTAACCTATTCTCGATTCCTTAAACGTTAACCTATAACCTAACCTAAACCAAAACCTATAACTTGCAATTAAACCTAAGCCTAAGCCTAAAATCTAAACCTAAACCTAAAATCGAAATGTATTCTCAAATCCTTAAACCTAAACCTACGCTAATCCTAATCTCAACTCCCTAACCTAAACTTAAACCTAAACTTGAAAACCCAAACCTAAACTCGATCCCAAACCCAAACCCAATTTCCTAAACATAAACCTTAACCATAACCTATTCTCAATTCCATAAAGCTATAACCTAAACCTAAACCTAAACCAAAACCTATAACCTAAACCTTAACCTATAACTTATAACATAAACCTAAACCTAAACTTATAACCTAAGCCTATAACCTAAAACCTAAACCTAAACCTAAATGTATTCTTAATTCCCTAAACCTACACCTACCCCTACACCTAATCCTAATCTAAACTCCCAAACCTAAACCTAAACCTAAACTTGAAAACCCAAACCTAAACCCGATCCCGAATCCAAACCCGATTTCCTAAACCTAAACATTAACTGTTAAATTCAAACCTATAGCTTATAACCTAAACCTAAACCTAAACCTAAACCTATAACCTATAACCTATAACCTAAACCTAAACCTAAAACCTAAATGTATTCTCAAATCCTTAAACCTAAACCTACACCTAATCCTAATCTCAACTCCCTAACCTAAACCTAAACCTAAACTTAAAAACCCAAACCTAAACCCGTTCCCGAACCCAAACTCCGAACGATTACCTACACCAAAACCTTAACCTATTCTCAATTCCCCAAACTTATAGCTTATAACCTAAACTTAAACCTAAACTTAAAACCTAAATGTATTCTCAAATCCCTAAACCTAATCCTAATCTCAACTCCATAACCTAAACCTAAACCTAAACTTGAAAACCCAAACCTAAACCCGATCTCGAACCCAAACCCGATTTCTTAAACCTAAACCTTAACCTATTCTCATTTCCCTAAACCTATAGCTTATAACCTAAACCTAAACCTATACCTAAACCTTAACCTATAAGCTAAACCTAAACCTAAAACCTAAATGTATTCTCAAATCCCTAAACCTAAACCTAAACCTATAACCTAAGCCCATAACCTAAACCTAAACCTAAAACCTAAATGTATTCTCAAATCCCTAAACCTACACCTACCCCTACACCTAATCCTAATCTCAACTCCCAAACCTAAACCTAAACCTAAACTTGAAAACCCAAACCTAAACCCGATCCTGAATCCAAACCCGATTTCCTAAACCTAAACCTTAACCTATTCTCAATTCCCCAAACCTATAGCTTATAACCTAAACCTAAACCTAAACCAAAACCTATAACCTATAACCTATAACCTAAACCTAAACCTAAAACCTAAATGTATTCTCAAATCCCTAAACCTAAACATACACCTAATCCTAATCTCAACTCCCTAGCCTAAACCTAAACCTAAACTTGAAAACCCAAACTTAAACCCGATCCCGAACCCGAAGCCGATTTCCTAAACATAAACCTTAACCTATTCTCAATTCCCTAAACCTATTGCTTATAACCTAAACTTAAACATAAACTTAAAACCTAAATGTATTCTCAAATCCCTAAACCTAAACCGAAACTTAATCCAAATCTCAACTCCCTAACCTAAACCTAAACCTAAACTTGTAAACCCAAACCTAAACTCGATCCTGAACCCGAACCCGTAGACTTAAACCTAAACCTTAACCTATTCTCAATTCCCTAAACCTATAGCTTATAACCTAAACTTAAACCCAAACCTAAACCTAAACAAAAAACCTAAATGTACTCTCAAATCCCTAAACCTAATCCTAATCTCAACTCCATAACCTAAACCTAAACTTGAAAACCAAAACCAAAACCCGATCTCAAACCCGTACACGATTTTTCTAAACCTAAACCTTAACCTATTCTCATTTCCTAAACCTATAGCTTATAACCTAAACTTAAACCTAAACCTATACCTTAACCTATAACTTAAACCTAAACCTAAAACCTAAATGTATTCTCAAATCCCTAAACCTAAACCTACACCTAATCCTAATCTCAACTCCCTCACCTAAACCTAAACCTAAACTTGAAAACCCAAACCTACCCGATCCCAACCCGAACCCATTTCCTAAACCGAAACCTTAACCTATTCCCAATTCCGTAAACCTATAGCTTATAACCTAAACCTAAACCTTAACCTAAACCTAAACTTATAACCTTAACCTAAACCAAAAGCTATGACCTAAAACGTTAACCTATAACCTAAACTTATAACCTAACCTTAACTTGAACCTAAAACCAAAACCTTAACCTATAACCTCTAACATATACCTAAACCTAAAACCTAAAACTTAAATGTATTCTCAAATCCCTAAACCTAAACCTACACCTAATCCTAATCTTAACTCCCTCACCTAAACCTAAACATAAACTTGAAAACCCAAACCTAAACCCGTTCTCGAACTCGAACTTTGATTTCCTAAACCTAAACCTTAACTATTCTCAATTCAAACCTAAACCTAAACCTATAACCTATAACCTAAACCTAAACTTAAACTTAAAACCTAAATGTATTCTCAAATCCCAAAACCTAAACCTACACTCTAATCCTAATCTCAACTCCCTAACCAAAACCTAAACCTAAATTTGAAAACCCAAATCTAAACCCAATCCCGAACCCAACCCAAGACTTAAACCTAAAACATAACCTATTCTCAATTCCCCCTAAACCTATAGCTTATAACCTAAACCTAAATGAATAAACTAAACCTCAACCTAAAACCTAAATGTATTCTCAAATCCCTAAACCTAAACCTACACCTAATCCTAATCTCAACTCCCTAACCTAAACCTAAACCTAAACTTGAAAACCCAAATCTAAACCCGATCTCGAACCCGAACCCGATTTTCTAAACCTAAACCTTAACCTATTCTTAATTCCCTAAACCTATAGCTTATACCCTAAACCTAAATCTTAATATACAACCTAAACCAAAAACCTAAATGTATTCTCCAATCAGTAAACCTAAACCTACACCTAATCCTAATCTCAACTCCCTAACCTAAACCTAAACCTAAATTTGAAAACCCAAACCTAAACCCGATCACGAACCCGAACCCACTTTCCTAAACCTAATCCTTAACTCGTCTCAATTCCCTTAACCAATAGCTTATAACCTTAACCTAAACCTTAACCTAAACCTATAACCTTAACCTAAACCAAAACCTATGACCTAAAACCTTATAACCTAAACTAAAAACCTAAACCTTAACCTATAACCTAAAACCTAAACCTAAACATAAAACTTAAATGTATTCTCAAATCCCTAAACTTAAACCTAAACCTAGTCCTAATCTCAACTCCCTAACCTAAACTTAAACCTAAACATGAAAACCCAAACCTAAACCCGATCTCGAACTCGAACCCGATTTCTTGAACCGAAACCTTAACTTATTCTCAATTCCCTAAACCTAAACCTAAACCTAAACCAAAACCTATGACCTAAAACCTAACCTATAACCTAAACTTATAACTTATAACCTAACCTCATCCTAAACCTAAAACCTAAATCATAACCTAAAACCTAAACCTAAAACCTAAACCTAAACCTAAAACCTAAATGTATTCTCAACTCCCTAAACCTAAACCTACACCTAATCCTAATCTCAACTCCCTAACCTAAACCTAAACCTAAACTTGAAAACCCAAACCTAAACCCGATCCCAAACTCGAACCCTAACCAAGGAGACTTAAACCTAAACCTTAACCTATTCTCGATTCCTAAACGTTAACCTATAACCTAACCAAACCAAAACCTATAACTCGCAATTAAACCTAAGCCTAAGCTTAAAATCTAAACCTAAACCTAAAACTTAAATGTATTCTCAAATCCTTAAACCTAAACCTACGCCTAATCCTAATCTCAACTCCCTAACCTAAACTTAAACCTAAACTTGAAAACCCAAACCTAAACTCGATCCCAAACCCGAACCCAATTTCCTAAACCTAAACCTTAACCATAACCTATTCTCAATTCCATAAAGTTATAACCTAAACCTAAACCTAAACCAAAACCTATAACCTAAACCTTAACCTATAACTTATAACATAAACCTAAACCTAAACATATAACCTAAGCTTCATAACCTAAAACCTAAACCTAAAACCTAAATGTATTCTCAAATACCTAAACCTACACCTACCCCTACACTTAATCCTAATCTCAACTCCCAAACCTAAACCTAAACCTAAACTTGAAAACCCAAACCTAAACCCGATCCTGAATCCAAACCCGATTCTAAACCTAAACCTTAACCTATTCTCAATTTCAAACCTATAGCTTATAACCTAAACATAAACCTAAACCTAAACCTATAACCTATAACCTATAACCTAAACCTAGACCTAAAACCTAAATGTATTCTCAAATCCTTAAACCTAAACCTACACCTAATCCTAATCTCAACTCCCTAACCTAAACCTAAACCTAAACTTGAAAACCCAAACCTAAACTGTTTCTTCCGAACCCGATTACCTACACCTAAACCTTAACCTATTCTCACTTTAAACCTATAGCTTATAACCTAAACTTAAACCTAAACTTAAAACCTAAATGTATTCTCAAATCCGTAGCCCTAAACCTACACCTAATCCGAATCTCAACTCCCTAACCTAAACGTAAACCTAAACTTGAAAACCCAAACCTAAACTCGATCCTCGAACCCGAACCCGTAGACTTAAACCTAAACCATAACCTATTCTCAATTCCCTAAACGTATAGCTTATAACCTAAACCTAAACCCAAACCTAAACCTAAACCTAAAACCTAAATGTATTCTCAAATCCCTAAACCTAAACCGAAACTTAATCCTAATCTCAACTCCCTAACCTAAACCTAAACCTAAACTTGTAAACCCAAACCTAAACCCGATCTTCCCGAACCCGTTTAAACCTAAACCTTAACCTATTCTCACTTTCTAAACCTATAGCTTATAACCTAAACTTAAACCCAAACCTAAACCTAAACAAAAAACCTAAATGTATTCTCAAATCCCTAAACCTAATCCTAATCTCAACTCCATAACCTAAACCTAAACTTGAAAACCAAAACCAAAACCCGATCTCAAACCCGTACCTGATTTTCTAAACCTAAACCTTAACCTATTCTCATTTCCCTAAACCTATAGCTTATAACCTAAACTTAAACCTAAACCTATACCTTAACCTATAACTTAAACCTAAACTTAAAACCTAAATGTATTCTCAAATCCCTAAACCTAAACCTACACCTAATCCTAATCTCAACTCCCTCACCTAAACCTAAACCTAAACTTGAAAACCCAAACCTACCGATCCTAGTAACTCGAACCCGATTTCCTAAATCGAAACCTTAACCTATTCCCAATTCCCGTAAACCTATAGCTTATAACCTAAACCTAAACCTTAACCCAAACCTAAACCTATAACCTTAACCTAAACCAAAAGCTATGACCTAAAATGTTAACCTATAACCTAAACTTATAACCTAACATTAACTTGAACCTAAAACCAAAACCTTAACCTATAACCTCTAACATATACCTAAACCTAAACCTAAAACTTAAATGTATTCTCAAATCCCTAAACCTAAACCTACACCTAATCCTAATCAATTAACTCCCTAACCTAAACCTAAACATAAACTTGAAAACCCAAACCTAAACCCGATCTCTAACTTGAACTCGATTTCCTAAACCTAAACCTTAACTATTCTCAATTCCCTAAACCTAAACCTAAACCTATAACCTATAACCTAAACCTAAACTTAAACTTAAAACCTAAATGTATTCTCAAATCCCTAAACCTAAACCTACACCTAATCCTAATCTCAACTCCCTAACCAAAACCTAAACCTAAATTTGAAAACCCAAATCTAAACCCAATCCTGAACCCGAACCCGAAGACTTAAACCTAAAACATAACCTATTCTCAATTCCCTAAACCTATAGCTTATAACCTAAACCTAAATGAATAAACTAAACCTCAACCTAAAACCTAAATGTATTCTCAAATCCCTAAACCTAAACCTACACCTAATCCTAATCTCAACTCCCTAACCTAAACCTAAACCTAAACTTGAAAACCCAAACCTAAACCCGATCTCTAACCCGAACCCGATTTTCTAAACCTAAACCTTAACCTATTCTTAATTCCCAAACCTATAGCTTATACCCTAAACCTAAATCTTAATATACAACCTAAACCAAAAACCTAAATGTATTCTCCAATCTGTAATCCTAAACCTACACCTAATCCTAATCTCAACTCCATAACCTAAACCTAAACCTAAACTAGAAAACCAAAACCTAAACCCGATCTCTAACCCAAACCCGATTTCCTAAACCTAAACCTTAACCTATTCTCATTTCCCTAAACCTATAGCTTATAACCTAAACCTAAACCCAAACCTAAACCTTAACCTATAACCTAAACCTAAACCTAAAACCTAAATGTATTTGCAAATCCCTAAACCTAAACCTACACCTAATCCAAATCTCAACTCCTTACTAAACCTAAACCTAAACCTAAACCTAAACACGATCCATCCTAACCCATTTCCTAAACCGAAACCTTAACCTATTCCCAATTCCCTAAACCTATAGCTTATAACCTAAACCTAAACCTTAACTCTAAACCTAAACCTATAAGCTTAACCAAACCAAAACCTATGACCTAAAACCTTAACCTATAACCTAAACAAATAACTTAACCTTAACCTAAACATAAAACATAAACCTTAACCTATAACATGTAACATAAACCTAAACATAAAACCTAACACTTAAATGTATTCTCAAATCCCTAAACCTAAACCTACACCTAATCCTAATCTCAACTCCCTAACCTAAACCTAAACCTAAACTTGAAAACCCAACCTAAACCCAATCCCAACCCAGAACTCGATTTCTAAAACTAAACCTTAACCCATTCTTAATTCCCTAAACCTAAACCTAAACCTATAACCTATAACCTAAACCTAAACTTAAACCTAAAACCTAAATGTATTCTCAAATCCCTAAACCTAAACCTAAACCTAATCCTAATCTCAACTCCCTAACCAAAACCTAAACCTAAACTTGAAAACCCAAATCTAAACCCAATCCTGAACCCGAACCTGAAGAGTTAAACCTAAACCTTAACCTATTCTCAATTCCCTAAACCTATAGCTTACAACCTAAACCCAAACCTATAACTAAACCTCAACCTAAAGCCTAAATGTATTCTCAAATCCCAAAACCTAAACATACACCTAATCCTAATCTCAACTCCCTAATTTAAACCTAAACCTAAACTTGAAAACCCAAACCTAAAACCGATCTTAAACAGGAACCCGATTTTCTAAACCTAAACCTTAACTTATTCTCAATTCCCTAAACCTATAGCTTATAAATTGAACCTAAATCTTAATCTATAACCTAAACCGAAAACCTAAAACCTAAAACCTAAATGTATTCTCAAATCTCTAAACCTAAACCTACACCTAATCCTAATCTCAACTCCCTAACCTAAACCTAAACCTAAATTTGAAAACCCAAACCTAAACTCGATCCCGAACCCGAACCCACTTCCTAAACCTAAACCTTAACCTATCTCAATTCCCTAAACCTATAGCTTATAACCTTAACCTAAACCTTAACCTAAACCTATAACCTTAACCTAAACCAAAACCTATGACCTAAAACCTTAACCTAAACTTAAAACCTAAACCTTAACCTATAACCTATAACCTAAACCTAAACCTAAAACTTCAGTGTATTCTCAAATCCCTAAACTTAAACCTAAACCTAGTCCTAATCTCAACTCCCTAACCTAAACTTAAACCTAAACTTCAAAACCCAAACCTAAACCCGATCTCTAACCCGAACCCGATTTGCCAAACCTAAACCTTAACCTATACTCAATTCCCTAAACCTAAACCTAAACCAAAACTAATGGCCTAAAACCTTATCCTATAACCAAAAGTTATAACCTATAACCTAACCTTAACCTAAACCTAAAACCTAAACCATAACCTAAAACCTAAAACCTAAACGTAAACCTAAAACCTAAATGTCTTCTCAAATCCCTAAACCTAAACCTACACCTAATCCTAATCTCAACTCCCTAACCTAAACCTAAACCTAAACTTGAAAACCCAAACCAAAACCCGATCCCAAACCAACCCAGAACCCATGTAGACTTAAACCTAAACCTTAACCTATTCTCAATTCCCTAAACCTTAACCTATAACCTAACCTAAACCTAAACCTATAACTGTAATTAAACCTAAGCCTAAGCCTAAAATCTAAACCTAAACCTAAAACCAAAATGTATTCTCAAATCCTTAAACCTAAACCTACGCTAATCCTAATCTCAACTCCTAACCTAAACTTAAACCTAAACTTGAAAACCCAAACCTAAACTCGATCCCAAACCCGAACTCAATTTCCTAAACCTAAACCTTAACCATAACCACCTCAATTCCATAAAGCTATAACCTAAACCTAAACCTAAACCAAAACCTATAACCTAAACCTTAACCTACAACTTATAACATAAACCTAAACCTAAACCTATAACCTAAGCGTATAACCTAAAACCTAAACCTAAAACCTAAATGTATTCTCAAATCCCTAAACCTACACCTATCCCTACACCTAATCCTAATCTAAACTCCCTAACCTAAACCTAAACCTAAACTTGAAAACCCAAACCTAAACCCTATCTCCGAATCCAAACCCGATTTCTTAAACCTAAACCTTAACCTATTCTCAATTCCCCAAACCTATAGCTTATAACCTAAACATAAACCTAAACCTAAACCAATAACCTATAACCTATAACCTAAACCTAAACCTAAACCTAAAACCTAAATGTATTCTCAAATCCCTAAACCTAAACCTACACCTAATCCAAATCTCAACTCCCTAACCTAAACCTAAACCTAAACTTGAAAACCCAAACCTAAACTGTTCCCGAACCCGAACGCGATTACTACACCTAAACCTTAACCTATTCTCATTTCCTTAAACCTATAGCTTATAACCTAAACTTAAACCTAAACTTAAAACCTAAATGTATTCTCAAATCCCGAAACCTAAACCTACACCTAATCCTAATCTCAACTCCCTACCCTAAACCGAAACTTAAACTTGAAAATCCACACCTAAACCCTATCCACGAACCCGAACCCGTAGACTTAAACCTAAACCATAACCTATTCTCAATTCCCTAAACCTATAGCTTATAACCTAAACCTAAACCCAAACCTAAACCTAAACCTAAAACCTAAATGTATTCTCAAATCCTAAACCTAATCCTAATCTTAACTCCATAACCTAAACCTAAACCTAAACTTAAAAACCCAAACCTAAACCTGATCTCGAACCCGAACCCTAATTTCGAAACCTAAACCTTAACCTATTCTCATTTCCCTAAACCTATAGCTTATAACCTAAACCTAAACCAAAACCTATACCTTAACCTATAACCTAAACCTAAACCTAAAACTTAAATGTATTCTCAAATCCCTAAACATAAACCTACACCTAATCCAAATCTCAACTCCCTCAACTAAGCCTAAACCTAAACCTAAACTTGATCCCGAACCCAACGAACCCGATTTCCTAAACTGAAACCTTGACCTATGCCCAATTCCCTAAACCTATAGCTTATAACCTAAACCTAAACCTCAACCTAAACCTAAACCTATAACCTTAACCTAAACCAAAATCTATGACCTAAAACCTTAACCTATAACCTAGACTTATAACCTAACATTAACCTAAACCTAAAACCTAAACCTTAACCTATAACCTATAACATAAACCTAAACCTAAAACTAAAAACTTAAATGCATTCTCACCCTAAACCTAAACCTACACCTAATCCTAATCTCAACTCCCTAACCTAAACCTAAACCTAAACTTAAAAACCCAAACCTAAATCCGATCCCGAACCCGAACTCGATTTCCTAAACCTAAACCTTAACCTATTCTCAATTCCTAAACCTAAACCTAAACCTATAACCTATAACCTAAACCTAAACTTAAACCTAAAATCTAAATGTATTCTCAAATCCCTAAACCTAAACCTAATCCTAATCTTAACTCCCTAACCAAAACCTAAACCTAAACTTGAAAACCCAAATCTAAACCCAATCCTGAACCCGAACCCGAAGACTTAAACCTAAACCTTAACCTATTCTCAATTACCCCTAAACCTATAGCTTATAACCTAAACCTAAACCTATAACGTAAACCTCAACCTAAAACCTAAATGTATTCTCAAATCCCTAAACCTAAACCGACACCTAATCCTAATCTCAACTCCCCAACCTAAACCTAAACCTAAACTTGAAAACCCAAACCTAAACCCGATCTCAAACCGGAACCCGATTTTCTAAACCTAAACCTTAACCTATTCTCAATTCCCTAAACCTATAGCTAATAACCTAAACCTAAATCTTAATCTATAACCTAAACCGAAACCTAAAACCGAAAACCTAAATGTATTCTCAAATCTCTAAACCTAAACCTACACCTAATCCTAATCTCAACTCCCTAACCTAAACCTAAACCTAAATTTGAAAACCCAAACCTAAACCCGATCCCTAACCCGAACCCACTTTCCTAAACCTAAACCATAACCTATCTCAATTCCCTAAACCTATAGCTTATAACATAAACCTAAACCTATAACCTTAACCTAAACCAAAACCTATGACCTAAAACCTTAACCTAAAATTAAAACCTAAACCTTAACCTATAACCTAAAACCTTAACCTAAACCTAAAACTTAAATGTATACTCAAATCCTTAAACTTAAACCTAAACCTAGTCCTAATCTCAACTCCCTAACCTAAACCTAAACCTAAACTTGAAAACCCAAACCTAAACCCGATCCCAACCCGAACCCAATTTCCTAAACCTAAACGTTAACCTTTTCTCAATTCCCTAAACCTATATCTTATAACCTAAACATAAACCTAAACTTAAAACTTAAATGTATTCTCAAATCCCTAAACTTAAACCTACACCTAATCCTAATGTCAACTCCCTAACCTAAACCTAAACCTAAACTTGAAAACCTAAACCTAAACCCGATCCTCAACCCGAACCCGTAGACTTAAACCTAAACCTTAACCTATTCTCAATTCCCTAAACCTATAGCTTATAACCTAAACTTAAACCCAAACCTAAACCTAAACCTAAAACCTAAATGTATTCTAAAATCCCTAAACCTAATCCTAATCTCAACTCCATAACCTAAACCTAAACCTCAACTTGAAAACCCAAACCTAAACCCGATCTCGAACCCGAACCCGATTTCTAAACCTAAACCTTAACCTATTCTCATTTCCTAAACTTATAGCTTATGACCTAAACCTAAACCTAAACCTAAACCTTAACCCATAACCTAAACATAAACCTAAAACCTAAATGTATTCTCAAATCCCTAAACCTAAACCTACACCTAATCCAAATCTTAACTCCTTCACCTAATCCTAAACCTAAACTTGAAAACCCAAACTTAAACCCGATCCCGAACACAAAACCGATTCCCTAAACTGAAACCTTAACCTATTCCAAATTTCCCAAACCTATAGCTTATAACCTAAACCTAAACCTTAACCTAAACCTAAACTTATAACCTTAACCTAAACCAAAACCTATCACCTAACACCTTAACCTATAACCTAAACTTATAACCTAACCTTAACCTAAACCTAAAACCTAAACCTTAACTTATAACCTATAACATAAACCTAAACCTAAAACCTAAAACTTAAATGTATTCTCAAATCCCTAAACCTAAACCTACACCTAATCCTAATTTCAACTCCCTAACCTAAACCTAAACCTAAACTTGAAAACCCAAACCTAAACCCAGAGTCCGAACCCGAACTCGATTTCCTAAACCTAAACCTTAACCTATTCTCAATTCCCAAACTCAACCTAAACCATAACCTATAACTTATAACCTATAACCTAAACCTAAACTTAAACCTAAAACCTAAATGTATTCTCAAATCCCTAAACCTAAACCAACACCTAATCCTAATCTCAATTCACTAAAAAAAAAAAACCTAAACCTAAACTTGAAAACACAAATCTAAACCCAATCCTGAACCCGAACCCGAAGACTTAAAACTAAACCTTAACCTATTCTCAATTCCCAAACCTATAGCTTATAACCTAAACCTAAACCTATAACCTAAACGTCAACCTAAAACCTAAATGTATTCTCATATCCCTAAACCTAAACCTACACCTAATCCTAATCTCAACTCCCTAACCTTAACCTAAACCTAAACTTGAAAACCCAAACCTAAACCCGATCTCAAATCTCAGAACCCGATTTTCTAAACCTAAACCTTAACCTATTTTAATTCCCCTAAACCTATAGCTTATAACCTAAACCTAAATCTTAATCTATAACCTAAACCTAAAACCTAAAACCTAAAACCTAAATGTATTTCAAATCTCTAAACCTAAACCTACACCTAATCCTAATTCAACTCCCTAACCTAAACATAAACCTAAATTTGAAAACCCGAACCCAAACCCGATCCCAAACCCGAACCCAATTTCCTAAACCTAAACCATAACCTATCTCATTCCCTAAACTCGTAGCTTATAACCTCTAAACCTATATCCTTAACCTAAACCAAAACCTATGACCTAAAAACCTTAACCTAAAATTAAAACCTAAACCTTAACCTTAACCTATAACCTAAAACCTAAACCTAAACCTAAAACTTAAATGTATTCTCAAATCCTTAAACTTAAACCTAAACCTAGTCCTAATCTCAACTCCCAAACCTAAACCAAAACCTAAACTTGAAAACCCAAACCTAAACCCAATCCCGAACCTAACCCGATTTCCTAAACCTAAACCTTAACCTATTCTCAATTCCAAACCTAAACATAAACCTAAACCAAAACCTATGACCTAAAATTCACCTATAACCTAAACTTTTAACCTATAACCTAACCTTAACCTAAACTAAACCTAAACCTTAATCCTAAAACCTTAATCCTAAACCTAAACCTAAAACGTAAATGTATTCTCAAATCCCTAAACCTAAACCTACACCTAATCCTAATCTCAACTCCCTAACCTAAACCTAAACCTAAACTTGAAAACCCAAACCTAAACCCGATCCTAAACCCGAACCCGAACTCATAGACTTAAACTTAAATCAAATGTAAATCGCTCATAAACCTTAACCTATTGTTAATTCAAGCTAAACATTACCCGATAACCTAACCTAAACTTAAACCTATAACTCACACTTAAACCAAGCTTTAAGCCTAAAACCTAAACCTAAACCTAAAACCGAAATATTTTCTCAAATCCTTAAACCTAAACCTACGCCTAATCCTAATCTCAACTCCCTAACCTAAACTTAAACCTAAACTGAAAACCCAAACCTTAACTCGATCCCAAACCCGAACCCAATTTACTAAACCTAAACCTTAACCATAACCTATTCTCAATTCCCTAAAGTTATAACCTAAACCTAAACCTAAACCAAAACCTATAACCTAAACATTAACCTATAACTTATAACCTTTTCTTTCTAAACTACAACATAACCTAAACGTATAACCTAAAACCTAAACCTAAAACCTAAATGTATTCTCAAATCCCTAAACCTACACCTACCACTCCGCCTAATCCTAATCTCAACTCCCTAACCTAAACCTAAACCTAAACTTGAGAACCCGAACCTAAACCCGATCCTTTGCAATCCAAACCCGATTTCCTAAACCTAAACCTTTACCTATTCTCAATTCCCCAAACCTATAGCTTATAACCTAAACCTAAACCTAAACCAAAACCTATAACCTTGATAACCTAAACCTAAACCTAAAACCTAAATGTATGCTCAAATCCCTAAACCTAAACCTACACCTAATCCTAATCTCAACTCCCTAACCTAAACCTAAACCTAAACTTGAAAACCCAAACCTAAACCCGATCCCGAACCCGAACCCGATTTCCTAAACCTAAACCTTAACCTATTCTCAATTCCCTAAACTCAGAATTGATAACCTAAACTTAAACCTAAACATAAAACCTAAATATATTCTCAAATTCTAAACCTAAACCTACTCCTAATCCTAATCTCAACTCCCTAACCTAAACCTAAACCTAAACTTGAAAACCCAAACCTAAACCCGATCCTCGAACCCGAACGCGTAGACTTAAACCTAAACCTTAACCTACTCTCAATTCCCTAAACCTATAGCTTATAACCTAAACCTAAACCCAAACCTAAACCTAAACCTAAAACCTAAATGTATTCTCAAATCCCTAAACCTAATCCTAATCTCAACTCCATTGCCTAAACCTAAACCTAAACATGAAAACCCAAACCTAAACCCGATCTCGAACCCGAACCCGATTTCCTAAACCTAAACCCACTACAAGAAATATGGTTTTTACCTACGAAAATTATTTTCGTATGTAAAGATGACTTTTACCGATGAAAATTATTTTCGTAGGTAAAAGCCAACTTTTACCAACGAAATTTAATTCCGTAGGTAAAAGCCATCTTTACCTACGAAACTTTTCGTAGGTAAAGGGTCTTTTACCTTTTTCAAGGACCAAAAAATCGAAAACATTACTTTTACCTATGAAATTTGATTTCGTAGGTAAAACCCATATTTACCTATGAAAATATTCATAGCAAAAGGGTGTTTTGAATTTTTTAAAAAATCCCATCTTCACCTACGAAAATATTCGTAGGTAAATGATGTTTTGAATCAAAAAATCGAAAATATAAGTTCGTAGGTAAAACTAAAAACCCATCTTTACCTACGAAAAGATTCGTAGCTGAAGGGTCTTTTAAATTTCAAAAATCGAAAACCTTACTTTTACCTACGAATTATAATTTCGTAGGTAAAAACCCATCTTTACCTACGAAAAGATTCGTAGCTAAAGGGTATTGAAAACCTTACTTTTACCTATGAATTGTAATTACATACGAAAAAACCCATCTTTACCTACGAAAACATTCGTAGCTGAAGGGTCTTTTAAATTTTCAAATAAACCAAAAATCGAAAACCTTACTTTTACCTACGGATTGTAATTTCGTAGGTAAAACCCATCTTTACCTACGAAAATATTCATAGTTGAAGGGTCTTTTCAATATAAAAAAAAAAAAACAAAAATCGAAAACCTTACTTTTACCTACGAATTCTAATTTCGTAGGTAAAAACCCATCTTTACCTATGAAAAGATCCATAGCTGAAGGCTCTTTTAAATTGAAAACCTTACTTTTACCTACGAATTGTAATTTCGTAGGTAAAACCCATCTTTACCTACGAAAATATTCGTAGCTGAAGGGTCTTTTCAATTAAAAAAAAAATAAAATCGAAAACCTTACTTTTACTTACAAATTCTAATTTCGTAGGTAAAAACCCATCTTTACGTACAAAAATATCCGTAGCTAAAGGGTCTTTTAAATTGAAAATCTTACTTTTACCTATGAATTATAATTTCGTAGGTAAAAACCCATCTTTACCTACCAAAACATTCGTAGCTAAAGGGTCTTTTAAATTTCAAATAAACCAAAAATCGAAAACCTTACTTTTACCTACGAATTGTAATTTCATAGGTAAAACCCATCTTTACCTACGAAATTTTTCGTAGCTGAAGGGACTTTTCAATTTTTTAAAAAACCAAAAATCGAAAACCTTACTTTTACCTACGAATTGTAATTTCATAGGTAAAACCCATCTTTACCTACGAAATTTTTCGTAGCTGAAGGGACTTTTCAATTTTTTAAAAAACCAAAAATCGAAAACCTTACTTTTACCTAGGAATTGCAATTTCGTAGGTAAAACCCATCTTTACGTACGAAAATATTCGTAGCCAAAGGGTCTTTTCAATTTAAAAAAAAAAACAAAAATTGAAAACCTTACTTTTACCTACGGATTGTAATTTTCTAGGTAAAAACCCATCTTTACCTACGAAAATATTAGTAGCTGAAGGGTCTTTTAAAATTCAAAAATTGAAAACCTTACTTTTACCTATGAAATCCAATTTCTTAGGGAAAACCAATATTTACCTACGAAAATATTAGTAGTTAAAGGGTCACTACAAGAAATATGGTTTTTACCTATGAAAATATTAGCAGCTAAAGGGTCACTACAAGAAATATTAATAGCTAAAGCCATCTTTACCTACGAAAAATATTTTCATAGGTAAAAGCCATCTTTGAAAATTTCTAAGATTTTGAAAATAAAAATTCAAATATACCTTTTCTGAGATTTTAAAAATAAAAATTCAAAATTCAAATATACCTTTTCTGAGAAATTTTCTGAGATTTTAAAAATAAAAATTCAAAATTTGTATTTTAAATATTTTTGAAATATTTTATATTAAAAATGATATTTATTTAAAAGAGTTAAAAAATATATATACCTTTTGAAAAAAAAAAATGTTAAATTTATTTGTGAAAAATAAAATTATTAAATTATTAGGCACATCCACTAATTGAACCTTTAATTGTTTTTGGACAATCTAATCAGTTTAAATTAAAGAGTAAATAACTTCAAATGTTTAAATCAAATTTCACTGAAATTGTTGATCAATCTTGTATGCCCAATATCTTTCTCATATGTAGCCTGATTGAGGCGAGTAACTAGTCAAATTGAGAGTATTGATCAGTAAAATAGAGTGAATGGACCAGACATGTAAAATGGGTCAAATATTCTGGTCAAAATTGTGACCCAACTTATTGACCTCGTGAGAACTTAAGAATTGATGTTAGTAAGTTTTGTGGGCCCATCATGATGTGGGTCGAACATCAACACTGTGGATTTGATGCGTCCCCTTAAAGTTATGAGATATCTCAAAAATCATCTGTATACGAAACTCAAGTGGGCCATACCATCTAAAACTATGTGAAGACATCCTAAAAAATATAAAAGCACTTGGTGGGGCCCACATGAGTTTTAGATGCGGCTGAAAATTGGTCTGACCCCTCATCTAAGTGGGACACGCATAATGAGTGGGTTGGATATGTGAATCACATTTACGTAGACCCAATATATGATTATGAATGTTTTAAGGAAACCCCTCTCCATTATATTATGTGGTGTGGCCCACCCAAGTCATGGATTGACTTTATTTTTAAGCTCTTGGCCCACCTAAGTCATGTATTGACTTTCCCCATACCATTCAACCCTTTTCTCGGATCATTTTAAGATATTAACCAAAAAATGGGGCGGGTCCAAAGCTTAAGTGGACTACAAAGTTGGGATTGAACGACCACCATTAAAAATAACATTCATAAAAGTTTTGGATCAAGTTGATGTTTATGTTTTCTCTTCATTTATATCTTTTTGATATTATGAACATGTTGGATGTTAAATAAACATTATTGTGGGGTCAAGGAAGGTATCGATGGTGGAAATCATTATTTCACACTATTTCGCATGGCATGGTACACTTGGGTTTTGGATTTACCAAAAATTTGGGATCAACCCACATCATTCATCCATTTTTCGAGATAATTTTAGAAAATTATCCAAAAAATGAATCATATTCAAAGATTAAATGGACTACACCACAAATAAGAGGAACGGATTGGCTACTTCCCCTGACACATACGGATTGGCTACTCCCCCTGACACATCCAATGGCTGGTGGTTGGTGCTCCGTGAACCCTACCATGATGTATGTGTTTAATCCATGTCGTCTATCTATTTTTAAAGATCATCTTACTGTATGAGACAAAAAATGAGATATATCCAAATCTTAAGTGGACCACATTCTAGGAAACAATGTTGAATGAGTGTCAACCATAAAAAACTCTTTGTGGCCATAAAAGTTTTGGATCAAATTGATTTTTGTTTTTCCCCTTCATCTGGCCCTGTATGACCTAATCAACCTATTGGATGTCAAATAAACAGTGCAGTGGGCCTTAGGAGGATTTTAATGATGGATATATAATAATTTTATAATTTATTATATGTGTGTGTGTGTGTGTGTGTGTGTATATATATATATATATATATATATATATATATATATATATATATATATATATATATATATATGGGAAAAGGTTCCATGCGGTCGAGCTCATGAGAACTTCTCGAACGGTTGAGCTGTGTGGGCCCCACCGTGATGGGTGTCAAACATCTACCCAATCAGTCGGATGCATCATTCCATGGTGGGCCTAGGCTTAAAAATAAGTCAATCCGTGACTTTTTTTTTGGGCCACACCACATACAAAAAATTGAGAGGGGTTACCCTCCATTAAAATATTCATAATCATTTGTTAGGCCCACCGAGATGTGGTTCACAAATCTAGCCCATCCATTATATGTGTCCCACTTGGGTGAGGAGTCAGACTAACTTTTAAATGCATAAAAATTTCAGGTGGGCCCCACCAAGTGCTTTTATATATTTTAGGCATTTCTTCACATGATTTTAGATGGTATGGCCCACCTGAGTTCTGTATACGGCTGATTTTTGGGATATCCCATAATTTAAAGGGGGCCCATCAAATGCACGGTGTTAATGTTTGACACATGTCATGGTGGAACCCACATAGCTTGACCTTTGTGTTTAATCCATGTCGTCCCCATGAGGTCAACCTGTGTGGGCCCCACCATGACATGTGTCAAACATCAACACCGTGAATTTGATGGGTCCCCTTTAATTAATCGGATATCTCAAAAATCAGCCATATACAGAACTTAGGTGGGCCATACCATCTAAAATCATGTGAAGACATGCCTAAAATATATAAAAGCACTTGGTGGGCCCCACCTAAAATTTGGATGTGTCTGAAACTTGGTATGACCCCTCATCCAAGTGGCACACACATAATGGATGGGTTGGATTTGTGGACCACATCTCGGTGGGCCCAAAAAATAATTATGAATGTTTTAATGGAGGGTAACCCCTCTCAACTTTTGTATGTGGTGTGGCTAACAAAATTCATAGATTGATTTGATTTTTCATCCCTGGGCCTACCATGGGATAGTGCATCTAACTGATGGGGTAGATTTTTGACACGCATCATGGTGGGGCCCACAGAGCCATACCAGATCCCGGCTTAAATTTGGGCGGGCGCTCCAAAAAAGAGCCGCGCCCAAAAAAAAACCCCAAATCCTAAATCGGAGAGAGTGTTCAAACCATCTCCTCCTCTCTCGTTGCCCTAGATTTTTGCAGAAAATCCATCATCTCTCTCTCTCTCTCTCTCTCTCTCTCTCTCTCTCTCTCTCCGATCATCAGATCCTTCAAAGATGGCGAGCTTTTTTTTTCCTCTTCTCTAATTTTTTTTTGTCACCTATAGTATGATTTTTCTGAATTTTTTTTCTCGATTTTTGGTGCTTGATCTGTTTTGATTCGAATACGTCTTATGCATTTCGATTCCGAGAGATTTCGTTGGATTTTGATCTGATTCCCGCTGATGGATCTGTTTTACTTTCAGATCCGATTATCTGAAGCTTTAGTTTTCAATTTTTGGTTTTGAGCTGATGATCTTTACATGTTGCCTTCCTTGGGATTCGTGTTTGTGATGGAAAATCTGTGATAATGTAGTGGTAGTTGTTGTGGATCTTCTGGCACTAGTGATCGATTGTGTTATTTTTTCTGCATTTTTGTTATGGAATTTTATATCCTGGAGGATCGGCAGCTGTGTTGCTTTTTCTGCATTTTTGGTATGGAATTTTAGATCCTGGAGATATGATCTAGGGTTTTGTTCAAATCTCAGAGAAACTTTGATGGTTTCGATGCAGATTTCTATGATAAAGCTGAGGTGACACACAAAAGAATCCAAGAGCTGAGATGTCATAGATCTTCTGGTTTGTGTGAATTTTCATGGATGAATTATGGATTGTGTTATTTAAGGTTCTGTTGAAAGAAAAGGTTTGTGTTTATAGATCTTGTATATTTCGTTCAAATTCATATCTGGCTTATGATTCATCAGTTCTTTTTTGGGATTCTTTTGGCTGAGAAAATTTCTCTCTGTAGATTCTAAGAATGTGATCTGATTACAATTATGGATATACTTATGGTGGGCCTAGCATTGTAGCGTATATACATAGGTGGACACTCAGGAGATTCCAGCCACCTTGGATTAGCTAGAATTGGTAGCTTAGTTCGGTTGTTTGATGTACTAGTTTCCATCTTATTCTGGATTATCATTAATGTGTTATTTGAGGCACTAGTATTCATGTTAGTCTTAAATGTCATTTCTTTTACTGTAATTTTGCTTACATCAATTATATGCAGATGCTCTTCTGCAATATGACTAAGTTTCTATTATATTATTTCCCTGGTATCATTTAATTGAAAAGGTTAAAATAAATGAGATTGTTGGATGATAATTAGCATCACCTTTCAATGGGGAGGAAAAAGAAAGAAAGAAAAAAAAAAACCTTTGGCACTGGTGCAATGGTGCGCCGATATCTAACTGAAAATCCAATTTTGTATACTCTTAACAACACTGGTTCTTGATCCTGTGGATGACTCCCCTGCATCAAGAGAATAAGGTCGATGAGAATTTTTTTCATGGTCATACGAGAAATTGATATGTCATGCTCCTCTAGCACCTACAATACATTTTATTTTTAAATTTTATTTTTAATTTTTATTTTTAAATCTAATGTACGGTCAGTTCCAGTTTCTGGAGCGACTACTCTATAAATTTAATGCAGCTACAATTCAGAACAACCACCTAGTGACTTCTCTATTGCTCAGTTCCAGTTTCTGGAGCGACTACTTGTCGTCCATGGGCACCGGTGTTACAAGAGAATTACCCAAATGGTAAGAACCACAGAATCCCTTCTTTCTCTGCTTTCACGCAATACAAAATTGTATATTTATATGGGTTGCATGGCTAATTCGTACTCATGGAAACTACATTGCATTCAGATCTGCTATTTCTTTTATAAGAATATTTTATTTTGCAGTGATTTTATTTTGTAAGATGAAGGTCAAACTGGCAATTCAGAGCAGGTCTGTTCAAATTTCTGCACGCATTTGTATAAATACAGAAACATGATTCACAGTGGCAATGAAAGACGGTGTCCCACCAAAATCTCCCAATGAAAAATCTTCTTCAAAACTCAGGCGTCCGCAACCTCTCATCGAACTTGTAATGAGAAGGTTTAAGAAGTTCATTGGTTGTGTATTTTATTTTATCTTATCTTTCTTTTTTCTGTTTATCAAAACTTTGCTAGAGTCATGGTTGTTTGTCATTATTTTGGGGAGATTGATTGTTGTCAAAGCTAAAGTTGTGTATGCTTGTGCTTTTATTTATTTGTTTATTTATTCTGACATCCTTTTGATTTTCTTTGCCTTCTTTGTTAGACTTGAGAGTTCTTTCCGAAGTTTCTCTTGGTCTGTCCTTCATGCAGCAGCAAGAGTTGTGCAGGAGATAGGGAAAAGTAGGGCTGCGGCATTTGCTTTAGGTGTCTATGACATGGATGAAGGAACCCATCTTCAAGGATATTCTGAAAACACTGATTCAATTGACCCAGATCTCAACGAAAGCTCACAACCTGAAGGTAGCCTCTTTCAGATGTACTACTACATGTTTAATGCCCTTTGTGCAGTTTTGTGCTTCATCCTTGAATGTCTGATAATTGATGCTTTCTATGAGGTAAGTGATTGGATGCATTTTTATTAAATTCCATGCTTTTAACTTAAGCTACATTCAGATGTGCAGTTGATTTAAATTAAATTCCAACAGTAAGATATCCAAAATTGGATTACTCCCACTTTATTTAGTAAGTGATATGTTCCAAGTTGCAATTGCATTTATTTTAAGTTGGACTTGAAATAAAAACAATTGCAGCAATGTTGAGAGAAAATTGCATCTATAATCAGAAAGTTGTTGTGATTGTTTATTTCCACTCTGTTGCATCTTATTAACTTAGTTGAAGTTTGTATGTCCAACCTTATTATAGTTTTACTTTGAAGAAACTATGCTTGCATTGCAGTGTTTTAGATATTTTTTCCCTTTTCCTTTTTTGAAGTTGGATGTTGTATCTTGGATACCATTTCTCATTTTGGTTATTGGATTGGCATTATGAATGCAGATGGAAGGACAATCCAGTAATACAAGATTCGTGAATTCCGAGTATGTTTGTTATCCTTGGGTTTTCATATTGCTTTATGGGAAGCTGTGCAGGCATTAAAATTAATTTACAAGATCCATGTTTGTAGTTTAAACTTTCTTGAAGAATTGATTGTTTTGAGAGCTTATATAATCATCCATGTTTGTAGTTGGGAATGATCACTTTCATGCTCAAATCGACACGTGTGATCATTGGATGTTAATATCTTGGTCCTAGTAGGTATCGTTAATGGTAGTATGTTCTCTTTTAAACCAAAAAGGTGGGGTCCCAGGTTAGCTTCTAATAGCCAGCTGTATGATCTCACACTAACATGAGTTTAAAATGAAAATTTTGGTTCCATTAAAATGTGGAAAACCATGTTCTGACATAGCTGTTTGATGTTGAGTAGGATGCCTCAATCAATCTTTTATTTGATATCTAATTTTCCATGTGTTTTGTAGGGTCCTTATAGAAATCAGTCAACTGTTTGCAAGGCCCAGGTTAATGAAGCATGTTACTGGAAGCAATTCATTGTTGTCATCATTATTTTTTATTTGAAATGTTGTTTTTGGCCTTTACTGCGCTTGTTTTCTACATCAAAGGTTGCTGTGGAGAAATCATCGAATTCCACCTCAATCCCCCCAAATCAAGTTGGAAGTCCCGTCATCTGATAGTAAAGATGTTGAGCCAGCAACTGAACCCAGTCTTACTCATGTCTCCATCTCTGCATTCATGATTGAAGTGGCAAGCCTAGTTAAGTAAGCACATCACTTTTGTTGAACTGCATTTGGTTACCGGTTGTTCTTTAGAGGCGTTGAACTATTTAGCTTAGTTTATGAATTAAAGCTGATGTTGAAAATTCTTTAATTTCTGGTTCAAACCCTACAATGATTTGGATCTCATAGGAAAATCACTCATAAATGATTTTTGAAGTTCTTTTATGTTGAATGATGAAAGGTGAAAAATAACCAGTGTTTTAGAAACTGGAATGGATTGGCTGTTTTGACTTGTGGGGCTAAACTTGGCGGGTTGTGCACTCTGGTTTCTTCCCTCAAACCAGTTCTTTTTTTTTTAATTATTTTTTTTAATGTAAATATTATAACATTCTCATTGCACCGCCTGGTTAGTTGCATTCTTTTTTTTGGTAAAATATGCATTTACACGACTTGAAACCAAATCGATCATGTTCACAACCCGTATTTCAACTAAAACAAAATTGTCTGTTAGTACTGTTGGCATAGGTTTTTTAAATAAACAAAAGCAAAGCATATTATTGAAGGGGTTCTATTAATCAAATTGAGTTGTCCAACATGTCTAAATGCCTTGACACATTTCAGTATGGTACCCATGTCCAAGACCAGCCTGACCATTGGTTAGCTCTACCATGTGGATTGCTTGGCCAAAAAAAGTCAAACTACAAACATGTATGTCCAAGACCTTTTTTTTTTCCTTTATTTGTTTATTTATTTTTGTTGTTATATTGCATATGATTTGTTGCCTGTATTTGTAATGGATTGATTTATTGAGGGTTGAAGGGAATCAAAACTTGCAACAATCTTGGAAACTGATGCTGTGTCGCCATTTCTATATTGATAGCTGTTAGTCTTTCTGGTCGATTATTTTATTTCAGTTTAAGGTTGATTCATTCGACAATGGTTGTGATAGGGAAGATAGCACAGGGAGTTGTGTTCATTTGACACATGGACAGTCGCACATAAAATTATTGTTAATGGCGAGTTCTTCTTCTTTGCAGATACTTTCAGACAACCGTCAGCCAAGCGAAAGTCATACCTAAATCTTGCGTTGTGACTTTGTATTATTTGTGGAACCTAATGTTGTGTAATAGTTTGATTGAGTTCGATTGAGTTTATTTTGGATAAATGAGGCAAGACTGAGGCTAAAGGTTTTAACCTCAGTTTTTAACCTTTTTAGCCTCAATTTTGAACCGATGCTAAAGCCCCCTTTTCTTGTAGTGAATGATGGAGACCCTTTCTCTATTGTCCCATGACCATCACTTCCTCTCCCTTCATGTAATAAACCACACTTTTTATTCGGCAGATGATGATGGCCCATCTCCTCCATAACTGAAGATCTTTCAGCAAACAATGAAGATGATGGCCCACTCTCATTTGACGCATTAGATAACACTATCTCTTGTTCACAACCATCTCCTAATGCCTGCTTGCAGTCTGTTGCTGCCTTAGTGTCTTTCTCATCATTGTCAGATACTGACTGAGAATAACTCAACCGTAGGCTTTCATATGAGCAAATTTGTCAATTGGATCCCGGTCCTTTTTCACAGGACGGTGCAAAGTACTTCCGACCAAAGATCCCTCCCCATATTGCTAGTAAGAAGTGTGCACTTTCGGACCGCACGAGCACATGGGGTAAGGAGGCATGGGAACATCAGGTCTTTGATCAAAGCTCGTAGTGTCACACCACTTAAAGAAATTACACGCACAGTCCTTAGCTGGGCATTTATAGAATTTCCTTCCTGGATTCTTCTTCGTCTTCGAGGTGAGGATGAGACACGTGCCTTCACAGGAGGGACACTGCTTCTGCGGGAACTCCTGGATCATTAATTTGGTTGCTGCTCGATTCCAACCGCTGAGATTTCTTCTTGGATTTGAGAGGGCAATCTCTAGCCCAATGCCCCTTTTCTGCCTTTCTTTATTTTGTTGATTTGTTTCTTTTCTTTTCATTTCTTTTTTACTTGTATCCCTTAGACATGTATCTCTAATATGTTAGAATATGATTCTGTTGATGTTCTTAAGTACCAATACTGATATGCTACTTTCATGTGATGGGTTTCTTAAACAATTTATGTTACTCTTTGTTACCCTTTTTTAGATTGACATAATTGCAGTGTTCCTATCTCATTCTAGATCTTTTCATGACAAGACAGATTGGAGCAATGATATGATGCTTGCCATTGCAATGATTTCTTTAATTTTCTATTTCCTTTTCCAATTAGATGTGGCTGCCCCATTACTTGCTGTGTTGGATAAACCCATCATGATTGCAAAAGTAAATGCTGACAAGTTTACTCATCTTGCTTCTAAATATCAAGTCGAGTATGTTTCTCTGTTCTTTAGTTTCCAATCAGGTATTGCTAATCATTTTATTAAAATTATGTTTCTTCTCATAGATAAACAAGCATTATGAATGACTGATTTACTGGATCAAAGGATCTCTTTAATTTTCTTTCTTCAAGAGATTGTGCAGAACAATTTCAGTTTTTATCATTAACCATCTTCTGATGCATCTGACGGGGTAGGTTCATATTCGTCCAAACCAAGATGCTAAAGACTGCTTGATTCCCATGGGAATCACCTCAGAGATTATGGCAGAACAATACAGAGTATTATGCCTTGATCAAGATAAAGCCGCTGTAAGTTTCCATTGTTCTTCTCTTTGAAGTGAATGCCTCAAACATTTTATAGGATACATTTTAGTCCTGATTTTACATTGTTCACAAGGTGGGACTCACCTAAAATTTTGATCTACATGATTTTTGTTATGTACGATGGACAAAGTAGAGATGTTAATTATAAATACTTCACTGTGGGTTCCATAGAGACTGGGTGTTCTTGATGCATATATTTTTAGTTTGGATTGCTGGACTTTTTGGTAACCACCCATTCTTGATGCACCTGATAGGTGATTGCGTCTAGAGAAGTTGAATGGGCTTTTATTGTCCGAGTCATTTTGACTAAGTAAGTCAGTTTGCGCTTAAGGTTCTCACAAGTGGTGGCTGGGAGAAGCTCAATTTTGGAAGGTCTCGACTCGATTGGATAGTGGAAATGAGTCTCATAGTCTTCTTGGAAATTCATGGATCTAGCATTTCAGGCCAACTTCCATGGGGAAGAGGCTAGAAGAAACATCAGCCCTTTAGAAAAATGAAAATATTGTTTGCGAATCAATCTGTTTAGGTGGGCAGAGGTATGGAATGACAACTTGTGTACTCGCAACAGTTCAAAGCGTTCTCTGGCATTTATCATCAAGATTCTGTTGGCAATACAAGTAGATTTTGACTATAACTTGATAAGATCCGCATCAAAATTCTTCCTTTATTAGCCATGTCTCTGAATTGGGGCTCAGTTTTAAAATTCATGCTTCAATTACCTTCGAATGTCATTTTGCTTTATAGCCGCCTCAATGAAGCCAACCATGAATAGGCGAGATGAGGCTAGGATAGTGATAATGATGTCTTCTTTTCATGCTCATTATTGCACAATTCAATAAGAATAAAAAATATGCATTAATGATTTGTGGAGCGAAGGTAGCCGATGGATTTTAGAGGATGGCCGACAAGGGTCTGCACATGCCACTCCAAATTGCTGATTTCACGACTCCATATTACTTCACATGAGCACACACACGTGTGCTTCACCTTGCTCCATCTATTCATTGACTCCCCTATCTTGGTATACAGCTACTTATATATTCATTGACTCCCCTGTCTTGCTGCCAGCATTGTATAATGCCTCCCCTAAGAAGAAATGATTTTTATTTGGGTAGCATACCATATGGGTAGGGTAGCCACATTTAAGTGATCCAGACTGTGCGTTTCAATGGGCTCACTGTGGATGGTCAAACGGATGAAAGTTTCCTCTATTGAATACTCCCAACCATCAGATTGGTGGGCCTTTTTCTTCTATTGCATATGATCTGTGGACTCCATTTTATTCTTAACCATCCATTTTCGGGCAACAATTGGATGTCTGGAACTTGAGTTGTCCAGTGGTTCGGATGAACAATTTTGGGTCTCTGAAAAGTATGCGCTTCCCATATGTAATGCTTGATGCAACCAAAATTCCTCTAGTTTGGGCCCAACATTCTATATTTCCTCTTGCAGATGTACTTGCTTGCCTCATTTTAATATTCACATATGGTGAATCCATTCATCCACTAATGTTTTGTTTATTTCTGCTATTCAGATGTTGCAATAATTTGTACTGTTCTCATTCTGATATATCTTTCCTATTGATTATTTTCAAAAAATGGTATTCGTTGGTTACTTATATAAGTAGTTGGTTCTCTTGGTATGGCTGTCATCTAACTCATTGTTCTTCTTTTAGCAGAGTTTGAGGAATTATGCAACTACAACCAGTTCAAAGGAAGGAAAAGCGAAGGTGAAATATATTTTTCAACCTTTTGACAATATGAGAGCTGTGTAAATAGAATTATTTTGTACTATATGAGTTATAAAAGTCACATTCAATTGAAGAACATGTTTCCCTACTCATTTTTACCTCAGTTATTGTGAGAAATTCCCTCAGTTTTTTACATTTCAGTTTCCATCTTCAACCGGCCCAACAGTTCTTGTTCTTGATTGTTTTTTTTTTTTTTTTTTAGGTTGGTAAGGAGCTGTCTTTCTAGCTAGTGTTCTAAATTGCAACACATTATCGGTATGCTTAAAGGAGTACACAAGATATGGTTAAAAGAAAAAACACCTATGATGGAAAATGCCTTGTTATCTTTGCGTACTGAATGCTAGCATTTTGGGGGCTAGGAAAATGTTTGATCTGATGTTTTAGATACCTTACCTTTTACAGCAACAACTGTTCTAGTGTACATCTCTTGGAAAGTGTGATGTTTGTCTTGAATCTTCTGATATCAGCACGAACCATGATCTGGTAGGAGGCACCAGGTTTATGCTATGATTGTTTTGATGTTGCTAGAGTAACAAGTTTCTTATAATGAAGTTTCTGGTGGATCTTCACTGTTTGCTGTGTTTTTGCTCAAGTTGAAGTGAGACATGATTTCTTTGAAAAGTCACCCCATATGTGTTGCCAGAGAAGAATGTCAAAATTGCCAACTCAATCTTTACCACAAGCCCAAATTTTTGTGAATTTGGGCACCTTTTGTAAAAGTTTTTTAACATTTCTATCTATGAAAGCATTCATAGTGGGAAGTTTTCTAATAATTCTCTTCTTAGGTAAAAGTTTTGTGAATATTTTTACCTACGAAAATATTCGTAGGTTTAAGTTTTAAAAGTTTCGTAAATATTTTTAGCTACAAAAATATTCGTAGTTTAAAGTTTTGTAATACTTTTTACCAATGAAAAAGTCGTAGGTAAAAGTTTTGTCAATATTTTTCGCTATGAAACTATTCATGGGTATAAGTTTTTAAATATTTTTACCTACGAAATTATTTGCAGGTAAAAGTTTTATCAATATTTTTAGCACTTCGTAGGTAAAAGTTTTGTCAATATTTTTAGCTACAAAAGTATCCATGGGTAAAAGTTTTGTAAATATTTTTAGGTATGAAAATGTTTGTAGGTAAAAAACTATTTAGCTACGAAAATATTCGTAGGTATAAGTTTTTTACCTACGAAATTTTTCGTAGGTAAAAAGTTTTATCAATATTTTTACCTATGAAATTATTCGTAGGTATAATTTTTTTACCTACAAAAATTTTCGTAGGTAAAAAGTTTTGTCAGTATTTTCACCTATAAAAATTAGCGTTGGTAAAATGTTTTGCCTACGAAAAATTTCGTCAGTAAAAGTCTGACCTTTACCAATGAAATTTTCTTTTCGTGGGCAAAAGTTTTCCCCCTCGGACTTTTACCTAACAATTTACCGACGAAAATTTTTGTCGGTAAAAATTTTTGCCTACAAAAAGAAGGCTCTTACCTACGAAAATTTTTGTCGGTAAAAGTGGCTTTTCTTGTAGTGACCTTAACCTATTCTCATTTCCCTAAACCTATAGCTTATAACCTAAACCTAAACCTATATCTATACCTTAACCTATAACCTAAACCTAAACCTAAAACCTAAATGTATTCTCAAATCTCTAAACCTAAACCTACACATAATCCTAATCTCAACTCCCTCACCTAAACCTAAACCTAAACTTGAAAATCCAAACCTAAACCTGATCCCGAACCCGAACCTGATTTCCTAAACTGAAACCTTAACCTATTCTCAATTCCCTAAACCTATAGCTTATAACCTAAACCTAAACCTTAACCTAAAACCTAAACCTATAAGCATAACCACCTGAACCAAAACCTATGACCTATAACCTAAACTTATAACCTAACCTTAACCTAAACCTAAAACCTAAACCTTAACCTATAACCTATAACATAAACCTAAACCTAAAACCTAAAACTTAACTGTATTCTCAAATCCTTAAACCTAAACCTACACCTAATCCTAATCTCAACTCCCTAACCTAAACTTAAACCTAAACTTGAAAACCCAAACCTAAACCCGATCCCGAACCCGAACCTAATTTCCTAAACCTAAACCTTAACCTATTCTCAATTCAACTAAACCTAAACCTAAACCTATAACCTATAACCTAAACCTAAACTTAAACCTAAACCTAAACCTAAATGTATTCTCAAATCCCTAAACCTAAACTTACACCTAATCCTAATCTCAACTCCCTAACCAAAACCTAAACCTAAACTTGAAAACTCAAATCTAAACCCAATCCCCGAACCCGAACCCTTAAGACTTAAACCTAAACCTTAACCAATTCTCAATTCCCTAAACCTATATAACATATAACCTAAAACCTAAACCTATAACCTAAACCTCAACCTAAAACCTAAATGTATTCTCAAATCCCTAAACCTAAACCTACACCTAATCCTAATCTCAACTCCCTAACCTAAACCTAAACCTAAACTTGAAAACCCAAACCTAAACCCGATCCCAAACCCGAACCCGAACCCGTAGACTTAAACCTAAACCTAACCTATTCTCAATTCCCTAAACCTTAACCTATAACCTAACCTAACCTAAACCTATAACTCACTAAATCTAAGCCCAAGCCTAAACCTAAACCTAAACCTAAAACCGAAATGTATTCTCAAATCCTTAAACCTAAACCCACGCCTAATCCTAATCTCAACTCCCTAACCTAAACTTAAACCTAAAGATGAAAACCCAAACCTAAACTCGATCCCAAACCCAAACCCAATTTCCTAAACCTAAACCTTAACCATAACCTATTCTCAATTCCCTAAACCTATAACCTAAACCTAAACCTAAACCAAAACTATAACCTAAACCTTAACCTATAACTTATAACCTAAACCTAAACCTAAACATAACTATAACCTAAACGTATAACTTAAAACCTAAACCTAAAACCTAAATGTATTCTCAATAACTAAACCTACCCCTACCCCTACACCTAATCCTAATCTCAACTCCCTAACCTAAACCTAAACCTAAACTTGAAAACCCAAACCTACCCGATCCCGAATCCAAACCCGATTTCCTAAACCTAAACCTTAACCTATTCTCACAAACCTTAGCTTATAACCTAAACCTAAATCTAAACTTAAAACTATTACCCATAACCTAAACCTAAACTTAAACCTAAATGTATTCTCAAATCCTAAACCTAAACCTACACCTAATCCTAATCTCAACTCCCTAACCTAAACCTAAACCTAAACTTCCCGAAAACCCAAACCTAAATCCGATCCCGAAACCTATAGCTTATAACCTAAACCCTAAATGTATTCTCAAATCCCTAAACCTAAACCTACACCTAATCTCAATCCTAAACTCCCTAAACCTAAACTTAAACTTAAACATAAACCTAAACTGTATTCTCAAATCCCTAAACCTAAACCTACACCTAATCCTAATCTCCTAAACCCCCAAACCTAACCTAAACCTAAACCTAAATGTATTCTCAAATGAAACTTAAAACCCAAACCTAAACCCGATCCTCAAACCCAAACCTAAACCCGATCTCGAACCCGAACACGAGACTTAAACCTAAACCTTAACCTATTCTCAATTCCCTAAACCTATAACTTATAACCTAAGCCTAAACTCAAACCTAAACCTAAACCTAAAACCTAAATGTATTCTCAAATCCCTAAACCTAAACCCACGCCTAATAATCTCAACTCCATAACCTAAACCTAAACCTAAACATGAAAACCCAAACCTAAACTCCGATCTCGAACCCGAACCCGATTTCCTAAACCTAAACCTTAACCTATTCTCATTTCCTAAACCTATAGCTTATAACCTAAACCTAAACCTAAACCTACCTTAACCTATAACCTAAACCTAAACCTAAACTTATAACTAACCTAAACCTCAAGTCCTATAAACATAAACCTAAACACTAATCCTAATCTCAAAACCCTCACCTAAACCTAAACCTAAACTTGAAAATCCAAACCTAAACTCGATCCCGAACCCGAACCCGATTTCCTAAACCTAAACCCTAACCTATTCTCAATTCCTAAACCTAAACCTAAACCCAAACTTGAATAACCTAAACCTAAACCTTAACCTAAACCCTAAACCCTAAACCTTAACCTAAACCAAAAACCTTGACCAATAAACCTAAACTTATAACCTAACCTAACCTAAACCTAAAACCTAAACCTTAACCTAAACCTATAACATAAGCCTATAACCTAAACCTAAACTTAAACCTAAACTTAAATGTATTCTCAAATCCCTAAACCTAAACCTACACCTAATCCTAATCTCAACTCCCTAACCTAAACTTAAACCTAAACTTGAAAACCCAAACCTAAACCCGATCCCGAACCCAAACCCGATTTCCTAAACCTAAACCTTAACCTATTCTCAATTCCCTAAACCTAAAACCTAAACCTATAACTTAATCTATAACCTAAACCTAAACCTAAACATAAAACCTAAATGTATTCTCAAATCCCTAAACCTAAACCTACACCTAATCCTAATCTCAACTCCCTAACCAAAACCTAAACCTAAACTTGAAAACTCAAATCTAAACCCAATCGCCAACCCGAACCCGAGACTTAAACCTAAACCTTAACCTACTCTCAATGTCCCTAAACCTATAGCTTATAACCTAAACCTAAACTTATAACCTAAACCTCAACCTAAAACCTAAATGTATTCTCAAATCCCTAAACCTAAACCTGCACCTAATCCTAATCTCAACTCCCTAACCTAAACCTAAACATAAACTTGAAAACCCAAACCCAAACCCGATCTCGAACCCGAACCCGATTTCCTAAACCTAAACCTTAACCTATTCTCAATTCCCTAAACCTATAGCTTATAACCTAAACATAAATCTTAATCTATAACCTAAACCTAAAACCTATAACATAAAACCTAAATGTATTCTCAAATCTCTAAACCTAAACCTACACCTAATCCTAATCTCAACTCCCTAACCTAAACCTAAACCTAAATTTGAAAACCCAAACCTAAACTCGATCCCAAACCCGAACCCAATTTCCTAAACCTAAACCTTAACCTATCTCAATTCCCTAAACCTATAGCTTATAACCTTAACCTAAACCTTAACCTAAACCTATAACCTTAACATAAACCAAAACCTATGACCTAAAACCTTAACCTAAACTTAAAACCTAAACCTTAACCTATAACCTAAAACCTAAACCTAAACCTAAAATTTAAGTGTATTCTCAAATCCCTAAACTTAAACCTAAACCTAGTCCTAATCTCAACTCCCTAACCTAAACCTAAACCTAAACTTGAAAACCCAAACCTAAACCCGATCCCGAACTCGAACCCGATTTCCTAAACCTAAACCTTAACCTATTCTCAATTCCCTAAACCTAACCTATAACCCACTTATAACCTAAACCTAAACCTATAACCTAAACCTAAACCTAAACTTGAAAACCCAAATGTATAAACCCGATTCCCCGAACCCGATTTCCTAAACCTAACCTAACCTACTCAATTCCTAAACCTAAACCTAAACCTAAACCAAAACCTTGACCTAAAACCTTAAACCTAAACCTAAACTTAATAACCAAACCTTAACCTAAACTAAACCTAAACCTTAACCTAAAACCTAAAACCTAAACCTAAAACCTAAAACCAAAATGTATTCTCAAATCCTTAAACCTAAACCTACACCTAATCCTAATCTCAACTCCCTAACCTAAACTTAAACCTAAACTTGAAAACCCATACCTAAACCTCGATCCCGAACCCGAAACCTATACCTAAACCTAAACCTTAACCTTAACCTATTCTCAATTCCCTAAAGCTATAACCTATATATATAACCTATAACCTATAACCTAAACCTAAACCTTAACCTAAACCTAAACCTTAACCTATAACCTAAACTTATAACCTATTACCTAACCTTAACCTAAACCTAAAACTTAAACCTAAACCTAAACCTAAACCTATAACCTAAACGTAAACATAAAACCTAAATGTATTCTCAAATCCCTAAACCTAGACCTACACCTAATCCTAATCTCAACTCCCAAACCTAAGCCTAAACCCAAACTTGAAAACCCAAACCTAAACCCGATCCCGAACCCGAACCCAAACCCGATTGCTGTAATAATGTAGCCCAATCACATGGCAACAAATAAGAATGTATCCCTTTTAACACATGCGTTTTTTTACGAAGCTTTAATTTTGTTGTTGTTTCTATTAACTTGAATTGAAACACTTTTTTGCATTATTTGCTTGCATCAGTTTTATTTTTAAAAAGTGTCCACTTTTTTGGAAGAAGTTTATGCAATTCTTCATGATTCTAAATTATAATGTTTTGTTGGTTGAATATTTTTTTTTTTAGATGAAAGACGCAAAAAGGAAAATTGTTGGTCATTTTTTTTCTTTTTCTATTTTAAATTTATGATGACTTATATGTATTTATGCGTGGATGAATGTAATGTGGATAAGATTATTTGTGTTTGGATGAATGTAGTTTATGTTTGGATGAATGTAATGTATGTTTGGATGGATTTATGTAGTTTGGGTTCAGATGGATGTGAATGTGAATATGATGAAATATATTATATAACAGGTGTATATTAGGAAGAACACGATGAAATATATTGTAATAGGTGTATATTGACCGTCTCAAATTTGAAAGTCCTTTTAAGGGACATAAGAGACGGTTAATAGTAGTCCTTTTTAAGGATGGTCCATGACCGTCCTTTGAAGGCTCATAAGAGACGGTTGATAGCAGTCCTTTTTAAGGACGGTCCATGACCGTCCTTTGAAGGCTCATAAGAGACGATCTATAGCAGTCCTTTTTAATGACGGTCCATGACCATCCTTTTAAAGGACAGTCCACGGCTATCCTTTGAAGGCTCATAAGAGACGGTTTTTATAGACGGTCCATGACCCTCCTTTTGAAGGACTGTCCATGACCATCCTTTTTTCATCAATAAGAATGATGCTTTTCAGCCGTCCTTTAAGAAATAAGACACGTCAAAATTTGACTGCCCATGCGACGGTCCATGACCGTCCTTTTTGGTCATTTGGGACGGTTTTGGACCATCCTTTTTTCATTGTTTTGGCGTAGTGTATATATATATATTTCAACTATCAGAGTAAGCATATGAGCGTAGAATGGACAAATCAACATAAAGGAAGATTTCATTTACATTTGAAATATACAAGAGCTGCCCATAATGACTTATACAACCCAATGTCTCCAAAATTAACAAATACAAGAATTACATGATCCAATACATGATGGGTAATAGTAGAATGCAAGTAAATTTGAGCCACATGACCCCTTAGCTTCTCGAGGTAGATGCAATCATGCAACCTTGGCACTTGAACCCGGCTCCTCATCAGCCTGAACCTGAAAATCACTTGAGCCACCTGTACTACCTGTACGGTTATATTTATTTGATGGATGAGTGGTCAACTCAGTGTGAACTTCCCTTAAGATTACACACCATTATAGTGGGTAAACATAGTTATAGAAACATGGCAAGGCATACAAAACAATACATGATGCAGTCTTATTAAATGCATGGATGCGTGAATGCATCATCGACCTAGGGATGTACATCCTGCTGTCAAAATAAAGCGTCACCCTAAGAGAACTAGTCACCTGAAAAAATACACAAAGGTATACCCGAGGAGAACCAGCTATCCGAAAAAGTCCATAATATATAGATCGCCCAAGGAGAATTTAATCGCCCGAAAAAGACCATAATACATAGATCGCCCAAGGAGAATTTAATTGTCTGGAAAAGACCATAATACATAGATCACCTAAGGAGAATTTAATCACCCGAAAAAGACCATAATATATGAAAATGCATGATTAGTCCAACCATTATTATTCTGTTTAGAACCAGTAGGTTTAATAAGCTTAAAGGTCACTATGGGGAGCTCAGAGCCCAGCGTAGGCCGACAGCTCAGGCATAGTGTCCCATTCCACTATCCTTGGCTCATGAGGCCACCACCTTAGGATGTTTAATGAATCCCAATTGACTAGTAGCTAATCATATTCAGTATATGGGGCTTACCATCGCATGGTTGCACGATATAAAACATCGAACCCAAGTAGGGCAAATGCCAAACCAAAGCCACATAGGGCGATATCGAAACAAGCCATCTAGGGCAAATATTAAAATAAGCCACATAGGACAAGTATCAAAACAATGCGATAAAAATCATCCTTAAAAACTACTTGGATACAACCCTTGGATGGTAGGCCCACATCAGTATTTGAATCACCCCACCATTCAATAACTACCAAGTCGAAGATTCATTACAACCAAAATTAATCGAGTTACATCCCAAGTATGGGTGTACATTTATAAGTGGGGGTTTCCCACTAACGTACCAGTTTAAATCCTAGAAGCAATCCACAAGCAATCTAACAGCATGAATTAAATATACAGGATAAACATCAAGCATGTAATGTAGCAATTCAATTCTAACAATTTAACATATGTGACTATGAAATAAAGATATTAATTATAAATTAAAATAAAGACTATAACTTAAGCTAATGGGAAAGTGGAAAGCTCAAGGGGAAGAAATCATCACCTTATGCATCGAATCGCCAACTGACGTTACTAGGAAACGTGTTCACCCTTAAAATTGAATCCTACCATTGATTGTGAAATTGCACATGAGATCAATGTTCTACCAAGTATCTATAGTCAAGATTTATACAACCTAGGGTTGAAATTATTTATTTTTAAGGTTTTAATATAGAATTAAGACTTCATCCTAAGGTTTAGGTAAATGCTTAAATGCTAGGATTTGAATCCGAAGTTATTACTATTATTATTATTAGTATTGTATAACGGACCGAATAATAATAATATTTATAATAGAAACATAAATCCATCGCTATTATAAATGATGGTTCCTAATTTCCTATTTAAGTGTATCGACATTATCTAATATTCTTATGACGTCTAGTAATCTCTTATATAACCCGAGTAATAATGATAGAGTATTTACTAATGGTAATAGGATGATTTCTAATAATGATACTCATATTAATAATACTCATACTCGTCCCATAATGAAAGCGATAGTATTTTCTAATGGTAATAGTCATGTCTTTTTAATAATGAATCTAGTCTCGATAGTAGGCACTATGACCTACCATGAGTTATAAAATTTTACAATTAGATCCATACTTAAATTACTATTTATGTTTTAAGCATATGCCTAGGGTTTAGATCAATTAGGTCAAAGATTTTGATTATAGAATTTGGACTCTAATTTGCGTGGCCATTAATGATATTATTAATGGGAATCGTTGATAAACAAAATTTATAAAATGAATTAGTTATTAATTTTAAGAATATTACAATGGCTAATGTTATATCAATTTATCTAATGACGCCCACGATGAATAATAATACTTATAATTTCTAAAACAATTTTTAACATTAATAATGTACTTAATATTAGCTAACGTGGCCCTGATAATCATTGTGATGAACAGAAATAGTATGCTCTAACGTTAATAATAATACCTTAAGAATGACGAATAAAACACAAATATTTTAATGATAATATATATATGCACATATATCAATTAATACAAGTATGGAAATTACTAATGGTTAATCATATCTAACCAAAAAAAATCCTAAAATGGTGTTAATAATGACAATTAAAGTAATTTAAATCTGGAAAAAAAAATATGGGCTCACCTTTTTCAACTCGGTGAGTTGACTCAGTTTGAGACTGAGTTGACTCCAACTCCACTCTCTTTCTTTCTTCTTCTTCCCTATCGTCTCCCTTTTCTTTCTCTTTTCTTCCTTCCTCCTCTCTCTTTCTTCTCCTGCTATAAGACTAGGCCAAGCTTACACTTAGCTGAACATGAAAGTAGCTCGGACTCACCAGTGATTTGAACTCGGCTCCGTTTGAGTCGAGTCAGTGCAGCAATGCACACTCTCCCTCTCTGTCACCTCTCCTTGTCTCCTTCTCTTTTCCCTGCTCCTCCTTTCCTTTCTTCTTGCTGGAACGACCAGCAACTACTGGAACAAACCGTACCCATCACCAGGTCCAACAATACAGCAGCTCTTCTCGACTAGACTTGGTGCGGTAGCAGCAGCCGCACCACTGCATCCTTCTTTCCCTCTCTCATTTTCTCCTTCTTCCATTTCTTTCTCTTTTCTCCTCATCTTCTTCATTCCCTTCCTCCCAGCCACATCAGAAAGTGGCCCGTAGTAACTCAGGAACCATGGTTTGCCCAGGAAGAAGATCGACCATTAATGGCAGATCTCAATGCGGGGTATTTTTCTCAAATCCGAATGCATTGGACAGTCTGGTGTGGCAAGATAGAGCTGGGGATGCTTTAAGTTGAAGCTCTAATGGAGTTTCATAGATGGGTTGGGTAGAAAAAGCTTGTGGCCATTTTTTTTCTTTTTCTATGGCAACCCTAATGCATTTTCTATGAACGTAGGGCTAGGATTATCCTAGGATGTATGGTCAGGATGGAGAAAGACAAAAGCACGTGGATCGTGCCAGCTGGCATGCACCAGGTTTCTATTTTTCGGATTGCTTGTGTTTTTGGGACTCAATTGCACCCAAAATCGTGCGTACGAACTCATGCTGAATCACGTGAAACTTATGAGTTTTGGTGGCACCTGTGGCCTCTGTCAGATGGGCAGTTTGAATCATTCAAACGGGGCCATATGGTGTGCCACCAATTAAAACAGACGAACGCCTGTTCGTCCGCTGTGTAAATCGGAGAGAGAGAGAGAGAGAAGTCTCTCTTTTTAAAGAAACTTTGGTCAAGGGAGCTTTGACTGCTCCAGCTGGTCCAGTGCACGTCGTACACGTAGGCTAAGGTGCACACGCACCTCTATGTGGGGTCCATCATGATGTTTATGGGATATCCACCCCATCCATTTGATTTTTAGGGTCTTATTATGACCATAAGTCAAGGATGGGTCCCATCTATAACTCATATGGGCTGTTCTCCTGAGTTCTTAGCTCTCAGACGTGGAGTTTCATTGATCTGAAGGCCATATCGTGCTGTCTTTGAACACCAACGATCAGAAAGGTCTTGGGGGCTATTCAAGTGGGTTTCTAACAGTTGTTTGTATTGTCTTTCTAAATGGTTTACTAACCAATATTAATACTAATATTAATCTTGATCATAACTATTTTATTATAAACCATATATTGTTATCATTAGTTGTAACGACCCGTAAATTTCCGTACGTTGGCTCGAGTACAACCTTGACCAGAAATCAATTAGGATTAAATCCTTTAGAAATTTAACAAAGTTAACTAAGTACTAAACTCGATTAGCCATGAAATCCGTTGGGATCGCTTTAAATACAATCTGCAAGACCCAAAACTTGCAAAACAAGTGACTCTAGGTTACCAAAGTTTAGAACCAAACTCATTTCCTTATGCTCTCGGGAATGAAACGAAACTTCGTATTAGGTCTAGATCGCACATCTAAGTCCGATTAACACGAAGCTAAGGAACTAGGACATGCCTCAATGGCTTGACAATCATCTCTAAAATCAAGTCCAATGTCCCATTTTTTCGTTTCGATTCGGAGCGAGGGTGTGTGAAAAACACTATTCCCATTCCAAAATAAATATCGGGAATAGTGATCGCACCATTCGTTTATGCGTCGGATAAGCAACTTGACCGTTAGTCGAATCATAACAAATTACACCCTCGGATTAAGAAAATTTCAGAGGAACATTTACATGTACTTGGAATTTCGGATCGTGTATAATGGTTGAATCTAAAGTGGTCCGCCACGTGCGATCTGGGAATCCGATCGAGTCGAAACGTAATCCCACATAGATCCATGTGTGGTGAGCTTAAGTCGACGTTTGGCTCAAGGGGGCCACCGAAACACTCATTAATTTGAGTGGAAAAGTGACGAAATACCTATATAAGCAATAACCCTTGAACCCGAGCCTATTTTGGGAAGGGTTTTGGCTATAAAAGGAGCTTAGAACAGCCCCTCTCACATGCCATACGAATTTGGGATAAAACCCTAGAGAGAGAGAGAGAGAAAAGAGAGAGAAGAGCTTGGGATTTGTGGGAGATCTTCCTCCTACTGCTTTCATTCATCACACGGCCTACACCGCTTCCTTTCAAAGCGTTTTTCTAATGGTATCCACTCCGTTTTGAAGGTGAGAAACCCTAACCCTAAGTCCGATTTGAAGTAGGAAGGTTGTAGGTTGTGTAAAGACTAACCGATTCCGCTCTTTAGGCTAGAAAACTCAATATACATGAAGCTCAACAACCCTTGATATTCGTTGTGATTCCAAGGGCAAAGGTGAGGACTTTAAGTGTATAAGTTACGGTTTTCAACACTTTCAATGTCGATAATGGTAGATTCATGATCTATGCAATTGCACATGTACAAAGTGCTTTCCGTTTCTGGCGATTAACGTTGTTAATATGGAATTTCACATACTCTAGGTATACGAGAAATACCGTATATACGTTATTTTTTTAAAATGTTTGACATGTTTATTTAATGTATGATTATATGATATATGGATAAAATACTAATTTATTTAAGGAATCATTTGAAATACATGTTCACTTATAAATGCTACGTATGTTGAAATTGTGTATTCTAAAATACCGTATAATGATATTTTTTGGAAAAATGTGTTTGACTGTTTATTTAATGTATGATTATACAATAGATAGATAAAATACTAGTTTAGCGAAAGGAATCGCCGTAATATATGTTAAACGCTTGTAAACACTATGTATGTTGAAATTGTGTATTCTAGAAATACCGCATATGTGTAAATTTTGGGAGTGTAATTGTCATGATTATTTGTTGTATGAATATGGTATACGCGTGATAAAACAACAATTAAAGAATAGCCCTAATACACATTTGCTAACATACGTCATGTATGTTGGAATAAGCGCACTCTAAGTGTTTGTGTAAATGCTTGTGTGTGAAAAAGCTTGAGTGTTAGTGCCTTTTCTTAGGCTTCTTGGAATTCCCTATCTTCCTCATGTAGGATCCCCTCCATGTGGTGGTTCGCTATAACCACTCACTTGTGATGTGTATGTAATTGTATCCCTACTTGTATAGTGCTTTATAACATGCTTTACAACATGCTTTACTTCATGCCTTATTTCATCTTTGATAACATGCCTTCTAACATGCTTGTATTACTTAGCGTTATCATGCTTTACTCCACATGCTATTGATGAGATCTGATTTGATTTTGGGACTAAGTCTATAGTCCAAACATTCGGTACCGGACTTGAGATTGTGGTGAGACTCATGTCGCCACAAAGGATGTGTCTGGGCGAACTCGTACTTTGGTTGGCGATAGTGGTTGGCCACACGGAGTGCTTTTACGCTTCATATCGCCCAACTTGTGGTGCGCTCGAGCTATTCAGGCTCGTCAAGTAAACCGATATGTGTATGTGTGTTCACCATGTTTGGTCGCTACTGCTTGAACCTAGGGTACCAAACTTACCAGTGGCGATCCCGTTAACCATGGTACCTCGATCCGCTAAGACGCATGAGCTGGGCATGGTGGTATGGGATACCGTGGTCGAGCTGTCGGCCTACACTGGGACCATGTGCCTCCCCGTAGTGACCATTGCTTAACTAAACTCGTGAGCCGAATACGGTGGTATGGGACACTGTATTCGAGCTGTCGATACTTACGGCGAGAGCCGAGTACGGTGGAGACCGTGCTCGTGCTTTGAGCATCGAGTCCTCCATAGTATCTTCGAGTATACTCCAAGTGTCCGTGATTGACGATGAGTCTTTCACAAAGAACTAGAAGTATGAGTTGAGCCGAAGTACGGTGAGACATTATTACTGAGCCGATGGCTAGTGATTGAGCCAAGTACGGTGAGACCATGTACTTGAGCCGACGGGCCGACCTTGAGCCACATACGGTGAGATCTATCCACGGGTGACGAGCCCTGCGATGCCTTCACTACGCTTCTCAAACCATAATATCGTATGAGATTAGCTAGATTGACGACCCTAGAATGGATCATGTTTGGGAATGATACAAGGGAGGTACCTTAGTTTCCTCAATCCCTTGTGTCTTTTTGAAATGGACTAATAATAACTCGGTAATCATGATCATCATCACACCGCATGTGCTTAGTAGATGTGGCGCATTAAGCATTCATTCGAACAGATGATGTCGATTGAGGGTGGTTTGGCAAGGGCATACAACATCATGTCATTTCATTTTCGTACTTAATAAGAGTAGTTAGAATTGTTTGATTTGTACCTTTATCATTCTTGCTTGATTGAATTAATAACATGTTAACCTATGCTTTATTGTTCCACCGAGTTAGCTACTCACTCCCACGTTACGGACGGTGTTTGCAGACCCACCGGTCTCTGTCTTTTAAATGGTGCCTCGGTCAGAGCTTTGCCTGATTCGAGGAGGATCGGGATGAGTTCTCCTTTATGCGATATAGACGTACGGGATATGCTTAGGCCGCACCGCATCGCGGTGGGATTCCAGGGCTTATCTACGGAATTGTATTTTGATTTTTGACTAGAAACAATACATGTATATAGGTACCATTATACTCATACTGGGAGTTCACAAAATTTTGTTACTTTACATTTCATTGAATATAAAATTTCGATCTTCCGCTTGCCTTTATACAATTGATCGAAAGGTCTGAGTATGATTTTCTAACATTGTTTGTATAATCTCATTCATGTTTATTGGTCAAACAACATTTAACCATCATTGTGTATGTTGCATAAGTGATAATATTAACTCTTGATTGAGTTCATTTTATTATAACCATATATTGTTATCATTAGTTGTTTTACTTTATTTCTATTATTATTAATATTACTATTTTCTCCATCACACATGCATGCATTTTCTTTTTCATGCCATGGGTCTCACTCTGTAAGTTAGGACTACCCATCTCATGACTTTATATTATTAAATATTTAATTATTATTACATATTCATTGTTATCTATTTATCTTCCTATTATATTTATATTTAAGATGTGGGATTACCCACATAATAATTCTATACCATTAATTATTTGACCATTATTCTTATTAATATTACCTATACATTGTCACTCACTTCTCCTTGTTTATTTATTTATTTACTTATTCATTATTATTATTATGCCCACACGTAAGTTATGAGACCATTCGTTGTGTGTCGCCTGACTTCATAGTTTTATATTATTATTATTATTATTAGCCTTGTTACCACCTATACACATCATTATCTATTTATTTATTTATTATTATTATAAATTGAAATCGCAGGGCCCACCTCTAATGGGAAGTATTCCTCCAAGTGAGTCGACACTTCGAGTTATATGCCTCATTCTCCACTAATTTGACGGTTAAGTGAGTCACACCAAGTGAGCTTCCACTTATCAACACCTGACATCCTAATGATTCAAATAGTTCGACGGTTGGTTTTGACTTATCTTAGTAATAGCCCTAGAAGCCCTAAGAATTATGTAGGTGTGATCTGCAGTCAAATGGATTGGGACTGTTTTTTCAAGGGTTAGATTTAGGCTAGAATGAACGTGAAGGTTCATTTAAGCTAGGCTTCTATTTATTTCTAAATTTGGTTACACGGTCACACCCGAGTACTGAAAAGTACGGGGTGTTACAGCTAGTGAATTCAAAATCCACTCATCACTGAAATAACCAGATTTGGATGTGGTCAATACGTCACCATCATCTACCTCTTTGCTATTTTTTACCGTGTTAGCCTCCTTAGGTGCTTCATCTTATTTTCCCCATTATGGGATTTAGGATCTTGACAATCCTTCTTCATATGCCAATATCTCCCACAGTTCTGGCACTTTATTTTCCCCTACACTTAAGTTTGGACTGTAATCGTGAGTTTCCCTTCTCCTGCTCAAAATTACTTCCCCTAACTATTAACTCATCCATAGAGGACCCGTGTCGTTGTCCTTTTTTTAAACATTAATGGTCTCTCTACCATGGAACATACTGTCCACCGAGCTATCGTAAGATTCTTGAAGGGAGTTCAACATAATTATGGTGTGGTTTTCCTTGCCAAGCTTCATGTCTACGCTCATCAATTTGCAAAGTATCTAATTAAATGCACTGATATAATCATTAAGATCTGACCCTTCTGGCATCTTCAGATTATATAATTGCATTTTTAGATATAGACGATTCGATAACAATTTTGTCATGTACAAGCTATCTACCTTTTGCTAAAATCTTGTAGCAATCCTTTAATCAAGGATATTGTAAAAGACTTCATCTGTCAAATATAGTTGGACCGAAGTTTTCGCTGGCCCACTCATGCAATTCTTTCTACCTTCAATGCTCATAGATGCTTCATGCTTTTCTGCACAAATCAGTGCATGTTGCAATCCTTGCTGAGCTAGAAAGACTCGGATCTTCACCTTCCACGGTTAATAGTTGTTTTCTCCAATGAATTTCTCCGTTTCATACTTCACATTTTCTCCCTTAATCATCATGTCTCAAATCCAAACTTGAATCCCAACGTTAGCTCTGATACCACTTGTTGGGGGGCCAGGGAACCAAACCCCAAATAAGTATCATACGACAATAAGCAAACGCAAACAAAATATGCATAGGTACACAAGAATTTTACGTGGAAAAGCCCTCACAAGAAAAATCCATGCATGGCACAAAGTGACAATGATCACTATGAAAATGAAAGGTATAAGAGATGGATGCGCTTACAATAAGAAAACCCTCATTTTCTCCTCTCCAAACTCAAGAAGCGTTTAAGCTCTTATTATAATTACCATAATCCCACAATTACACCCACATACATAGCATAACATTCAGAATAAGAAACTAAATGCGTAATTACACAATTGTGTGCGTCATCGAATAACCATCGATCGATTGACATAGATCGAGTAGTCCTCAATCGATCGAGCACCACATGTTTTATCTCTCGAAAAGTATCTAAAGATATTACAAATATTTTTTGAATTTTGTCGATCGATCGACCAGCTGACAATTCGATCGATCGAGACTATCCAAAACTATCAAGAGACAAATCTATATAATTTGGGGTTCACTTCATCAATCAACCATGTTGTTTGATCGATTGAGAAGCTATTTCATGTGGAGATTAAAGACATCTGACAACACACTTGGGGTCAACAAGATAAACCTAGGAGATTCGGGCAAAACACAAATAGGGCCCACTCCAGCAACTGCCATTTCAACACCCCACCTCCACAATCCATCAACCACAAGACTGCTCCAAGATCTTCCTCTGCTGTAACCTTTTGTAAAATTCCCTTGATACTACCTGATGTAGGACGTGGCAGTGATACATTCCTAGCATGGTTGGACCAAAAGAAGGTGAATCATAAATTGGCCATAACTTTTGATCTGAGTATCGTTATGGGGCGCACCACTTATCAATCTTTATTACAATGGGCATCTACGATGAACCGACCTACAAAGCGGGTTACATTTGTCTATTTCGCCAAAAAATGCAAGCTTTCAGCTCAAAAATGAAATTTTAAGTAAAAAATAATAAAATACTATTTTTAGTAATTTTGATTTTTATAATATATATATATATATATATATTTTTAGTGTTTTAGATTTTCTTCTTTATAGAAATAACTGCTAATCATACTAGTTAGAAGTTATGCTTTAGAAGAGTTTTACTAGAATTAAGATTTTTATTAAAGTTAGAATTTTACTGTTTTTGGTAATTATGAATTTTGGTTTAATTTTTTTCTTTTTAAATTGTGTAACATAGAGAAATACATATCAGACAATTATCAATCAATTTATTTTGAATTTTATTATAATTTATTTATATTTTATATATTTCTTCGTGGATTCGAGGAATCTCTGTAAGGAGTATAGAGAAGCTCCGTGGATTCGGAGTAATTATCCCGTGAGGAAGACTGTGCTGGACCTCATCACGTCCTTCTTATGTCACTACCTCGTGGTTGCATTTCTTTGGTCTTATCGACCAGAGTCTGAAGTGCCTTACAACTATGTCATATGTACGCTGGAAGAGTTATCAACCTGATGCAAACCGAACGTAAAGCCATGTCATTCAAGTTGCTTAAAATAAATAGACCCACGGAAAATACACTTTGGCATCCAAATGACCTTAATTACGGAAAAAAATATATATATTGAGATTGATCATATCTGGCCACACGTCACTAATAAAAATACATTATGCCGTCATCTAAACGACTGTTAAGACTCACCTGTCCTGAGGCTGAATCAGACCGACTCTCCCAACCCAAGTGAGTTGGGAGATGACTCGTGGCATGGAACCGGAGCAGGTCATAACAGGTCCGAGTAGACTCGTACCAGCTGCACTAGACTTGTCCCAGTCTTAAAACCATGAATATTTTGTTGGAAAGGGGAGCTATATAATACTCAAGCAGAAAAGGAAACTCATGCATAGAGACTAAGAAATTATAAACATGGCATAAATAAACTCAAATTAAACCGACTAAATTATGAAATGCACTGTCAGTCTCTTTCAAAATAAGAATGGTTGTACAATTCTAACCTCTGATTCGGGGATACTTATTTTTTGAATTAGAACAATTTAGTATTTTTCATTTTTAACCATCCAAGAGATGTCAACTAATGCAATGGTCAGATAATCAAGTAAAAGTAATCTTTGGTTCATGATACATATAAACTGAGAACCACAATTTAAACTATTCAATTTGACTTTCTATGCTACGTATCTAATTTCTGTGGCAGTGTATTATCCATCGCACTCTGACAGAGTATTAACATTTATTTCTTTTGGAAAATCTGTTGGGTATCTTATCTGATTGTCGCTGGATAGGAGATTTATATGGGGGGGATTCTATGGATGGCATTGATATTGAGTAGAAAATGGGAAAAGTAGGCAAGATGCTGACAATGAAGGGCCAACTGTGTTGCGTAGCACGCCAACAATGTAGTGAGCCTAGATCCAATCTCAGGCCTCACCCACAAACGATAAACAAGAAGAAATATAAACTAGAAACGGATCAAAGCAATCCAAACAAACTACAAGACAAGATATACGTGGAAAAACTCCAAACTATGGTAGAAAAAACCACGGATGCAAACTTCCACTATGAAGAACAAAGATTACAAGGCAATATACTAACCTCTCCCTTGGAGGAACATAGAAAACCCTTTGCCCACACTTTAGAATTATTTCCCCAATATTCCAATACACCTATAAAAAACCCTAGAAGCACCTATATATAGTTTAGGCAACTTCCCTTTCCGCATCCCAGTTGCGAAAGGACTTGCGACACGAAATTCGTGTAAAATCGCGGAACGAATCTGGGTAACTACAACCGGTCGAGCAACCCCTACGACCGATCGTGAATGGGCTACGACCTGTCGAGCACCTCAGGATCAAAAAATGATGCTCGCTAGACTTTGAGTCGAACTGATACACGACCGGTCGAGCCGGACCTTACGACCAGTCAAGCATGGCTCACGACCGGTCAAAGACGGTCCTATATGTGACTCCACATCTTAACAATCTTCCACTTAGAGACACATCGCCTTAAGCCTTCGTCTTCTTCATCCGGAGTGCACAACCTCCCAGTCTTCAAGCCTGAAGACCAATCAAAGCTGAACAGAGCTTCAGCTTATCTCGTGTGACCTCCTTGGTCAACATATCCGCAGGATTCTTACTTGTATGAATCTTCTCCAGAGCAATCGATCTATCTTCCAGTAACGAACGTATGAAGTGATATCTGATGGCAATATGCTTGGTCCTTGAATGAAGGCTAAATTCTTAGTTAAGTGTATTGCACTCTGACTGTCACTGTACAGCTAGCAATCTGCTTCCTTTTTACCCAACTCTTCCATGAAACCTTACATCCATACCATCTTTTTGCACGCTTCTGTAGCCATAACATATTTTGCCTTTGTCGTACTGATAGATACTATCTTCTGTAATTGAGAGATCCAACTGACTGTAGCACTGCCTAGAGTAAAGAAATAACTTGTAGTGCTTCTTCTGCTGTTGATGTCTCCTGCCAAATCTGAATCCACGTAGCCTTGTAGCTTGATTTCCGATCCACCATAGCACAGTCCTACATCCCTAGTACCTACCAAGTATTTAAGGATCTACTTCACAGATTTTCAATGTTCCTTCCCGGGGTTGTTCATGAACCTGCTAACAACCCCACTGCTTGAGCAATGTCTGGTCTTATGCTCGCAATAGCATACATGAGACTCCCAATTGTTGACGCGTATATAACTTTAGCCATGTAGTCCCGTTCCTCTTGCGTCTTTGCACCTTGCTCCTTAGATAGTTTGAAGTGGTTGACTAATGGAGTGTTAACTGGCTTAGTACCTCCCATATTGAATCAATCAAGTATCTTGGCTATGTACTCAGCCTGTGACAAAACTAGTTTCTTATTTTCCCTGTCACGTTTTATCCTCATGCTTAGGATTTGTTTTGCAGCTCCTAAATCCGTCATGGCAAATTCTCTAGACAGTTGTCTTTTAAGATCTGAGATGTCCTTCATGCTTGAACTAGCCACAAGTATGTCATCAACGTACAAAAGAAGGATGATGTACGACGTATCAAACTTCTTCAAAAAAACAACAGTGGTCTGCATGACATCTCCTAAAACTGTTTCCCGACATGAAACTATCGAATTCTTATATCACTGCCTTGGAGCCTGCTTCAGGCCATTTAGACTCTTTTTTTTTCAGTTTGCACACCTTGTTCTCCTTTCCTGGTGCCACATATTCTATCGGCTGATGCATATATATCTCTTCTTCAAGGTCCCTACGCAGAAATGCTGTCTTAACATCTAGCTGCTCTAGATGTAAGTCCTTTGTAGCCACTATACTCAAGACCATGCGAATCGTAGACATTTTCACCACAGGTAAAAATATTTCAGTAAAATCGATACCTGCCTTTTGTTGAAACCCTTTCATAATCAATCTGGCCTTGTACCGTTTTGAACCATCGTGCTTCTCCTTCAGTCTGTAAACCCACTTGTTATGAAGAGCTTTCTTACCCTTTAGTAAAATGACTAGCTCCCACGTACGATTAGACTTAAGAGAGTCCATCTCATCATCCATTGCCTGCTCCCACTTAACCCATGTATCTGTCTGTAATGCCTCTTTAAAACACTCTGGTTCACCATTATCTGTCAATAGTAGATAATGTAAGGAGGGTGAGTATCAGACTGTGGGTCTCCTCTCTCGAGTAGACCTCCGCACAACCGGTGTATACGGTTCTGCCTCATAATGCTCCTGTGCATGATCATCCTGTGGCGCTGTAACACCCGTGTCTGATAACTCTTCCATCTCTACGAATTCTTTCTCCTCGGCCTTATTTTTTTGCACACTGTCCTTATGCATCACTTTTTCATTGAAGACTACGTCCTTACTTCTGATGATTTTCCTGTTTTCTGCATCCCAAAATGTGTAGCCAAAATCATGCTGCCCGTAGCATATAAACGTACACCTCCTGGACTTCGCATCCAGCTTATTTCGTGCTCTACATCAATGTGAACATATGAAGTACAACCAAACACTCTGAGATATGCAATGTTCACTTCTTTCTCAGTCCACGTTTCTTCTGGTAGCCCACCATCCAATGGTGTTGAGGGACTTTTATTGATGAGATATGCAATAGTATTCACAGCATCTGCCCAAAAAGGTCTTGGGCAACCCTGCATGTAGCCTCATGCTCCTGTCATGCTCAAGGATGGTCTTGTTAATGCACTTAGCCACACCATTCTGCTAAGGTGTCCCTGGAATCATTTTCTGATGTTTGATTCCATTTGTTGCACAATACTCCTCAAATCTCTTATCACAATATTCTCCCCCATTATCAGATCTGAGATACTTTACTATTTTACCTGTCTCGTTTTCTACCATAACTTCCACTTATTAAATACATCAAATACATCGGATTTATGCTTTAAGAAATAAACTCACAGTTTTTTGCTAGCATCATCAATAAAAGTAACAAAATAATGTGAGCCACCAAGAGATAATACCTGTGCCGGTCCTCACACATCAATGTGTACAAGCTCCAATGGATACGTTTTTGGAGCGCGTCTCATCTTCTTGAAGCTCACCCTTTTCTGCTTGCCATACAAGCAGTCCTCGCAGAATTCCAAGTTAATAGACTTTAGCCCTAATAGCTTTCCTTTAGACAATAGCACTTTCATCCATTTCTCACTCATATGTCCCAACCTCTGATGTCATAACTGCCCATTCACTCCAGTTGATGCGACTGCGAGTGCACTATACAATCCTGAAGTCACGTACAAAATACCTTCCTTTTCGCCTCGAGATATTACCAAGGCACCTTTTGTGATCTTTCAGGAATCACTAGTAAATGTCGTCACATAACCGGTATCGGCCAATACCCCCACTGAGATCAGGTTACGTTTCAAACTCGGTACATGTCTGACATCCTTCAATTTCAAGACCGTTCCATCTTTCTGATTTACATTAACTTTTCCCTTTCCAACAATACTGCATGGCTCATCATCACCTAGATAGACTCTCCCAAAGTGACCTGACACATAATCACGCAGAACTTCCTTACATGAAGTAGCATGAAATGAAGCACCTGAGTTTATAACCCAAAACTCATTCCTCACACCAAGAGACAAGATCAACGCCTCTGTATCGCTCTCCTCAGACAGATTCACAGAATCCTTCCCACCTTGAGAGCTTCCCTCTTGTTTCTTGAGTGCCCTGCAATCACGTTTTATGTGCCCCTTCTTGCCGCAATGCCAACACCCGTATTTGTCTTTCGATCCCTTGGACTTCTTTCTTAACTTAGAATGCCCGTATTTATTGCCTCCTTTGTTCAGCGATCTTCCTCTTCCTTCAATGTTTAGAGCATTCCCTGAGTCCCCTGAAACTCCTGATGCCTTCCTTCTAGATTCTTCACTGAGAATTAGACCAACCACATCATCAAATTTTAGCTTTGTCGACCCTGAAGAATTACTTACAGCAATCACTAAACCATCCTAACTGTCTGGCAAACTAGATAAGATCAATAACGCCCTGACCTCATCCTAAAAAATAATGCCAATGGATTTCAACTGGCTCGTGACTGTTTTGAACTTGTTTAGATGTTCAGGCACGCTCCCACCATCTGACATCTTCATGTTGAATAGTTGTTTCATAAGATGAACCTTGTTGGATACAGAGGGTTTTTCATACATGGTGGCTAGGGCTTCCATTAATTCTTTTGTAGTTTTCACCTTTGATATATTGAAGGCGACGCTCTTAGACAAAGAGAGTCAGATCGTTCCTAAAGCCTTCCTATCCAGTAAAAACCATTCATCATCTATCATCTTTTCTCGTTTCTTCTCTTTTCCACTTAGAGGAATATAAAGGTCCTTCTAGTACAGATAATCCTCTATCTGCATCTTCCAAATGGCAAAGTTTGAACCATCAAACTTCTTAATTCTAGTTTTTCCTTCTTCTGTCATCGCTCCCAATAAAACTAAACCAATAGCTCTGATACTAGTTATTGTGCAGCACGCCAACAATGCAGTGAGCCTAGATCCAATCTCAGGCTTCACCCACAAATGATAAAAAGGAAGAAATATAAACTAAAAACAGATCAAAGTAATCCAAACGAACCACAAGATAAGATATACATGGAAAAACCCCAAACCAAGGTAAAAAACCACGGATGCAAACTTCCACTATGAAGAACAAAGATTACAAGGCAATATACTAACCTCTCCCTTGGAAGAACATAGAAAACCATTTGCCCACACCTTAGAATTATTTTCCCAATATTCCAATACACCTATAAAAAACCCTAGGAACACCTACATATAGTTTAGACAACTCCCATTTCCGCATCCCAGTTGCGAAAGGACTTGCGACACGAAATCCATGCAACATCACAAAACGAATCTACATAACTACGATCGGTCGAGTAGACTGCTCGACCGGTCGAACAACCTCTACGACCAGTCGTGAATGGACCATGACCAGTCGAGCACCTCAGGATCAAAAAATGATGCTCGCTGGACTTTGAGCCGAACCGATCCACGAACGGTTGAGCCGGATCTTATGACTGATTGAGCATGGCTCACGACTAGTCGAAGACGGTCCTAGATGTGGCTCTACATCTTAACATATCGCATGTGGTGCAACTTTATTATTGTTTGGACCTGCACAGCTATGTGATTGGTGGAATACAATACAGTCGAGGTAGGTAGTACTAATTTGAATTGGTTGAGAAGACTGTTTTACCATGTATTACGGCCTCTCTAACTTCTCAAGTATGGTGAAACGGAATGAAGTGACATGGGTTGAATTGGGTAGTGCTTATGGTCCCGACCCTTGCGGATTGCCAATGAGTTCAGTTCAACTCAGATAAGTTGCGTATAACTTAGATGAGTTGGCAATCCATGCTTTTGGAAGGCATTTAAAAACTTAATACAGGATAACGAATCATCTATGCCTTAATTATGAAGATCTTAAAAACATACTTAAAATGTGTCAGGTTATTTAGATGTGGATCAATGAGTTGACAAACTTAGCCTTTTGTACATGGTATTTCATACATCACACCCATTTTGAAAACTTTTTTAATGAAACTTACTTTTCGCTCGTGTGAATTTGAAAAGAAAAACATATTATAGAAAAAGGATCCCGGAGTAGCTCAACTCATCACAACTACTCCATCAGTAGTCTTCTCCACACTGAATAGACTAAACGTCCAACTTTACAACCATGAATACATAACATAGTTCAAGTGCACCTCCCCATTACGTATCTAAAAGGATCAGGAGCTATAATAGGTTCCACTGGCATGCTCAATCTAAATATCAAACAGTAGTCAAATCATCCAAACAATTGATCAAGTGTGGCTCGCCTAATTGAAATCTTACACGCATAGGCTAAGCTTGGCCAAATTAAATATTACATATGAAGCTAAGCATACCTAGCTCAAGCCCATAGCTATCTCTTCAGCCCAAATACAGCTCGCTTGGGTTATGCAGGGAGTCTGGCCAGTTCATCCCAATTGACATGGAGTGTTCTAATTGAAAACATTAGCTAAATTGCAATAGTAAATCAACTTCACTTGTCATAGTCTTCTATAGTCACAAGGTCCACCACAAATGAAAATTATGTTGCATTTACTACAAGAAAATTGGCCTTTATCGGCGGTCAAAACTGCCTGCAAAGGCCCAGAAAACCGCCGACAATGCCTTTGCCCGCGATCAGATAACAATCGGTAAAGCCTGCGTCAGAAAAGGCTTTACTAGCTATATGTTCCCTTTACTGGCGGTTTTGTTGGCCGCAGCTTCATGTGGGATTTTTTGGCGGTCGTCTTGGCCTCTTCTTCATTTGGGATTTACCAACAGTTTGTACACCTTTCTAGCAGTATGTTGTGGTATTTGAATTTTATAATGACAGTTTTATAATGCCTACGGATGGATGGACCTTATCATTGACCCTTTTGATCAAGGCCCACCTGATTTCACATTCCTCTTAGGAAGTAGATAGTGCCTGGTGATTGTTTTCCTATAAAAAAAATACATGCCTATGTGGCCCTTTCACATGCAACCCAACACTCCTCCAACCTTCATGTGCATTTATTGGAACCATATGGTACACAACCTTCATCCAGGGACATTACGGACCTTCTGGATTTCCCAAAGTGGGGCCCTTTGTTTGGTAATCTAGACCATTTGTCTGTTGCATCCAACTATGGATGGATTGTGCCCCAAAAATCTCCTTGATAGTTTTCATCTTAGCCATTCAGTTGATGCCACTGAGTAAAAGGTTAGCATTAGGCATGCCACCTTATGTGCAGATGTGGCACACGAATGTGCAAGCCAAAAAAATTGGTTGTTGCATTGGTAGGATGGGCTATGGCTTACAAAGCAACTTATAATATTTACAATAATAAAATGAATAGTTTAAAAAAATAATAAAAATAAAAATCCATCGATCTAGCCCCAATTCATCCATGGCTAAAACTTGCATAACAAAATAGCAAAAAAAGAAATTAGTTGGTATCAAAGTTAGAGATTGGAATTCAACTCAATGTTGCATCAAAATACATATTAAAGCTACAAGTTCAATACAAATGAGTCAAATGAACATACACATTAAGAAGTTCATAGCTTTTTTAGGATGGCAGTGTATCGGACAAGCTGTTGTTTGCAAGAAACCTGAAAATCGCGATGATAAAATATATACATTAAAGAGAATTATGCAAAGAAAATTAGATTCAAGAAAGGCAGTTTGATTCTTACAAGTAAACAAGTGAACTTACCATGCCATGGCTTTGTAGGTGGAGATGTTATTGACTAGAAAGCCTGCAAATCACCTTACATGAAGTTGTATGACAATGTACTGATGTACCATGTGTTGAATGTGAAAATATGGCTAGACCCACCAGATAACAACCATCAAACATTGCATGGAATGCGTTTGAAGAAGCAAACAAAGAAATTCTGTGGGCGTAGAACCGTTTACCTGGAAAAGGAAGCATTAGCATTGAGAAGTGCCATTTTTTCACCATATAATACATGGCCCAAAAAATGATCAAACAACAAAAGGAATACATGACCAATGTAACTATTATAGTTCAAACAAAAGTCATTTTTTCATAATACTGAGTCTAGGAGGAAGAAAGTATTTACAACATACCATGTCAGACACATAGCAGAAACTTCGGGTTTATGTTCCTAGAGCTTGAACCATCGAGGGCTCACCCCTGCATGAAATTGGAAATGAAGAAACAATAGAAACCCAATTCCACAAATAGCTTTTGATTGGTTTTTTTTCTTGATTTTTTTTTTCTACATAAATCAAAGACTAGAGAAAATTTGTAGTAATCTTCAAATTCAATGATAGAGAAAAATTACCATCCAAGCATGTATGTATGTATGTATACACATATACACATATGATGAAGGGTTTAAGTCAAAGCCCGCTTTTAGAAACACAACGCCTCGACCCATCCATTTATTTTTCTTCAAATTTTTTTATTACTTTAACGCCTCAACCCATCCATTTTTACTGTCTTGGTATCGATTCCCAGGTGGGGGTGGCTAATAGGGAAGTGTGAACTGACAGTGTTGTGTGTACTAGCAAGCTAACTGGAAAAAAAAAAAAAAAAAGTGATCAAAAATATGTGGACGGCCTGGGTCCATCCCAAGCCTGTCATTGGTGGGTCCAAGTCCAGCATGTAAAATGAAAAAGAATGGCATAGTGAGAATCCCATTTAGACTATCTTAACCATTGATTAGAGGATTTTCCCACCCAACCGAGTATCAGGCAATGGTTGGTCTTCTTCTACCAATTTTTAATGGTCAAGAGTCCTCCAATCAGTGGCTAGGATCACTAGACCTACATGGTGTTTGGATACAAACCTCATCCATGTTAGGTCCTAATAGATGAGGGGTCTGATTCTAGTACGTGTGTATCAAGCGCAGGGTGACATTGAAGCTTGTTTTTTTTTTTTTTCAAAACTTTCCTCCATTCATATTCAAATCTTTACATTCGATCCCCCTTAACAAAAACAGGGGCCTATCATGGAAAAGAAAAGAACAAAAACAAAACTGCACAAAATTTCAACCAAATCAATTAAGCTTAACCGAACCCAACCCCACCTTATCGAGAAAAATCAATCCCCTAACCTATTAAGGAAGATCAGATTTTCTATCCCACCATCTAGAGGAGTGAGATGAACGAGCCATAAAATCAGCTGCCGAGTTTCCTTCTCTCATGACATGTCTGAAGACGATCCTCCCTCTCTGCTTCATTTGTTGAATCCTGTACAACCATGTCTTCCACTTCCAGCTCTGTATCACCAATCTATTAAGCATCTCAATAACCGGCCTCAAGTCTGATTCTATTATGATTTGGGAAAAACCCCTTTGCAAGCCAAAGTGGATCCCGTCGTGCATCGCTCGTAAATTGTCCTGAGTATTCGAACCAACCTCGTAACTAGCCAAAAATGCAAACAAAAACTCACCATTCTCCCCTCTACATATACCACCCCCTCTAGAACATCCTGGATTTCCTCTAGCTGACCCGTCTACATTTATTTTAACCCAACCCGTAAAAGGTTTTTCCCATTTGATCACCATTCTTTGGCCACCACTCCCTGGATTTGAAGGTGACCCCCATGTTCTTCTCTTTGAAGACCAATCTGATCCCAACTCTTCAATCCTCTCGCCCCAACGCCAGATCTTGGAGATTAGTGTTCTTGGATCCACCATAAAACTATAAAAAATTACAACATTTCTCGCTTTCCAAATTTCCCAAATGATAATTCATGGAATAAGCATTTGAGACACCGTTCTCCCTCGTTTAGCAGTCGCCACCCACCATTGTGCTAATCTACCTTCAATAAATCCTACTGCCATAACATTGATGCCAAATAACCTACCGACCTCCCTCGACACTCGATGAAGTAATCTACTAGCAAGAAACAAATGAAATAGCGATTCCTGATCGTGTGACTGGGTGTCCTGAAGTGAACAGCACACGCGCCTAGAACCAAGGTGAACTCCCCAGGATTTAACCTCCTCGTCCACCGGTACTGCCTTTTGAAAAACTCTCCAAATGAGCAAGAGATTTTTGGAGGAAGCTTAGTGTGTTAAACCCATTTAGACCAACTCCGACCGGGGTTAGGAGTTCTATTCATATTTTTAAGCTGATTTTACTGAGAATTCTCTCGATGGTGTGAAAGGCCAAATCGTATTGTCAAATTCCCCCAAAGTGCAAAAGCCGACCTGTAACACATAATCGATAATGATCTGTGGAAGGAGCATCTACGCAGTAGATGGGGGAGAGGACCCATTGGACCAAATGCCTGATGTACTTGTAAGTTCCGCAAACTATTTGGAACATCCACTATAGCAAGGTGGTCAAGGGGACCTACCCTGGACTAATTCACCCTCCAAAAAATACAATTCCCTGCTCCAATCTGCCACTGAACTCTAAAATTCACCACCAGAATGAGCTTTGCAATTCGTTTCCACAATGGAGAAGAGGTTCAGGTCGAGCGGGTCATTATACTTGAGGACAAATCACCATTATGCTTGGCTGACATGTATGATTTCCAAACATTTCCTTCTTCAGCAAATCTGATGTTCCACGCCATCTTCAATCGAAAAGCCTTCATAATGTCAAGCAGTCTTTTGATTCCAATTCCTCCTTCAACTTTTGGCAGAGCCATCACCTTCCAATTTTTCCAGTGACATTTTTGTTTCCCTTCAGACTAACCCCAGAAGAAATTTTCCATATGCCTCTCTATGGACTTTAACACCTGTAATGGAATATGCACCGACGCCATGGAGTGAACCGGAATACTCGTTAGTACATTCTTAACCAAAATCAATCTCCCAGCCTAGGATAAAATTATGGCTTTCCACCCATTAATACGATCCACCACTCTCGCAATTAGAGGGATAAAATCACTTGCTTTAAGTTTGTCTTCCGCCATTGTCACACCAAGGTAAGAGAAAGCTCCCGAGGATCTACCAAAACCAACCACCGTTTCAATCTCTCTGGCTCTAGCCACTGACATCTTCTTATAATAGAAAAAGAAGCATTTCCGAATATTTGTACTTTGACCCGAGGAGGCTTGGAAGATATCCGAAAATTTCTTTGTAGCTTAAAGCGAGATTTTGCTTCCATTTGTAAAAATTAATGTATTGTCTACGTACAACAAATGTGAAATGTTTGGGCACCCTCTTTTGACAGCAAATGGTTTAGAAATTTGCTACTTAATCAGATTTTTAAGACCTTTGCTGAGCACCTCAGTTGAAAGAATAAACAAACTCGAGGAGATTGGGTCCCCCTACCTCAATCCCCTGGAAGATTTAAAAAATCCTGCCAGTGCACCATTTATAAGAACTGAAAACCAACTATCTGCCCAACATTTTTCGACTAGCTGAATCCATTGCTCGCTAAAACCGAATTGATACAACACCTTCTTGAGAAAGATCCAATCCACTCTGTTGTAAGCTTTGTCCATATCCAACTTCAACATTATATTCCCGCCTCGGACTGGCATTTTTAATTCCCTGAAGAATTCCTGAGCTAGCGCAATATTTTCGGCTATGGCTCAGCCACGGACAAAGGCCCCTTGCTTTGGCAAAATCAACATTGGAAGAACCTGGATGAGCCTGGATGCAACTATCTTATCAAAAATCTTATACAAACAGTTGCATAAACTAACCGGATGATAATCAGAGAATCTTTTAAGAGTAGCTAATTTTGGAATTAGGCAAATGATAGTTGTCGTGACTGGCTTGGGGAGATTCTCTCCCTGATAGAAGAAGGAAACCGCCTGCTATATGTCTTGACCCACTACATCCTAACTTGACAAGAAGAAACTAGCTGACAATCCATCAGGACCAGCCGCACTGTCCACAGGAATTAATAAAATTGCTACGTGCACCTCATCCATGGATGGAGAAGCCATTAAAATGTTGTTGTGCTCGTTCGTAATGAGCTGAGGATTGCAACTAAATAGGACGTCATTCGCTGTACAGGGAGTAGTGCTGAACTGTTTCTGAAAATACTCTACCGGTGCTGCCTTTAAGTCTTCAGGATTTTCCACCGAAAGACCTGATTCAAGCTCCACCTTACAAATGATTGATTTCCTCTCTCTCCATCGACATTGCGTGGAAACACTTTGTGTTCCTGTCCCCCTCTGACATCCAATCCACTCTCGATTTTTTCTTCCAAAAAATTTCCTGCTTTCACTCCAGTGATTATAGCATAAGTGAGATTGAATTCCTCTCCAGTTGGAGGTTTTCAGATTGATCTAACGCATCTAAAGGAGCCTGCATTATATTTTCCAGCTCAGCCAAATCACTCTCTGTCGTCTTCAACTGCTCAAAAATATCACCAAACACCTCCTTATTCCATATCTTGAGATCATTCTTCACTTGCTTTAGCTTCACTATTACATTAAAAATAGGGCATTTAGAATCAACCTTTCTCCAAGCCTCCTTAACCACCCTAAAGAAGGATTCCTCTTGCATCCACATTCATTGAAATCAGAACGATTTTGGGCCACAATTCTGCGACCTAGGAAAGCCTAGGAGTAGCAGGGCGTGATCCGATTGGATGCAAGGAAGATGGGATACTTGAAACTGGGGAAAAAAAGAAGCCCATCTCACATTGATGAGAACCCGGTCCAACCTCGCCCACACCTGAGAAGTACCTGACTGGTTATTGCTCCAAGTAAATCAATTGCCACTAAAACCCGTATCTTGCAGCCCCGTCATATCATTAGCATCAGCAAATTCGGTGGAAGAAGCACGATCCGCTGGCCTCCTACTTCTCCTTTCCGAGTCATCAATGATTGCGTTAAAATCTCTGCAGACCACCCAGGGACCTAGCATCGAGGCCGATAGGGCAGCAAGATCTGACCAAAGAGATCTCCTCAAGATCCTAGCGCACCTGACATAGATGAAAGTAATATATAATTAAGAGGGACAACTCTGCACCGAAACAACAAGCGATACACATTGGTCATATTTAAATATAACTGACAATGACACCGAAGCATTGAGGAATATCCAAATCTTTCCACCCTCATCACCATTTGAACAAGACGAGTGAAAGCCCTGTAATAGCCCAATTCTAACTCTTTTCTCCTCCCTCAACATCAGTTCAAGCAGAGCCACTATCCAGGGATCACATTTCTTTATCAGTCTTCTCGCAGTCCTTAAAGACCGTTGGTTGCCTATTCCTTAGACGTTCCACACCGAGATCTTATCCATCCGTCACACAGCCTGTATTCACAGCCCTCCTCTTTAATTTGCATAGTCTTGACTCCCAATTGCCTTTAGTATATAAGATTTTGTGCCTTCTTATCTTTTTATACCTTTTCCCGATGTCTGACATCTTGTGCCCCTCTTGATACCCTACCTCATTCATCTCCTGCACTTGTTCATCCCAATCATCCTCATCTCCCTCCTCATTTTCCTGGTTCCTTTCCTCTCCACAACGAAGGCATCAAAGGGGCTACTGCCTTCCTTCTCAAGGTGTTCCCCAAACTGACTTCCTGTTATGAAAACTGACAAGAAATAGGGGGAGAGATCTACCTCCAGTTCATCCCTTTCCAATCCTAGCATTGATACTACCGATCTCCTATATTGCCTTGCATTTGTACTACCTCCACACACATTCCTGATGTCACCATATCCACCCCCTTCGTCTCTGATACTGACCAAACCTGGACTCTGATTAGGGGAAATGTTTTCCTTTCCCCTACTACCCACCAGCCCCACATTTTATTGCTGGCATTGCATTGCTAATTCTGTGTTAGCTGGAGTGTACTCTGCCAACGCTGCTCTTATACTTTTAGCCTGCTGACACGCCCCGCATAGAATCATTATGCTGATCATCTCCAACTGACTATGTTGAGGATTCTCACACTGCTGAGGCATGTTATATGCTTGCATACCCATCACCATGTTCACTTCTCCTTGCGCAAAAGTTACACGATATTTGCCCTGATCTGGATGACTTGCCTTTTCCTTTTCCTGTAATTTTCCCTATAAACTACCTTTTGTCTGATACCCTATCGAAGCACCTTCCAGCCACACCATTCTAACTGTATTAACAACCAGAGGGAGAGGAATAGATTGAGAGGATTGCATTTCTCCGTTGAATGTAACATCTTCATCTCCATCTGCCTCAGGCAGACATAGGCCATCCCCCTTATCACTTGCCACCACAATCGCATCTTCATAAACATGATGCCTACGTTCCGAATTTCCACTCCCCTTTGGTATCAAAGCACCTTTATCGAGTACCTTTACCCAGTTATCCTCAGCCCCATCTCTACCTTTTCCTGTCCTCATTGGTTCATTTTCACAAACACCTTGTGGGTGGCCTGTAGAGGCGTGAAATCCCCTAATTACCCACTCCTTAGTACTTTCCTTTGAAGCCTGGTTGGTAGTTGCATTACCTCCATTCATAAATAGCGGTTCCACTTCTGTAATAATCGGGTAAGACTTCTCCCGCACCCTCAATCTCAAAACTTGATTGAAGTTAGCTCCCGGCCGAGGCTTTACCTTGATCCTCGCAAATGCTTGGAAATAACCGAGCCTGGAGTTTGAGTCAATCTGCGTGACCTTCCCAAAGAAGCTAGCCAGGTCTAGAATGATTGACTCAATCCATGCCTGAGCAGGGATACCGAAGAGCTGAATCTATATGCCGTCACCCCCTAACACCTCCTCTAGGGTCCATGATTCCACCAGCATTAGTCCCATCTCTTTGTGAAGATCTCCCCTATTTAGGAAGTCCTCCATCCCTTTTCTACACTTGAAAGTCAGCAATAATTTGACAGGAGCAATCCTCACTATCTTTACATCTGTCGATTTCAGATTTGCTGCCCTGATTGCCTCTATGAACCTCCCAATCCGAACATCCTGACTTGTGGCCGTGCCCACCAGCGCTAGGCTTAGCATTCTCAAACATTCCTCTACCACTCTAAGGTCCATCATGGTTGAGATGTCATGTATCTCTTCCCTTTGGTTAGGATTCACTGGCCCCGCCGGTGGGACGGCATCCTCCTTGGTGAGGGTTAGGTTTAGCGATTCCGACTGGTTTTGATGCTGCAATGAAACCCTAGCTTCTTCTCTCACTCCCTTTTGTCTCTTTGCCCACATGATGAACACAACCCTTCTATCAATTCGTCTTTCATTTAAACATTGAATCTCATTGAATGCATCTTGCTCATAGAAGAATCGAATGAAAGCAAAACCCCTTGACGATTTTGGAGATGATTCCAGGTTAAGAACACATTCGCCAGTTTCCTAAAACGTCCGAAAATGTGAAGAAGATCGTCTTCATAGTGTCGTAGGTTAGATTCGCCGCAAATATGGAGTATTTGGAAGAAGTTTTGTGAGTCGCAACCCTTTCCCATGGTGGCTCTCTCTCGCGTTCCTCCATCATCACGCCTGATATTTTACATTGAAGCATGTTTTGATAACTCGGTATTGATAGCATTGTATCTCTCCTTAATACCAACTTAGGGCTTGTTAAGGATGAAAATGGCTAGGGTGCCGGCCCGACACAGCTTTGGGCTGGGCTTGGACCTATTAAATTGGCCCGTGTGCTCACCATGAGCTTCGCATACATGGCTCAATCAATATCCAGATTGGCAGTGTATTGAACAAGCTGTTTTTATAGATTTTTTGGGATGACAGTGTATCGGACAAGCTGTTGTTTCCAAAAAAACCTAAAAATTGTGATGATGAAATACATACATCAAAGAGAATTATGCAAAGAAAATTAAATTCAAGAAAGGCGGCTTGATTCTTACAAGTAAACAAGTGAACTACCATGCCATGGTTTTGTAGGTGGAGATGTTATTGACTAGAAAGCCTGCAAATCACCTTGCGTGAAGATGTATGACAATGTACTAATGTACCATGTGTTGAATGTGAAAATATGGATAGACTCACCTGATAACCATCGTCAAACATTGCACGGAATGTGTCTGAAGAAGCAAGCAAAGCAATTCTACGGGCATAGAACCGTTTACCTGGAAAAGGTAGCATTAGCATTTAGAATGCCCTTTTTTCACCATATAATACATGGCCCAAAACAATAATCAAACAATAAAAGGAATACATGACAAATGTAACTATTATAGTTCAAACAAAAGTCATTTTTGCATAATACTAAGTCTAGGAGAAAGAAAGTTTCTACAGCATTCCATGTCAGACACATAGCAGAAACTTCGAGTTTAAGTTCCTAGAGCTTGAACCGTCGAGGGCTCACCCTTGCCTAAAATTGGAAATGAAGAAACAATAGAAACCCAATTCCACAAATAGCTTTTGATTGGGTTTTTTTCTTAATTTTTTTTTCTATATAAATCAAAGACTAGAGAAAATTTGTAGTAGCCTTCAAATTCAATGATAGAGAAAAAATACCATCCAAGCAAATTGTATGTATGTATGTATGTATGTGTGGAACAAATCATCGTTGCTGCTTTTGTTTTGAAATGAGGCATCATGTTGTTGACTGGACAAGGCAGCAAGTTCAGTTAATATCCTGCATTTATTAGATGGACATGTTTAAATCACTGCATTTAGATTGAAGAGGAAACCAGTGACAAAATCATATATCAGACAATGTCAAGGAAAGGAAAACCACCATCAAACACTTGCAATGCTCTAGTAAAGTGCATCTCCATGTATATAACGATTATATATCTAATGCCTGTAAGGATATTTTGTAGCTAGAAAGTTTTCCCTTTCATAAGCATCCTCTTTAAAGGTCACCTTGAATGACATACGCTTATAAAATAAAATGACTATACTACAGCAAAACTAAAAGGGAGGCAACACGTAGATAAATCATTTAAGAGATTCTGGCATAATATAGAATGAATGGATTATCGTGCTCAAGTGTGATGTTCAAGTGGCTGAGTACAAGGGAACTACCAACCCTACCTCATAATGGGTCAACGATTCAAAGGTGGATGTCCACGCCTTTATCCATGTGGTTCCAGAACCAGTGTACCTAGATGTTCCAGTTTCCCATAAAATCTGAATAACACTCTTTGAAGCTTCAGAACATGCATAAATGAAATGCTTATAGTGATTCTATCATTAAGACAAATGTCGACATCTGATAGCTAGTTGAACAAGAGTGCAAGTCTAACTAAGGCACTGACAAATGAAATTTAACAAATTACACATGAAGCAGAAGAAAAGTATCATCAAAAAGATATATGAGAAGACAACATGCATAGCAACCCTTTGTCACCAAATTTGTTTCAATGTGTTAATGGTGAGTATCAAGTTGTGTTGTAGAAGAGACCACATATCATTTATTCCTCAGCCCACTGGATTGATTTAGCATTCTTTCATTGACCTGGTTTAGTATTTATTCCTCACCAAGAACAAGGAAGATCCCTGTTGTGTCGAGTTTGTACATATGCCACACGCACGCACACACAAAAATCCCAAATTTGGAAAATCCTAGTCAATGAATCTCTAGTCTTTCTTTTTATAGTTAACATCCCATGAATATAGCTAAAATTAAAGTAAATTGTACAAGGATAGTTGAAACTCCTTTTATAATTGTAAATGCTGCAAGTGCAGTTCTTCTCTAGATGAAGAGTGACCAGACTAGGAGCAAAATAAACATGGAGAAACAATTTGTTTTAAGCCTCTACTCTAAACTATTGGTTTCACTTTAATTAAGCATAATACATCCAAACACAAATACACTAATCACAAATCAAAAATTACTTAACTCTTTGTTATATTTAAGTATTGAAGATTGATAGGAAAAGATATAGACATCCTTATGCTACAATTTGAAAATATCATCCAAATATCTCACACCATTCATAAATGAACTTTCATTGGCAACCATTCACTATATCATGTTCACTTGCCTCACATGTGCCAAGAAGTTTCTTATATAAAAGAAAGACTTGCAGACCAAATCCCTAATTAAAACTTAAAAATAAGGTGCTACTATTTATACCATAACAATTCATGAGCATGTTCCTACAAGCCAGGCTGGTGGTAATCAAGACTTAACAGTTGCATAGAAAACTACACTCATAATAGTTACATAGAAAACTACACTCACCAAAAGAAAGTGCTAGAAGTGAAATTCAATCTGAGGTTAGCCAAGTAAATCTACCAACTGCCAAGACCATTTTTTTTTTCAGAAAAAAAAAAGAGAGGAGAGAGATCCATCCATTTAGCTCAATCCATAACTGCCCCAACCTACAAAACAAAATAACATAAATAAATTAGTTAATATTTACAATCTTATATAAGAAGTTCTATTGTATATGCAAAACAAGCAGCAAGTAGCTGGGTCCTTACTCATTCCTCAGTGGCAGACTCACAAGAGTTTCAACATGAGGTCATGGGTTTGGGTGCCCATTGTGGTGAAATCCCACTGTGGTGTGAGTGCGTGTGTTAAAAAAAATAAAAAATAAAAAAAGTAGCAGCATCCATAGCTGGGTCAGGGTCACCCAAGCCCAAGCCAATAGAACAAGATCTTGGCCTGAGATAAATTTGGGATGACCGAGCAAACCAAATATAAATTAAGCACGCAACTACCTAGCATGCATGATATGCATTTTTAGTTTTATATATGTTAATCATATAAAAAATATATGATCAAGATATATTCCAGACCTGACTGGATCCAGCCCAACCTGACAGGCAGAAGATCCTCAACGAATTTCTGGCTCAATTAGTAATTAGGCATACATGTCCATTAGATCCAGAACAATAGACGGAGGAGTCTGGACCCAAGACCGAGTGGGCCTGACCGTTCACACCCTTAACAATTAAATAGGAAATAGATATTAAAAGAAGAAAAAGAAAGGCAATGAAGTAGTAACTAGTTATATCGTGTTGCACTTGCAGAGATGCAATCCTAGGGTAGCATCTAAATGACCCAACTTTCCTAGTGCATTAGAAATCCCTAATTAGGGATTTTCAGTTTTGTTTTGTTTTTTGTTTAATCTATAATCCACAATTAGGGAATCAACACTACAAAATCCCTAATTAGGGATTCAAAACTCAAAAATTCCCAAAACACAAATCATTACACAATGTTACTTTAAGGATTAAAAAATGCCAAAAAAAATGCCCAAATTGATATGAATAGATAAGGGGGAGAGAGCGAGAGAGAGAGAGAGAGAGAGAGAGAGAGAGAGAGAGAGAGGGGGGAGAGAGGCCCGATATTGCATAATGCTCCTTAATTTGATGGACCAAAGAAAAGAAGAAATAAAAGAGGGAGAGAGAGGGAGAGGGAGAGGTAGATCGAGCGAGAGAGGAGAGGGAGGGTTCGAGAGTGAAGAGGGAGAGAGAGAGATCGAGAGGAGAGGGAGAGAGAGAGGGAGAGGGAGAGGTAGATCGAGAGAGGGAGGGGAGGGTTCGAGAGTGAAGAGGGAGAGAGAGAAGAGGAGAGGGAGAGGTGAGAGGTAGATCGACGAGAGGCGAGGTGCGAGAGGGAGAGAGGTGTAGAGAGAGAGAGAGAGAGAGGCGTAGAGAGATAGATCAAGCGGAGAGGAAGAGGCGCAGAGAGAGAGAGAGAGAATCGGCGGTGGGGAGAGAGAGGAGAGCAAGCGGCAGAGAGAGGGAGAGAGAGAAAGAGTCGCGGTAGGTTTACGTTTTTTTTTTTTTTCCTTATATATACGCACCCTGCCAGCAGCCGTTAAAACTGGCCGCCGGCAAAAGGTTGGTCCATCGGTCGGCCAAGGCCCTGTTTCTTGTAGTGATTGATAGCTACGTACCAGCATGTTGTTGGGTGGTCCACAGGGTGAAAGATACTGCTAAGTTATTCAATGTGATTCACCAACAAAATCAAGACATACCCACCTCCCAAAAACTCCCATTTCATTCAATCAGCACATGGTAGTGCATCGTCCAACACCTGACATAGAGAGTGACATTCAAATGCAGTGTCTATTTTCTATGGTTCCTTGGTATATATAACTAACCACCTCTATTGCTTCTTACACAACACAACCACATATCCCTGGAATCCTAATCTAAAGCCTTCTTCGTTTCTCAAAGTTTCTTTTCTTGTCCATACCATAAGCCATGATCAACCCCAAGAGGCTTGTTGAGTTGGCAAGGAAGTGGCAAAAGTTAGCGGCCATAGGAAGGAGAAGAATCTCAATATCAAGAACTCTTTCCTCTACGAAATTGGATGGAAGACACTGCAAAGCGGTAGCTGATAAGGGTCATTTTGTGGTGTACACGACTGATGGAATGCGTTTTGTGGTTCCCTTAGCACATCTCAATAGCCCTGTCTTCAAAGAGCTGTTTAAAATGTCTGAAGATGAATTTGGGTTACCTTGCAGCGGGCCTATCACCTTACCATGTGACGCAGTTTTCATGGAGTACATTCTGCTGTTGGTTCGGGCATCCGCATCTAAAAATGTAGAAGAAGCTTTGCTTCTCTCCATAGGTGGTGATCGGTGCTCTACTGCTTCCTTAGCACATGGACTGATCAACCAACAAACGCTTCTGCATGCCTTCTAAAGAAGCTGTCATATGAGTTTCTAGGACATTTTTTTTGGTTCTTATGAATTTTCATTCCTCTTGATATTTGTGTATTTTGTACACACAATTTTGATTCAATACAAAATCTTATACACTGTTTGGTATTTTAATTTTTAGGACTTAAAATACAATTGTATGTGGTAAATGTGTGATTACCCATTTTTTTAGCAGATCAATGTAGATCATCCTTTATTGAGTGATTTCATCAATGCGTTATCTTCTGTAGGAATTGTTACAGTAGAAAATGGATGGTTCAGATTGATTATTTTTACTTCTTTCATTCATAGATGACCTGAACCCTCCAGTCGGTGTGGCTTTTTTTCCACTATGGCCCTTGAAGATCGTGATGGAGCAATTGGATGGTCTAGATCAATGATTGGATTGACCATATGTCCAAAGGACGTGGGTGGACTATAAAAAGTTCTAATTTATCATGTTTACTTTACAGAACCCGAATTAACTCCATTGTAATTATGTTCAAACGTTCGGATTTTTATAATAAAAAAATTAAAAAAAAAAAAAAAAAGTATAAAAAAACACTAATTTGGGAAAAGAGGGCCTTTGAACTTTTTGAATTTTCGAAAGTATACTCTCTCCGTAGGGCTGTAATGGGTTGCATACAGATCGGATATTATAATATCCATACCCAATACTAGTCTTCGAAATTGGATGCAGATACATATTCGGATCCAAAGAAGTGAGAAATGAATATTGTTCAATGAAGCTGGATATGCGTCGGATAATTTGGATAATCGAATATGCTACTAATATCTTAATAACAAAATTTAAAAGTTGGTAAAATGGCTAATAAAAATAGAAAATATACCTAAAAAAAATTTAAAATATTTATTGTTTTCATCATTGATGAATACCTAATAAACTAGTAAAAATGACAATTTCTATAATATATTTACTTAAGGAGCCTCTCATGGTTGAGTTTCCAGAAGAACCTGTTTTTTCCTTACAAATTGAAAAACATGAAGTGCCTCCATAAAATCACCAGTGGTATGTCGACCTTAAGTGGTATTAGGAAGATCAGTCGTATGATGAAGATTCATCGCACACGGATTGTCATAACATCCAACGCTTGGCAACATAATTTATATTTAATAGTGGCATCCTATAAAAGCAGTCCTTCAACAGATCTCATTATGATGGGTGGACGAATCGAAAGTAGCAAAAATCATGATAGAAGTTCACAAAGACATCTGACCCACAGATGAGTAGTCACATGATGGCAACTAAGGTTATACGGCTTGGATACTATTGCCTCACCATGGCAGCCATTGTATTATGAAAAAAAAAAAAAAACTCAAAAGCATCCAACAATCACGAGTACATAATAGTGACAATCGACTACTTCACAAAGTGGTTGGAAGCGATGTCCTAAACTAGTTCTTTGCATTTAATTGTAGAGGAACCACGGAAGAACTCAAAAATGAATAAAGCAAAATACATGCAATCACACAACCAAGCCCAAACAAGAACAATCCAAATTTTACGTGAAAAACCCTTGTCGAAAAAAAATAAAAAAGCCATGACACAAAGCAATGAGTAATGCACTATGAAAGCATAAATTACAAGAGATATATTCTTACCAATTTGAACAAGGCTTGAATCTCCTTCCTCAAACCTTAAATATACCCATGAACCCTTAGGAATAAATTAGAAAAGCCCTAATACACTTCTCATATTCCCAAATTGTGATTACACCTGATATATATGTTATTACAACCAGAATAGGAAATAAATCTTGCACTTACGTTACTCTATGCGCACACTCAATGGGTCCTTCAATGACATCGACACCCCTCGAAGACTTGTCGATGGAATTGAACTCCTTCGATGCCATCGAGTAGTAACACCAAAATGTCCAACAACCAACATATAATTTCAGATTTTCTTGATGGGATCGACATCTGCTTAATGACATCGAGTGGTCTGTCAATGACATCGAGTGATCTGTCGATGGCATGAAAATTTTAAGACATCAATAACAATCCCCACAATGTTTTCAATCTTCATTCCTCATTGCTCCTTATCAGTCACCATCTCTAATTTTTCCCTCTGTTATACCTCCACCATTGCTTCTCATGCACAGTAAATCTTCCATTTACACCTTCGCCAAGGTTAGAGAAGTTGTACATGAAAAGGCCTAACTATAAGTCCTAAAGGGGGGGGGGGGGGGAGGAGTGAATAGGACTATGCCAAATTTAAATTTTAATAGCAGAATAAAATAATGAGATAGCCAAGAAAAGAAAAGATAACAATCCATAATACAGAATGTAAATCAATCTCAAATACTAATTGTCCTAAGGATAACCTTTCATCATAAGAACCAAGGGTTTATGGCCAGGACAACCTTACTAGAACAAATGGAAAATTAAAACACAAACCGTAATGGAATAAATGAAATAGTAAGAATTGAAATTCTAAAATATTACAACATTCACCACTGTGCTTGAAATGTAAAAGATTATAACATTCACATTCACATATACATCCCACAAATCTGAATGATCAAAGATAGAAAATATAAATCACACATCCACAAAACACAAAGAGTTATAGTGGTTCGCCTGTGTGTACACCAACTGTTAAAAAACAGCTACACAGATTGCTACTCCACTCATAATATCCTCACACAGGGGATAACAGCGTTCACTATCAAAATAAGTTTTCACAGGTTCACCCAAAACCTTCACAATTGTGTCTTTTAGAAAAGGGCTTACACAATTCAAAAACCTCACTTTTGAGTTATCTGACTCACCTCAGATAATCAACACAATGAGATTTTTCTGGCTTAATCTAAAAAAAAATCAAAATGAAAATTTACATAAATGTAAAATACCTGGATTTCTCCTTTTGTAGCAGCCCGGAACAACCAATCGAAGTAGAAGTTCAATTATCCAATACTTACTTTGATATGGTTCTCAGTTCTAATTGATTTTAAATTAAACCATCTGGGCTAGCTATATTTGATTTTGATTCCAAGAAGAAGGAATACAGCAATTCCTCTTTTCAAATAAGATTGGAATATAGAAACAAAATCAAATAAATAACGCTAACAAAAGAGATATGCACAGAGTAGCTTAAATAACACAAACTTATCTCATAGTAATGCCTTGATTTTACTTGAATTCAATTCTTGAAAAACTCTAAAATTTGTGTTCTATTTATAGTTGCAGAAATCGCATCTTCGACTGGTCGTGTGGCCACTACGATTGGCCATAGGTCGAACTGTATTTTGAAATTTTAAGCGCGATCGGAGAAAAGCGTTCTACGACTGGTCTTAAGATGTCCACGACTGGTCGTGAGGCCTCCACGACTGGTCGTGAGAAACCAAGAAAGGTTGCTAGAGTTTGAGTCGTAGCTGCAGGACTGGTCGTGAACGGGTCGACATTGTTCCTACGACCGGTCGAGAAGACTCCAAGACTGGTCGAAGCTCAACCAAAAAATTTTAAAAATTTACAACAACTTAGGACTGGTCATGGAATTTCTTGGACTGATCAAGCCAGTTTTAGGACTAGTCAAACAGAGTTCAGGACTGGTCTTAGAATAGACCAAACACTTATAAAAATATTCTATATGAATTATGTATTCAAAATGACCTACCCTAAGGTCAAAACTAAGGTCATGCATACCATAAATGTGAAGTATGGACATTGAGTCTTCACTTTTTATCAAGATGGTTGACCTTGAAGATTGTGAAGCTTGAGATCTCTGATATAGCTTGAACTTGAGATCTTCTTAAGCTTGGACTTCATCTTGTACTCTCGTCTTGAGTTGTACTTGAGACTTAAACAAGAACTTGTCTTCTGTTGTAGCTCTTGAAATATTCAGATCATTGAAGCTTGTAAAAGTAATCAAAGAACTTGAACTTGAAGTAGATCAACGTTCTTTACTTGTAGCATTGATGTAGTAACTTGAACATACAAATCCATAAGCTACACAAGACATAGAATGTGTTGTTGGCACCACACCTAGATTGTGTATTTGGCACCACAAAATTTGACAACCAAAGGGGCAAATAACAATTGCACTTACAATCTCCCCCTTTGTCAAATTTGTGACAAAACACACTTAACAAGAATATGATATGATCATTATGAACACAAAGAATCATGCACTAGTTAGTTATAACATGATTAACGAATCATGCACTAGTTGTTATTCACAAATATCTTCATTACTTACTCCCCTTGAGTAGCTATCTTCATTACTTACTCCCCCTGAGTAGCTATCTTCATTACTTACTCCCCCTGAGTAGCATACATAAATCGTTCATAAAAAAAAAAAAAAATGATGCTCTCCACCACAATCCATTTCATCTCCCTTATATAACCAGTAAATTCTCCCCCTTTTTGTCACAATATGACAAAGGAAGAAAGGAAGAAAAGATAGTGGATGACCAATAAGAGAGTAATGAAAGGAATAACTAGTCAAGATATGCAAGAAGAAAATAAAATAAGTAAATTCGAAGTTCACATAGCATTAATCAGTTGAAACAAAAATCGGTTATATAAACCGAAGTAAAATAAAAGTCCACACACCAACATAAGTAGTATAAAAGGTTATTACAGACCAAAGATTAAAATACTTAATTAAATCCTGAGGAGGGAGCAGGTGTGGTAGAATCAATTTGATGAAGGACCATGTTTAAACGCCTAAGGTACTTGCACGTATATTTAAATTACAAATCATGGGAAACATTCATTGTCTCTACCCTCTCCTCAAGAGCACGAAGACGAGCATCAAAATCTGATAGCTCATAGTCAGGATCATTTCCAGAGTCTGATCCAATTTCATCAAATATTTTATCCATATTTATGTCATCAGGAGGAAGATCTCCACCTTCTTCTTCATTCCCTGCTTCAGTACCACCACCAACCACATCTCTTTGACCAGGTGCTAGATCCAATTTCATCTTATTTATATTATTATGTTAAACAAAAAATGATGAATAGGAGCCTCTCCGACAAGCATAGCAACTAGCATATGAGACGCTAACACAGTCACAAGATAAGCAAATGGAATATCATTATGTCCTGGATGGAGTCGAAATTGAATAATGAAATGACATATCAAAGAAGGCAGACAGACTTTAGTACCTGTGACTATGGAATACAAAACCCGAACCATATAGGAAGTTAGTTTTGTTTTGTTACCAGAACGTGGATATAAATTTGAAGTAAAGATTCATTGAAGAACCCTGCATTTGGGTAATAAGTACTTTGCGGGGAGTGCAATCCCTTTATGTGTCCATTGAATGTCCGTATTGCATAAATTTTTCTTTAACATCCATTTTTCTGATTCTGAAGGTTTTTCCATTAGAATATGAATAATGATGCCCTCATCATTCACAGGTATGTCCATTAGATCTGCAATCAGATAACGGTCTACTGTAAATGGATCTTCTCTAGTATAAATATTAAAAGTTAGATTATCATATGAAAATTCAGAGATACATGCACACATAGGCTGTGCAATGGATTGGTATGCAGGCCCACCCTAATGTAGGATGTTATCCCAACCTACATATTGGAGAAGAGAAAGGATACCAAAAGGAGCAATGTGATCAATACACACAGCTTTTTCAACAATGATATTGCGTATACACAAATCCCTAACATGGTAGGGATCATCTTCGAGTGATCGAAGATGGTGCCTAGTGAGATGAGGTACTCTAGAGGATGAAGGACTATGAATAGTTTTGTTTTTCCCTCTAGCATCCATTATCTTAAAGAAAACTAAAGAACTAAGAAATCATAAAGGAAGTAGAGATGGGTTTTCTAAGATCAACAAATGGAGTAGAAAAACCCCAAAATCTCTACAAAGCTTGAAATTAAGTACTCAAATGACAAAGATGAAGAGAATAGAACTTGAATCTATAAGATTTACCAAAAAAATGCACTAACCTTGATGAATCAAACGGTTGGGTACGACCGGTCGTGCTTATGCCCGTTGGAGAAGAAATAGGAAATGAAGAAGATGAGTTTTTCCCCCAAATTAAAAAGGTCCAGCGCACTACACGACTGGTACTGGTTGAGCACTTCCTCGATTGGTCGAGTATCGACAAAAATATGCATTTTTTATAAAAATTTGAAATTTAAACCAATAAATTATCATGTATATATACACTATGATGCACATATGCATGAATAGTCAATTTACATTGCACATTCCATGATCAAATTTCAATTTATTAAACCTGCTTTTATCGAGTGCTTTAGTGAAAATGTCAGCAAGTTGAGTATCGGTTGGAATGTAGTCTAAAGAGATTATTTTTTCTTCTACTAATTCACGAATATAATGATACCTAATGTCAATGTGCTTAGTACATGAGTGTTGGGTTGGATTTTTTGAAATATTTATAGCACTAAAATTATCACAGTATAATATCATTGATTCCTGTGCAATTCCATAATCGTTTAACATACGTTTCATCCAAACAAGTTGAGTACATGCATTTCCAGCTGCGATGTATTCAACCTCAGCTGTAGAGAGTGATATAGAACTTTGCTTCTTACTAAACCAAGAAACTAAACAATTTCCAATATAGAAACAACCACCACTGGTTGATTTCCTATCATCAATATTATCAGCCCAATCAACATCTGAATACCCAGCCAATTGAACATTAGTATCATATGGATACCAGAGACCCAAATTAGCAGAACTTGCGACATATCGCATAATTCGCTTAACAGCAGTTAGATGAGATTCTTTAGGGTTAGACTGATATCTAGCACAAATACCAACACTTAAGGCAATATCAGGTCTACTTGCAATTAAGTAAAGTAAACTGTCAATCATACTACGATATAGTTTAGGATCTACATTTTTACCTGTAGAGTCTTTTGAGAGTCTTAAGGTTGTACTCATAGGAGTATCAAAGTTCTTACCTTTCTCATATCCAAACTTTTTAATCAAGTTCAAAGTATATTTGGTTTAAGAAATAAAAATACCATCAGGTTGTTGTTTTACTTGCAACCTTAGGAAATAATTCAATTCCCCAACCATGCTCATTTCGAACTTAGATTTCATTAAATCTGCAAACTCAACAGTCATGTTAGTACAGGTAGATCTATAAATAATATCATCAACATAGATTTGTACCATTAAGATATGATTGTTATGTTTCTTAACAAATAGAGTTTTATCAACACTTCCCATTAGAAAATTATGACTTAGTAAAAACTTAGTCAATTTTTCGTACCATGCCCTGGGAGCTTGTTTCAAACCATAGAGAGCCTTTTTAAGGTGATAAACATGATCAGTGTTCTTAGGGTCTTCAAAACCCGTTCATTGTTCCACATACACTTTTTCATGTAGATCACCATTTAAGAAGGCACTCTTTACATCCATTTGATAAATTTTAAATTTTCTAAAGCACACAATTGATATAAATAGTCTGATTGATTCAAGACGAGCTACTAGGGCAAAGGTTTCATCGTAATCAATCCCTTCTATTTGAGTGTACCCTTGTACAACCAGTCTTGCCTTGTTTCGAATAATATTACCAAGTTCATCAGACTTATTTTTTTAAATTCACTTAGTTCCTATAATGTATTTATCTTTAGGTCTATGAAAAAAATACCAAACATCATTTCTCACAAATTGGTTAATTTCTTCTTGCATAGCAATTATCCAGTTTTCGTCAGAAAGTGCTTCTTTTACATTAGCCGGGTCAATCTGGGATGTAAAACACATGTAGTTACATAAGTCTTCTATTTGTCTACGAGTGCGCACACCAGTGAGAGGGTTTTCAAGAATTTGAGTGGTTAGATGATCTTTGACAGTCCTTAGTTCAGAATTATTTATACTTAATGAGGTATTTGGTTTGTCAATAAAAAACACTTCATCATTATCTAAACTAGAGGCAGGTGAATTAAAGTGATCATCAATGACCACATTAATGAACTCTTGAATAATACCGGTCTAGTTGTTCAGTACATGATATGTGCGACTGTTCAAAGAATATCCTAAAAAAGATACCTTTATCACTTCTGGTGTCAAACTTTCCTAGATTTTCAGGGTCACGTAAAATATAGCACTTGCTGCCAAAAACTTGAAAGTATTTGACAATGGGCTTTTTATCGAACCACATTTCATAAGTCATTTTTTTATTAGATTTACAAGTGTAAACTCGGTTAATAACATAAAAGGCAGTATTCACGGCTTCAGCCCAAAGATTTTTAGGGAGCTTCATACTATTTAACGTTACATTTCCCATTTCTTGAAGTACTCTATTTTTTCTCTCCACAATTCCATTTTGTTGTGATGTTTTAGGCGCAGAGAATTCATGCGATATTCCCTGACCGCTATAGAATTTATCAAAACTGCTATTCTCGAACTCAGATCCATGATCACAACGGATCTTACAAACTTGATAACTTCTTTCAATTTGGATCCGTTTGAGAATCCTTTTTACTTCGTCAAGGGTTTCTGATTTATCCCTTAAGAAGGCTACCTAAGTGAATCTGGTAAAATCATCCATGATTACCAGTATGTATTTTTTGCCACCTCGACTCTCTGTCCTGGTAGGTCCTATAAGGTCCATGTGGAGAAGTTCGAGCAGTTTTGATGTGGCATTAGAGTTCACATTTTTGTGACTACTAGTTTGTCTGCCAATCTAGCATTCACCACATATTTTTTCTACTTTTTGAAGTTTAAGTAGACCTCTTATTAGTTCTCCTTTGCTCAATCTGTATAAATTACGGTAGTGTACATGTCCAAGACATTTATGCCATAATTCTGTCTCATCGGTATGGACCATGTAACACAATTGATTAGATGAGCTACCATCACTTACAATATAGCAGTTTTCAAAAGTCCTGTGACCAGCTCATATTACAGAACCCATTTTGTTTAAGATTTCACAACCTTTATTAGAAAATTTCACACTATGATTGTTATCGCATATTTAAGATATGCTTAACAGGTTGTGTTTTAGCCCCTCAACATATAAAACATTCTTAAATAAGGGAAGGTTATAGAGTTGAACCGTACCTTGGCCAATAATCTTGTAGTTGCTAGGGCTGAAAGTTGGACGGGTTCAACCCGACCGACCCGACATTGGGTTGGGCTCAGGCAGGATATATTGAGTCCAATCTCAAGCTTGGGCTATACAAACACCAACCCGATAAAACTTGGGTTGGGCTCGGGTTGAGGTCTCGGGTTGCTCGACCTAACCCGAACCCGATCAATATATTAATTACTTGTAAATTATAATTGAGTGTGGATCATTTGTGTCGAAGGCACACTAGTGATGTCGGGTCTCATTTGTTCACGTCATTTCCAAGTACTCAAGCTAACATGATATGTCGAATTTCTCTCTCCCAAATAGATTGCGTGCTATGCTACATGACTTTTAAAGGAGTAGTTGTCCTATATTTTAGCTTGTTTTTTTAAAGAAAAAAAGTTCTTTATGATGAATAATCACATATATAATTAATAAAATCATAGATACAAAAAATAAGTGATATAATAAAATATAATAAACTAATGTAATAATGAAAATATTAGCATGTATACACCCGACCAACCCGATCAACCCGACCGTGCCCGCTTGGGTTGGGCTTGGGTTGAGAATTCCCAACCCGAGATTGGGTTGGGTTGGGTTAGGGTTGAGGTATAGGAACCTTAGTTGGGTTAGAGTTGAGCACCAACCCGACCCAACCCGCCCATAATCACATATATAATTAATAAAATCATAGATACAAAAAATAAGTCCTATAATAAAATATAATAAACTAATGTAATAACGAAAATATTAGCACGTATACACCCGACCAACCCGATCAACCCGACCGTGGCCGCTTGGGTAGGGCTTGGGTTGAGAATTCCCAACCCGAGATTGGGTTGGGTTGGGTTAGGGTTGAGGTATAGGAACCTTAGTTGGGTTAGAGTTGAGCACCAACCCGACCCAACCCGCCCGACTTTCAGCCCTAGTAGTTGCCACCATCACCAAATGTGACAGACCCATCAGTCATATCTTTAAATCGGTGAATAAAGCCTTATCGCCTGTCATATGCCTTGAGCATCCACTGTCTAAGTACCACTTCGAATGACTTGAAGCTTTGAAAGTAGTGTGGGCTACTAAGCAGGTGACTTTAAGAATCCATTTCATAACTGTTTTGGGTTTAGGAGTATAGTTGGTCTTCTTATGTTTGTAGTTGTTGTAGGACTGACCAACTGAGTTAGATTTTAAGAGCTCCTTAAGTAGATCGACTATTTTCTCAGCTAAAGGATTTCGGTTTTGATTTTTGTAGTTGATATGGTTACCTTTAGTTTTGAAAGATTGAAATGTTTTAGCATTTTTAGAAAACTTTTAATTATAACTTTTCCCTTCTGAGTTAGAGGATTCTCCTTTTACAAACTTAGGAGATGTATTCTTCTGTTTAGGAGGAATATTTTTATCGTATCCCAAATCGGATTGGTCGCCACATTTTCTTGATCCAGACAAAAGTTTTTCTAATTTTGGATCACCTTGGGCATACCTCCATGTATCTTTTAAACTTAAAAGAGAAAAGTTTTTAAGCTTAAGTTTATTATTTTTAGATTTAAGTTTTTCAATCAGGAAGGTTTTGAATTCTAAATCACATTTAGTCTTTTCAAAACAATCTGAAATATGGGATTTTTCTAAAATAAGAGACTCAAAATTTTCTTTAAGCTTTGAAATTTTTTCTTTTTGAAGTTTTAATTTTACTGCAATCTTATAACTTTCCTTGTATAGGGCATTGTAAGCATCTTGAAGATCTTCTTCATTTTCATGATCACTATTCATATTTTCTTCACTAGTAGAATCATAATGATCTGAAAAAGTGAACTTGGCTAGAGTCATAAGGGCTTTGACTTCATTGCCAGACTCGGTTTCAGAATCTTCTTATTCAGAAGAGGCTTCAGAATCAAAGGATTCATCCCAAGTAGCCAACATACCCTTCTTTTTGGGTTTGTCCTTTTTAGGACACTTGTTTGCTAAATGCCCATATTCTTGGCAGTTATAACATTGACTATCTTTCAAAATTTCCAAGTTTTAGATTTAGGTTTAGATCTTTTCTTATCATTTGATTTTTTAAAATCAACCCTCTTTTTACTTTTGAAAATCTTGTAAAACTTTTTTGCTAAAAGGGCCATATCGTCTTCAGAATTTTCTAAATAAGAGTTTTCTTGAGAAATATGTTTAGAAGATTTAAGAGCGATAGATTTACCTTTAAGAGCTTTAAAAGTCAACTCGTACGTTTATAAAGACCCAATTAATTCTTCTACCCTCATATTGTCCGTATCACGAAGTTCCTGGATCGCGGTTACCTTAGAATTGAACCGTTCAGGAAGTGAGCGTAGTATCTTTGCAGATACTTTACTTTCTGGGATTTTATCGTCAAGACCGCACATAGAGTTTACAATGTCATTTAATCTTGTATAAAAGTCCATAAACATTTCATTTTCCTCCATATGAATTTCTTCAAATTTGGTTGTGAGGAATTAGACTTTAGATTTTTTGACAATTGAAGTACCTTTGTGTGTCATTTCTAATATATCCCAAGCTTGCTTTGTAGTATCACAAGATATGATTCTTTTGAACTCATCCAGTGATAGTGCGCAAGTGATTGAATTTAGTGCTTTTGCATTGTCACTACTCTCATTTTTTTGAAGAGTGGTCCATGAGAAATATGGTGTTACTCTCATTGATTTTGAACCATCGATACTAGTCACTTCAGTGGTAGGTGGGTTCCATTCAGTCACCGTGGCAAGTCACACACTTTCATCCATGGATTTAATGAAAATCCTCATCCTCGCTTTCCAATAGGCATAGTTAAAGGCATCAAAGGGTGGTGGCCTAGTGACTGAAAGGCAATCAAAATTTGACATCTTATATATAGATTAGATCGTTAGCTCAAGAAATGAATCCAAGAATAAAGAATTAAAAAATGAGCTATTAAACTCTGATACCACTTGAAAAGGCCTAGCTATAAGTCCAAGAGGGGGGTGAATAGGACTATGCCAAATTTAAATTTTAACAGCGGAATAAAATAATGAGATAGCCAAGAAAAGAAAAGATAACAATCCACATACAAAATGTAAATCAATCTCAAATACTAATTATACTAAGGACAACCTTTCACCATAAAAACCAAGGGTTTATGGCAAGGAAAACCTTAATAAAACAAATAGAAAATTAAAACACAAGCGGTAATGGAATAAATGAAATAGCAAGAATTGAAATTCTAAACTATTACAACATTCACCACTGTGCTTGAAATGTAAAAGATTACAACATTCACATTCACATGTACATCCCACAAATCTTAATGATCAAAGATAGAAAATATAAATCACACATCCACAAAACATAAAGAGTTATAGTGGTTCGCCTGTGTGTACACCAACTGTTAAAAAACAGCCACACAGATTGCTACTCCACTCCTAATATCCTCACACAGGGGATATCAGTGTTCACTATCAAAATAAGTTTTCACAGGTTCACCTAAAACCTTCACAATTGTGTCTTTTAGAAAAGGGCTTGCACAATTCAAAAACTCCACTTCTGAATTTTCTGGCTCTCCTCAGATAACCAACACAATGAGATTTTTCTAGCTTAATCTCAAACAAAAACAAAATGAAAATTTACATAAATGTAAAATACTTGGATTTCTCCTTTTGTAGCAGCCCGGAACAACTAATCAGAGTTAAAGTTTGAATATAGAAGTTCAATTGTCCAATACTCACTTTGATATGGTTCTAAGTTCTAATTGATTTTAAATTAAACCAGCTGGGCTAGCTATATTTGATTTTGATTCCAAGAAGAAGGAATACAACAATTCCTCTTTCCAAATAAGATTAGAATATAGAAACTAAATTAAATAAATAAAGCTAATAAAAGAGAATATTAAATATGCACAGAGTAGCTTAAATAACTCAAACTTATCTCAAAGTGATGCCTTGATTTTACCTGAATTCAATTCTTGAAAAACTCTGAAATTCGTGTTCTATTTATAGTTGCAAAAATCGCATCTTCGACTGGTCGTGTAGCCACCACGACTGGTCGTAGGTCAAACTGCATTTTGAAATTTTAAGTGCGATTGGAGAAAACCGTTCTGCGACTGGTCTTAGGATGTTCACGACTGGTCGTAACCATCCCACGACTGGTCGTGAGAAACTAAGAATGGTTGCTAGAGTTTGAGTCGTAACTGCAGGACTGGTCGTGAACGAGTCGACACTGTTCCTACGACCAGTCAAGAAGACTCTAGGGCTAGTCGATGCTCAACGAAAATTTTTTGAAAATTTGCAACAACTTAAGACTGGTCTTGGAATTTCTTGGACTGGTTGAGCCAGTTCTAGGACGTCGAACAAAGTTCAGGACTGGTCTTAGAACAGACCAAACACTTATAAAAAAAATATTATATATGAATTAAGTATTCAAAATGACCTACCTTACGGTCAAAACTAAGGTCATGCATACCTTAAATGTGAAGTATGGACATTGCGTCTTCACTTTTTATCAAGATGGTTGACCTTTGACGATTGTGAAGCTTGAGATCTCTGATGTAGCTTAAACTTGAGATCTTCTTAAGCTTGGACTTCATCTTGTACTCTCGTCTTAAGTTGTACTTGAGACTTAAACAAGAACTTGTCTGTTGTTATAGCTCTTGAAATATTCAGATCATTGAAGCTTGCAAAAGTAGTCAAAGAACTTGAACTTGAAGTAGATCACCGTTCGTAGCCTGTAACATTGATACAGTACCTTGAACATACAAATCCATAAGCTACACAAGACATAAAATGTGTCTTTGGCACCACACCTAGATTGTGTATTTGGCACCACAAATTTTGACAACCAAAGGGGCAAATAACAATTGCACTTACAATACAGAACTTGAACTTGTTAGTGCACATATTTCGACATCTTCTTTGTCAATCACGGATAACAGTACATTTGAACGACTACTGTGAACAATGGTAAACCTTAAGAAAACCTTCAGATGAGAGAGAACCCTTAGGGCATCGTCACAACTTGACAGAGAAAAAATCAAGTTAAATTTGCCATGTGGGAAGGGTCAAAGTGAAGCTGCTCAAACTCTCATATGAATTAGCTGCTTGAAAGCCTTAAAAGAGTAGCAGCAGATATTACCGAAGAAAAAAAAAACAAAGGATTGTCAAAGGTAAATAATTGAAATTTCGCTAAAGAGAACATCGGCCATTTTACAAACAATAAAGTAAAGAAAGGGTTCGGACAATTCAGAGACTACATGAAATATACATTTGAAGAAGATGGCATACTCCTTATGATTACTAGTTGCAGAGAAAATTGAATTACCATGGTTAAAGTATTAAAGGAAATAGAATAAAGAAGAAAAGAAGAACAGGCAAGAAGAAAGTAAGACAACATGTTGACTCAGAAGTATCATAGCATGTTGACTCAAAAGATTCACAACATAATTATTCAGGGGGCAAACAAGGGCATATAAAATACGTCATCCTTGAAGATAAACGACGGTCTTGATTTCAAATATTATTAGCATGATCAAAAGGGGCAAGATAAGCAAAGTTTCAGAATGACAAAATCTCAGAATCCCAAATGAGGTAATCGTTGATTCCTCGAGATGATAATTGTTTATGGTAATTGTCCATATCAATTTTTGCAGGTCAAAGTTGGGGCAAAAGCAAGCACTGAGATAGCAAGCATTGATGATTGTTATCAAGCATTGACGATTGTCACCAACAATTCGAGGAGTAAAACGATTGCGAAAGACAAAGTCATGTATTCTCCCTTATGTGAATTGTTAAGGTGTACGACATTTTTTTTAAAAAAAAGTACACAGGCTTGACTAGTTCGAGACCGGGGGCAAAGGTCGCAATATCGTGATTTTGATGAGCAATGCTTCCTAATCAAAAGGGAGCAAGACAAGTGAGTAAATACGACAGGTGAGTAAAAACTGTGAAATATATTTCTCACCATAGAATGTATTTCTTTTGTGTATATGAATGAAATGTAGGCTTTCAAGCATATTAAGTCATCGCCAAAGCATTGCAGGTGAGTAAAAAATGGTGAAATATATTTCTCACCATAGAATGTATTTCTTTTGTGTATTTGAATGAAAGACAGGCTTTTAAACATATCAAGACAGACTTTCAAGTATATCAAGTCATTGTCAAAGAAAGGCAGGCTTTAAAGCATATCAAGTCATTGTCAAACACGAAGTGCTAATGATGATTGCTACTAAGCGTTGATGATTGCCACCAAGCATTGATGATTGCCATCAAGCATTGCTGTCCAGCGGCCAAGCATTGACCGTCAAAGAATTCCATTAGTAGCTACCGATGATTATCGCAAAATTAGCAACTCATGTTGTCGCCATCAATCATTTATCAAAATTGCTATCATCGCCAAGCTAATGCACTATTTTAAACATGATATGAATATTATCAAAGCATTATCAGCAGCGACAAAATATCAATTATTGATCACCATCTTTTGGCAGTGGAATAAACTATACAGCCAACCACATATATAAAGTTGATGACAGTGATGGTTGCTCATCATTTAAGGCAGCCTAGCCAAGCCTATACAGCCAACTACACATAAGGCCCATCAAGATTGCCATTCAAGCAGCGGCAAAAAGCCAGTGGCCCTAAAAAGCCTGTGAAGGCCATCGTACGCATACCTATGCGGGCAGCTGACTAAGCGAGCAACTAAAAGCCTAAAAGGCTAAAAGTCCTTAATGGCCAGTCACATGTGAGACCAATGCCATCTGTATAGCTTTCCAGCAGCGTCACGGGGAACGAAGGAAAATGTCCTCTCGTGAATGGGCTAGACCTTGCAGACAAAGGAAAAGCGGGCCGCAGCGTGAGCTCTTTGGCGATGTCCATAGATAGGCCAACCATGCATAAGACCCCCCAGATTTTTGGCTTGATTTTAGTACTAACTCATGATGAAGGGCTTAAACCTACTCATTGACGGACTGGCAGCCCGAGATTTAGTACCCCAAAGGTCGCCTTATGAGCTCTGTGAACTCTAGAGAGTTACCGCGGCCAACCCTGTGCGTAATTCCAACCGTGTTCACGGCCCCGGTAGCTTCACTGGGCCCCTCTGATGGATTGTGATTTGTGAACTCACCAGGCAGTGAGAAGTCCAGCGAACTCATAAGAGTTACAGGACTATCACGTGAGACCCGACTCCTGCACGAGTCTAAGAAACTGCTTGCTCCAACTACTTAAGAGCTCAAACTGTGTGTTGCTCCACTACTCAAGAGCCTAAACTGTGTGTGTAGGTGTCAGTCCAGTAGTCCAGTCCAGTCCAGTCTAGTTCAATCTAGACAAGTCAAGTCTAGTCAAGTCAGGTCAAGTTCAGTCTTGTCCAGTTAAAGTATGGTCAGTCAAAGTACACTAGCACCATTGCTTAAAAGCATCAAATATGCTCAAAAGTATCAACTATGTGTATCATTCAAAATGTTGTAGATGCACATTTCAATTTAGATATGCTCAAATATGCAATTGCCTGATGAAATTTTTAAATATTGAGTAAGCAATATATGCAAAAATGCGTTTCATTGGAATCAGGTTCAAATTACAGTGACAGTAAATGCCTTCAAGATATTGGCAATTATCTATTTAAAAAGTTCAACTCTTCAAGACCAATTAATATATTGACAAAAGCTGTATGGTATTTTTGTTTCTCGCCTTCTTTGATGAATAGAGAAATATTATCGCACAAGATTCTCAAAAAGGCGACAGAGAATAAAATAGTGAAGGATTATTATTCTCTCCCGGACAATATAAAAATTCAGATATATTCTCTGGATTTATTAAAGGAGCAGCAAAAAATTATTCATCCTTTAGGAGTATCTGCAGGCTTCACTTCGGAAATATTATCTTCTGAAGAAATCTTTATGCAACAATGACCAGGAAAGGGGGCAAGATCCATGTCTTCAAAAGTAATCTATGCCTTCTATATAAAAGCCCGATTATATAGTCTGATGCTGTAACTCCTCATTGATCTAACAATGATATTTCAAGTCTCCAAGTACAAGATCTGATGAAGACAAAGAACAAACGGAATCATCATCAGTAACTTTTATGTCCTTTAAAAAGATAATAAGAAAAAATTGAAGGAATTCTTGTCTAATTTTCAAAATCAGCAAAGATCCCAGGAAAAAGTTTATGAAAAAATGCGAACACAAACTAGAAAAGACTCGACAAAAGACTCAATGGTTGAATTTTTAGAGTTGGAAATGATATTTTCAAAAGTGCGATTAATGAGCAAAAGAATGCAATGCGAAGCACGATGACAAAGCGAATATCACAATCGGCCTAAAAGAGGAGAAGTTTTCAATACATATTTCAAAATTATCAATGCTTCTTAAGGCTAAATTGAAAGAGTTATAATGTCTTGAGATACTAATTCTGATTAATTTGGCAAGAAAGATCATCATTTGAAAGATCGGATTATGTAGATCATAAATAAAGGAAACAATAAAAAAGGTTGCTACGGTAGAAGCAACAGATTTAATCAAAAAGACCGTTGCAGAATTGAAGGAAAAAGTCGCTGGAGTTGATCAAAGAGACCATTGTAGAATTGAAGAAAAAAAGTCACTGGATTTGATCAAAGAGATCGTTGCAGCAACAACGGTGTTGAAAGATAGTTCTCCAATCAAGTTGTTCAAAGACAAAGTCGTCACAGCTATTACAGTGGCAAGTTTCAATGAAAAGAGAATTTCATCTTCTCTACTGAAGCATCCGCTCGATACTGCTAGCAGGGGCATTCAAAGTCTTCCATCCGAGCGCAATCAACGAAGTCTTCCATCCGAGCGCAATCAACAAAGTCTTCCATCCGAGCGCAATCAACAAAGTCTTCCGTTCGAGTGCAATCAATCAAGTCTTCCATTCGAGTGCAATCAATCAAATCTTCCGTTTAAATGTGATCATCCAAATCTTTCGTTCAAACATGATCATTTAAGTCTTTCGTTCAAGCGTGATCATTCAAATCTTCCATTCAAATGTGATCATCTAAGTCTTTCGTTCGAGTGTGATTGTTCGAGTCTTCCGTTTAAACATGATCATTCAAGCCTTTCATGCAAACGCGAGCATTCAAATCTTCTGGTCAAGTATGAGCATTCCAGTTTTCTAGTCAAATATGAGCATTCCAGTCTTCTTGTCAAGTATGAGCATTCCAGTCATCTGTTCAAGTATGAGCATTCAAGTCTTCTGGTAAAAACTGATCACCCAGTCTTTCCATGCAAGCATGATCATACAGTCATCCTTCAGTTGCAGTTCATTCAAGTTCTTCGGGCGAAGGAAGATCGATCCTCTATTTTATTTCAGGAATCAATCAAAGGAGGATCGAGGGGGCATCTGTTGAGGCATAAAAAAATATCTCATTACAGTGGTAAGAGAATTCCATGATACATATCTTTTCCAGGGTTATGCAATCTGTATTTTGGTAAAAATCCATGTCCGAGGGCATTTTGGTAAAAATCTATGTTTTGGGCCATTTTGGTAAAAATCCATGTACGAGGGCATTTTGGTAAAAATCCATGTCCGGTGGTATTTTGGTAAATTCCATGTCCGGGGGCATTTTGGTAAATTTCATGTCCGGGTATTTTGTAAATTCTATGTTCGGGGGTATTTTGGTAAATTCCATGTCCGGGGTATTTTAGCAAAAATCCATGTCGAGGGTTTTTTGGTAAAAATCTATGTCGGGGTATTTTGGTAAAAATCCATGTCAGGGGTATTTTAGTAAAAATCCATGTCAAGGGTATTTTAGTAAAAATCCATGTCCAGGAGTAGTTTAGGTATTTTGGTAAAAATCCAAGTCCAGGGGTAGTTTAGGTATTTCAGTAAAAGGTATTGAAAAGGGTATTTTGGTAAAAAAGGGGTGCACAAGTGTCATTTTAATGGAGAGAGATATGTGAAGGGATAAGTGGTGGTAATCACTACTATGTAAGAGCGGTGGGGCCTATAAATACCCCTCCTCCCTTCATGGAGGAGGGGTGCACAATTGGTGGGCCAACACATGGAGAAGAAGAAGTGAGGAGAGAGAAAGAGAGAAGTGTTGTTGCGCGGATCGCGGGTGGGCCAAGACATGGAGAAGAAGAAGTGACGAGAGAGAAAGAGAGAAGTGTTGTTGCGCGGATCGCGCAACAGAAGTCACTGTTGCACGACCCGCGCAACCAAACTATAGTTCCATCGTCCGCACAAGAAGTCTTCCTGTTGTGCGACCCATGCAACAAAAACTACCATTCAACTGTCTGCGCAAGAAGTCTGCCTGTTGCGCGATCCGCGCAACCGATCGGAATTTCAGTCAGGCGTAAACAGATGAAGAAAGCTTCTTCCTTTCAACTGTGCTGCTGGTGGGGTCCAGTACAGAAGCCTTTCGAGAAATCCATACCGTCCACCGTCTTCCTCTTGGAATTTCGACTGTGAATGGTGAGTTTTGATCATCTGATGATGTGGCCCACCTAGATAATCGAGCTGCAAAAGCAGTCGAACGGTCTTCTTTCGATCATTATAACGATCACGAGGAAGTACATGGCCATGAAAGGTCAACATGATTTTGATGAGTTTTTCTCCCTATGCCTGATTAACGGTTCAGATCCACCTTTCAATGCATGATGGTGGCCCACAATGGGAAGACGAAACCTCTGTCTTGCAATAGAGTCGATGTACGTCAACTCTGTGAAGTTTGGTGGCCTATTTATTGAAGCTTCATGGGAAATCCACTCCGTCCATTGATTTCAGGGCAAAAACCTATTCGGAAAGGAGTCTTTCTGAAGTGAAATCGGTGCATTTCACGAGTTTGTCTACTCTGCCGTCCATCTTACATTCAACGGTTAGGAAGCTGCAACAACCTGCATGGTTTCAAAATGCCACCTTGGCAAGGGTTAAATATACCTTCTGTACACAATGGACGGTACAGATCGATGATTTGAATGTGGAGTGGGCCACACTAAGAAAATTGCAGAAGGAAAGCAAAGACGCTGTGTGCATTTTTGAAATGAAGAAGAAAGAGTCGGTCAGTAGGCGCTGACCGACTTTGAGAAATCCCATGCACGGTCGGTGCTCGTGCACTCTATGTACATGCAATGTACGTGTGATCCCAGCATGATGTTCGTGAGAAATCCGCTCCATCCATCTGCACTGTCAGCTCATTTAAAGCGTTGAGACCGAGTTTGGAGCATATCCAGATATCAGGTGGGTCCCAAATCAGGAATTCAGGGGCTGATCTGTCATTTTGGCCATTTCTAGAAGGATTCAGGAGCTAAAATTTGACGTGTACGGTTAATTTGTGGTCCTAAGACTGCATGTAATGTTTCGAGCTGATCAAACGGTGTCAACCCTGTAATATTACATTCTGGGCGAGTTCTTAGGCCCGTTTAACAAGAACGCTCCACATTTCAAGGAAAATTCAAGGAAGAATGACTGGAGGGATGCTCAGAGCTGACTTCAAGCCCAAGATTGGCTGATCGATTCAGCAATTCCTCCTAAGTACCTAGGAGATGGCCAAAATAGCACCGGAATGCTGCCGAAATTTCTATCTCCTTGGAGATTGGCTGATCGATTCAGTAATTCCTCCTAAGTACCTAGGAGATGACCAAAATAACGTCAGAATGCTTCTAAAATTTCTATCAGACTATCTTGTCTACTTTGATTAATTGTATTTCATTTTCAAAATCAAGAGAATCAAAGGATATAAATGAACTCAAAATAAATGTGATCAAAGACATTATAAATTTTTCCTCGATGGCATCGAGATACCCTTCAATGGCATCGAATGACACCTCGATGGCATCAAAGACCGTTCGATAACATTGACAGATTTGTTATATGCCCGTTTTATGACTGTTGGAATTCAAAGTTCTTATAAAGGACATTTGGTTCTTAGGCATTTGGATGAGTTTTTTGTACAATAGAAGCTTAGATGAATCCATGTTCATATCCCTCGTCCCAAGCATCCAAACCAAAGAGTTCTAAATCATCTTCCTTGAGATTAAAACAATAATGAGGATTCCAACCTCCACCTTAAATATGTAATTGAACTCCTCCATTTTCTATAGATTAGACTAAACCTCTATAAATATACCACTGTCTAAATCCTATAGAAGAGCCATCTAGGTGAATCCCTTAGTAACTACAACTTTTCATTAGTTGTAAGAGATTTAACCAACCTCCTATCACCTTGGTCACCTCAAAGGAGTAATACATGCAAAGTGTTTGATCTTGTAATTATAGCCTTGGTAAAGCATTGACATCATGATTAAGGGAACAAATGGAGAGTTGATTAAAGCACAGGAGAGCATCGATCTGTAACCTGAGATGGTGGAACAAAATGGGTTCAATCTGACAAGTTGTCAAGTGTAAGAGTCTATATATTATCTTTCCTTGTGTAGGACTAAGGGTAAGAGTTTGTGACCTAAACTCGACTAGGTTCTTGTGTAGCACATTATCTCATATGTAGCACATTGGCTCGTGTGTAGGACATAAATCTAGGTTCTTATGTAGGACCTTCGCTCTTGTGTAAGACCTAACCCTAGGTTCTTGTGTAGAACCCTGACTCTTGTGTAGGGCCTAAATCATGTCTTTGTGTAGGCCACCGGACACGGATGCATATGTGTTAGTCTCCATGTAAGCCTCTAGTAGGAGTAAATGTAGGTCCTTGGATTAGGACCATGGTTGTTGCTTAATCGTTGGAAAACTAACTAAAGTCTCTTGAGGGAGACTCGAGACTCCGATAGGAGTATACGTCAGTAGGTTCTTATGTAGGACCAAAGTTTGTTGTAAGGCTATAGAAAATCACATAAAGTCTCTTGAGGGAGCCCTTCCTTATGTAAGATTGTAAATGTTAGAGGTTAAACTGATTTAAAACCTCTGATAGTTAAATTTGATACACTCATGGGTTGAGTGCATCCGTCGGACTGGAGTAGGAAAACCGAACTACTATACATACTTATGTTCAGGATTGTCATTTGCATAGTTGTTTAATTATGCTTTTGAGATTGAATGTCTAATTATTTGTATGCATAATTAGATGAATGCTAGGAGTTTATAGTAGCACATCACACACACATGTGCACTATCATGTTACAGACTAATTGCTTCTTGTTATATCATCTAGTCTATGTGATTGGACCCTTTATTGGCTTGGTAGCCTTATAGTTGATTGTCTTACTTAGTTTAATTGCATATTAGATTAAGTAGGTAATTAAGTATTAAAAGAAGAAATTTTTTAATTGATCCTAATCCCCTCACCCCATCTAGGACATATCCTTCATTCTTTAGCTCTGCAAAGCTTCCACACATGAAGGCATTATAACCACATTACACTGCAAGTGAATTTTCAAAACTTCTCTGTAGGAACTACATTCGTAAGCATGTCAGTTGGATTCATGCTTGTGTGAATCTTCTCTAGAGTCGTGTCTCCTTTATCAACCACCTATCGAATAAAATATTGACGCACATTAATATGTTTAGAATGTGAGTGATAAGCAAAAATTTTAACCAAATTGATCGTGCTTTAACCTTCACAAATGATTGGCACCACTTCCTATTGAAGCCCCAACTGATTTATCATTCTTTTGAACCAAACACCTTCATTGAACGCTTTTATTACCATCATATACTCATTTTCAGTTGTGAACAGAGCCAACATAGACTGAAGCTTCGACATCCAACTGATCGCTCTACCCGCTATCACAAACGAATAATCAAAAGTTAACCTTTTATTATCCATATTTCCTACATAATCTAATTCCACATAGCCTACTAGCTTGACCCCTGATTTTTCAAATGTTAAGATGTAGTCCTACATACCTAAAATATATCAAAGTAGATATTTCACTGTATCCTAGTGTTTCTTACCAGAGTTAGACATGTATTTACCAATAACACCCATTACATATGAAATATCTAATTTTATACAGATCATGACATACATCAAGCTATCAACTGCACTCAACTAAGGGACAAAAGTTATCTCCTACTTTTCTTCATTTGTTTTAGGACATCGTTTAGAAGATAACTTAAAATGAGCCACATGAGGAACGCTGACCAGCTTTTCCTTGTCAGTAATTTTGGTATTACTGGAACAATGCATGCTTGTAATCACTAAGGAGAAATCGTAATTAAAGAAGACATTTCATCTGTGGCCATGATCAGATGGATGCCTTATTTTTTCAAGCATGTGAGAATTGTAATTGCTCCCAACATGCAGAAGCACCAAATTTTAATTTGAATACTACTAATTTCACTTTCTTATATTCCAACACGTCCATATAATCAAAATATCGCTCTAATTTGGCTAACCAATTGATAAAGTCTTTTATATGTAATAATCCATTTAAATTAGGAAGTTCGGACTTACATCGATAGTCGCTTTCAGCATGATCTAGTCGATCGTCTTCATGAACCGGTTGTTGGGCAACGACACCACTGATGTCCTCATTATTGGAAGTCAATTCATCTGGAGTAGCCATATGATACACCTTCGGGAGTGCTCTACTGAAATCGGGGTTATATTGTACAATGACCACAGTTAGCTAAGCATCGCCTTGGGCTGAAGGCAGAATTAGCGCATACACAATACGATCAAGGTTTGATTGCAACCCTTGCATGGTCAACAGACTCTCCTCTTAGAAATCTTTCATTCTTCGCAATCGATAATGAATCTTCATATCACTGTCCACAAGATTTTGGTCCATTCTGTCATTAGTTTTCATTAGTCTGAGGGGAATCCTTGCACTGATACCAATTAACGTAGGGAATGACATGATGAGGTCAATCACCATCTTTCTCAGAGATAACTACTCTGAATCCATAGAGCTCTCTAGATTCCTCAAAGTTTCCTTTAATCCACAATGGATAAAATAGAAATAATTTCTAATAAATTTGAAAATAAATTAATTAACGATAAAAATGAAATCACAATCCTTGAAATAATGAGTTCAAACCTAGGATGGAGTTTTAGAATCAAACTCCAACTCAAAATCTCTAATAGCATGACTTATTATAAATAGTAAACTTACTATTTATAGACGGACTTGATTCCTACCAGACTTTATGGTTTTTGGCAAAAAATAATAAGTGTCTAATTTAGCCTAACCAGGTTATTCTCCTAATTTTCTAAGCCCTTTTCATGTTGGGCACGACTCCTACAAAGGATCAAAATTTATGATCATCAAATTAAAACTTACTATTTATATATATAAAAAAAAGTGTAAATAACATGGACTTTTTACCATTGATCTTATGGAATCTCACAAATCTAGCATGGGCAACCTGTCGTTGCGGGGTTGGTTGGCTACAATAGCTTCTCATACACTAAAATCATATATGAAATGTTGAAAAAATCATTCCGTTTTGTGAGATCTGACTATTTTAAGGTTTTGACTGTCCACATCATTTTCGCCATATAGTGGGCCTCCTATGGTCCATCTTTTCCATGAAGTGTTGGCAACCTGCTCTACATCATCAATGAAGTTAGATATGAATCGGATAGTTAGGGTAATGGAATATCTATCTAAAATAAAAAAAAAATTTATTTAAATAGCTAACAAAATTTAAAACTATACTTAAAAATGAAAAAATGTTTTATCATTGATGAATGTTCGGCTCTATGGAGCCTAATCATTAGAAATGTACAGTTCAATTGGGGTAATTTATATTCTACTGGGAGAGAGCCATGTAAATCCTAGCTAGTTCATTTGGGGTTTTATATATTTCGCTATTTCATTATGTAAACCCTACTTCTTTTTGAAATTGCGGTAAATTGCTATTAGTGAAGTACAAAATTATGCCCAAGTGTCCTTGGCGGGAGTGAATAGGGATTTTCAAAAATGTTAATCCTACTTAATGCAAATATTAACTTCTCGGCACTAGTAAGTAGAATTAATTACTAATCAAGCACAAACAAAAGATAAGATAGTGAAATATATGGAAGTTGCATTTTATCAAACGTCTTGTGTGCACAAATTAAACATAACATGAATTATTGCAAACAACTATAAGATCAAGCATCATAAATACATCAATATATAGTAGTTCGGCTATGTGACTACACTCCCGGCGGATGCACTCATGCCTATAAGTGTACCGAATTTCACTATTATATGGTTTTGAATCAAGTTAACCATAAACCTTTACAACTTACACAAGGTAAACTAAGGTGCCTACCACTACGCCAAAGCAGTGAAAAAAGGATAGCTGAACCGTCTCAAATCTCAGTAAATGATGGTTTTGAACAGTCGCATGGGCCGTCCTATTTTACTGCATCGTATTAGTTAAAGGACGGTCATGGACCGTCATTAAAGATGGATGTTAAAAGGATGGTTATGGACCGTCATTAAAGATGGACAATAAAAGGGCCATTATGGACCATCTCTAATGTTTTACGGTTACAAACTGTCTAAAACATTGACGGTCTATGGCCGTCATTAGTGTGCATTTAACATCTTTAAAAAAGGACGGTTATGAATTGTCTCGTATTGTACGAAAATTTGAGGAAAATTTCTTGTATTAAAAAAAAAATAATAAAAAATCAGCAGCATTAAAATTTAAAAAATAAAATAAAATGAACAACAACATATGCCTTACCCCACAAGGTGGGCTTAACTAGACTTATCACGTATTGGGAAGAACTCTCACTCAAGCATCTTTGGCACAATATCAATATTGAAAATTTCCATTTCATAATTAATTAAAAACTTCCAAACCTCTCACAACCATTTACAGATTCAAAGCAGTAAGTTTTGTGTTTTCCCTTTTTTCAAGTGTCTATGCAACATATGGCTCAAAAAGCTGGAATAACATGTAGATTTAGAAAAATCAAATAGAAAACAGAATTGTGCTCCATGATACCTGGGGATCAGGATATATTACAAGCTCAAATTTTTGAGGATTAGTAGGATTACGCGAATCACGGGGAATAACCATTGCAGAACCTGAAAAATGTCAAACTTCTCGAACACTCCATAGATGCAAATAAACATTAGAGCTAGTGTAGCTGCAATATGTGATTGCCACAATTCAATAAATTGTTGCAACCTATCCACCATAGCATTGCATAGATATGTGCCAATTTGATCAATCCAAATCACGGGCCCAACAATAGATGAAATGGCCTTAAAAGGTTGAAAATCACACCGATTAGACAATCTTAACTATCTGATTACACATCAGATTTGGATGAAATGACCTGAAAGGTTGAAAATCACGTAGTCTAGGCCGGGTTTGCCTTGTAAGCGCCCCGACCCCGAAAGCCAATCCACTCATCCAATGAGCCGCATTCATATGTAAAGTGAGATGTGCTCATATATAAAAGAAAAAGAAAAAGAAAAAAAAACTGTACAGTCCAAGGTCAGCACATATATAAAAGAAATAAAAAAAACTGACCCAAAACAGGAGATGCACATCCAGCCACATCTCCCTAAGGGTTACTCCTTTGTCACCTCTTTTTTCTAAACGTACCCAAACCTGTACAGTCTAAGGTCAGTGTCCCTCTAATCAGCACAGGGAGTAATTAAAAGTTTAAGCATGGAAGTGAGATGAACACACCTTAGCCTATTCCATTGCTCGTTCATTTATAACAGTCCTTTCATACTCGGAACTGACTTCATCAATCTCATCATCCTCTGAACACATGCTTCTTACTGAACCGTCCAAAGCCAATAATGCATTTAATCAACTCAAAGAGAAAAACATACATGGGGAAGTACATTTAAATTACATAAACCAGAAACACTGGTGTGCATGGAAACTTGATATACATACATGGGGCAAAAGGATGTGAAAAAAAAAAACCATGACTCTTTCCCTCCATATATAGATGTGAAAAATAAAATAAAATAATAGAAGTTATTAGATGCAGGAGAGAAGGCTAGAGCTACTTATTATTAGATGTGATTTTGCTGTAAACATCTTCCACGCTCAAATGCCCATAATAGGGAATGGCATGGGTTTCAACCAATATCATAGAAAAACAAGAATAAAAATTCATGACATCAAGGGAATGAAAAAGGTAGGCAAAATGTTCACCTTTATAAGTTAATATATACTGGCTCAGCTCACAGTGTCATGCACACATTGACTTATTAGCATTAAAGAATATCATTAAGATGAAGGAATGACAAACTAAGAAATAAATGTAAGCGAAACTAAGAAACCACATGGGTCATTTCAGTGAAGCTTCACTGAAATGATTATTGCATTTCTAGATGATAGGATGTCCAAACACAACCATAGCCTTGCATATAATCTCACCTTGAGTTGTCCTCAAAAACTGTCCGTACATATTAACTTTGGAATTATCTATATGTCGGAGAAATTAAATGTTAATCTATATGCAAATAGTGATCATCATAGTTCCAACTCCACTTATGTTCCTTAAATGAAAAGAAAAACCTTTGAATATCATTCAAAATATAGAACATGAAAGCAGTGAAACACAAGTTCTTCTCCAATATTGGGTGGTAATGTCAGTTGTATTAACAACATGCCTGCCCTGCAAAAGTTGTGTTAACCATAAGTTTTGCATTAAAACCATATCATTAATGAAGTATATAAGCCACCAAGCTTCAACATGGCTTTAAGCCAGGATTAACTTTACTTCATTTGATATTGCTTCTTTACTTCCAAATAAATGAATTCATTGTAATATAAATCAATTGGGCACAAATCAAACTCTATAGTGATCAAGAATTCCAATGGGCGGCTAGTAGAATTTCACTTCTATGACGCCATACATGATAACTAGATGCATGGACTTAAATAATAGGTTAACTCTACCTGCCTTCAAATAGGCTATAAGAGATTCTCCATATCTTCCCAGTCCTCTCCTTCCTACCAACTTCACATCATTGCCTAAAACACAATCAACATTTAGTTTAATATAACCAATAGGAGGATAACCCACCTTTCATCGCCTAAGACAATCACATCATTACCTAGCACACAATCAACATTTCTGATTGTTCCCCACTTACATCAATGTATGTACTCTGTCCCAATTGAGATTTATAAAAAAAAAAAAAAAAAAAAAGAAGAAGAAGAAAAAAAAGAAGAAGAAAGTAGTCACTCTATCATCCTAATTTCAAACTTTTGACTTGGAACAAAAGTTATCTGTGATGTTCGCGACTGTGTAGCATACATTCAAATTATTACTAGACAAATGAGGTTCCTAAACCCATCTTTATTTTTTTCCTGGTGAGCCATTCAATGGACCATATCCTTAATTAAACCCTCCCTCCCACTCTTCTTTCTTCCTAAGAATTTCTATAATCGGCCAAGTTTCTCATCTAATCAGCGGTTCTTTGGACAATCAAGGAGAAGAGAGAGATGAGTAATCACCTGATCACATGAGTATGACAAGTTCAGAAGGGCATATGTATCTTAAAACTAGTCCCACTGGAAACCTGCAATAGTAAAAGGGAAAATGTGTTAATTAAAGGAGAGTACACAACAAATAGTCTTAAAAAGGCTTACACTAGTTAATAGGATCACAAAATCCATTCACAAGAATTTTATTTTCAACTAAAAGAGTTATAATTCGTAAGAATTTATTCTTACTGAAAGTCTTAAGAAATCATCATTGAATAATCATGATATTTTCTGTTTTCCTTTTCCCACCATCCAAACATGTATTAAGACTTGAAGAGGAAACCAGTGACAAAATCATATATCAAACAATATCAAGGAAAGGAAAACTGCCATCAAACACTTGCAATGCTTTGACCTAGATGTTCCAATTTCCCATAAAATCTGCATAACACTCTTTGAAGCTTCAGAATATGCATAAATGAAATGCTTATGGTGATTCTATCCAGATGATTTGCCTATCAAACGTGTCATCGAGGCTCATTTCGAGTTATCGACGAAATTCCTGATTTACCTTTAAAGCTTGCTGGACACAGACTAGCCCATATTCGATGATATCGACCCTTACTCGATGTCATCGAAATTTGAATCTCGATGTCATCAACGATCGTTGATTCATCAAGAATATTGTCCAAATATCATTTTGGTTGCTGGACATGAAAAACCTCAATTTGATGTTATCGAGGCTATATCGATGTTATCGAAAGCATTGGCTCGGTATCATTGATGTAATCCCGATACATCGAAGAAAGCTGAAAACTTAAAGAATTTTCTTGTTTGCAACATCAATTTTCATACTTATACTCCTATGTTGCTCTAAGCTTTTTAAGGATTTATATACCTGGGTGTTTAGGGACATGGGATGTGAGGCTAAGTTTACTTGTGATGAGCTTTGAACACACATCCGGTTAAGGCAATGTCTTGAATGATCTTCATATGGGACCCACTTGACTCAACACTCATGCTAATTAACAAACCAGGGCACTTTCATGTCTCCCTAATCTTCCCAATCTAACCATCTAGAGACCATATCAACCATTAAATCTTGTCCCCACTACAAGAAAGTAGGCCTTTAGCCTCAATTTTTTAGCCTCGGTTCAAAAAAAGGAGGCTAAATATGGTTTTTAGCCTCGGTTGTAAAGGAACTGAGGTTAAAAATTCACTTTTTGCCTCGATTGATGAGAAATCGAGGCAAAACTCGCCTAATGCCTCGGTTGGTGAAAACCGAGGCCAAAAAGTCGACCTTTTGCCTCGGTTGGTGAGAAACCGAGGCCAAAGTCTGCCCTTTGCCTCGGTTGGTGAGCAACTGAGGCTAAAAATCCGTCTGCCTTTGCCTCGGTTGTTGAGAACTGAGACCAAAAGTCTGCCCTTTTGTCTCGGTTGGTGAGCAACTGAGGCGAAAATTCTGCCCCTTTGCCTCAGTTGGTGAGCAACTGAGGCTAAAAGTCTGCCCTTTTGCCTCGGTTGTTGAGAATTGAAGCCAAAAGTCTGCCCTTTTGCCTCGGTTGATAAGAAATTGAGGCGAAAAGTCTGCCCTTTTGCCTCGGTTGGTGAGAAACTAAGGCCAAAAGTCTGCCCTTTTACCTCTGTTGGTGAGCAACTGAGGCTAAAAGTCTGTCCTTTTGCCTCGGTTAGTGAGCAATTGAGGCTAAAAGGTTTGCCCTTTTGCCTCGCTTGTTGAAAACTGAGGCTAAAAGTCTGTCCTTTGCCTCAGTTGTTGAAAACTGAGGCTAAAAGTCTATCCTTTTGTTTCGGTTGGTGAGAAACTGAGGCCAAAAGTCTGCCCTTTGCCTCGGTTGGTAAGCGAGGCCAAAAGTCTACCCTTTTGCCTCGGTTGTTGAAAACTGAGGCCAAAAGTCTACCCTTTTGCCTCGGTTGTTAAAAACTGAGGCCAAAAGGCTACCCTTTTACCTCGGTTGTTATAGATTCAAGTCTTAAATGGACCACCCAGTGGAGATTAAATTCCTACCATTGAAAAATTCTCAGGGCCATAGAAGTTATAGATCAGTATGATATTCATTTTTTCACTTCATCCAGGTTTATATGACCATATCAACAGGTTGGATGAAAAATAAATGGCACGGTGGACCCTACGAAGTTTTCAATGGTGGGCGTTCTTAGCACCGCTTCTTCTTATGGTGTGGTCCACTTAAGTCTTTCATCTACCTTACTTTTTATTCAGTATTTTAAAATGATATAGAAAAATGGATGGACGGTGTGGATAAAAGTAATACATCACGGTGTCCCCTTAGTGGCCCGTGGGGCCTCCACCTGTACCGAGCTCAGAACACGAGGGCGCTACTTTTTAGCCTCAGTTGCCTAAAACCGAGGCTAAACGCCCTGCTTTTTAGCCTCAGTTGCCTAAAACCGAGGCTAAAGGTCTACTCACCGTGACAAGGCTGAGAGAAAGCGAGAGACTCGCCATCGATAGGTTTTTACCCGAACCAAACCAGAAAAATGAAAAGAAGAAAAGGAAAAGAAAAAGGAGAGAGAGAGAGAGAGAGAGAGAGAGAGAGAGAGAGAGAGAGAGAGATCGTAGCAAGAAAAAGAAAGGAAGATGAAAAAAATGTAAAAATCGAAGATCTGATCTTCAATCGATCTCGACATGGCCAGGTACGTACGAATCTCCCTTCGATCTTTGTTATTCACCGTGCAATCTGGCATTTCTTCCCATTTCTTCGACCATTCGTCGCTGATTGAAGAAGGGGATCGCTAGGGTTTCGTGGCTCTTCGAGTGTCGTTTCATCTCAAAATTGTAGTGGGAATCGCTAGGGTTTTTTGTTATAGTAGGAATGGTTAGGTTTTGATGCGTTTGGTGGGAAAATGTTTCCGAAAATTCTATCTTGTGCCTTTTTTTTTGCTGCATTTTGTGTGTTTTTGCCGGAATTGCTGAGTTTCTGGAAATCGCTTTTGATTTCGTCGGGGAGAGTTAGGTTTTGGATGCGGTAGATGTGGGAGAAATCCCAAAGGTTTTATTTTTTGCGTATTGTGTATGAGTTGTGGTTTGATTTGTAGGAATTTGCTTTAGAGTTTCTGAGATTGGCCCCTTTTGGAGATCTCTCTTCGACTCTGATGTGATTTGTTTGGAAATTAGGGTTTTGGCCTTTTTTTAAGCAATGCTGCATCAGGTGAATTTTCAGAGAAGTGGGAATTCAACAAGCATTTTGTCTAACAAATCAGATGCTTTGATGTTCTTTTCTGAGATTTAGTTTCATTTCATTTTACTGCATTTTCTTTCCATACCAGAAAGGAAAATGTGGTTTTTTTATTTTTTGGTCATGCTATCTAAAACCCTATTTTATTTATTTATTTATTTCTGTTTTCTATGTTTTCAGAAAAATGTCAGCAATAATTGTTAGATTTCATGATATTTATTTCATAGCTTCAGTATTCATGCAACAGGATTTTCTTCATCATTGGTAAAGGTGTTTCTGTTTATTCTTCCCAGTACCTACACAAAGAACAAGCTCACTGGGCTAATTCCACCTGAATTGGGGAACATGTCCAAGCTAAGCTATCTGTGAAGATTCTTACTTTAAAATAAAATTTCCATTGCGGGGATATTTGTGTGTAAATTATTTCTGATAGTTTCCTTCTACAGGCAATTGAACAACAATGAACTGGTTGGTAGCATTCGGCCGAGCTTGGACCAACTGGAGTTGTTTGAATTGTGTATGGCAAAGATCGAATGGTTCCATTCCATCCAATTCTGAAGGCCGGAGAGTCTAACATATCTGTAAGTCTTAACCAAAAGATATTAGAGATGGGCCAATCATTTGTGAACATATTCTAATTTACAATGACCTCTTTGTACAGAGGCTTGCAGTTATTAAGTGCACATGCTTTCATTAGTATATTTATATTTTTACCAATTTATATTTTCTTTTAAACTGCAAAAACTTATCATCGAACAATTTCAAAGGGTGGATCCCTATTGAGTTAGGGCGCATAATCAATCTTGATACTCTGTAGGTTGCAATGTAAGCTTTCAATGATTATGAGGAGAAAGAGGACTTGTAGTACCCTTACAAAAAATCTCTTATATTGATTATTTTACAGGCCTTTGCTCAACTATTGCAAGCTCCTCATGATGATGCTCAAATTATCATAACAGATCGTTTCCCTGTCCCCATATTGGTTATTTATGATCGATGGTTCCCAGGTTTGTAAATGTCTTTTGGCTTCAACTGTGAAATAGACCACTCTACTTTTAATTCCTTAATATAATTTCCATGGAGGTGGGTATTCTCACTTCTGGATTACTCATGATTCACCCTTCGGTTCTCGCAAAAAGGCCAATTCTTTGTAAGGATGAGATAGATTGCATGCCCTATCCAACTACGGGTGATCTCCTTTTTGCTCGATTTTAGCTATGACCATTTTTTTCAATCTTTGGTTGACTAATCATTGTCTTTTTGTACCTCTATTTGGAAACTTGAAAATCTCTAGTCGATTCGATCAGTTCATCAAGACTCAAGAAAGAAAGTAAAAGAAAAAAAAGAAAAGATGTGACTCTGTCTAGACAGTAACTTGGTCAAGTCGATTCAACTCAACAAAACTTAAAAAAAAAAAAAAAATGTGACTCTGATAGTGTTGTTTCTACTCGCTTTCTGATTTGAGGCGTCTTTGTTAATTTATGAAATTAGAGGAAGAGGAGTTGTTTGTCTTTCTAATCTGTCAGTAGAATTCTTTTGTTTGTTTGTTTGTTTGTTTGTTTTTTTTATACCTCATGCGGTTCTTAATTTGATAAGAGTTAAATAAAAATAGGAAGTTGGAAGTTTGAGCTCAAATATAACAATGAACTACTAATAAAGAAGTTCATGTCGTTTTTCCTTTTACCCTTTTTTACTTTATTGGCTCATGTGCTTGGTTCGGGCTTCAGTCATTTTAGCCCATTTCCCACTTCATGTACTTGTATGCTATACTACGTATATGCCCATTTTCCAAGCATTGGTTAAGCAATACATGCATCTTTCAACACTGATATGATGCAAAAAAGGAACGAATGGCTTGCTCAGCAGGTTGTATCATCTGATGTATGTTTTGGGCCTCGGGGTCCCAAGTTGTGGGAGATTGTTCTTCTTATTCAGTCTCTTGGGCTGTTTGTAATTCTTTTGGCCTCCTCGGCCTTTAATCAATAAAATTGTAACCCTTAAAAAAAAAAAAAAAGCCCCTCCATGGAAAACTGTGGAAAAAACTCCACGGTCCACTGTTTTGCAACTAGGTTTCCATAAAAGTTGTTTTGCTTTTCATTTGCGTTTGTTTGGATAGAAGTTTGTTTTAGTGTGGAAACCAAAAGGAAAACTCAGTGGTCCGTTGGTGCCCTTGAGAAAGAGAAGAAATGCACATGGATTAGTGTGCATTGCTAGAAACTTCTTCAATGACCGTTCATAGTTCTGAATAATTTATGTAAATCAGGAAAACCATTTCATTCTCATTTAACATTCTCCACACATTTTCTTGGTAACCATTTTTAAGATACTCGAAGTTTTAGATATACATAGTGAGTCTTGCTTGGGAATCAGCAGTAAATTCTTATGACATCCAGATACATGTATATGCTCAAGGTATCATGTTGGACACAACAAGGCACCAAATACCAATACGCACCAGACACCCTAGGATACTTGTGGGAAATGCTTTATCTAAATGATATTGTATTAGGTTCCTTGTTTTTGAAACCGAGGCATTTTTCTTTCTTTCTTGCAATAACATGTGTGTGTTTGGTCTGTTAAGTTATAAACTTTAACAATTTCATTAAGTCTAGATGGCAGAATGATTAAATAACTTCTTTTTTTACCATTGCATTATGAGTGGATGAGCATGATTTTTGGGGCGGTCACATTCGCCATAGTTCAAGAACTCAGAGCTTGACTGGTTCTATGCCTAGCCGGGAAATAGTAGACCTAGTCTTTACGACTTGCTCGATTTTTGTTGAAAGTTGGTCCATGTATATAATGATTTGGGCCTTGGGCCGTACTGTGTGCGTATCATTACTCTAATTGAACTTAGGCACATTTTAATTTTCATCTTATTCATTCCAGCATCCATTCGATCTATTTGGTTTTCTTTTAAAATGGATGATGTAATGGGAAGTGATAATAGTAAAAAAGAAAAAAGAAAAAAAAAACTCACATCTTAACATATTGTAATTTGATAGTATAGATTTACTATATGAATTTATCCAGTAACCAATAAAATTTACTGTTGATGGGTTTGCACCTTTGCAAATTGGTTGAACTTTTTTTCCTCTTTTCCTTGAGTTGCTATGACACCATATATTGTACAGAAACATACCATCATATGCACAAAACCAACACGTTTTTGAAAATTCGCAAACGTATTGGCAAAGTATGGAATTCCATGCATTTCTGGAGACACCTCAACATGAAGCATTGGGTTGTCTAAGAAGTCTGTTGTTTGAGAATGTGTGTGATTTTTTATTTTTATTTTTTAAGGGGAAAGGTGAGGCTGTGTTTGGATGTTCATTTCAGACTTATTTTTATAGTTTTTTTCCCCTGTTTTAGTCTCCTGATGCAGCCAAACAAGAGAAGTCAGCAAGGCATGTTGCAGCCAAACAAGAGAAGTCAGCAAGGCGATGCCATCAAGTGCATGTGCCGATATGGCATACATGTGTGAGGTCTAAGTTCTCCATTAGCTGGGCCACAATCATTGGATTGCCTGGCTCTAAAATTAGGCAGCATTGCTCGTCAAGTGGACCACTGGTTAGAAACAAAGCTCTAAATTACTGAGGAACCTGCATTTAAATAAACTGATGCGTTCTCATAGAATCATGTCTGGATGCAAGTATTATCCTTTTGATTGTTAGTTATAATTTGAATATTCAACAAGAATTCTTGGGTGGTGTGTTAAAAATCAAGAAGTTGTGTTTTTATGTTTGTTTTTATTCTTAAATAAATTAAACCTAGTCATGGCAAGATTGTGGGTGTGAGGATTTCACATATGGCAGTGGCATTTTGAAACTCTGTTGTTTGCGTTACTGCACAAATAAACCAGACACACCGCAACATCCCCAATCTACTCGTGTGTTCAATACTTCTCGACTTTTGTTATGCATTTTTTCTCTATGTTTAGATTCGGTTTCTCTTTCAACCGATAACAAAATATGATTCACCTATCAACTCTATATAACTTAAGGTTCAAAAAGATCATTATCGTTAGCATTACAACTATGTTTACAACTTCAATTGCTTTCTGGATTATAATTTTGTTTTCAACTACTTGCTTCTTATCTCTTTTATTTTATTTTTCCCTTTTCTTTTGCTACTAGTGCATCCTACCTTTATTATCCTCAGGTCCCGAATATCAGCCCGATCCATAACTAAGTTGGGCCACAACATTGGGAAAAGGATTGTTCCATTCTCCACATCCAGTAAGTTTGGCTCATGGCTCACCTGATAATTGTAGGGTTTTTGTGCCATGACACATGCACAGTGGGGCCTACCTCTTGAGAGCATGGATCTCACATGTGCAACATTGTCATGTGTGGGGAGAAAGGATTCTAGATCCTACTCTTACATGTAGACAAGTAGACAAAGCGGAGACTTCTCAAGTCATTCGAAATGATTTCTTCGCTCATTTTGTACAGTTGGTTTGCAATGCAGTGAACAAGTCATACGACCTGAATCGTAAAAGTCATACGACCAGCTGTTACCATTACCAAATACCCAATTACTAAACAATTCACAAATTATTCCAAATCTAATTTTCATCTTTGGATGTGGAGTTCTTTAAGAGCTTACAGTGTACAGATCCCTACACTCGGGAATATGTTGAAAGGCTTAGGGATGAACCAATGTTTTTGGTTCTTGCTCAAAACGTGCAGGATTATTTAGAACGGGTCGGGGATTTCAAGGCGGCTGCAAAGGTTGCCTTAAAGCGTGTTAAGCTCATATACTATAAGCCTCAAGAGGTTTACACTGCAATGAGGAAGTTGGCGGAAGAGTGACAGTGCAGAGGGTGGAGAAAATGGGGATGTGGACGCCGATGAGGAACCTCAAGTGGTTGAGGAAATTAGGGGCCCACCGGCATTTGTTGTAACCCCTGAGCTTGTGCCTCAAAGGCCTACTTTTCCAGAGTATAGCAGGACATTGATGGATGCACTTGTTTCCCACATATACAAGTTCGGAGACGAGCGTACTAAAGCCCGGGCAATGCTATGCAATATATATCATCATGCTATCATGGACGAGTTCTCCATAGCCCGTGATTTGTTGTTGATGAGCCACTTACAAGATGGAGTCTAGCATATGGATATTTCAACACAAATTCTTTTCAACAGGGCGATGGCTCAACTGGGTCTGTGTGCATTTAGAGTTGATCTTGTAACAGAAGCACATGGCTGCCTCTCCGAACTGTACTCAGGTGGGAGGGTGAAAGAGTTGCTTGCCCAAGGTGTTTCACAAAGCCGTTACCATGAAAAGACCCCTGAGCAGGTATCTTTTGTTGTGCATTCCTTTAATATTCAATAATATTCATTGCTATCTTTTCAGAAAAATAAAAATAAAAATCTTAGAGAAATCTTTCAATTGTCGTTATTTTTCTTGCAAATTGCTGATTGGGTCAGTTGTTCTCTGCTTTTGTTTTTACATGGATTGGATTGTTTCTTTTGCCTTGACATTGTACTGTGAACTGAAGAAGGTCTCTCTTATTAAATTGTTTATGTGGCTTTCATCGTATTATGCCATGTGGTACGCACATTGCATGTGGAGGGAGAGGCTGGAAAAGTGAAATCAGGAGAGGCTTAAGTTACAGTCTGAAAATCAAATTAAACCGACTACAATTGTGTAATTCACTATCCTTAATTTACAGTCTACAAATCATATTGTTTGGATATACCTAACATCTGATTTGGTGGACACTTGTTTTTATTTATTTATTTAAACCCTGAAAATAAGACCGTTGGATATTTTTCATTTTTGACAGTCCAATAAATGTCCGGCAGTCTAATAAGTTGATAACCAAATAAAAGTAAGTTTTGGTTCATGAAAAATCTAACCTGGTACACATAGTTTGGACGGTTTATTTTCATTTACTCGTATGCCACATATGCAATTTCTCAGTAATATCTAACTGCCTGAGTATTGTACATCCACACTCTGCTTGAGTATCAAAGTATTTCTTGAGAGAAATCGTAGGCCGTTCGAGAGGCTTTCGTTGGGTAGTATGCAATCCATTGTCTGGCTTTTGCGGGTGAAATCTGATCCATCTGACCGACACAAGCCATATTTTTAAATTCCTGAAATACTCTTAAATGTAGTTAAAATGTCTCTCACGTGTTACTCTGAATTTTCAATGCTCTGCTCTGCTAGAGCAAAAATGTCCAAACCCTACTCCTGCTATAGTATTGATATTTCACTGCAATGGTCTCACATTGTTCCTGAAATCTGAGTCTGGTGGATACCAGCCACATTTTTTTTTTTAATTCCTGAAATACTCTTAAATGTGGTTAAAAGGTTTTTCATGTGCTTGGCACCTTTGAATTTTCAATGCTTGCTACGCCTAGGACAAAAATGTTCAAACCCTACTCATGCTATGGCATAGATATTTCACTGCTCTGGTATAAATTGTTCTCTTTATGTTTTCTTGATTAAATTTCGTGTAATTTGTATCTTTTAGGTTGACATGCCCATCAATCATTGTATGTGTTTGCATGTCTGGATGTGCTCATGTTTGTTTCCATGTAGAATGAAGCAATAGGAATCTGAATGCTTACCCCTGATTGAATTTCCAAACTCAGTAACAGAATGGAAACCAACCAATCCAATCTTCTCTCCCTTCTCAACCTACTTCATCGAGGAAGTTGATCTAGCCAAAGAACTCAATCGAAACACCTGCATGTCACCTTCTCCAAGACCTATAAACTGCTCAGAGACATGTTTATGCGATGGAGGCATCCGAAATGGCAGAATATGCACGCAGAACTTATCACTGAATCCATCATTGGGAGAACAGTTATGGTGTGATTTTATTTTGCGCTTTAAATTTAATACCGACTTTTTTGAGTTCTTCGCCAAACTCGAGAGAGAGATTTCCATCTTATTTCCATGGTTTCTCTGTTTGTGTTGAGATTTCAAGTCTCTTGATCGAGGGAGAAAACCAATCTCTGTTTTTCTTCTTTCGTTTTCTTTTTCTTTATGTTTTTTCATGTTTTATGGATTGGGATTCCAAGTCTATTTGACTAAGAATTGAAGACTCTTTTTGGATTTTCTTGGGTTTTATTTGAGAGGAAAAATCCATTAAAATATTGTAACTAATGTTGTGGATCTGACTGACTATACACAAGTTTATGAACGGGTTAAAATAAATGATTTAGCCTTAGTTGTTGAGAACTGAGGTTAAAAAGTGAATTTAGCCTCAGTTAATGCCAACAAAGGCTAAATTTATCTGTAGTCTCAGTTTTGCCTCAGTTATCTAAACTGAGACTACAACTCCCGTGGCTAAAGGGTTTAGCCTCGGTTGTTGAGAACCGAGGTTAAAAATAGATTTAGCTTCGGTTGGAGGCAATTGAGGCTAAAATTTGGATTTAGCCTCAGTTGAAAACAATGGAGGCTAAAATTTTGATTTAGCCTCGTTTCGAGAAAACTGAAGCTAAAAAGGTTTTTAACCTCACTTGGAGGACTGAGGCTATAAAAGTCATTTTAGCCTCGGTTGCTAAAATTGAGGCTAAAGCCTTTAGCCACAGGGGTTTCAACCTCGGTTTGGATAAATGTGGCAAAACTGAGGCTAAAGGCTTTAGCCTCAGTTTTTAACCTTTTTAGCCTCAATTTTGAAGCGAGGCTAAAGTCCCCTTTTCTTGTAGTGCCCCTTGGAGCATTAGAAGCCATTGGTGGAAGGAGAAGTCCTAGATTTGAAGGTGGGTGCTTGTTTAGGTTAGATCTTTCCTTTCTTTCATTGACCTTTAGTTTTCATTGTTTGGGACCATGTAGGACCCACCAATCAATAGTGGAGATCCTATTTGACCCTTTGGATGTAGCCAATGGCCCATCCTTGGTGCATGCATAATCCATGATGGGGCAATTCTCCATGAACCCTATCATGATGCTTTTTATTGAATCCATGCTAATGATGGGTCATTTAGAACATTGATTTGTGGTGAGGATGGCATCTTCACCTTAGATTCTCTTATGAAGGGCCATGCAATGCATTGGACCCATCTTGATGTTTGTTGTAGATCCTAGAGAGGCCCCTAGTGGCGGAGCCCCTCCATCACACATTTCTCTCTCTCTCTCTCTCTCTCTCTCTCTCTCTCTTTCTATTTATGGTGATGATGATGATGTGTGTGGCCCACCTAATGTTGCATATATGGGACATCCATCGTCCATATTTTCTTGGACGTTCAGATTTCTTTCGGGGCCACCTTGCTGCCCATTTTTGGGTCCATCTAAATGAGGGTAAAACACAAATATCAGCCTGATTCTAGGGCCGTGTGGCCCACCCTAGCGAACCCTACATGATGTGTTTATTCTATATCCGTGTCGGCCACCCGTGGGGCTCACCTTGCTAGCATCCAACAGCTGGTTGGATGGTCTAGCATTGCTGGCACCGTCCAGCAGGCCTGGATGAAGAGAAATCACAAATATCAGCTTATCCCAAACTGTGGGCCACACATGTGGCCCACCTTGATGATGTGCTGGATCCACACTGTCCATTCCAGGGACGGTGAGTCCCACACACCTGTACACATGTGTCCCAACCATCCGTCCATTTGGCAACCGTGTGGGGCCCACCCCACCCATGCTGCACGTGTGGGATGGGACCCACCTTGATGTATATATTCTGTATACACACCTTCCATCTAGACGGTGCTTTGAGGGGCCAACCATGATGTATGGGCCTTATCCTCACCATCCAAATTGCTGGATGGTGTGGCCCACCTTTGATCTATGTTTGTGTATCCACACCGTCCATAAGCTGGGACGGGTGGGACCCACCTTGATGTATTGTTTCATCCAGCCGTGTAACACCCCATACTTTTTAGTACTCGGGTGTTACCAGGAAGACCAAATACATTTTAAATATGATATGATAGTACATATATATTATAATACAAAATAATTTTGAAATTAATTGTAATAATACATATGTTATGTAAATTATTCAAATTACGTATATCATTTATTTAATATTATTTAAACTATATATAAAATAAATTGTATGTCAACATGTTGTCATATAATTGACGTATATTGACAAATATTTACATTTAAAAATTTTAAACTATGTATTACTGTATTATACCATATATATAAAATATACATCGCTTAGAATAATTAATGTTTATATATATGTAAAAGAAAAATACATATACATACACACACACACACACATATAATACTTTAAATTAAATACATTGTTTCTTGATAAATAATTATTAATATAAACTATAAAGGTAATACAAGTTGTATATACGTTGATAAAATATATTGTAGTATACGTTAATGTAATTGTTATTACTTAATACATATTGTCCCATACAAATATTAAAACTGATGAACGGACCAGATCTCACTTAAGACCACCCTGAGCTGTGCCAACCACCAATCAAACACAAAATTAGTGTGTATGGCCCACCTAAGTCATGGATCTACCCCATTGTTTGGGCCAGGCCCTAGGACTGGCTGACGAAACTAATGAACAGTGTGGATCAGATCACAGACGTCACTATGGACCCCACAATTGTTGCGTGTACACAGCAGGAATATGCACCCGCTATGCACTAAATCCCGAAGAATGGTCAGAGCTGCTCTAACCGAAAATTTCCTAAAGAAGGAAATCCCTTCTTTCCTTTCTCCCGCGCTAGGCGCATTTTTTTGAACGAACGAAGGCAATCCATCTGGTTGAATCATGGCCCACCTTGAGCCACTAAATGCAAGATCCAAACCGTCCATATTGTAGAGGGTCCGAAGCATATCAAACCCTGCCCAGTTTCACTTGATTTCTCGCACACGTGTGACCAGAAACACCAACACACGTAGGCTGGTTGTGCTTCTTTTCTCTCCAAAAACTGAAAGGCTGGGCTTCCCATGCTGGTAATCCATGTGAAGCCCTCTCCTAGGATCTCGATTGTCCATTGAAAATAAATCTCAGCCCTTCAAGATAGGGCTTCCTTCGTTTTCTACTTGTGCTTCAACCTGCCGCCGCTGTTGAAGCTAAGCACCAAAGAACGTTAGTGACCGTCCATCTGGTGGGTCCCATAGTGTCCTAGGGTCAAATTCAAACCATCTATAAGACTCGGATTGGAAGATCACCCCGCAGACATGATTCTGCCATTAGTGAGGCCGTCATCTTCCCCGTCGGCTGGAAGAACCCGCCACCTGTATGTGGACCCCATTTGATGATCTAGGACATCCGTCAGGTGGACCATTATATTGGAAAACCATCTGTATAAGCGTCATATAGCCAAGCACAAAGGTTTCCACTCGATCAGAAATTTTCGGGTCATTTAGTGGGGTGAAAATGCAGACAGTAGGTAATCCCGGATTAGCATTCTAACTTCAACAGACTGTTGCATAGCTTATAAAATCCACTGTTTTTAGGGCAACGATTCAAAAAAAAAAGAGGGAAAGAAACAAAAAGAAAGAAAAGAAAGAGATTGAGAAAGAGCAGAGAGATACGAGGGAGAGTTTTGCCGCTGCCATTGCCGTGCCTGCCTTTGCCACACCACCTGGTCCGGGCTGGAATCCTATTGGAGCTCCAGTAGGGGAGGAAGAAAGAGAAAGGAGAGGAAGAAAAGAGAGAGAAGTAGAAGAAGAAGAAGAAGAAGAAGAAAAAGAAGAACAGAGGAAGAGAAAACGAGAGGGAGGGTGAGGACGCTGTCCTCCTTACGATTCACTGCCGCAGCGAGCTGTGGCTCAGCCTGTCCAGGTCCAGGTTCTGGTAAGCCCTCTTGAACATTGAAAAAGAAAAAAGAAAAGGAGGGAGAAGAAGACAGGGGGAACGAAAGGAAGCTTGGTGGGTTGGGGTTGATGTCGAGTGAAGCGGACTCAATCTGCCGAGTTGTGAAGCCGAGTCTAGGTTCGGGTCTGATCTCTCAAGGCCGTTGTTGGGTGTGGGTGCTAAGTCTGAATTGGGTTGGACTTAGTCTAAGATTTTGGCTGGAGTTACATCAGGAAAGGAAGAAAAAGAGGGAAGATAGAGAGAGAGAGAGAGAGAGTTGGGACCTGGTGACTGTCGAGTCAACTCAGCTGAAACCAAGTCTAGCCGAGTCAAATGAGTTTGGGTATGGTCCAGATAGTTCTGGACACTCTAGTGAAAAGAGAAGAAAAAAAATAAGAAAAGTAAGGAAGAAAGGAGAAGAGGAGAGAGAGAGAGAGAGAGAGAGAGAGAGATAGGGTAGTTGTTGTGCATGCCAAGTCAGCTCGGTTGGGGTGTCGGGCTGACTCAACGGATCTATGCATGTGGAGTTGAGTAGACCCAATTCGGGTTGAGTTGGTTCAAATGAGGCAGGCCAATTGAGTCGAGTTAACTCAATTTACTAAGGTATGCCTAATTCCTTTATTTTAGGGTTCTAATATTGTCTTGAATTAAAATAATCTATTCTTAGATCTTCTTGTGGGTTGTAGGAATTTTAGCACTGCTCTAAAATCTTATAATCGGGCCAGTTGTGTTGGGAATCAACACGTTTGAGAGCTTGGAACCTTCCTCTGAACATTTGGAACCTTGGAACCTCTACTCAAAGGTGAGGACTCACCCTTTCAGCTTCCCACTTGAGTTCATTAATTGTAGAAGATGCCTTAATCTTTCTCATCAAATATCTCCTAAAGTTTCTTGATTGGTTTACTTGACTTATTGTGTGAATATGTGAATATGATAACATGTTGCGTACCTGATTCCTGTGGTAAATAATGAGCATATCTCTTTAATTGTGACATGTATAAATGATTGATGATAACATGCTATCCTCCGTTGTACATGCATTAATTAACTATATACTATCGCTTACACTTAAATGATGGAATGAATGGGATCCATCTTGGACTTATTATCCTGCGACCCACATATGCCTTACATGGCTTGGACTGCATATTTGCCTTACATGGTTGGGACTGCATATTTGCCCTATGTGGCTTGGATTATATGTTTGCCCTCATGGCTTGATGGTTTATTGGTGCCTTTTGTGGCTTGTTGGTTATATTAGCAGATCCTGTTGTTTCCTAGCCATCTTGTGGTGTTCAGTTGTACCATGATTTTTGGGTAGAGCTGAAGTTCACTTAGCAATTTTCTAGCCATCTCATGGTGTTCACGTACGGTATAATTTCTGGGTGATCTAGAGTTTGTATATTGATTGTCTCTTCATCTTGTGGAGTTCAGTCGTACCATGATTTCTGGGTGGAGCCGAAGTTCGCTTATCGATTTTCTAGCCATCTTGTGGAGTTCACGTATGACATGGTTCTTAGGTGAAGTAGGGGTTTACAGGGTGATTTTTTATTCGCCTTGCGAATTCCACTTGTACCATGATTTCCGAGTGGAGCCGAAGTTCGCTTATCGATTTTCTAGCCATCTTACGGAGTTCACGTACAACGTGATTTCAGGCGCAATAGAAAATCGTATGCTTGATTTGTTTAGTTATTTGGACAAGTTTCCTTGTGTTGCGACTGCCATGATATTTGCTTCTGATGAAACTCTATTGATTGGTTTGATTTTCTTAAGTATGAGTATGACCATGAAATGCCCTGTTTAGTGTATCTAACTTTATGACTTGTGATCTATATTGGATTATGAATGATTAGTGCGTAATCTTAGAGGGTGTTCCTCACTGCGATGGCCATTGACGCTATTAAACCGTACAGTTGATGCAGGTATAGGGTGAGCCGATGCTGTCCACTAGGTTGTTGGAGCAGATCAAGTAGCTAGGGAGTTAAGTGGGGTCCTTGTGGCCCACATTGATCTCCACCACTAGTTAATAGACCCATATTTTCACTTACCTGAACTTTGTTATTTGAGATTGTATAAGTCCTGTATGGCGCTACATTTGGAATTTCATTATGGTTGGAATGTTCTTATTCAATGCATGGTTTAATATAGCTTCGTCGCTGTTAACTCTGATTAATGATAAACGGTTCAAATTTACACTGGATTTTATAAGCTAACACTTGAGTTTTTGGGAAACGGGTTATATACTCGGGTCCTGAAAATACAAGGCGTTACAAGCTGTCCAACTGTGGGACCCACACCGTCCATCCCTGAAACATGTGGACCCCTCGTGACATGTGTTTTATATCCAGCCATGCCACCCATCTGATTTCTAGACAGGTGGGCCCCACCTTGTGATGTGTTGTATATTCACACCAACTCGTCACGTGGCCCCCACGTGATGTACATGTTTGATCCTAGCTGTCCATCTAGTAGGGCCCATTTGGAATGTGTAGGGCCCACCCCAATATGATGTATTAGAGGCCTTTGAATGAGGCCCAATGTGATGTATTTGTGGCCCATATATTGAGGCTTAATGTAATGTATATGAGGCCCATATTGTGAGCCCCAAAGTGATATATGAGAGGTCTGTGTGATGAGGCCATTGTATGTGTAAGCCCATTTATTTTCCACCCATTATGAGGGCCATGAGCTATTCTATTTGGCCCTTGTGTGAGGCCCAGTGTGAAGTATACTTGACCCTTGTGTAAGGCCCATTGTAAAGTATATCTGGCCCATGTGTGAGGCCCATTGTGAAGTATATTCGACCCTTGTGTGAGGCCCATTATGTTGTGTATGAGGCCCTTCTGTGAGGCCATGGGCCCACTATATGTTAGGTTCTATGTTGGCCATTCCTTGGGAGAAATGTTGGTTAAATGTCCACATTTATGGGCAATGATGGTTAAATGTCCACATTAGAACCTTCCCCTAGGCCTTGATAGGCCCATTCTCATCATTCTTTAAGTGGGTTAACCCAAATCATTGGGCCCCATTGATGTTTGCATGGTCCATCTATTCGTATGGGGATAACCGAAGATGTTGGACCCCTATTGATTGCTTATAGGATTATTTCTTTTAATCTTGGAGTCCATTTAGGACTTATTTGGGCCCCTTAAGGCATCTAGTGGGCCATGTAATAGTATAGTGAAGGAAGCCCATTCCGAATCCTTAGGATTATAGGTAGGCCACCTAGGCCCAACCTTCATATGAGGAAAGTTCATCATCACCGTAGACGGATGGATCCGTGATATCGAATTTGGTATATCCACAATCGAGGGACGATCTTTATGTTATGGTTTAGATCGACTGTTCATCTATGGACCCCGTCTTGTATATAAGTTGATTATCGATACCGATTATGAGTAGTGATAGCATAGCATCATAATACATGCCCATATACATCATCTGCATTTTTGTTATAAGATGTGGTTGACCATTGCATGTGCCATTAGGCAGGTTATTTATCAGACTCCGTGGTAGGTGGAGTTATCTCGCATGAGCGCACTGTATACGCTGGATTGATGCATGACTGGATTGTGTGACTCATGCATATTGCATTGTGTGTTGTGATTATTGTATGCCCTAGCTACATCAGGGCCATAACCTCCACAAGCATATCATGGATGGCAAGTTTGGATACCAAAAATCTTCTCTTTAGATGGGACGTGAAGGATGTCCCTGGGTGAAAGTCCCTAAACCTGACGGTACCGAAAGACACTCAAACGTCGAGACCGAGTGGATACATGAGCACAAGAGGGCCGAATACCAGGAGGCCGTGTCTCCCACTTTGTCGTAGTCGGTTGGAAGGGGGTGTGGCCTTACCCGCTCGAGGGTAGAGGGCAATTACTAGGTTGAGTATGACCAGCTCATAAATGGGTCCGCTATTGACGTGTCGGATAGATATTGGCTGACTATTGGCTAGAAGGATAGTGAGGTCTCTTCCGCTTACATGGTTGTGTGTCTATTGCAGGGCAATAATATGGTGTATAGTGTATTAGACCCTGATGATTACCCAGACAGAACTATGTTAATATATGATATTCCAAAGATGAGCTAGATTGATTATGTGGATTGGTATGCTTGAGCCACATCTTGTATATGACATTGGCTATGTAGACCTTGTATCGTTTGGCCTTGGTGTGGCCAATAGCATTCATGCCTTACATAGCATGGCCTTGGTACGGCCGATAGCATTCATGGACTTACTTGCATGTTTTGAATTACTCTGATCTTGCATTACTACCTTGCGCACACACTTTCACCACCCTCTAACACTACCAAAAAAACAACTAAAGGCTACGGACTATTTTGGCTTTTGGCTACGGCTATAAACCGTAGCTCTTTTGCTACGGATTAAGACCATAGCTATATATTTATAAACCGTAACAAAAAAGTATAACTCCACCACACGTACAGACACCCTTGGATATGTCATAAGGGACTCTATGTGGTCTATTAAATTCTTTGTACTCCATCTAATACGTCTATACATTTTTTAAGAATATTTTAGGCGTAAAACCAAAAAATGAAGTAAATAGAAAGCTCAAGTGGACCACACGATAGGAAAGATTGGAGATTAATTCATCAATTGATGGTGTGGTTCATTTAGACATTAGTTTTGCCTAAAAGTTAGCTTCATTTCCTATAAAAAAAATTAGAAAATTAATGGACGGAGTGGATTTATCAATTGTGTCAATATGGACCCCACAAAGCCCTTGACTTGGACCTCCGTTTAGATCCCATCATATGTGAGCCGTGGAGGGCCGGTTATAGATTGCTTTTTTGCTACGGTTATTGAAGTTTTTAGCTATGGTCGAAATCCGTAGTAAGGTCGTAGCAGTCAAAAATGTGAAAAACCGCGCCGCAACCTTGTCTTTTCCCCCCATTAGGAAAATTTCCCTCCACTCACCCACCTCTATTCCCTCTCACGTACGTCTCTCTCTCTCTCTCAATCGCCACTCTTCTCTATCTCTCTCAATCTCGATCTCACGCCCCCCTTTTCTCTGTCTCTCTCAATCTCTCTCGCCCCTTCTCTCTCTCTCTCTCTCTCTCAATCGCCACTCTTCTCTATCTCTCTCAATCTCGATCTCACGCCCCCTTTTCTCTCGTCTCTCTCAATCTCCCGTGCCCCTTCTCTCTCTCTCTCTCTCTCTCTCTCTCTCTCTCTCTCTCAATCTCCCACACCACTCTTCTCTATCTCTCTCAATCTTAATCTGACGCCTCCCTTTTCTCTATCTCTCTTAATCTCCTGCGCCCCTTCTCTCTCTCTCTCTCTCTCTCTCTCTCTCTCTGTCTCTCGATCTCAATCTCGATTTCCCACGCTCCTTTTCTCTCTCACTCCAGAAGACATCTCGGTAGCGAATTCAGAACTTGGTAAGCTTCGAATATGAGGTTTTTTTTTTTCATTTCGAGTTTCTGTGTGTGGATCTTTCTGATTACTTCCCCTGCAAACTTAGAATGCAAGGGAAGCTGAAATGTGGAGTTCTGATTGCCGGTGGTCTGGCACTTCACATTGAAAGAACTGCATTCTGGCTCACATGAAAGAACTGCATTATGCCATTGTTTAGTTTCCGGATGGTTGGCTAGAGTTGTAATTCTCTGTTTTTTCCTCTCTTTTGTTTTTTTTTTTTTTTTTTTTTTAGTTTTAGTTTTTGTTTAGTTTTAGTTTTTGTTTTGTTTTTGTTTTTGTTTTTGTTTTTTTTTTTTTTTTTTTTTTTTTTTGTTTTTTTTTTTTTTTTTTTTTTTTTTTTTTTTTTTTTTTTGTTTTAATTTTTTTTTTTGGATCTTTGTATTCATTTGGCTGCAGCCTGTAATTAATAAAATTATCAATGTTCAAAAAAGAAAAAATTTGTTTGGGGGTTGTGTCATAGCATAAGCACACAACCCCTTCATTCCTCTTTAATGATGTTTATTTTTTAAGTAGAGACATTTCGAAGGCTGTAATTAGATGGTCCGGTAGAAAATGAAGCCTCATTACTTCACATTGGATTTTTTTCTTTTAGTAGGCTGATATGACTGAATTTGATTGAATAGTCTTCATTACTAAAAATGAAATTAATAAAATGTGTTGAAAGTTGTTTCGCTTAATTTATAGTCCATCATGCCCCATGTTTGACAGCAATATAAAAACTACTTTCTGTATATATAAAAACTTATAATTAAATTTATTTAGTGATAAGTTCCACATAAAGAAAAATTAAAGGAATTATATTTCCAATAGGTAGGATTTTGTGTATGTACTATATGGCAATTTATCATTTTCAGACGGCTGTTGAGAAAAGTAATAAAAAACTAACAGATGTGTATTTGCATTAACAGATATTTATTTGCAAATACCCTGTTAGTGACGTGAGAATCTTTACTAACCCCTTCGTTTAATACGAATGTGACCTCATGGTTTGCAATCGAAACCGTTGACTGATCACATTATGATATCTCTTGGACAACATCCCTCGCAGATGAATACATGGCCTCTTTTGGTTGAACGTACAACTGTCTCTGTCTCTGTATTTTTTCCTTGGCAGTCTATGGAGGCCACAGATCAAAGGGATGGGACCTTCCTATCAAAAGAAACTTTTAGTTTGTAGAATTTATAGGGCAGTGGAAATCATACCAATGGTTTGGATCATTGAACCATAAGCCTCAACGGTACAAAATGACTATGGAGGAAACTCTTGGTAACCATATTTATACTTTCTACACTTTCTAATGGTAACCATTGGAAATCATACCAATGGTTTGGATCACTTATGCTATTTAACAACATTGCATGGTAACCATATTTATACTTTCTGCACTTTCTAAACCTTTTCTAGATGCCAGCATGCTTTTTAATTAATTTATTTTTTTAATTATCTTTTGGAAGTGTTATTGGTTTCCTTTGTTCGATCTTCTTCTTTTCACATGTCACTCGCTCAATAATTCATATAGGATATTATTTTGTTTCAGCGAAACACCCCCTCTTCTCCATAAATTCTTTTCTTATTATATCTTTTCTTTGTTTGTCTTAGATCTAACTAGCCAATTGGCTTTTTCAGCCTCAGATGCTCCTTTTTCTCTACAAATTCTTTTCTTAACGTCTCTTTTTTTTTTTCGGCATAGATATATCCTAGATGCCATATAAAGCATGCTTGTTGGAGTTACTGTCCACGGAGAAAACAACTCTGTGATATCTTAGATTTATATGAGATGCAAATAGGGAACATACTTGTTCAAGAGAACTTCCAAAGAATAAAACCTCGCTAATGAGAAAGGTTTAGCACTTGAAACTTGATTTTGAGGATAGTCGCTAAATTGAGACATGGTTTATTGGAACTTTGAAGGACTTGAACGCTTTAAAGATGGTCTTAGTTGAGTCATAAAAACCTGAATTTGAATTGTTAAGGATACTAGCTGAACTGTGACATGGTCTACTGAATCCTTTTGAGGGCTTTAAATAAAGGTTGGCTTTAAAGATGGATTCAGGCAAGTCATTAAGATTCATATTACCTAAACATTCACAGGTATAGAAAAAATCAAATTACACTTATATCTCAGTCCATATCGAGAAATCTTACCAATATCATCTACCATTCAATTAACTTCATGAACCCTCACATTTATTCACAGACTAGGCTACGTATTTGTGCACTACCACATAAACATGGGGCTTGTTTGACTTTGTTCTTGTTTCACACTTCTGCCCGGTACATGATGAGGAATAAGTATAATGTTTATCAAATGGATTCACTTGACTAACATGGTTAGTTGCTGATCGATCACATGTATAAAAGTTAGTCCAATATCCATTCGCTCTCCTTTTGAGTTGGAGAAGAAGTTAACATAGCTCTGTTTTATGCATGGAAATTACTTTTCATAATGTGTGAATGACTGTAAGGGGAAGAAAATATTTTTTTGCTTTTATTTTTTTTACAAGTATTCGTTGCTCTGTTCGTGCAGGCATCCGCATGTTTTTTCTGCTGCCCATTCAGAATCTGATCTGCTGAAGGCATCTGAAGCACTGAAAAGAGTTGTTTGTGCTCTCTAATTAGAGTGACAGGTTCTTGTCTGATCTTTCCTAACAACTATTCTTTTGTGTTTGTGTGTGTGTGTGTGTGTTGTAAATATACATTATATCTAAATCTATAATATATTATATATACTATAATATATACTGTTTGGAGTCTGTTTTACGAAATACAGATAATCTGTTTGGTGGCTGCTGCTTATGGCTGGATGTTATCTTTTCCTAATACAGGCATCATGCAATTGAGGAATTAAAGGATCCTCATAGGCAAAGTTCGATTACACGTGGGATTCTGTACATGTGAGGCCCATTGCCTGGTGATCAAAAGGTTCACCGAATGGACCTCACCATGGATGATGGGCACTCCAGTAATCTCTCAGATTGAAAAGTTGGATGATCTCAACCCTTTTATTAGTTAAAAGAAAATTTCTTTTAAAAAAGGAAAAAAATAAGAAGAAGAAGAAGAAGACAACAATCTACTTTAAATGAGGAAAAAAAACCGAAAATTAAAGGGTTAGGATCTGACAAATTGGAAGGTTTCTGATGCATTTCCCATCCACAGTGGGTCCATCAGATGAACCTCTTGGATCAGAAACAAGTGGGTCCCATGTATACGGAATCATGAGCTAAACACGTTGATCAACATGTACACCTTGCTTGGATTTTTAGTATGTACATCAACTAATGATACAACAATGGTGGTGGACCGCACGGGGAAATGTAACCTTTTCGATTGGTGGCCAGGAAATAAGCATTTAGGAACGAAAGTGGGGGTCCTAGTTCATGCTTCATGGTCTTCCGCTAGTCATATGAAAATCAATTGAGTGTCCTGATAGATGATGGACTATCCCGTATGTTATTTAAAAGCTTTTGGTATATTGATGCTCAGGTAGAGCATATGACTCTCGATACATAAGTACTTAGAACTTGTACCCATGAAGTACATAAGTTAAAACCATCTAAATTGTCTCATAGGGGCCAAGTCACAGTCCCAAAATCATATTGTTTAAAAGCCCAAACCTCTAATTCATGGATACTTGTTTGTTGAAATAGGATTATTGGATTTTTATTTTTTATTTTTTATTTTTCATTCATAACTATCCAATAAATGTCCACCAATCTGATAGTCAGATAATCAAATGAGCAATAATTTTTTTCTCACCATTTAACTAAATTCAAAATCATAATTTGGACCATGGTTTTATGACTCAAAACAATATTAATGTGACTTGTTTGAGTTGACTTGGACTCAGTTGGACCTTATCTAGTTTCATACTCTGAGTCACCGCTGACTTAAGCAAGTTATGACTCGACTCTGGGCTGGGTAAGGCAAATCAAGTTGCCAAGTCTTTTAGCCATGATTTGGAAAGTTTATTTGACATATTTGTATGTCATGTATGTAATTTCTAAGTAAATTTCTCAGTGCCTGAGCATTATCTGTCATGATCATAGATCATGGTGGGTCCATTTATCCTTCCCAAATTGTTATTGCATCATGATCAGTAAGTGATCCTCTAAGCAAAGGACATCATCCGGTCTGGTGTATACGCATTGCATTGGATAGTTTCCTTTTCCATTACAATCAAACTAACAGCTTTTTGTTCCATTCAATTCAAAATCTATCACCATAGTAAGTCTGGTAACGGGCCAGGCCTTTGCCAGAATTTTGAGCAGGCCCCTCAGGCCAACTCTATTCAAGAGTTTGATTTTGTTAGGCCCCAACCTAGCCTTATTCCATGGTTTATGCACTCGTGGGAAATTCTCCCACACAGGCCAAGCAAATAAGAACTTGGATCTTGTCATTTGTAATTACGAGAAAATATCAAAACTTGTTTGTTTACAATAAGAGAATATGAGATGTAGGAATTTATAGCGTTAACTACCAATGCATGTGCATGATGACCCTAATTAGGTGTTTGAATGTCATAGATCTAATGATCCATGATGATAAATTGCATTTTAGGTATGAAAAGGGCTTTATGGCTGCTAGCAGTTTAAGCAAGACATCTAGAACCTTTCACTTTAACAGATGGTGAAAGGTGATAGATAACTTGTTTGTTTATGGTAGGAACTAAGCATAGTTATCAGTGTCAACATCTTATCCCATCGATAGACTGGCATATTTGTTACCTATCCAAAAATGCATATCTAGTAGCTTTTAATATCTTGTACTATTGAAATACTGTTTTGGGTGCATCATCTGGGTTCTAAGTCTTCAAAGATCTCTTTTCATGGCAACGAAGGAACTTTTGCCTTGGGTAACTTGTTGTGCTTGTATGGATGCTAATAGATGATCCTTTTCATTGTGCATTGATAACAACAATGAACTATTTCTGACTAGCATTTTAACTAAGTATTTCAAAACTCTTTGGTGTTTTAGTTGGTTTCAAATCAAGATCATAGATGCACGTGTTTAGAATTATATTCATGAATGAGTGAAAAATACTTATTAATTATTTTTTTGCTAAGGTGCAGGTTCAAAAAGGACCCTTTGGTTAATCGAGTTTCGCCTATAATAGATAGGGAGTGGATAACACTAAGTTTCCGGACCCACGTTTTATTTCTGGAGTGAGAAGTTTTTTAAAGTTTGCACGAGATCACCTTCCTGGTAGAGAAACCATTTTTTGTCCATGCACCACTTGCAGATGTGCACGTTTACCGATTTCTTATGATGATTTGGAAATACATCTAATGAAAAATGGATTTGATCCAAGATATAGGGTTTGGAACATGCATGGTGAGCATGTATCACCTGAGTGTACTGGACATCCATCAAGTTCCCAACAATGCCATAGTGTCCCAAACTTAAATGACGTTCACAACACGATCGTTCAAGAGCTCGGTGGTAATAACCTAGATAAAGTTGTATAGGATGAGCCGAACATGACCCCTGTAGTCAAAGGCGAATTTAGGGAAAATGAAAGTAATGATTTTGAAGCAAATCTACAAGAAGCAATGACTGAGCTATACCCTGGGGCAGAAGATTTTAACGTGTTGACTTTCATTGTACAACTTTTTAAATTAGTGAACCATGGATGGAGTGAAAAAAGCTTTACAGAGCTCCTTTAACCACTAAAGAAGGTGTTGCCTTCTGGTAATAAGGCCCCAACTAATACCTACCAAGCGAAGAAGATCATTACAAAGTTGGGTCTTGATTATGTGAAGATCCATGCTTGTCCAAATGACTGCATCTTGTATTAGAGAGAGCACGAGATGAAAACTAGTTGTCCAACTTGTAAAGCTTCTAGGTTCAAGACAGAAATGGATGACGACAGAAAATAATTTCAAGTACCTACCAAGGTGTTAAGGTATTTTCCATTAACACCAAGGCTACAAAGAATGTTCAGTGTGTCATGGTTGGCGAAAGAAATGTCCTAGCACTCAACCAGGAAATTGCAACATGAAAAGATGGAGCATCCAGTTGATTCTATTGCATGGAGGAATCTTGATGACAAGTCTACGGATTTTTCAAATGAGTCTCGTAATGTTCGATTGGGTTTAGCTACAGATGGGTTTAACCCATACGACACTTATAACACTTCACATAGTTCATGGCCTATTATGTGTGTGACGTACAACCTTCCACCAAAGCTTTGTATGAAACCTCAATTTACTATATTGACTTTGCTCATTGAGGGACCGCAACAACCGGGAAAGGATATTGACGTTTACTTACAACCATTGATTGATGAACTTCAAGACTTATGGCGGAAAGGGGTCATGACGTTTGACGCATACCATGAAAGCAATTTCAATATGCGTGCAGTTCTACTCTGGACAATCCATGAGTTTCTAGCATATGGTAACGTTTTCGGTTGTAGAACCAAGGGTAAATATGGTTGTCCTGTATGTGGTCCCAACACAGATTCCTTATGTGGTCCCAACACAGATTCCTTGCGACTCAAGTATGGAAAAAAACATGTTTATATGGTCCATAGAAGGTGGTTGCCAATGTTGGACCAGGCCAGAAAGGACACAAGTGCTGGCACTTACAATAAGAAAGTGGAGATACGACGACAACCGATCCGTCTGGATGGGATTGAGGTCGAAAGACAAACTGCGAACCTTAATATGCAGTGGGGGAAGTCTAGGAAGAAGAATATAAGGAGTATTGATGGAGGCCGACAAGAGCTAACGGATGACGTTGAATCACCATGGTTCTTCAAACGGTCTATATTATTTGATCTGGAGTATTGGAAAGATATTCTCGTGTGCCACAACCTTGATGTTATGCATGTCGAGAAAAATATATGTGAAATCCTTGTTGCTTTGATGTTGAACACGCCTAGCAAAACTAAGGATGATGTTAATGGGCGCAGAGACCTGAAACGATTGGAAATTAAGAAACGTCTATGGCTGAAAAAGAGCAATGGCAAGACGATTCAAAAATAAGGTCCTTTCTGTCTAAGAAAAGAAGAGAAAAAGCTTTTCATCCAGACTTTGCGTAATCTGCGTGTTCCTATTGGTTTTAGTGTGAACTGGAAGACCATTGTAATGGAAGATTGCATGGATTTAAAGGGAATGAAGTCTTATTCTTATCATGTGTTGATGCAACATCTACTCCCGGTTCTTATCCAGCATGCATTCAAGGATAGGAAGGTCATTCATCCTATAATTATAAGCTTTTCCACCTTCTTTAATGCCTTGTGCTCGTCTACCATAGACCTTCAAACGCTAATTACTCTCGAGAGGGCATGGCTAGGACATTATGTTAGCTTGAGATTATATGCCCTCCATTGATATTTGTTATGATGATGCATCTTAACATCCACTTGGCCTACGAGGCTCGCATATGTGGTCCTGTATACTATCGATGGATGTATCCATTTGAAAGGTACCCTATGAGCTTAGTAGGAATAAATAAGTGAAACGTCTAAAGATGCACGTATATGTAATGTATCATTATTTTTGTCAGGTTCATGAAGACATTCAAGGCTTATGTCCGTAACAAGACGCGACCTGAGGATTGCATTGCAGAACAATACATCCAAGAGGAGACAGTTATATACTGCAACTAATATAGAGGAAAACATAAAACAAGCCTCTTGGAAAAGCTGAAAAAATGTTTTGATGGAGTCATTCCAAAACCACAAAAGTTACAAGAAATTGTTGACAATGATTCTAATGATGACAATGTTGGTCCAGTAGGTTCGAGTCAAAGTATCATCCTAATGGGTATCGAATATGAACAAGCTCGTACTTGGGTCATGAAGAGTCATCCCAGCTATGATGCATGGGAAGGGTATGTACTTTTAGCTCATATGTATATATCTTCTTTACTTCATGCAATTTCAGTTTCTGATTAGTATTGAATAACCAACAGAAAGTACAAAGATTTCTTGCAGCGATGCTACAGGAGGACAAACAAGGTGCCTAGCGAGGATGAATTCATACCTTGGTTGAAGAGACAAATAGAGTTCAACGGATCTAATGAAGAAGAATTCAAAGATATAGTGAGAGGACCTCTAGCTTTTGCTACGTAATACAATAAGTATTGTATTAATGGTTTCCTTTTCGTCACTAAGGAATATGAGGAGAATAAAACGAACCAAAATAGTGGAGTTATGACAGAGGGTATGACCACCTTCCGATCTAGTGCTAAGGATATAAATACAGTGGATGAAAATCAACCTTACTATGGAGTCCTTCATAAAATTATCCAATTGGAGTACCGTACAGGGTATAAGCCCATCCTATTTAAGTGTGATTGGGTGAAGGTGACACATCATGGTGTTTCTATTAATGTCAAAGCGAATCTGAGATTAGTAAATTTATCTAGTCTTTGTAGTTCAGACAAAGTGGGTGACGAGTCCTTCATTCTCGCGGAGCATGCCGTACAAGTTTTCTACTCCAAAGATCATAAAAATCCTGAATGGCACATGGTCTTGGAGGTTCCAAAAAGGATTTTTGTCGAGGAGGAGACATGCCTTCTATCAGAACGATTGAAAGCTGTTTCTGATGCCTATGCAGGACGTGATCTCACCACCTTAGCAAATGCCGATGAGTTGATATTCAATGAACCTGAAGAAGTCAGTGTTGTAGTTGAGAAAACAAAGAAAAGAAAGCGATCAAGGAGAATATATTGAATTGTTTATTTTTAATCCATGTAACAAAATGATATATATTGAAGGAAATATAATGAAGGTATGGATAATATAGTGAATTGTTTGTGCTTTATCTGTTATATAAATTGTTTCTTAACCATTAGTGTTTTTTTTTTTATTAGCATATAAACAAGCACATGGATTCACAATCAGAGGCATTGGGTGTAAATGTGAGCAACACCAAAGGTAATAAGATAGTTCTCATTAATTAGATATGTAGATTTCATTTTTCTTATATATTCGCGGTAATTAATGATGTTTATATATAATTATTATTCCTTTTTATGTAGATGTGCCAGCTTCTTCTTCATCTAGAAAGAGAGGCCCTACTAAGGGTGTTTCTTTACATGTGCAACCTGATAGGAAAAAAGTCCTTAAGACGAATGAATTCGGGCAACCGAATGAGGACAGTCCCAATCACAAAGACTTTGCATCGCATATCGGTGTCCTATCCCGTGCTCATATCCCGATAATATACGAGGACTTTCGCCAGGTGCCTTATGCACACATTCAAAAGGTCATACACACATTGTCACTGTTTTATGAGTTTGAGGGTTAAAGTTGGGATGCAGGTGTTTGGTACATAAAACAACGCATCAATGAAACGTGGAGAAACTATAAGAAAAGGTTGACTAAAAAATATTAAAAAAAAAAACAACGATCCTATAGTTGTTAGAGATAGTCCTGCCCCCCAGGTGTCCCTATGGAGGACTGGAAGATCTTTGTGGATCAACGCAACACCAAGCAATTCAAGAGAGCAAGTGCAAGGAATAAAGTCAATCGGGCAAAGCTAAAAGGACCTGCGTGTCTTGGGAGGCGCAGCATGGCTGTTACTCGCCATCAGATGGTATGTATCTAAAGATAGGTATTATAGTTTAAAATTAAATTTAATTATGATCTAATTAACTCTATTAATGATGTGTATTTGAACAATATGTTATGTGCCAAAGGCGTTGGAGAGGAATCTTACCTCTGATGTCGAGGTAGGTAGAGGTGATGTCTACTTAAGAGCCCATACGAGCAAGGACAAAGTCGTCCAGTATCCTGACCTTGTTGTAAGTGCACCCCTCCTACCACTAACTAGTACCATTATGAAATGTCATTATATAACTTTAAATTCATTTACATTCATTTGTATTAATTTTGTCACAGTAAAAACTAGATGAGCTTTATAGTAGCAATCCTACTTCTAAGATGACCGGCGTTGACGATGCCCTTTCACATGTACTGATAAAGTTTTAAAATTACTTAAGTTTCATGGAAATAATGAATTTCCTAATAACTTGATTTGCAATGTTTTACAGTTGCTTGGTTCTGACATTAGAGGGCGAATGCGTGGTCAGGGTTGCTCGATAAGCAAAACAGATCAAGAAGTCAACCCCGCCCGTTCAAAGCTACATAATATGGCAAAAGAAAAAGAAGGCCTAGCGCAGGAGATATTAGAGATAAAGAAATCATTGGTTGATATAAAGTCTTGGGTGGGTATGCATCAAGAGGCACAGTCTGGTCAAAACATCCCATCACCACCAGTGGCTAAATCTACTCAGGGATCATCGGTATGCAATTATAATTTCGCTAATGTAATAATCTTATAATTAGATTATAAATGATAACAATACCAATGCCATTTTATATGTGTACATGTAGCCGGATACGATATATATCGGTAAGAAATGCGAGTTGCTTGGTTGGGGCTTACGTGGTGTTGTTGCTCGCGGTCAAGTACACGAAGTTAGTCCAAATGCAGTTGTCCATTGTGAGCCATTAGCTGAGGGAGCTTTTGTTGTTATCCTGATTGAGATTATACACCCTGATGCTCCTTTGTGGAAAGAAGATGGATTCATATCTACACTTGGAGAGGCCGGTCCGGGATCACTTGTGCAATGGGAGAAGCAATCAATGAGATTCCTATAATTTGAACATATAGTAATTTGGCTTAAGTGGGTTTTGGTTGTGCATGTACATGATGCTTTTTTTTTGGAGTTTGGCTTAAGTAGTTACTCTATATGATGTTTGGCTAGGTATTTTTTTTTAGTACTCTATAGTTCATCGATATTTATAGTCTACGTGAATTTTGCACTATATATTTGAATATATTTATAGTCTTAGGCTCCATTTGGTCATCACATTGGTGTTTATGAATGTAAATTTATCTCAAACCAAATGGAGCTTAAGCCCTTTTTTAACTCCGCCAATGCAACTCCTTGCATTGCCGGTCCCAAGCCCGGGTAAAGGAGGAGGGAGAAGGGCTTCAAGGTGAGTTTCATCATTTAAAAAAAATAATAATAATTTTGAAGTTGTTATAATTTCTTAGTTTATTTTTACTTGCAGGCTGGTAGATTTGCTCACATATGTTGGCGTATGGCCTTACAATTCTCAGAGGTACTCATGGAACTTAACAGATCATTGGCCTATTACAAAATTGGAAATTGGATACTTCCTCTTGTGAGAGAATGTAATGAATGAAGAAACAAACAATTGTCTACAATCTAAACAATGCTCTTTTGCACATTTTGCAGCCCACAAATCATTCATATAGTAGGATGCACTATGAATGGGTCATGTTCAAAACCACCCACCGTTTTCCAATTGAATGTGAACTGTTGTTATATGGTTTTATCAATTGACCTAGTTCAAGGCGTATTTCATATGCAAACTACTTTATTTTTGCGCATTCATGATTTGTTATTGTTCTAAAATGATTAAGTTTTGTTTTCTTACAGGTTGTGCCTTATGAATGACCTGCATTGAGCAAAGGGTTTTTACTTCCAAAAGGTATATTTTTATTTCTTAGAATACATGTGATCATTTTCAAAATAACACAATGTTGGCACTCTGTTTTTGAAATTTTCATTTGGTCAATTTAATGGTCTTGAGAAATCGAAACCCATGTAAATAGAATAAATATGAAATCTAATTACAAGGACAATGGAGAACTCCCTAACTAAAATTTCTTATTCCAGGCACTTGTTGTCCTCATGCATGATATGGGTCCAAACTAGGAGCTGATAAGTGATGCTATCAACAGTACCTGTAGTTCAAGGTGAAGTTGTTTTTTGTGAATTTTTCTTTCTTATGTGTTTAACCTTTTTGATAGAAACACCTTTCAAAAAAAAATGCTAGAAACATCATTATGCATGTATTTACTCAATATTGCATGTAAGTCACATAGGGAAGACCCTGGATCCAGTGGTTGTTTGATTAATTCAAACTAGGAGGAATTTACCAAGGCCTGTAATTGAATGCATAAATAACCTCCCTGACTGCTACTGCTGCTACCACCATCAAAGTCCCAAAAAAGAACAACTTGCACCACAAGAGCTTCACTTCAAGTCATCATAATTTGGAAACATTGAAACTGTTTAAATCAAATTCATTCATGGTTGAAAAGAGATGTCTACTTCTTACAAACTTTCCTAGGAGCCTTCTGTGTGTATATCACAAACCTGACCTTTGGAGAGCATGTGGAGGCATGGACAACTTACAGAGCACCATCACTTTTCGCCCTCTGCTTGGTGGCTTATCTTCATCTTTCTTTTGCTCTGTTTGACCTTAGATAGATGCCAGCAAATCCTTCAGATACACCACCAGATTGACTAGATCTAGGATCGTCCATTGACATTGCCAGGGCTTGCTCAAGCAAGGCAGTCTCATCCTCCGTGAGATCAGCTCTTTTATTATCAGCCACAGGGACTTGAACTGCTTACAGGTTCAGCCATAGTTTCATCTTGAGAACTAGATGCCTACTCCCCTCCTTTTTCTTGTTTAGTAGCATCCTCTGAAGCTTTCTTAGCAAAGAATGACTTCTTGCCTTGCCCTCTCCTCTTCCATTGAAACCCGAAGGGCAAGAGCCAGCTTGGGATCCAAGTTAGGATCCATGCCAAAATCAAATCCAGACACACCACCTACTGCAGCTACTGAAACTGCAGCAAAACCACTTCCACGCCACTCAAGCTGAGCGATTAAAGATCTGACCAGAACGCAAATCAGGCCCATCCAACAATTCTAATAAAAAAGCCTAGCAAATCCTATCCATATCACAGCTCCAGGCCATTCAACGGTCTAGATTGCTGATCTGAAACTGCTAACCAGCTAAAGAGAACCTAGTTAGCTTCCATCTGAAATTGATAAACCCCTCTACCAACATGATCCATATTTGAATCAGGTGTCCAAGAAAATCGAAGCAACAAAGATATCTGGAAAGATAATTTGGTCAGTCACCATAACTAGCTACTAGCTGTGAACAGTACGCAGCAATTAGTTTGAGTTTTGAATATAGGCCATAACGACCATCAACATTCACAGGCAAATTTTGACTTGATATTCATTGCAATGCTAGAAAAATGGAGATCTTGATATAGAGCTCTTCCCCTAAACAAAAGAAGATTTACAAAATTAGCTGCTAACAATAGGCTTTGAACAACAATTATTAACCAATAAAAATGAGGAGAAAAAGACTCCCCTTAGATGTCACATCAAACCTAGAATTTCTGGTTGAAAAACAACACAAATAGGACTCAAAAGTAATCCAAAACAGGGTCAGGAAAAGAATAAGAAAAAGAACAAAGAAAACTACTTTTCATTCACAATTCACCATTCCTTCAGAAAAGAACCTTGACATTACATTTACCATCCCAAAAGCATAAAAACCCAAAGCTAATCCTAACCATCCAAAATTTCTAATAGTAACCATTTCATCAATACCATCATCTAAGCCTTATCCCACCTAATTGGGTTCGGCTACATGAATCCTTTCCGCCATTCCATTTCATCAATACCATCATCCAAAATTGTTCTTTTTCAACTTTCTTCCTATCGTCTCAAGTACCTTCTTGTCATATTTGATAGGACTTTCAGTAAAAACTAAAATCTTGTTGCTGTTTTTTGTAGGGCCTTACCATGGATACATTATGCTCCCAAATTCTCCTAGATTGGGAGCCTACATAAACATTGTCTCAAATGGATTCTTAATGTGTTTTTGAATTTACAGGTGTTTGTGAATGATCAATTTTTGAACTGGGATCCAGAGCATCGGATCAAATTTCGGATCATCTCCGCCAGAGCAACTATTTTTTAAACTAAAAGTTGTACAGTGCAGGTAAGTTGTGTATACATATCCCTCTTTATATTCTCACCATTCCCTTGATTTATGCAAACCTAGGTGTTTCAAATGCCACCCACTATTTGATAGAAAGATATTATGTTTAAGCAATTATTATGTTTGATAGTATCAATTGTTTCAAACGCCACCCACTGTTTTGATAGAAAGATACTAAGATTTTCAGACCTCACCTCTTCTCTAACCTTAGCATGCATTTTATACCAGATGTGCCAAGATCTCTTGATGGTCCAAGCATTGTTTGCTCGTCTTGATGCTCTGTTGCAGCTACGAGAGTTCTTAATGGACTGTGGTCGTGTTGTCGATGTATTGCAATAAGTCTCCATTCTCTCATTTCTTGAATTAAAGAGCTAGAGGTTTTAGCTACTTTTGGACTGAAATCCCCAAGAAAAAAAATTCATGTGGGACAGTCCAGTCCAGTCCAATGTTGCTAATATTGTAAAGAGTGGGTGGCATTTGAAATGACAAACGCTTTTCTTATGTGGTATATCATGGGATTAGCTATCTGTTGATAAATTTTTCTTGGGTATTTTAGTCCAAATGCAGCCTAATCTAACTTTGATTTATTTGAAAACTTGTCTAGTCATTCATTCATTTGCTAACAATGAAATTCTGTCATAACAAGACATAGATTGGTGTGGATGAGGAACCAAATAAGGAGACTCTTAAGAAGATTGGCAATGTACCATCCATTGAAGAGTTTGTGTTCCTTAAGCTATAGAGAGTAGGAGAATCAGTCACCTAAGGATTCTCATTTTCATTCTTTCGAAGATCAGGTTTTACATGGGGGAGTTACAATAACTGCTACTAAGGTAGCTCTCTTGTCTTTCCTTATTCTTGCTGTTTGAGGTTTTTGACCTAATATTACCTGCTGGAGAAATGCCAGAGGAGATTCATTTAAAAACATATTGATGAGGAGATTTGTAATGCATGTGCCAACATGGCACCCATGTACATGATATGGGTCATTCATTAGGTGGGCCCACTATGAACATGCCATGGACCAAAAATCCAGCTGGTGACCATGCATATGTTGAATATCAAAATGTTGGTGCTTTTCTACTTGTCCATTTCTCCTCCATGCATGCCTCACCTAGCAAGTAGACCGTATGTGTTTTTGGGCCGGGGAATGTTCTTGGTGGCCCCCACCTCATTAAGGGTTCGGATCTCACACAAGCATGGCATACTGACATCTGCGTTGCGGATCTCCATAGCAGTTAGCATCTCTTACCTAGTGTTCTTGCTGTGTTCCTTTTGTCAATGCTACATGGCAGAAGCTAGACACAATGATATTGACTGGCATTTTATAGGTTACTGATTAGATGGTTAAAATTGTTTGATTGGTGTGATGTTTATATGCTGATGGATGTAGAGGACAATACAGATCTCCCAAATGGACTGCCCAAGAAAAAAACAAGTGTCTTCTGGTCATAGATGAACTGTTATTAGCATTCTTGTCACTGTCTTGTCCTACAAGACCTTGTGACAATTAGCATGATAGAACCCAGGCCATAGTTCTTGCTACTCATAAAGGGAGATCAGAGTCTGTCTGTTGTTGATAGAATGAGGTTATTATCTTTCATATGTAAATGAGGTTCGGGCACCACACATAGATTTTAAGCTCAGGTCTAGCCCTCTAACCAAATCGAAGATTTCAAGCCATGTTTTAAATCCAACTTGAACCACAAGGAACTGCAACTAGTGGTTTGTTCTCACCGTGAACTAGAATGGTGCTGCTCACCCTAGAAGTTTTCTCTCTCAAATTGAATTAATTGAGGTTCAGTTCAATTGAACATCCAAACGTAACCTCAATGATTGTAATTACAGCTTTTTGGGTTTTCCTCCTGGGCTACTTTATGAAAGTTTGTATGTTTTCTTATTTATTAAGATGAACTGATTGAAAAATGGAAAATTGGATTTAGTTGTTACGTGTTGCAATTTTAACATTAACTATGTAGTGATATATATTCATTAGTTGCTATTGTGTTAATCTTTATAATTCTTTTATTGCTAGCATGTTTTCTGTTCACTCCCCAAGTATAGGGTTGTGATGTAGTAATAAACTCGGTGAGACCGAGGTCGAATCCACAGGGACTGAAATCTGTATGTAATCTAAAAGTAACAAGAACTAGAACTAGAATAAGATGTAATCTAAATCAAGTGAATACAAGGCTATAATGGTGAAATAAGAAACTAAAGGTGGAAGAAATTAAAGGTAGGAAACTAGGGATTTAGAGGATCCACTTATAGAGATCAGGGAGATCTTATACCTACTTCAAGAATCATGGAAATTAAACTGAACTGACGTTGATATAGTTTTCAAGAGATGAAAGGTATATGAATTAGAATAGATTCCATCACTAAACCATGCCCAAGAGACAAAGCAAACAACAAAATTAAACTAATTACCAACCAATCAACATGCCAGGAAGGTTAAGAAGGGTACCGTCATCCGACCATGCCCAGGAGACGATGGTGAACAACAGGGCTTCCTGACATCATAAATATAAAGGAAAGGAACATGCTCAAAGCCATTGTAGACCCATTGTAATTTCAGTCACAAAAGACCATTAAAAACTAAAAACATTCCCTTAATAATCAACTAAAATCAACTTAGTTTGTAAATCAAAATTAAATTAAAGGCATGAAATAGAGTCTCCCATCTCCCTACAAGCTTCACTCCTTAGCCCTAACTAAGGGGTTTAGCCTAACATGGCTAGATTAAACTCCATGAAAAAAAGGAAAACATCAAAAGAAAAGAAAGAACTAGTGAAAAAGAAATAAGCTTCCCTCTCTCCCTTGTTGAATTCCTAGCCGTCTGCCCGAGCCCCCTCTCTCTCTATTTCTCTTTCCTTTTATAGCAACCACACAGAGTCGGTTAAGAGAATCGGCTAAATCAGCGTGAACGTCTTTTCACATCTAAGAAAACGGGTGGAAAAGCTTCCACCGTCCTCACATATTTATTTAAAATAATGACGTCCCTTGGGGCATTTTTGGTCGAGCGTCACGATGGACGGTTTGGATCTTCCATCCGATCGAATATAGTGGCCCGCAGCTGCCAGAAACTACCGGATTTTCTGGACACAAAACAGGCCTGCGTATTTGTTACGCAGTGACGCTGATTGGGCTCATTGGAGCTGTCTTTTGCGAAATCCACCCCATCCAATGTGTTCTTCTCGAAAAACCAGTCAAGAATGGCTGGTTTGGACTCGCATTAATGCGACCCATAGGATCTTTTACTCCACTGTCCATTCTTCCTTTTGAACAGCCAAAATCAGATCCTTGCTGTTTTTGAAAATTTTCCACCTAGGCCTTGGTCTTGATCATCGTCCAGATATGTTGGATGGTTTGGATCATGCTCCCGGATCAACGTGACGGCCCACCAACTTAGTTCGCAGCTCCCAGTTCTGGATTTCGCAGCAGAAACTGAAACAGAAAGCTCTGTTTCTTTGAATGGGAGTCGGTGGGGTCCACGTACTTACTATCTTGAAAATCCACTACGTCCATTAGTTTTTCCTCAGGAAACCATTTTCAGGTGATTTATTTTGGATTTGGTTCAGTGTGGTCCATTGAGTTTTAAACCGACCATCCGTCTCAGGTTTAAACAAATATCTCTGTGATCGGAAGCATGGGACCGAAAGGTCACCATGATTGTGGTCATCCCCTCAGTCCGGATACAATGGCCGGATCGGATTTTCAAGATTCATGATAGGTGGGCCCCACTACTATCAAACAGATGGGCAGCGCCCCACGTGCCCATTTTCTTAAAACTTTTGAAGTTGGCACGGGTCAGCGCTTGCTGACCAAGTGCATTAGTTTAGTGTTGCTCAGGAGTGCATTAGTACGGTTCACTCTCCTCTAATATGTGGGGTCCACTCGTGGTCCTCGTGAGAAATCCACTCCATCCATTTAGGTGGTCTCACCGTTTAAGGCATTGAATCCAAAGTTGAGGCATAGCCAGATATACGGTGGGCCCTAGTTTAACGATTCATGGGCTGATCAAGTCGTTGGACCACTTTCACATGGATCCGAAGGCTAAAATTCGATGTGTACGGTTCATTCTGGTCCTCAGGCCCTGTATGATGTTTCAAGCCGATCATATGGTGGGAACCTTGTGATCTTGCATTCTTGCAAACTTTCAGGCCACTTGAGCTTCAGTTTCTTGATTTCCTTACCTTGGTGACTTCAGACTGTTAAGTCCGTGCTTTTAGCACCCTGTTTTAGTCCAAGTTCGTAAAGTCACCTTGCAACACAAACACGAATAAATCGGGCTGTTAAACAGTTTCATGGTCGTAAATCAATGTAATAACTGGGGTCTAATATGCAATATTTGACCCTCAACACAACCCCCAACCAGCATTTTGCTAGTCCCGATCAAAGTATGCGAAAAATAAGTTGAGAATTACAGGAGAATTTCTATGAACTCGAGTGATTTTGGAAAACAATCCAGATATTTAGAATTCAACAATTCATGAATGTTGGGCCTTACTCTCTCCTAGACTCAAACACACGGTAAAATTCATAACCAAGTTCAAAGTATTAGTCCCTTAATTAGAAAAATTCCAAACATTGAGTTCCATGGGTGTATAGTGTAATCTCGGCTTATCGATCATTAAAAATTCAATCCGTTATTTCATGATATCATTGGTAACCAACAAGAGCATTCGGGACACCTAAAACGTAAACTAAAAGATGTCTCATAGATCAACTTTTCATTCTAACAGCTTTTGATTTTTCCATAAACAATAGTGCAAAGAAGGGAATCAAATCCTCATCTATAGGGAGCAAACCTATGGTGAAAACCGGTCGCCCAAACCTTTTTCACATATTATCCATGGGGAATTAAATCTACACCTATAGGGAGCAAACCTCTGGTGAAGATTATTCGCCCAACCCTTTTCAAAGGTATCTCTCTCTGTTTTTTTTTTTTTTCATGTTAGGCAAATGTTCCAGGCTAGTTCCTTTCATGCTTAGTGATTACCAAGTTAACCCTTCAATATCAAACTGAAACCTCAATGAGTAAGCGAGATGTGGTATGTGAAATCATGACTCAATCAATGTTTACAACTTCTAATCATAGATTAACAATTCAAACTTAACTGTGAAATCTATAGATAACTGAATCCAAGAGTCATGAATTACCAACATTACGTATCTTGAAATTCCAAATCCAAGATGGTCGTCAAAATTACTTCAAATTCACAAGAATTTTCAGAAATATTTTTTTAAAAAAATTTCACAATTTTTGCTTAAGACTAAGAAAAACACTGATTAGGTTACCTAATCTCAAACCCCCAACCTAAAATCTACATTGTCCTCAATGTAAAAGATATAAGCATGCAATGCACGTGGGACAACGAAAGTAAAAGAGAAGCGATGGGAAGATAGTACCTGGATAACGAATCGAGAGACTTTTCCAAAAATATCAGCGAGAGAGAAAGCAACACAAAACTAACAAAAATAAAATCCGACCTATACCACTTTCGCAGGTACTCTTGATTACATTTAGCGCATGCAACAAGCCTTTAAACCCCTAGGTTGCCCCTAGTGGATGAGTTGTAGTCTCATGAGGGTTTGCAACAATGTTACCCACAAACATTGAACTAACTAAGTAAGAAAATGGAATGACATGAAAAAGCTGGGTTGCCTCCCAGGAGCGCTAAGTTTACCGTCTATTCTAAAACAACATAAAGGAAACTACCCTAGTCCTAAGAAAGCAGGGAAAAACTACTAAGTCATGCGCAAGGTTCCTCTTCCGACCAATATCGTGATAAATTTCTCAGTAGGTTTCTCAACAAGATCATTCAAAAGCCCTTTTTGTAATAGGTTTGGTTGCCCTGGAGCTTGACTTTCCAGAGAAACTTATGTACCTCATTAAAAATTTATCGTTGATTCGCCTGAGGTATCCAACGTATATATGATTCACCTATGTCATAAAAAGTTTCGAAGTTAGTATCCCATGGTGAATCAGAGACTACAAGTAGATCAAATTGAGAAAAATTTTCAAGAAGTGGTGTAGTCTCAACACATTCCGAAGTATCAGACTTCGGTTCAATTTTTAGCTCCTCCTCCCTTAATGGTAAATAGTGAGGATCCTGGGAGGAGGGGACTTCAGAGTAAGGGTTCTCTCTGTCAGTAATGACTACCAAAATATTGTCATGCAAGGCATTCACTATGTCTCTTATCATGGGATCGTTTGAATTTACAAAGTGTGCCAAGCAATCATCCAAAGAGTTGGGACATTCAGCTGAGAGTGACTCATTTTCCATATTGAAGTGGGTGATGATCTGCCAAAGGAATCAATCATCTTTAAAAGTAACCGTATGTACTCTCTCTTGCTTCAGCCCTGCACAAACAGATAGAGGGTCAGTAGACGAAGTATTGATATGCGGACTCTGTTCATTGATACTACTCAGAAGAGGCTTGGACTCATCAAAATTCAATAGTTCAGATGGTGGCCTCAACTGGGTGGTTTCAAATTCCAGAGTCGTATCAAGTAACTCGTTCATCTCCTGAATCATATCATCATGTAATTCAAGGGAGTGATCCAAACATGTCTCACAAGAGATAGAAGGGTTGGTTGTAAGGAGCTCATCCACTTTTAAATCAAATATGTCAGGTGAGTGGAGTAGCTCATTATGATCGCTTACTTCGTGCACTTCTTGATCATTGACCTGGACCAAACTTAAGATTAATTCCAGGGGAACTAGGGCTGAACATTCATGATCACCATCCCAATACGCATGATCATCTAATTCTGTGCAGTGCACACTTGGGATGGGATCGCTTTCCTCACATTCTAAATTTGGTTGAGGTTCGATTAAACTAACCTTTACCTCATCATTGAGATCCTGTGTATCATGTAAGGAAAGTGTGCCATCATCACTATATTTGAAAGACACCCATGTATCTCCACCATTGTTTTGAACAGTCATTGAGATCGACTCATCGGGGAATTGAACCGCATGCTCATTAATGGAATCCAACTCCTCATTACAAATTCCAGATTTTGTCAAAAGCGAGTAAGGATTACTTTCCTCGCATTGTATTTCTGGATTGGATTGTAGTTGAAACGAACTAGCCTCCGTTATTTCATTAGAAGTAGGGAATCCAAAGGAATAATCAACAGGATCAACGGGTTGCGGTTGGGATGAATTAGTCTCCATATGCCTATCAAGGCGTGATTCAAGTGCTTCTACTAATTTCCTTATGCTAGTAATATAGTCTGTGTAACTCGGATATGACTCCTCTTGGATCATTTCTGGTGAATATTCAAAAGTGGTTGATCCACGAGGGTTCTTACCATGTTGTTTTACTGACTCAACCTCTTTCTGTTTCCACGGATCAAAACCATGCGGGTCATCTGTCGGGAGTTGATATGCGTCATCATTCCAATAATCACGTATTATTTTCTTAACTCGTGGAATACAATTATTCTCCCGCAGATAATCACCGAAAGACTTCTTAATCAGTGGAGCATCATATTCCGATTGGTTCTCGAAGATATTTTCAGAAAAAATTTGAGGCATAGGTTGTTTTCCATAAGCTATCTCAACATACTGTCGTGCCCACTCATTCATATACATGGTGAAACCCTAACTCTGAATCTAATCCTAAGTAAAATAAAAGAAAGGATCCTACAGCAGTATGGAAAAGTAAGAGAGGGAGAAGTTAGAAGGAAGGTACCAATTAGAAATTCCTATGTTAAGATCCTGCAAAAGAAAACAAAAGAAATTAGTTCCTAAAAATAGATATTCTATAGTTAGAAAATTCTAAGATGGAAATAGAAAGTTAGTTTCTAAACTGGGAAGAATTCCTAAAAATAGAAAATACAACCCTAAGCCTAAATTAGAAAAAGTAGAGAAATTAGAAAGATATCACCTAGTTAGAAGTTTCTATCTTAGAATCCTATAAAACAAGAAAACAGGTTAGTTTCTATAAATCAGAAAAACCTAAACCTATAGTTAGTAAAATCCTAATCTTATTCTAATTCTAAAATCAATTGATTTCAGAAATACGTAGCCGTTAGTCCCCAGCAATGGTGCCAAAAACTTGTTCACCCCCCAAGTATAGGGTTGTGATGTAGTAAAAAACTCGGTGAGACCAAGGTCGAATCTACAGGGACTGAAACCTGTACGTAATCTGAAAGTAACAAGAACTAGAACTAGAATAAGATGTAATCTAAATCAAGTGAATATGAGGCTATAATGGTGAAATAAGAAACTAAAGGTGGAAGAAATTAAAGGTAGGAAACTAGGGATTTAGAGGATCCACTTATAGAGATCAGGGAGATCTTATTCCTGCTTCAAGAATCATGGAAATTAAACTGAACTAACGTTGATATAGTTTTCAAGAGATGAAAGGTATATGAATTAGAATGGATTCCATCGCCAAACCATGCCCAAGAGACAAAGCAAACAACAGAATTAAACTAATTACCAACCAATCAACATGTCATGAAGGTTGGGAACGGTACCGTCATCCGACCATGCCCAGGAGACGATGGTGAACAACAGGGCTTCCTGACGTCATAAATATAAAGGAAAAGAACATGCTCAAAGCCATTGCAGACCCATTGTAATTTCAGTCACAAAAGACGATTAAAAACTAAAAACATTCCCTTAATAATCAACTAAAATTAAACTCAGTTTGTAAATCAAAATTAAATTAAAGGCATGAAATAAAGTCTCCCATCTCCCTACAAGCTTCACTCCTTAGCCCTAGCTAAGGGGTTTAGCCTAACATGGCTAGATAAAACTCCATGAAAAAAAAGGAAAACATGAAAAGAAAAGAAAGAACTAGTGAAAAAGAAACAAGCTTCCCTCTCTCCCTTGTTGAATTCACTGCCGTCTGCCCAAGCCCCCTCTCTCTCTGTTTCTCTTTCCTTTTATAGCAGCCAAGTAGAGTCGGTGAAGAGAATCGGCTAGAGTCGGCGTGAACGTCTTTTCGCAGCCAAGAAAATGGGTGGAAAAGCTTCCACCGTCCTCACATATTTATTTAAAATAATGAAGTCCCTTGGGGCATTTTTGGTTGAGCGTCACGATGGACGGTTTGGATCTTCCATCCGATCCAAGATAGTGGCCCGCAGCTGCCAGAAACTACTGGATTTTCCGGACACAAAACAGGCCTGCGTATTTGTTACACAGTGACGCTGATTGGGCTCATTGGAGCTGTCTTTTGCGAAATCCACCCCATCCAATGTGTTCTTCTCGAAAAACCAGTCAAGAATGGCTGGTTTAGACTCGCATTAATGCGGCCCATGGGATCTTTTACTCCACCGTCCATTCTTCCATTTGAACAGCCAAAATCAGATCCTCGCTGTTTCTTTAAAATTTTCCACATAGGCCTTGGTCTTGATCATCGTCCAGATATGTTGGATGGTTTGGATCATGCTCCCGGATCAACGTGACGACCCACCAACTTAGTTCGCAGCTCCCAGTTCCAGGTTTCGCAGCAGAAACCAAAACAGAAAGCTCTGTTTCTTTGAATGGGAGTCGGTGGGATCCACGTACATGCTATCTTGGAAATCCACTACGTCCATTAGTTTTTCCTCAGGAAACCGTTTTGAGGTGATTTATTTTGGATTTGGTTCAGTGTGGTCCATTGAGTTTTAAACCGACCGTCCGTCTCTGGTTTAAACAAAGATCTCTGTGATCGGAAGCAAGAGACCGAAAGGTCACCATGATTGTGGTCGTCCCCTCAGTCTGGATACAATGGCCGGATCGGATTTTCAAGATTCATGATAGGTAGGCCCCACTACTATCAAACAGATGGGCAGCGTCCCACGCTGCCCGTTTTCTTAAAACTTCTGAAGTTAGCACGGGTCAGCGCCTGCTGACCAAGTGCATTAGTTTGGTGTTGCTCGGGATTGCATTAGTACGGTTCACTCTCCTCTGATATGTGGGGTCCACTCGTGGTCCTCGTGAGAAATCCACTCCATCCATTTAGTTGGTCTCGCCGTTTAAGGCGTTGAATCCAAAGTTGAGGCATAGCCAGATATCCGGTGGGCCCCAGTTTAACGATTCATGGGCTAATTAAGCCGTTGGACCACTTTCACATGGATCCGAAGGCTGAAATTCGACGTGTACGGTTCATTCTGGTCCTCAGGCCCTGTATGATGTTTCAAGCCGATCAAATGGTGGGAACCTTGTGATCTTACATTCTTGCTGACTTTCAGGCCACTTGAGCCTCAGTTTCTTGATTTCCTTGCCTTAGTGACTTCAGACCGTTAAGTCCGTGCTTTTAGCACCCTGTTTTAGTCCAAGTTCGTAAAGTCACCTTGCAACCCAAACACGAATAAATCGGGCTGTTAAACAGTTTCATGGTCGTAAATCCATGTAATAACTGGGGTCTAATATGCAATATTTGACCCTCAACATTTTCATTCTCAGATCCTGTTTTTCTAAGGGGCTGAGGTTTATGATTTTGCCATGTCACGAAGTGATTAGACATTAGTTCTCTGAAATTCTTACATCTTTTTATTGCTTTTATTATTAGTCCATTCATGTTTGCTAACAATAGATTCTTCCAGAAAAAAAAAAGATCAATTTTCATGCTTTTGTGTAGATAAGGAAATCTATTTTATAAGTGTCACATGAAGCAAAGAACTCTTCAACTTCATAGCATGTTGCATTATAAGGACTCTTTTGAAATTGTAAGGATGGATAGGTGTGGAATCTTCTTTAAAAAAAAATTAAAAAAATTAAGACTTTGATTTATTTATTTATTTTTAGTCTAGAAGATGGAAATGATCTCATGGGAAAGTGCGAAATTGGTAAAAATATTTTAGCACATCTGGATTTTGTGGTGAAATTTGTCAAGGATGGGTGTGCTATCAATTTGAATTGCAATTATTAATCTAATGAAGTGAAATGGCCAAATTGTAATAACATTATCATTTATAGTTTTCTATTGAGGGCCCACGGCTCTTTTCATGTGAATCTGATTTTCTTCTAACATCTTTCTTACTGTAGATGGGGTGTTAAGAAGCCTCAAATCATAGAAAATTTTGTCAGAATCTTGTCGAATGCAGGTCTTGGGATGACTATGTTCAGTCTTGGTAAGATCATTGATATGCTCATCATGTTCAGTCTTGGTAAGATCATTGATATGCTCATTCGACGCGAGGGGTGTGATTAAGAAATATGACAGTCCCGAACAAAGTAAGTTTGTTTATTCTATATACTTGCTATGAATTTCTTAAATCTATATATGCTTTCTCATCACCGTGCCTTCTTTTCTTGCAGTTCTTAAAGAATTCTTTCATTTAAGACTTGAGTTCTATGTAAAGAGAAAGGTGAGTTTTGATCTAGGCCCCTCGTGGTAATTGAGAAGATGGTAGTATTGACTTGCTACTTTCATGCAGAAAGTAATGTTGGATAATCTTGAAATAAAGTTGTTGAGATTGTCTAACAAAGTCAGATTCATCATTGGGGTGGTAGGAGGTGAGATTATTGTGAGTAACAGGAAGATAGCAAATCTGGTCCCCGAGTTACAGCAGAAGGGTTTCACACCGTTCCCTAAAACCAAAGGCGTTGATAATAGAAGGATCTTGTTGTTAATGAGAATTTTAAATAGACATATAATTATTATGTTGGAATTATACTTTTGTGAATGGAAATGAATGATTGTGTTTGATTGAATGAATGAATGATTGTGATTGATTGAATGAATGATTTAGCCATGAAGTATTTATCTATATTAGCTGATTGATTGAATGAATGAATGAATGATTGTTATCAGGGTGTACTACAATGGTAAGAGCTGCCATAATCGATTTAATTTTTTATTAACAATAAGAATTAGCTACGGCTAATAACTGTAGCCCTTTTCTGAAAACCGTAGCTCTTGCTAAATTCAGTTTTCTGTTACGGTTCTCATACGACTTTTAGCTACAGATAAAATCCGTAGTTGTATATAATTACAAACTACGGACAATATTACTACGAATTTTACCTGTACCTATAGTTTCATTAGCTACGGCTATGAACCGTAGCCTTGTATCTGAAAACTGTAGCTGTTGCTAATTTAAGCCTATAGCTACAATTCTTGCTCAACTTTTAGCTACAGTTATAATCCGTAGCTGTAAATACCTTGTTGCTACAGAAGCAACAGCTACGGATTTAATCTGTGTCTATTATTTCTTTGGCTACGGCCTTGATCCGTAGCCATAGCTTTAATACCCATGGCTACGAGACCAATGGCTACAGTCATGCAACGGTTTAAAACCGTATCCATAGACCTTTAGCTACTGTTTTTATCCGTAGCCTTTTCCCTATTTTTTGGTAGTGTAAGCTTTCTATAAGCTTATGCACGATTGATGCATGCAGGTGATGCTAGGCTGTAGCTGAGCAGGAGCAGGAGCATGCCGCAGAGCTTCTAGAGTTTTTGTTATTATTATCATTGTATTTCCCTTTCTGTGCATTGTATCTTAAAGTTTTTTATCATAGTGGATTTTATGATGGAGTTCTGGTTATTGTTCATGGGTTATGCCTTTGGTTATGCTTATTATGAAATAAATTCATGATTAAAATCCTCCTTATAGGATCCTAATATCAAAATCTGGTATATGAGTCCCAAGAGCTGAGAATGGGGTACTACGGAGGCTGTTGGCAGCGGATTCAGCAATGGGAATTTTGCGAGCCCGGTTTCAGAGTTTGGGGCATGACAAAAGTGGACTTAATTTGATAAAGAAATGAATATGTACGAAGCCAAAGCTATGAATGTAATTTACTATAGAGTTTCACTAGATGTGTTCAGTCAGATAAGTATGTGCGTAAACTCAAAAGCAGCATGGGAGTTATTAGAAACTACCCACGAAGGAACTAACACAGTAAAAATGTCAAGGCTGCAACTTCTGACATCTTAATTTGAGCACATAAAGATGGAAGAACATGAGACATTCATGGAGTTTTTCACTAGGTTAAATGGTATATGTAACTCCATGGGGGGACTTGGGGAAAGAATTCCAGTATCTAAAATTTGTAAGAAAATTCTAAGATCCTTGCCGGAACGATTTAACCCCAAGGTCACCACTATAGAAGAATGTAGGAACATTGAGGAAATGAAAGTAGAAGAACTAGTAGGTTCCTTACAAACCTTTGAACTACACCTCAAACCACACACAAAGACTAAAAATAATGCTCTTAAGACCTCTAAGAACATGACTTTGATAGAGGAAGAAGAAAGTGAAAATGAAGGTGTTGATGAGGAGGTAGCTCTCTTGGCTCAACGATTCAAAAAATTCTTCAACAAGAATGGTGGGAAACCATACAACAACATGGGGAACCAGTTGGACAACAAACGCCAAATAGGCAAACCATTTAGAAAGTCCAAAGAACCCCAATGTTACAACAACAGGGAATATGGTCGTTTATCCACAAATTGTCCTATCAAGAAATTGAAAGGAAAGGCTATGGCAGCCACATGGGATGACATAGATGAATCCAATTCTGAAAGCAGTGATTCTGGAAGTAATGGAGACCAAAAGTCTCTAAAAATACTTATGGCCTTCACCACCACAGTTATTCCCAACTCAAAGGATAATGAGGAAAATGATGAATTATAAGTCAAAGAGACACACCCCTCAGATGACGAGGAAGAAGTAGAAGAAGAAGAAAAGGATGACATCCATGATGCTTATGATCAACTCTATAACCATAGCATTAGTGTCCTTAAGAAACTTGGTTTTGTTGAAAAGAAAAAAAAAAAAAAAAATAGTTGGAAGATGAATTGAATAAAATCTAGAGATTAATACCCACTTGATAAATGACAAACTAGAAAGGACAACAACTTCCCTCACATCTAAAATGTTGAAATTAAACAAACAGATTGAACTCTTAGAATCTAAGAATATGCACCTTAAGAATGAAAATCATAAACTTATCTTTGATATAGAAAAATCAAAACAATCTGTTGAACTTAGTCATAGGTTCTCCCAAAGTAGTGAAAAACTGGAAAAACTTCTACGAATGGGAAAAACATAGAGGGTTAGGAGAGGCTTAAGCTATGAAATTTGTAAATCAAACTCCTTTCCCGCACTACCTATGACTAAGAAAACTGTTCCATCTAGAAGCAACACAAAGAATACTCTTATTTGTCATTCTTGTGGAGATTTGGGACATTATAAGTTTGAATGTCTTACATTTGGTAGGTCTCACTCCACTTCCGGGTTAAACTATTTTGGCAAATTTAAACCAACCGGAAGAACATTACAAAAACCAAATAGTCCTTTAAAATACATACCAAAAAAAGGAAGGAAACATCCTACTCCACCTAAAATGACAAAAAGGATGGAGGAGTTATTGAATCAGGTGGCTCGACTGAATCAGAAAACCAAAGAATTGATGAAACAAGGGAATCTGGTTCAGTTGCCTACAAAATCCAAATAGGCCCATGGTAAAGACAAAACAACTTCACCAAGAAAAATTATCACCAAATGGGTAGTGAAAAATATGAACACTTGCCTAGTAATTCATTCTGATCTTAATATAGGTAATGGTTCTAAGTGGTATCTAGATAGCAATTGCTCTAGACATATGACTGGTGACCAATCCCACTTTTACAAATATTCAAAATTTAATGGTGGGGCGGTCACATTTGGAGATGGGAGATCTGCCAAGATAATTGGGCAAGGAACAATAGTCAGCCCTAGAATGACCATGATTGAAGATGTTCTTTGCATAGAAGGATTGAAACACAATCTTCTCAGTATCTCACAAATCTGTGATAAAGAACACATGGTCACATTCTCCAAAGATGTGTGCAAAATCTTCGACCTTATAGGAAAATTTATTATGAAAGGTCTTCGCACAACCAATTGTAAGTGTTATGTTGTATATCAAGCACCCTGTGTTGTCAAATTCCTTAGTGACTCAGCACTTTAGAATGATGGAAAGTTCACCGTCAAGTGAAGAATGATCGAAAGTTCACCTTCAAGTGCTACTACATGTCCTAGTGCTACTACAAATCCAAGTGCACTACATGGTCAAGATCTAGTTAAAGCTTCAAGTGTACGAGATCATGCTTCAAGTAAATTAAGTAGAAGATCTTCCAAAGCTACTGAAGTTACAATGTTCAGTGTTCAATATTCAGGTATAAATAACCCTATAAAGACCTTAAGATTATGTCATTCATATTGCATATTTGGTATGGGTTATTATACTTCATATAGGATTTATTTTGACTAGTCTTAGCCTATGTTCAACTAGTCCAGGCTCTGGCTCGACCACTCCAGGGTTTCTATCGACCAGTCCAGGTTTTATTATAAAATTTTAGAAATTTCTGGTAGGTCCTTGACTAGTCGAGCACCCAGCTCGACCGATCGTGGAGACTGGCTCGACTAGTCGAGTAGGGATCGACTCAAACTCCAGCAAGCTTTTTGAGACCCACTCGACCAGTCGAGTGTTATGCTCGATTAGTTGAGTAAGCCACTCGACCAATCGAGGGTCGGTTTTATCCGATCGTGCCAGAATCTTTAAAATTTGGTTGAACCTTAGACCAGTTGAAACTGACCTTAGACCAGTCGAAGGAACCATTTTTCATCCTGTAAATAGAGGTCTTTTCTTAACTTTATTCATTTATTCAAAGCCAAATCAAACCTCCACTTTGAGAGAAAAGTCCCCGTGATTATCAAGCTATGGTCTAGTAAATCATAAATTCATTTTTATAGCTTTTTGATTTGTAATTTCTTGATCTCTCTTTGCTTCAACCTGATTTATAAAAGGGTGTTCTTCTTTACCCCTTCTAAGATCCAAGGAATTAAATCAAAGTAGCCCAAGGTTGGATTAATCTAAAATTCATTTAGACCTAGAACCCTTCTGTATGTGTGATTGGACATTGAACATCTACATATACGAATGAAGTGGTTTTACTGGCTACATCAAAGTAGAATATTCAGATAAGTATTTCATTTATTTTCTTTTGGTTCTTAAGATTGCCAAAAAATCTCTGTACTGGTTTTGACTAAGATAGCCAGAAAATCTCACTACGGGGTTTTTAATTGTGATCGATAGCCCATTAAAAACGCAATTGTATAGGTTTTAAGGTGAACCTTGGAAAACCTTATTCATAGTGAACGCCAATATTATGTGGGTTGTGATTATTACGAGTGGAGTAGGTGTAGCTGTTTGAGAACAGTTGGTGTACACACCGAACCACTATAATTCTTAGTGTTTGGTAGATAATAATGTATGTAATGAATGTGTGGTGAATGTTTTTATCTATTTCATGTACATGTGGTGAATGTTATAATAGCTAGATTTCATTTTATTTTATTTTTGCTTCTTATTTTAGTTTGAGTTTTTGATCCTCACCGAGTTCAAGAAATCAAGTTGTCCTACCACAAACTTTGGTTTTTGGTGTAAGGTTGTCCTTTGAACAACATTTAAATCAACTTCTCAATACTATTACAATTGAGATTGCTATTTGATTCAACTATCTTTATTTCTATTCCACAATTATTTTTTATTTGGTATAGTCCTATTCACCCCCCCCCCCCCCCCCCCCCCCACACACACACACACACACACACTCTAGGACTAAGAGCTCACCCTTTTCAGCAACAACTACTACGTAATTGAAAGTAGTAGGGAGAATAATCCTTCTACCTGATACCACATGGATATAAATAATGAGCCTAAGGCCTAAGTCATGGCACCGAAGACTTGGGTATGCACATTAGCAGAACATGAAAGGAGGACACTTACTTCCTAAAATGCTATTGGGATTGTTGATGAACAACCCTCTGACGAATCTAGTTCTTTGATTAATATAGAGGATGATGTGGACTCATGCATCATAGGAAAATTCCTAACAAATCCACATTTCCTCTCTTTTTGAACCTCTACCATTGAGTTATATCTAAATTAAATATTGATGCAAAACTCTATGTAAGACTGCAGGTTATTATAGTCATCAGTGTCTCGTTGCCTTAAAAATTTTTAGCCCAAAAGAACAAGATGTGCTCAAACAAATTGCTAAAGAATAAGGTGTGACAGCAAATTGCAGACTACTTAGAATATGTGCGACATAATATAGTTTGTGGTCTACAAGCTCTTAATGATATATTTTAGGATTTTTGGGCCTCTAAAATTCTTTTTGAACATAAACATAGGATATGTTTATAATTTTGGTTGTTATTTGTTTCGTACAAATTTTGATGAAAATACAAAGCCCGTAAGTATAATCTTATATACATTCTCTTTATCCAGTCGAATCATGCGGCGAACGCTAAAGTTTATCGGTTCGATGACACTTTCGATGACACTCTTTGCGGTCCTCTTAACATATGAATACTCTCAGATTCATGTTTGAGTGTTGTTGCCGCCACTCAATCCCCGTTTCTGCATCGGTGGAGTCGGCCTTGGAGAATGAGCTTCCTTTTGACATTGAACTATGTTCGATGACATCGAACATACATCGATGTCATTGAGGTACATAAAGAATCTGAAGTGTCAAACACGGCTCCAATGTCATCGAACAATCGGCCGATGTCATCAAAATTTGAACTTCGATGACATCGAATCACGTTCGATGCATCGAATATGCTTAAAACATATAAATTCGGCGTGCGCGAAATTTTTTTGCATTTTTTCTAAAACTTTTGGGAGATTTTTGGGGCGTCTATTCACTTCCTTCTCCTTGCTCGATGGAGTTTTGGTGAGGAAGCAAAGCTCAAATCAGTCCTTCCTCAACATACCTCTATAAATTCTTACCATCTTGGTAAAGTTCTTCATCCTCTTCTTCCTTAGTTTTTGTTTTTGGAAATAGGATCTCTCTTTTAGTCTAGTCCATGCTCTAGTTTTTATTTTTTTCATCTTGAATTAATGCCCAAGGACAAAGGGAAATCTATGGTCGAGGGAGAATCGTCATGGCCAACAAGGAAGAAAACCTTGGCTCCTAAAGAACGGGCTAAGGCTCCTGTGCCATCATCAGATCAGGGTTCCCCTGCACCACATCGAGGTAACCCTGCATGACAAATATCGTGTAGTGGTGCTCCTTCTGCTACTCCTCCTGTTGCACCTCCTACTAGACCTCCTATTGCTCCCTCCTAACGCTAGTTTGCTAGAGAAGTATTCTCGGAGATGGTTGGTACACGAACAACAGATTGATCGAGAATGCATCCGATCCTTTGAAATTGAACTATTTCTGTCGGCCATGGACTGGACTTCACTTCTAAATTTTGGAGGCACAAGTCATGATGAAGAGGTCTATCGATTCCTAGCCCACTATCATTCTCCGGTCTTAGATCCAGCCTCAGTGACTATTACAGTTAGACAGTCTACTGTTGTTATCACTGCTGCCACAATCGTTAGTCAGTTCGGTCTCACATTATCTCCCATAGGTCTCTCTGAACTCGACATTGATGATCCTACCATCCGATCTTTGATGACTAAGTTCTTGTGCAATGGTTGAGATGTCCCTTGGTATCAAGGGAATGCTCTCAAAACCAAGTATATGCTCCCCAAATATTGGGTACTACATGGGATCTTCTCCATAAATGTCTATCCACATGGTACCGACCTTACCTCTTTCATGGTCTTAGTTCTATACAACATTGCATCGGGCATTAAACTATGTCTTGCATCTTAGATCACCCATAAACTTGTTGTAGTTGTCCATAGCTCTAGACCCACTTATCTACCTTTTCCACATCTCATCCATGCTATGAGTCAAGAACTAGGCCTGCCTATCATGGACAACCCCGAGCGTCCCTTGCAATGATTTACCTCACTCAACATTAGACGGATGGATCAGAAATTTCATCTGCTCCCGGGTGAATCAGATAGGGATAAGATACAAGCTGAGAGAGAAGGAGGAGAGACTACAACGCCTACTGAGGATGAGGCAAGACCACCGCCAGTTGTTCCATCAACTCCTGACTCCATGCATGTAGAACGCAACAAACGCCATCAGGATCAGGTTGGTGTAACTCCATGAGGATAGGCATGCCTTCAGGATTGTTTTAATCGCCAGGAGGAGCGTATGGCATGAACGGAAAGAGACTTATAGGACTGGAGCAGATGGTTATGACTCTACCACGCATTGCTCAGCACATTGTTGACTTGCTGACTTGCCACCGCGATTATACTACTTCTCCACATGATGTCGGCCCTGCACCATGATCTTCTTTTCATCACATACAGATGTTGATTGATTGTACTTGAGGCATAAATATCTTTTCGGATGCCTTTTCTTAAAAGAATTCTAACAACCTTTTTTTTTTTAAACGAAACTTTCATTCACTATATCCTGAATTTACATTTCGGGCCGTCCCATAACAAAAAGACTGGGACAATCATGGCAAAAAAAAAAAGGATATACAAAAACTACACACAGAACAACGTAACCATAACTGGGGGCCTTACTCTATCCTAAACGAGCCCAGGCCAACTTTATCAAGAAAAAGTAGCCCTCTGATTTGCCTAAGAAGTTCCAAAAACCGATCAAACCTTGTTAAATCTTGGGAAGCACTGCCTAATTGGGCCATATAATCAGCGGCCGAGTTTCCTTCCCTAAAGTTATGAACAAAAACGAACTGGCCAATACTCTTCAGTTGATCGATCCTATACACCCATGAGCCCCATTTCCAGCCCACGTTTGATTCTCCATTCAACAAATTCGTAATCCACCTCGAATCCGATTCAATAATAGCCCTAACGAAACCTTTTTGGAGGCAGAGGGATATTTGACATACAATTCGGCATAAGAGTTCGATCCCACCTGTATCCTGCAGCAAAAATGAAGAGGAACTCCCCATTTACACCTCTGCATACACCCCTGCCACCTGAATTTCCAGGATTTCCCGTGGATGAGCTATCCACGTTTATTTTAACCCACCCTGGAGAGGGCCTCAACCATTTGACGAGCATTACTCTACCCTTTCTTACGTCATTTGCCAACCTCACACTTGTTTGTCGCTGAGCCATGATGCCCGATGCTGGGGCACTAGAAGTACCATCCGGCAAGGCTAAATTTGAAAACCACCCTTTGATTTTCTACAGGGCGACAGAGATGGATACCAGTCGATCCTCAAAGACTGTGGCATTTCGAGAATTCTAAATTTCCTAAATGATCAGACAAGGGGCAAGCATATGTACCTCTGATTTCCTTGGCCTGACAGCTGCTGCACTCCACTGTGTTAAGCGGGCCTCAAAGGAGAGCGCTGCCACGACGTGAATATCGAACATTCTCCCAATTGAAAGTCACAACCATTACACCAATCTACTACCAATGAATAGGTGGAACAGGAACTCTCACGTTTGGGACTGGGCGTCCTGGAGGTCACAGCATATGCACCTGGAAGCTAGGTGGACTCCGTAGGATTGGACAGCGCACTCCACTGGAACTGCATCATGTGACACCCTCTAGATGAATAGCGAGATTCTGAGTGGTAGCTTCGAATGCCAAACCCATCTAGACCAGCTTTTCCCAAGGCTAGCAGCTATGCATATGACTGGCTTTGGATGCCTTAAGTACATGTGTATGTATGTGATGATTACTATTTTTTTCTTATGTATGTATGGTGAATGATAGTGCCCATGGATGGGGTGAATGTTTTTAAATTTTATCTTGGATATTTCTTGGTATATTCTGGTTTATGCCAAGCTTGGGCACACATTTTCTGATGCTATGTATCATGCTCTGCCTGTGTTTGGTATTAAAGTTGAAATATTTTCTATGTTGTTTTTCCCATGCGCTTTACATACCTGGAATAGTTTCGATATCTTGTGAAATTGTCTACTAACCATTTGCCAATGACTGACAAAAAGGGGGAGAACAATCCCACCATTCTATTTCTTTGGTCGCATGTTTAAAATGAATGGTGATGTAGGATGATAGGGGGAACAGTAGGTCAAGCAATACAGTGTGTACTTGTTTTGTTTTAGAATACAAATATAAAATTATGTAATGAAGTTGTACACACAATTTTGGTCAGTGTTTCAAGTGTTATAGTTGTTTTGTCACGTAATTGACAAAAGGGGTAGATTGAAAGTGCCTTTGTTTGTCAATTAATATGAGGATTGAGTCAGTCGGTACAGTAAGCCCCATATGAAAGATCTACAAGAGGCAGACTCAACACAGTGGATGAATCGAGAGCTTCAAAGGTAAATTAAACCTCACATCCCATGACCAAAATACCTCAGGTAAATAATACTTGTAAAAAAAAAAAACACTCTAATCTATGAAAAAACTAATAAGAAAAACATGTTTTTATAGATTATGTGATAGAAAACTAAGTTAGAAATTTATATGAAAATCATATCAGTTTTCTATCTCCTTCGAGTCATCAAACGTGATTCGATGACATCGAATAGTCATGTTCGATGACATCAAATCCGGCTCGATGACATCAAAAAAGGCCCTTCGGATGCCCAGCGAGTTCTAGCAGAAAATTAACTAGAAATTCGATGAAACGAGACAACGTTCAGTGACATCGAATGTCAACCTTCGATGACATCAAAAAAGAACATTCAGATATCCAGCCAGCATAGAAGGAAAATCATTTAAATGATTGATGAATCGAACTCCGATTCGATGTCATCGAAATTCAAATGACATCGAATCACGTTCGATGACATCGAACAAAGACATGAAAAATGTTCAAAAAACTCTAAAGGAAAATCACTTAACAGATTGAGGAATCGAACTCGATTCGATGACATCAAAATTTAAATTTTGATGATATTGAATCATGTTTGATGACATCAAGTTCAGTCAAGAAACTATCCAGCAAGCTTTATCTATTTTTCTTTAAAAATCCCAAGTCATCGAACTGCCACTCGATGACATCGAAGGTGGCCTTCAATGACATCGAACCTAATTCGATGACATCGAACACAAAAAAATTCTGCCCATTTTATTTCCGTTGGGATTTATGTCTATATATCTGGAAGTTTGCTTTTTGAGTTTGTATTGAGAAAAAAGAGAGAGTTCCATGAAGGTAACTTCTTACCTACCATCATCAATCTTTTTTCTTATGGAAGTTCATTCCCCAACCCCTTCTTAATCATTGAATACTTAATAGATTGGATTGGAGAATGAACTTCACCATTCAAGGATTTTCCAGCAACTTACTTAATGGAAAATCATTATGCTGGAATCTCTTGAATACACAACCTAGGAACCACTCTGTCTCTTAATGATACACATTCATTAGAGTAGATTCCACCAAATAACTTGACCCAAACCCAACTACTATTGGAGCATCTACAAGTGTTGCGGTTCAGGGGAGCTGAAGATCCTTCACCATCAAGAATATCTTCTTCATCATGTGCTAAACAGGGATCACCTACTTACAGGTAAGTGTTTAAGAGTCCACGGAATTTGAGGATCCTTCCTTGTATAGGATTGGTCTTCAGGTTGTATTTCACAATCTTACCAAGACCTTTTACAAGCCTCCGACGGGAGAATACGTATAGAGTCCCTGTGTAGGATCTATTGTGCCTTGTGTAGGCACATTTGATTACCTTTTATAGGCATGTTTAGTTGCCTTGCGTAGGCATGTTTGGTTGCCTTGTGTAGTCACTGGTTGCCTTGTGTAAACACTGATTACCTTGTGTAAGCATGATTGGTTGCCTTGTGTAGGCAAGTTTAGTTGCATTGTGTATGCATTTATGAATGCCTTTAGTAGGCAATTCCATGTGTAGAATATATCTGTCTTGTGTAGACAGTACCTTATGTAGGTTGTGAAGGTTTATGGTTAACCTAATTTAAAACCATCAGATAGTAAAATCTGACACACTCTAGGGTAGAGCGCGTCAGCTGGGAGTGGAGTAGGCACATAGCCGAACCACTATACATCGATGTGTTTGTGATGTTCTTGCATATTTGGATTGATGGATTGTTGTGTGTTAATATGCAGTATTTGTGTTTTGATTAACTTAAATCTTTAATATGCTTTATAGTCATGAATGTGAATGATTCTCTAATAATCTTACTGAACTGAACTGAATTAGTAATTGGTATAAATTAGTAAGATTTGAATTTTTGAAAAAGTCCTATTCACCCCCATCTAAGACACTTTACCTAATTTCATACTTCTACTGTAGCGGTATCACCGCAATTTCAATGTCATCGAGAATAAATTGATTTTCCTTTGAAAACTCACTGGATAGTTTTGTCCAAATTTTGGTGCCATCGAACAACCTTTCGATGCCATTGATATTTGAATTTTGATGTCATCAAAAGTGTTTCATTGCCATCCGAAATTTATGATTTTCCTCGAAAGCTTACTGGACAAACTGGTATAAATTTTGATACTATCGAACTGTCTTCGATGCCATTAATAACTTACTTCGATGCAATTGAAAGAGGTTTGATTGCATCAAATACACTTAGAGTATTTTAAGGCTTACCGAAGATAAATAGCCATATATCGATGTCATCGAAATTCCTTCAATTCCATGATTTTCATATATAGTTTGGTTGCTGAGCTATTAGGCCTCTTTTTTGATGCCATCAGAAAGTTATTAGATGCCATCGAATATGCTCGATTGCACTTCAATTGCAATCAACATAACGTGAATTTTACCAATTTGCTTCTATCTCCACAAACTTTAAACTAATTCTAATCTAAGCTTACCAAGGGTTTTGCAAACATGGTTTTGGGCAAGTTTAGACTTATTATAAGTAGAACTTTTACCTAATAAGATTTGGTTGGGAAGTGAGAATTAATATACCTATATAGCGCACTTGAACTTCTTGAACTTGGTGAGTCTTTAGTCTTGTTCATATGGGGCTCACTTGACTTTAGGACTCACCATTCATGTACATTGACAAACAAGGGCACTTTCACTTTTGTGGTAATATATATTCTTTCATGAAAGGAAGAGAGAGTTGTTATTATAATGAGAGTTGCTTCATTTTTTTTCCTTTGAGTGTAGTGGATCAATGTGAATTCATGGATGTACCGAAAGGGAACCATGTACATCTCTATGATATGGTTTACATCTTTTCTTTGTTTTCTTTTAATTCTAATATTTGTGTGTGGTCAACAATGGAAACTTTTCTCCGAACAATTGGTATAAGAGCTCTTTGTTTGAGTGGAGAAATGTCGAAAGAAGGAAAGGTAATGATTGATAACTTTAATACTTTGAACTTCAATTTCTAGAAGATGCAAATAGACGATTACCTCTATCGGAAAGATCTTTGCCTTGCTCTTAGAGGAAAATTGAACAAATTAGAGAAGATGTTCAATAGAAAATGAGATGTGCGCTTGATAGAAAGGCTTTGGAAATGATTGACTTTCTTTAATGAAATATTTATATTTAATATTTCAAAGGAGAAGACCACAAAAGATCTAATAGTGGCCCTATTGATGATGTATGAAAAACCCTCTACTTCCGACAAAGTTCATTTGATAAAGAGGTTGTTCAATATGGAGATGTTTGATGGCGGAAAAGTGGTTGAGCATCTCAATGAGTTCAACATAATCGTGAGTCAGTTGTAATTTGTACGCCTTAATTTTGATGATGAAATTAGAGGTTATATAATCTTATTAAGATTACAAGAAAGGTGGGATAGTTTGATAGTAGTCGTGAGTGATTCTATCATATCAGCAAAGTTGAAGCATGCGATTTTGTATGCCTTATTCTAAGTGAAGAATCTCAGTGGAAAGCCTTAAGATATTATGGTGAAACATCAAGAATGCTCTGAATATTGACAAAATGGGAATAATACCAAACAAAGAAATTAAAATTATGGTTAATCAACATTAAAGAAGAACAAATCATCAAACCTCTAGAAGGAAATTGTGATGGCTACTGGAGTTACAACAAAAAGGGGCACATGAAGTAGGACTATAAAGCTCTAAATAAACAACAAGAAAATAATAATCAGGGAGAGAAAGACTATGAATATTTGTAATGAAAATATTTCTGATGCCTTAATTATGTCTTTTGATACTCGTAATGATTCTTATACCTTGTTTCATGCTACTACGAGTAGGGATGTTTTTGTTTTTTTTTAATAACTATATGTAGGGTAATCTCATAAAAGTCTATTTGGGAGATAATGAGCCATGTTATGTATTGTTAGAAAGGGAGACGTTAAAATAAACCATTCGAATGGGATAGTGTCGAAGTTGAAAGATGTTAGGTGTATTTTAAATTTGAAATGAAATTTGATCTCGGTCGATTAGCTTTCATATTCCAGAAACATGATGACTTCACTACTGATTCTTGGAAGATCATAAAGGAATTTATGGTAAGTACTGGAGGTAAGAAAAAATGCACTCTTCACTTGACTTATGGTACATATAGTTTCATTGCAGCTGCATGATTAGGATGGAAAAAACTATATGACATTACAGACTTAGGAACATGAGTGAAAATGTGATAAAAGTTCTACTATCAAAAGGGAAGTTAACAGGGTTGAAATATATTAATTTAAACTTTTTTTAAGATTGTGTTTATGATAAACAAAGGAAGGCTAGCTTCTTGAAGGTTGAAATAACTCTAAAGTTAGAGCAATTTGAACTGGTTCATACCGATGTGTGGGCACCATCAATCTAAGATATTCTCTCTCGATGACTATTTTTATTTTGTTATCATTATTGATGATGCTACTAGAAAATTATGAATTTCTTTCGATAAGAATAAACCAAAAGTATTTAATTTATTAAAGAAATGAAAAGCTTTGATTGAGAATAAAACAGGTTTGAAGCTGAAGTTTCTTGATCAGATAATGGGAGAGAGTACTGCGACACCAAGTTTGAGGAGTATTGTGTTGTTAATAGAATCAAGAGATAGAAAATGACTCCAAGAATGCCTCAATAGAATGACATAACTAAGTGCATGGATAGAACCTTTCTGGACCGTCCAATGAGGATGGGAATCCTTATTAGATTGCCTAAATAGTTTTGGATAAATGTCGTAAATACATCTTTCTTGATTAACAAAGAACCCTCAGTTGCCTTTTTTTTTTAAGTCAGCAAAATTTCATTTCAAAGGCAACTATATTGTATAACCAAATGAAGCAATTTGGGTATCCCGTAACAGCATAAAATTGGGTAAGCTAGCGGATGAGGTTTCTGTAGACACATGATGGAACACAGAATCATCCAACCATTGTCTAATAAACCTCACTGCCTTTCATTCCATCTTCTTCCAATCATCATCAGTCATATCCTTGGATTTTGCTGATATGCCTAAAATTGGAGAATACAGGTCCTTGCAATAAAGCAAGTCCTCCATCTTAGCCTTCCATATGGTCTAGTTAGAACCATTGAGGATGATCATCCTTGATGAGCCACCTTCCATATTTCAAAACCGATCCTACTCGTTCAATGAACTTAGCTTTGATACCACCTTATTGGGGGCCTTACACAAACCTTAGGATCTAGCCTCCCGAAACAAACCAGAATTATGGATAATAAAGCAATGAAATAAATCAAAGCATCAATCACACACCACGCAAGAGATTTTTACATGGAAAACCCTCAAAGAGGAAAAAACCACGGGACCTCGTCCAGATCAACAATCCACTATGAAGTAGAACGTTACAACCTTCTTCACTCACGTAGGAGTGGATAAACAATAAGAGAAACAAAGCAAACGGAGAGATCTCACCGATTAGAAGGACATAGAAGCGCTGAGATATAGATTGCACGGTAGATAACTCCACGAGCATAACCTCTCTTCTAAAAGCTTTTTTTTTCTCTCTCTCTCTCTCACCTTTGATAGCCCTAAACACGTTAGCAAATCCCTTGTAAAGTTTTAGGAAACCCTTTTGCCATACCTAGAAAGCCCTAGGAACTCCTATTTAAAGTTTTAGGAAACTACTTTCTGCATCCCAGTTGCGAAAGGACTTGCGACATGAAATCCGCGCAAAATTGCGGAACGAATCTACATAACTACGACTGGTCGTGACGAACCTTCGACCGGTCGAGAGCCACCCACGACCGGTCGAGCACCTCCCATGACCGGTTGAGAACCCCGGAGAAAAATAGCCAAAAGTCACTGGACTTTGAGTCATGCCACGGCTCGACTCCAAGGACTGGTCGAGACCAACCTTCGACCGATCGAGCAGGGCTCACGACCGGTCAACGACGGGTCAAAAAAAAAAAAACCATCACAAAGTCCTTTCTCTTTTATGTAAGTTTCCATACATTTTATTTTTGCATCTTTTCATGCTTTTCGTAAAATGATATAACCACTATAGTAGGGTGAGATGGTTTTATGCAACCATTTCAGGCATCATTTTCGATGCCTGGCTTTAATGTTGTCCCTATGGTTTTAGATCTCAACATCTCTTAATGAGAAAACCCGTACCCAACCACTGAGCAAAAAATAAATTAATTAGTGGTATGTGGATGCCGATGACATCAACGAACCCTAATGATATATGTCGGTCAAAATAAACCAGTGCATGGGTTATTAAGTAACCAACCAAATATATTACTAACCTATATATTTTACTATATTAATAAGAGAGTATCTTAAATCAATGACTTCCGACCTTAGAGAAACATACATTTCCAAAGTTATGACACATATATACATTTCTCTCGAGCAGAATTGCAGCCTTAAAATGAGAAATAACATTCAAGATTTTGATTGAAAGAAAATTGTAAAGATCATGTACACATGTAAAAAAATATTTGAAAGAGGCAACATTTTTTGCTGCATGGGTCGTGAGGCTCCATTAGAAGCCATGAAGAAGTACTATGTTTTCGATGGGCAATCCTCCAAGTGGTAATGTAGATATCGAGCAATGCCCAACTCTCATGGAAGCAAGCAATCTTCAGAGATTCTTCTTTCGATCATTGAGACAATGTAATCAACATAGACCGCCTCGCATGGAAATGTGATAGGCCCATTATTAGACATTTTAAAGAGCTGTTTGAAGATGGGACTGTTGAGATACACCAAAGGAACCACAAAACGTCTTCCGTCTGTGGTGTACACGACGAAGTGCCCCTTATATGCCACTGATGTGCTGCACCCACTTGAATCTGGAGAGCCATTGCTGGGTCTCAAAAAGGAGTTTCTCCTCCTCCCAAGGGCTGCCACCTTCTGCCCCTTCTTCACCATCTCCATAAGCATCTTGGTGTTATTTATTTATTTATTTAGAAAAGTGGGCTCTTGCCACTGAATTTCATTCACCAAGATCATGGTCGACTCTATGAGTCGCAGGTGACCTAAATCTTAGATTGAAAAAGATGTGAATTGTGTTGTGCAAAAGGCAATGGAGGTGATTAGCTATATAAATGCAAGGGTGTGGGCACTATATTTAAGTGTAGGTTTCATATGTTAGGGAGCAAAGGATACAATAGAATGTGCTGATTCGATGAGATTTTAAGTTTGGTCGTGGGCATGTCTGCCTTTTGATGTAAAGGGTTGTAAAATCATTTATGGTTTGGAGATTTCGAAGATGAAATTGAGGGGATCAACTTTAGGGCTTTCAGCTGACTTCTCATTATTAGTGATTGCTATATTCATCAATCAAGAGATAAGTATAAATTATAGTGTCAAGGATAAATGCAGACCGTCCAATTCGTGTAAATACATGTAAGATTCAAATCAGTTAGAATTTTACAATTTTTTTTTTTTTTTTTTTATTACTTATCATTTCATTGGGTTGTACTCTGGCCCATAAAGAAGTGCAACGTATGGCCCACATGCGAGGTCCCATCACCAAGCTGCTGTAATGGGCCCTCCCACAGAAGAAATTAATTTAATATCATGTGGCTTGGTGGCCACGTATCAGACATTGAACTGGACAGCTACTACACTTGAGCGATACCTAGCCCACATGTTGTAAAAGACGCAAATGCGTGGGAAAGTTACTTCTCAACCGATCGACTAAAAATTTAATCACAACCTGAATCATTTAGTGGTCCACAAGCACGTGGTTAATTTGTCTTGCCTTCCATCCCAACATTAATAACCTACACCACATGTAGTGGCCCTTGATTGCAAATACCTTTCCAACCCTCTATAATTGTTTTAAAATCGAAGAACCTCCATAGAAACCCAACATGTGCATACCCACGCCAATTAAAGTCAGCATTAGTAAAGGTTGAATGCATTCGATCATGAGAAGTATCTGATCCTTGTCTAAATGTTTCTGTGGTCCTCAGCCAGATGTTACAATTGCTTTTCCAAAAAAGGTTATGAAAAATCTACATCAACGATCAGGTCTAATTATCATTCCACTGACCTCTGCTGCTGAGCAAATGGGTTGCTGGCTTCGGTATGCCCTATTCACTACAAGAAAGTAGGCCTTTAGCCTCCGTTGAAAAAATGGAAGCTAAATGTGTTTTTTAGCAACTGAGGCTAAAAGTTCATTTTTCACCTCAGTTGCTAGGTAACCGAGGACAAAAGTCTACATTTTAGCCTCAGTTGCATAGTAACCGAGGCGAAAAACTTTTTAGCCTCAGTTCCATAGGAACCGAGGCGAAAGGTCTACTTTTTGGCTTCAGTTGCTTGGCAGCCGAGGCAAAAGGTCTACTTTTTAGCCTCAGTTACATAGGAACCGAGGTGAAAAGTCTACATGTTAGCCTCAATTGCATAGGAACCAAGGCGAAAGGTCTACTTTTTAGCCTCAGTTACATAGGAGGCGAGGCGAAAAGTCTACATATTAGCCTCAATTACCTAGGCGCTGAGGCGAAAGGTCTACTTTTTAACCTCAGTTGCATAGGAACCGAGGTCAAAAGTCTACATTTTAGCCTCAGTTGCATGGGAACCGAAGTGAAAGGTATACTTTTTAACCTCAATTGTATAGGAACTGAGGCGAAAGGTCTAATTTTTAGCCTCAGTTGCATATGAACCGAGGCGAAAAATCTACTTTTTAGCCTCAGTTTCATAGGAAACGATGCGAAATGTCTACTTTTTAGCCTCAGTTACATAGGAACCGAGGCGAAAGGTCTACATTCTAGCCTCTGTTGCATAGGAACTGAGGCGAAAGGTCTAATTTTAGCTCAGTTGTATAGGAATTGAGGCGAAAGGTCTAATTTTTAGCCTCAGTTGCATAGGAACCGAGGCAAAAAGTCTACTTTTTAGCGTCAGTTGCATAGGAACTGAGGCGAAAAGTCTACCTTTTAGCCTCAGTTACATAGGAATCGAGGCAAAAGGTCTACATTCTAGCCTCAGTTGCATAGGAACCGAGGCGAAAGGTTTACTTTTTAGCCTCAGTTGCATAGGAACCGAGGCGAAAGGTCTACTTTTTAACCTCAGTTACATAGGAACCGAGGTGAAAGGTCTAATTTTTAGCCTTAGTTACATAAGACGCGAGGCCAAAAGTTGAGCCTATGGGATTTTGGTTCAGTTCACCATACACACGTGCCACTTAAGATGGACAGTCCTTCTTAATCCTAGTTTTGTGGACAATTGATAGGATTTTCTGATCTTGAAATTTTTATGTGCATCAATCGTCCATGGTAACCCATCATATAAGTGATGTAGATCACTGCAACATAACCCTAGATCCAACAGCTACATGGTCCAGATCCGGGACATTCAGGCCCACCATGAAAATCAGGGCATTTGCATCGTTCGGTATGGACAGTTAGTGCACCTCCCCTCATATTTGTGTTTTATCCACACCGTCCATCTGTTCTTGCTGGCTCACTTTAGGAGTGGACCACACCATCGGAAAAAATGGTGATTGAACACCCACCATTAAAAGCTCCTTGGGAGCTGCACAAAAGCTTTGGATCAAGCTGATATTTGTGTTTTCACTTCATCTAGGTCTATGTGACCTTATCACCAGGTTAGATGGTAAATAAACATTACTGTGGGTCCCAGGAAGGTTTTGACGGTGTGTGTCATTATCCCATTGTTTCCTGTTGTGTGGTCCGCTTGAACTTAAGATGTGCTTCATTTTTAGGCTTCTGCCCTAAAATGAGCTGACAAAATGGATGGACGGCGTGGATATAAAACACATGCATCACAATGGGGGACCACCCAATCCTCTCCTGTGCCTACCTAATGAACGGACGAAACTGATTTTCTGTCTAAGGAATCAAAACAGTAGAGCCCGCTTGATGAGTAATTTGGACGGTGCTCAAATGTGGACCAATGGTTGTAATTGTCCATTTATATCACCCGATCGGGTGAGTTATTCCTGCGTCAACCATCATATGAATATAATGACAACTTAAGTCATCAAAGTGTGGGGCTCATTCATTTTGGTGGATCTAAGCATCATCGAGCATCACGAAATGGACGGCTAAAAATAAAGTTGGTCAGTCCTTCCAGGCCGTCCAAATGGAAAGCTTGGATCTCGAACAGGCCCGACTCAACCGGAGAACCGGCCTAATCTGGTTTTCAGAAGCATAAGAAGTAATTAGTGTGTAGTGCTATAAAAAGGGGGCTCTCGAAGCAGAGTTCTCTCTCTAAATCCCTAAGCTCCGAAAGGAAATTCTGTCCTCCACACCAGCAATCTCTTCGCCGATTTCAGGTACTCATTCTCTCTCTCTCTCTCTCTCTTTTTTTATTTCTGCTGATTTCTCAACTAAAATCCTCTCGAAAATCAAAAATCGAGGTAGAAATCTCTCATTTGTTTTTCCCATTTGGCCATTCAAAATCCAATTTCTACATTTTTTTGTTTTATCTGATGAGTTTTTCTTTTTTGCTAATTTCACTGAAATCTTGCTCAGGAAGTGGAAAATCCTATCGTTTCTAGCTCGTTTGCAGGATTTGAGCAGTTTCTGCATTACAATATCAGCAATTAGGGTTTGGTGTTCGATCTGGGAGCAAAACCATGTTCTCTACTGCGAAATCTGCTCCTCCATTGCCAATTTCCGTGTAGGCTAAATAAACAAGGGGCATATACACCAATTGTTGCTCCTCACCAAACCAAACCCTAGCTCTTCTCTCTGTCTTCTCCAATATTTCTCTCGTCTTCATCAGATCTACTCTCTCTCTCTCTCTCTCTCTCTCTCTCTCTCTCTCTCTCTCTCTCTCTCTCTCTCTCTCTCCGATCATCAGATCCTCAAAAGATAGTGAGCTTTATTCCAATTTTTTCCACACGTTCTTTTTTTCCTCAAATTTTAGTGCTTAATCTATTTTAATATGAGTCTAGCTTATGTCTCTCAATTCTGAGAGATTTCATTGGATTTTGATCCGATTCTTGCTGATAGATCTGTTTTCCTTTCGGATCTCATTGTTTGAAGCTTCACTTTTTTTATTTTTGTTTTGAGCTGATGATGCATATTGCCTTCCTTTTAGATTTTTTTTCTTAGTTTTATTATTCATTTGAATAAGTTACTCAGATTTACAGTTGGCATTATTTGAGGATAGAGGAAGGGTTTTAACTTTCAATCAAGTAAGCTTCCCCCTCTCATTTCTCCAAAAATTTTTACTTAGGGTTTGGTTTTTGTAATTTTTTCTTAATTTCTGGTGCTTGATCTGTTTTGATCTTGATCCAACTTATGTCTCTTTATTCTTAGAGATTTCATTGGATTTTGTTTTGATTCTTGCTGATTTAAGTTGTAATTTAGGTTTTTGTATTTAGATTTTAGAGATTTATCTTTGATTTATGTAATATCATGTATTTGAAATACATTTTAAGATTTCATTGGATTTTCTTTTTCTTTTGGTGATTTGAAATACACGAACCTGCAATAAAACACAGATTCTTAGGAACCTTCAATTGCTTCTTATCTACTAGTAGTACATGTGACTCTAATCTCCTGTTAGAAATTATCTCTACTCATGCTTCCCTGCTATCAAAACTGTTGCCAATTCACAACTCAATCCATGTGGGAAGACATTTGCTGAATTTTCTCTTCCTACGCTTTGTCCTGCAAGTTGTTTCATTGTAACACCATCTCGTTTATACCAAACCAAAAACTTGGAACACATGAGCTCCTGTTCGTATTTTAATCGGCTGTCTTGTAATCTTTTGATTGCCATAATCCACCTACGGGCCACAGTCCACATAGATCAAGACACGAGATTTATATTATCTTAATGAATCATGGTTTTTCAACAAAGCATGCTCGTTACTATGTGGTGCATGCACGAGATTACCAAAAGTAAAAGAAAAGTCCCACTTTTTCATGCAATATAAAATGATATACTTGTTTTAACATTTTTCATCATAGGTTTTTTTTTTTCCTTTTGCTGAAAATCAGGAGCTTGTCTTCCCTTTCCATTGATTTCATGTTAGAAATCCTGAAAATAACGCTTTTGTTTTCCATTGTTTCCCTTTAGCTTTTCTATAGGGTTATACAATTTGCTGGTGATGGTAGGTTCTTGGTCCTTGTCATAGAACCCAATTTGTTTGGTTGAAAATGGAAATTACTGATGTTGGTTTCATCGATGTTGCATCAGAAACTACCTCATGATCAGCCATATCTAAGAGTTCATCTCAGTGATCAGAAGGCTCCTTCATCGGAGAAATTTTACAAGGTAATTCAAATGTAAATGTTGATCCATATTTCTCTCAGCTGGTCACTATAAGATGACCCCCCATCAGCGCCACCTGCCTCGAAATGATCCCAACATGTTGAGTTAGAAGCATCAACAAAAAGATAAGATAACACTAGAGTTTTAGAGAAAATATAATCAGTAAAATATTTTATTTAAATTTAGATAAAGATATGACATAAAGAGAAATGCTCCAGTGCTCTTCAAAGCACTATTAAGTTATAGTTCTCCTAGTTGCATTGAGACACTGATTTCAATCCATTGATCTGGACAATTCATTAGGTCTAATGTACATCTCATGGGCTAACATCCAAATATCATGCCAATCCAACAAGTTTTAACCATTTGATCAATGCCCTTTAATATGGACTGTCAAGACCATTTACACAGTAATGGGTCCCGTGAACAATTTAATCCCTTTATTTTTTATAGTTCACCATCATTGAATAGTTAGTCCTTTATTTTTCAAGTCAAGTCGTATTTATGTGTTTGACATGCGAAAGAATCCAAGAGCTCCTGATTTGCATAGAGTTGTTGAGAAGGATGAGAAGGAGCTGTTGTTGCTGCTGATGGCCATTTGCCATAGTGATGGTCTTGAAATGAGGGTTGCAAACGGGAAAAATGTGAGCCATGCTTTTTTGCTTCATGCTTTGTTTGCTAATGAACTCAATTAGCTAGTGGCTTATAGCTGGTTATTTTGTTAACTTCTGATATTAGCAAACTTTCAACAACTAGTCCAAGTTTTTAAAATGCTCTAACTATTCATTTTCTTCTTTTGGTTTTGTAACAGACAATTGCAACATTTTTTAACCATGTTATGTCTGCTATTGGAGGAAACAATGCTGGTCTTAGTTGGTATATTGTATTAGTATTGCAGTTTCTTTCTTCTGTTCATATTTTGAGATCATACCTTTTTGTCATGCAATGTAGAAGGGAACTGATTTAAGGCATTTGCTTTTATAGGCAACATTGTGGTTAATGTGTACATCAAGCACGAGAAGAAGTTTGCTTTTGTGGATATGAGAAATGTTGAAGAAGCGAGCAATGCAATGGAATTAGACAGGATAACGTTCGAGGTAACCATGTTCCCTTATTATTATTATTAGGTAACCATGTTCCCTTATTATTATTATTATTATTATTATTATTTTAAAGGTACCTTGTTACATTTTTTCTAAAAAATGTATTTTCTGCAATTTGCTTTTGGTGATGGGGAAGACGATCCATGTCCTAAACAAAAATGAGCATGCTCTTGATATGGCTGCAGAACTTCATCACCAATTAGGAGATACTGATGAGCCAAACGATGACAATGCCTCATTGAAGAAGAGAACTAATGTGTTACTTCTTGGTGATCGCCTTGGAGATCTAGGAATGTCTGACGGTTTGAACTATGAGAACCAAATTGCTGTTGGATTATTGTAAGTAAATCACTACCTTTCTGTCTTTTGTAGTTATACATGTTGCGCAGCATGCCAACAACGTAGTGGGCCGAGATCTAATCTCAGGCCTCACCCACAAACGATAAACAAGAAGAAATATAAACTAGAAATAGATTAAAACAATCCAAACAAACCACATGACAAGATATACGTGGAAAAACCTCAACAAGGGTAAAAATCACGAATGCAAACTTCCACTATGAAGAACAAAGATTACAAGGCAATATACTAACTTCTCCTTTGGAAGAATATAGAAAACCCTTTGCCTACACCTTATAATTATTTCCCCAATATTCCAATACACCTAAAAAAGCCCTAGGAACACCTATATATAGTTTAGGCAACTTTCATTTCGCATCCTTGCGAAAGGTGACACCAAAACCTGCAGTCCGCATAGGATTCAGAAACGAATCTGCGTAACAACGACCGGTCGAGCGACCCCTACGACCAGTCATGCATGGGCCACGACCGGTCGACTACCTCGGGACCAAAAAATGATGCTCGCTGGACTTTGAGTCGAACCGGTCCACGACTGTTCGAGCGGTCCCCTATGACCGGTCGAGCATAGCTCACGACCGCTTGAAGACAGCCCCAGATGTGGCTCCATATCTCAACAATCTCCCACTTGGAGACACATTGCCTTCATCCATAGTGCACCATCTCCCAGTCTTCAAGCCTGAAGACCAATCAAAGTTGAATAGAGCTTCAGCTTCTCTCGTGTGATCGCCTTAGTCAACATATCCGCTGGATTCTCACTTGTATGAATCCTCCCCAAAGCAATCGATCCATCTTCCAGTAACGAACGTATGAAGTGATATCTAATGGCAATATGCTTGGTCCTTGAATGAAAGGCTGAATTCTTAGCCAAGTGTATTGTACTCTGATTGTCACTGTACAACTTGTAATCTGTTTGCTTCTTACCCAACTATTCCATAAAACCTTGCATCCATACCATCTCCTTACACGCTTATGTAGCCGCAACATATTCTGCCTCTGTCGTACTGATAGATATTATCTTCTGTAACCGAGAGACCCAACTGACTGTAGCACTACCTAGAATAAAGACATAACCTGTAGTGCTTCTTCTACTGTCGATGTCTCCTGCCAAATCTGAATCCACGTAGCCTTGTAGCTTGATTTCCGGTCCACCATAGCATAGCCCTACATCCTTAGTACTTACCAAGTATCTAAGGATCTATTTCACTGCTTCCCAATTTTCCTTCTTGGGGTTGTTCATGAACCTGCTAACAACTCCCACTTCTTGAGCATTGTCCGGTCTCGTGCTCACCATAGCATATATAAGACTCCCAATGGCTGACGCGTTTGGGACTTTAGCCATGTAGTCCCGTTCCTCCTGCGTCTTTGCACCTTGCTCCTTAGATAGTTTGATGTGGTTGGCTAATGGAGTATTAAGCGGATTAACACCTCCTATATTGAATCGATCAAGTACCTTGGCTATGTACTCTGCCCGTGACAAAATCAGTTTTTTGTTTTCCCTGTTATGTTTTATCCTCATGCCTAGGATTTGTTTTGCAGCTCCTAAATCCTTCATGGTAAATTCTCTAGACAGTTGTCTTTTGAGATCTGAGATGTCCTTCATGCTTGAACTAGCTACAAGCATGTCATCAACGTACAGAAAAAGGATGATGTACAACGTATCAAACTTCTTCAAATAACAATAGCGGTCTGCATGACATCTCCTAAAACCGTTTCCCGACATGAAACTATCAAACTTCTTGTACCACTGCCTCGGGGCCTGCTTTAGGCCATATAGACTCTTCTTCAGCCTACAGACCTTGTTCTCAGGCCTTCCTTGTAAGTATCTTTTTGGTTTGTCACGTGGGGTCTCCTGTTTTATGTAAGGGAGCCCCATTTGTATAGAGTTTTCATCTTGAATATAATTCAATCTTTAAAAAAAAAAAAGGGTATCCCACAACCTCCGTGTATCCGTGGATGTACTGAAGTCGCACCCATGACCCAGATTGGTCTCTAACGCAGGACCTAGATCCATACAGATTGTCTCGTTAGGTGCTATACGGTGCCAACTGTGATGTATATATTTTATCCATGTTGTACATCTATTTTGGAAAATCATTTTAGTGGATGATGTAAAAAATGAGACATCAAAATCTTAAGTAGACCACCACATAAAGCGGTGGCATTTGAAAACCTACCGTTAGAAACTTATTGGGAGTTATAGAATTTTAGATTAAGTTGATATTTGTGTTTTCTCTTCATCTATGTCCATGTCATCCTATTAACAGGTTGGACGATAAATAAACAGTGTACCTGAATATGCGCCCCAAGAGGGTTTTAATGGTATGGCGGTTAATTACCACTTATACTTACAATATGGTCCATCTGGATTTATGTGTTGAAATTTTTGTTTTAAAAAATTAAAATATTTTGTATTGGTTTTCCTGTAAAAACTGATGTTTAAAATTTTAAATTAAAAGTTGCAGTTTCTTTAGTTTTTCTGCCTTCTCTTATTTTCTGGGAGATTTGGCTGGGATGGAACAAGGTAAGGTTTGACAACACGAGGTTCACTTCTCATATGGTTATTTCCCGGGTTCACCGCTGGATTCAGATGCTTAGTTCGTCCCTTCCCCTCCCGAGATCTCTCAGCAGGTAGTTCAGCTCGCGCCTTGTGCAGCTGCGCATGGCTCCGTCTAGCAAGCTAGCGTCCCATCCTCTGTAAATCCCCTTCCATTTTAATGATATATACTATGGAATTTTATTTTATTTTTTTAAAAAAAAACTACTAATGCTTATTTCTTTCCTTATTTAGAATCATGTCTAAAAGGGTGATGCTAAAATTTTACTTTGACAGATGATGTTGGCCTACAGGTCTATGCCATAAATATACTTGTTTGTTATGTTATATATATATTAAAAAGATGCATGGTTTATGTGTTCCAGTGCATAGCACTAGAATGCATTATGTATGTATATATATATATATATATATATATATATATATATATATATATATATATATATTAAAAAGATGCATGGTTTATGTGTTCCAGTGCATAGCAATAGAATGCATTATATATATATATTAAAAAGATGCATGGTTTATGTGTTCCAGTGCATAGCACTAAAATGCATGCTAGAGCAAGGGCGAGGGCGTGGCTAGTGTGTTAGGGGTGCTAGATGTCACACTTTGCACTTCGCACGTGTTGTGAGATGAGCCTTAGTTTTATAGGGTACTAGGAATGGTCAGATTTATGGATCTAAAAATGTTAGGCATTTTCAGAACGGCTAGTGGCCTTAATAGCTACAATGGTCCGAAAATGGACAAGTCATGATGATCCAACGGTCAGATCATTTGATCCAACGATCTGAAACACACCGAATTAAGTGCCAACAGTCAGAAACATTTTGAACCATTGAAGACCACATTTTGAACCATTGATGACCACATAACAATGGACCATTTTTGGTTGAGAATCATCAACTCCAACAGATCCCATCAGAATTCATCTGATCTCTCCAAAACATTTTCTTTATAAGAATATTGATAGGCGACCACTAATCCAGCCTGCCAGGAGATTAGTTGTGTTTACCGAGTTCCTAAGTAGATCCCTTCGTGATTACTGCACGGAGGATATATTGATAAGGCTTTAAAAAAAAACTTATCTTTCCATTCTAAAGGAAGCTGAACACTTTATAGCAAGGACATTTTCAGGTAGGCCCACCAACAAAAAGGGGAGGGCCCACATATCGTAAGATAGAAAAGAGAAAAGAAAAGAAAAAACAACATGGAGGAAGGTAGGCTTCCCTCAAGTCACCCAGGCCCACTCTATCAAGGAACAACAGGCCTATAATGGGTGAGGGGAGATCACCCAATGATCGGAACATCTTGTCCCGTTGACCATCGCTCCCTAATCTAGCGAGGGTGTCCACCATGGTGTTAGACTCCCGAGGGGTGTGCACGATGCGAACATCCATATTGCTCATGAGAGCACGAATCCTTGTCTAGTACCACATGGGCCATGTGCAGAAATCACGATTAAGAATGGCAGTGACACCGATTTAGAGTCGCTAGCTACCTCTACCTTAGAGAAGCCCAGCCTCGCACACTCCTGAAGACCGTCCAAGATAGCTCTAATCTCCATCCTCGTGTTGAATCCAAACCCGTAGGCAAAAGACAAAGCGAATAAGTAGTCACCAGATGAATTCCTACCAACACCACCACCACCACCTGATGGGCCTGGATTGCTCAATACTAGCCCATCAGTGTTAATCTTTATCCAGCCTATATGTGACATGGTCCTCTTGAGCACTTGGAGCCTGGATGTGAAGGGCGTAGGAGAGACAATCCCTAAGTCGTTGAGGGAAAGTGCAGTGGACAAGGTAGGAGGGTAGGGTATCTAGAGGGAATGGATGATAAGACTGGTCCAGCGGAGGATGTTGAGGATGATTTTGCCGCATTTTTTCATGGAGCCATTGAACCAGGTTGCATTTCTTGCCTTCCACAACTCGGAGAAGATAAATACTAGGATGATCCCCTCAACAGGAACAAGGAGCGAGATGAGGAAAGGGTGGCCCACTAGCGGGTGGCCCTACCAACTGTCGAGGAGTGAGATTGGTTGTGGATGCCAAATAGTCTACCAAAATGCTCCCATACTTGCGACGCCGTGACACCAGAGGCGAAGATGTGGTCGATGGTTTCGATGTCCAACTAGCAAAAAGGAGCACAGCAGGAGCACATTGATGTGATGCTAACACCTTTCCTTTAGATCTTAACATCATTCGGGACAACCTTGTGGATTATTCTTCACATGAACAGAGAGAGTTTTGGAGGGAGCTTAGCGTGCCACACCCATTTCGCCTAAGGCTTGGAGTCGACATGAGGGAAAATGGAATTCCAAGCTAGACCCACGAATAAATTACCCAATGTGGAGCCTGTCTAGATGCATCATCGGGTGTAACAAGAGTGCAAATACCCCCCTTTGAGACGTGGTGGAGGACCGACTGTGGGAGGAGGTGGCTGAGAAGGGACAACGAGGACGATCCTTCCGGCCCAATCGCGTCGCTAACCTTAGCAGGCCGGTGGGCCGAAGGAGAAGAGAGGAGTGATGGTCATCATCCACTATAGAGATAAGGCTTGTCTGATCCTAGAAGCAATCCGCATGTAAGCCATCAACAATTGATAAGGGGGCAAATCAAGCTTTAAGGACAATGTATTTATACGTGATTCAGCCAATGCTAAATTTTAAATAATTTTATTTTTTAAGTTTTTCCAATATATTTTCCAACATTAGGTCTGTTTAATTTGTAGTTTCATCACTTAAAGTATGGAGAAGAAATGGGTAGACGAAATGGATACAACATAAGTACATCAATGTGGGAGTCATATTATGGGCCGAACTGTACTTGTTTGAGCAGAAGCAGAATGTAATCTATCACCGTCACTAACCTTAATTTTGGGGGATGCCAGTTTCATGATACTTATGCCAGATCTGAACCATCCACCAATTTTGCCATCGTGATACTTAATTAATTTATTTTTTTTATCATCAACCAAGAAATTATAAACATGGCATAAATTAAATAAATCAAGTCAAACATAACATCCCTCATTGCTTCGAAGAAATCATCTAGAAGCAAAGCTTAAAACCTGTGCAATCTAACGGGATCTAGACAAGCTCATCTCTCAATTGTATATCTTGGTGTCCCCCTTACCAGAGGAAGAATTCAAAGCCCGTTACTTCACCATCTCATTCAAAAGATTGTCAGCAAGATCGATGGTTAGAAGGCCAAGCTTCTTAATTCGACAGCGAAACTGGTACTGATCAAACATGTCCTATCCAGCATCCCCATCCACATGCTATCAACTATTAGCATCCCAAAATCAGTAAGTAAAATGCTAGAAAGAGCTATTGCTAATTTCTTCTGGGGTAGTTCAGATAGAGGAAACAAGAGACATTGGGTCAAATGGTCCAGATTATGTACCCCTCTCCATGAGGGAGGTCTCGACATCAGAAGTTGATGAAAACCAGGCATACATTCAAAAAAAAAAAAAAAAAATGGGCTGCCAGCTGCAACAGGGCACGTCTCTATGGGCCAACCTCATTTCAACAAAATATTTTTAAAAGCTAATATCAAACAAAGGAGTGAATGGATTTGTGTCTTCTTCAAGCTGGAAGGAAATTTTCAGAGTTTTACCATTTGCATTACATCAATCCAGATGGCTCGTGGGAGAAGGCAACATCAATTTTTGGACCCAAAATTGGATGGGAGGTGGGCTGCTCACTGGGGCGGCTGAGAGGGTCATTCCGCATCATTTGCTAAATGCCACGGTCAGGGACTTCTATTCCCATATTGGTAGAAGAAGCTTGGCTGAAGTCCAAGACATCATCTCTCCATCAGCTATGCAGAACGTTTCAGCTAGTCCAGTTGCACTATCAAACAGAGCAGATGGGATGATCTTGGACTTATCTGCCTCAAGTAAATTTACTATCAAAGCAGCATGGAATGGGATTAGTCAACATCGACCCAATCTTCAATGGACCAAGTGGATCTAGAACAAAGCTCTCCCCCTAAAAATGGGAATATTTGTCTGGAAAATCATCCATCGAGTGGTTTCGGTGGATGTGGCAGTGCAGAGATTTAGTGTCTCATTAGCATCAAGATGTGAATGTTACAGGTTAAATCTCATTCACCAACCACCCCCTCCTAACACCCCATCTGCTGCTCAACGAGGGATTGGGACCTCCTTCAATGGCTAGCAGTTTAGACAACAAAACAGGAGCCAGCAGCCACACCCCAACCTTGATCACGATCATGGTGCGTTGGAAGACTTAGACCACCTGTTTAGTCTTAGCAGCATTGCAGGTAATGTGTGGAGTCATTTTAACCAGCTATTTGACATTGCTGCAGCCCTCAATCAATCTATCTCCTAGAGAATTAATCTATGGAGTTCCACTGCAAGCAAGAAATCCAGAATATCCTTTCTTACTGGACTCATCCCCTACTTTATCATCTGGGAGATATGGATTAATAGAAATAATACACGATTTGAAGGCCACACCATGTTCGATAAACAAATCATATCGAATGTTTCTCGTTGGCTGAGAGAGAATTGGATCATCCATCCCTAAAACAGACAAGAACACAATGGCAAGTAATATCATTCTTCAAACCCTAAGGATTATAAAAGCTAAGTTACCTCCGGCTGGCAAACCCATCATAGTTAGATGGACAAAACCTCCAAAAGGCTGGCTGAAATTGAATGTTAATGGCTCGTTGAGGGGGAATCTAGGAGAGAGAGAGGATGAGGGGGAGTTTACACAGACAAGAACATAATGGCAAATAATATCATTCTTCAAACCCTAAGGATTACAAAAGCCAATTTACCTCCGACTGGCAAACCCATCATAGTTAGATGGACAAAACCTCTAAAAGGCTGGCTGAAACTAAAAGTTAATGGCTCATCGAGGGGGAATCTAGGAGAGAGAGGAGGAGGAGGGGGAGTTTACAGGGACCACCTTGGCAAGATCATTTTTGCATTTCACAAACATTACAGGCATTCCACGAACACAGTTGCAGAAGCTCAGGCCATGTTAGATGGAATAACAATATGCTCCAACCTGGGCCTCGCCAACATCATTGTGGAAACTGATTCGAAGGTCATTGCGGATGCGGTGGAGGAGCCACAGGCCTACAATTCTTGGAATATTTGGTATAAGTTGGGAGCTATATAGCACTATCGGCAGAATCTCAACCTCAATTTCAACCACATTTTTCGTGAGGGGAACTCGGTGAGTGACGCGTTGGCTAGAATTGCAAGCGATGGATGCCCAAATAGGATATTTGGAATTCGTTCAGATCTTCCTAGGTTAGGGGTGCATTTGTTCTGGATAATGCTGGTCTTAGAGCCGTTAGGTACTCTTGATCAAGGCTATTCATTGATGCCTTCCCATCCCTACTTCGGTTTCTTGTTGTATAGCGGTAGTCATGGTTTGGGTTGGGCAGAGGACGCGAATTACATTTTTGTCTGCCTTTTAGCTTAGTGGAGCTTGTGGATATATGATAGGTGAGATCCGAAACCATTTTGTTGGGAACCACTCGAATGGCTATAAATTTTTCATGATTAATGAAATTCTCATGGCGGGAGTCCACTTTCTTAAAATTAATTAATTAATTAATTAATTAATTATATATATATATAAAGTTAAACCGACTAAATTATGGAATGGATATATATATATATATATATATATATATATAAAGTTAAACCGACTAAATTATGGAATGGACTGTCGTCAAGTCTCTTTCAAAATTCCAATGGTTGAAGAATTCTAATCTCCGATTCGTGGATACTTGTTTGTTGAATTAGGACCATTCAATAATTTTCATTTTTAACCATCTAATAGATGACAACTAATACAATGGTCAGATGATCAAGTAAAATTTACCTTTCCTTCATGATACATGTAAATTGGGAACCACAATTTAAACTATTCAATTTGACTTTCCATGCCACGTATGTAATTTGGGCAGTGTATTATCCATCACACTCTACCAGAGTATTAATGTTTTTCTCTTTTTAAAAACCTGTCGGTATATAACTTATCTGACTATTGCTGGATAGGAGAATTATACAGCGGGGAATTCTATGGACGCCATAAATATTGAAAAGAAAATGGTAAAAGAAGGCAAGATGCTGACAATGAAGGGCCTGTTGCATGTGGTGCAGCTTTGTTACTGTGGGAGCCTGCACAGCCATGTGACTGGTGGACTACAATACAATTGAGGTAGGTAGTACTGATTTGAATTGGTTGAGAAGCCGATTTCACTAACATGGCCTCTCTAACTTCTCAAGCATGGTGAAACGGACTGAAGTGACTTGATCAGCTCGCTTGGGTTGTGCAGGGAGTCTGGCCCAGTTCATCCCCATTGACAAGGAGTATTCTAATTGAATTGCAGTTGTAGATCAACTTCACTTGTCATAGTCTTCTATAGTCACAAGGTCCACCACAAATGAAAATGTTGCATTGACAGATATGTAACAGCACATGTTGTTGGGTGGTCCATAGAGTGAAAGATACGGTTAAGTTATTGAATGTGATTCACCAACAAAATCAAGACATACACACCTCCCAAAAACTCCCATTTCATTCAATCTGCACATGGTAGTGCATCCTCCAACAGCTGACATAGAGAGTGACATTCAAATGCAGTGTCTATTTTCTATCGTTTCTTACATATATATGACTAACTGCCTCCACTGCTTCCCACACAACACAACCACATATCCCTGGCAATCTAATCTAAAGCCACCTTTGTTTCTCAAAGTTTCTTTTCTAACCCATACCGTAAGCCATGATCAACCCCAAGAGTCTTGTGGAGTTGGCGAGGAAGTGGCAAAAGTTAGCAACCATTGGAAGGAAAAGAATCTCAATATCAAGAACTCTTTCCTCTACTCAATTGGATGCAAGACGCTGCAAAGCGGTAGCTGATAAGGGCCATTTCGTTGTGTACACGACTGATGGAATGCGTTTTGTGGTTCCCTTGGTACATCTCAATAGCCCTGTCTTCCAAGAGCTGTTTAAAATGTCTGAAGATAAATTTGGGTTACCTTGCAGCGGGCCTATCACCTTACCATGTGACGCAGTTTTCATGGAGTACATTCTGTTGTTGGTTAGGGTATCGACATCTAAAAATGTAGAAGAAGCTTTGCTTCTCTCCATAGGTGGTGGTCGGTGCTCTACTGCTTCCTTAGCACATGGACTGATCAACCAACAAACGCTTCTCCATGCTTTCTTAGGAAGCTGTTATATGAGTTTCTAGCTAGGACTTTTTTTTCTTATAAATTAATTTTCATTCCTTTTGATATGTATTTGTATATTGTACACACAATTTTGATTCAATACAAAATCTTATACACTGTTTAGTATTTTAATTTTTAGGATTTAAAATACAATTGTATATGGTAAATGTGTGATTACCTTTTCTTTTTTTTTTTTTTTCGGATCAATGTAGATCATCCTTTATTGTGTGATTTCATCGATGCATCATCTTCTGTAGCAAAGTTAGGGTAGAAAATGATGGTTCAGATTGATTATTTTTACTTCTTTCATTCATAGACGAGCTGAACCCTCCAGTCGGTGTGATTTTTCCACTATGGTCCTTGAAGAGCGTGATGGAGCAATTGGATGGTCTAGATCAATGATTGGATTGGCCATATGTCCAAAGGACGTGGGTGGACTATAAAAAGTTCTTCTAATTTATCATGTTTACTTAAAAGAACCCGAATTAACTCCATGGTAATTATGTTCGAACGTTCGGATATATATATATATATATATATATATATATATATATATATATATATATATATATATATATATATATATATATATATATAAAAAAAAAGACTAATTTGGGAAAAGAGAGGCCTTTGAACGTTTTGAATTTTCGAAAGTATACTCTCTCCGTAGGGCTGGAATGGGTTGCATGCAGATAGGATATTATAATATCCATACCCAATATTAGTCTTGGATATTAGATGCGGATACATATTCGGATCCAAAGAAGGCAGAGATGGATATTGTTCAATGAAGCTGGTTATGCGTCGGATAATTGGGATAATCTAATATGCTACTAATATCTTAATAACAAAATTTAAAAGTTAATTAAATGGCTAATAAAATTAGCAAATATACCTAAAAAAATCGTTTTCACCATTGATTAATACCAAATAAACTAGTAAAAATGACAATTTCTATAATATATTTCCTTAAGGAGCCTCCCATGGTTGAGTTTCCAGAAGAACCTGTTTTTTCCTTACAAATTGAAGAAGATGAAATGCCTCCATAAAATCACCATTGGCATGTCGACCTTAAGTGCTATTGGGAAGATCAGCCGTATGATGAAGATTCATCGCACACGGATTGTAATACCATCCAACGCTTGGCAACATAATTTATATTTAATAGTGGCTTCCTATAAAAGCGTCCTTTAACTAGATCTTATCATGATGGGTGGACAAATCGAAAGTAGCAAAAATTACGAAGAAGTTCACAAAGACATCTATGACCCACAGATGAGTAGTCACATGATGGCAACCAAGGTTATACCGCTTGGATACTATTGGCTAATTATGGTAGCTATCAGATTATGTAAGGCCCGTATCCTAAACCATACCATTCCTTAGACTCCTGTGATCGTCTCTGTCGAATTCTGGTGACCCGTAACCTGTATACGGCATTTGCGCGCGACCGTAAGTTGCATCTTATAAATCTGAGTCGACTCGACCTGAAACTTGTACCATTGCGACTGCGTCGTCACCGCGGTTCCAACACCGTATCTTGCACACTGATACGATATGTAGGCTAGAATCGTGGGCCCGCGTTTATCTCGAAGAAACGCCGCGCGTTATAAATCCCGAGAGAATCTCTACCCAATCTATCACATCAATCAATCAAGTACAAGTCAAGTACAACCTATACCTAAGCTCATCCCTCTCTTACCAATAAGGCATGACACCCATCCATCTCTCGTCCAAAAGTTAACACAACTCATACCTCTCATGTCATTCTTCTTACACACTCATCCCTCTCTCCTTACATCTCCCATCCTTCACTCTATCTTATTTCATTCTCTACCATTTTTCCTAGCAACCAAGAGAGAAAATGATTAAGGAGAGCCAAGTGTGGCTCACTTCCTACCCCAAATCTCTCATCTTAGCCCTTCAATCTTCATCATCCTCCATCAAAGTTGAAGTCAATGAGCTTAGCATTTCAAGGAGCGAAGAAGAAGTGGAATCGGTGGGTGTTTTGTAGGATTAGATTGTGTTTTTTATGATGGGCTTAGTGGAGCCTACTGAATGATGGTATGGATCTCACTTTGGACCCTAGGTGTGGCCGAGAGCCCACCATGATTCATATGTTCATCCCATGATGGGGCCATTCTCCATGGACCCCATCATGATATTTATTTCTTTTTTCTCATTGAGAAAAGGTTATATAGACCTTGTATTTTTGGTGGAAAAGGGATCTCCACCGTTGATTTTGATTGGTGGGCCACATGTATTGGGACCCACTTGATGTATGTTTTGTAATGTATGGGAGGGAGGGCTCATAACGGCGGAGCCCTCCATCGTACGTCTCTCTCTCTCTCTCTCTCTCTCTCTCTCTCTCTCTCTCTCTCTCTCTCTTTCCTTTTTCCCTGTCGTGGACCCCACTGTGATGTATGGGTTTTATCTCCACCGTCCATATGGTGGGGCCACCCGTGCTGTGGGCCTAAGGACCGGCCAGGCCCAACGAACAGGCTGTTGTCCAGCAGGCCTGGACATTGGCAGTAAAAAAAATTAAAATAAATAAAATAAAATAATATATTATATATATAACTGGTGGGCCATACATGGGACTCACCTGATGTGGAAGCAGATTGGCTGGTGTACTTTTCACTAGCTATATAATTGTTGTATTGACGTCAGTAAGTTCTGTGGGTCTGATCATGAGGTATGTGTTATATCTACACCATCCACCTGACTGGACGGTGGGACCCACGTGCACATGTGGAGTCCAGCATCGTCCAAGAGGGACGGTGGGACCCCATCATGATGCATGTGTCTTATATCCACACCATCCATTGGTCTGGACGGTGGGGACCACCGCAATGTATATGTTTTATCCCCACGTCGTCCATCTGTTTCACCCACGCCGTCCATCTGTTTCATCCACGCCCTCCATCTGTTTTATCCACGCTATCTGTCCGCTTTATAGGATGTAGGGCCACCTGCTGGCCTTACAGGGCCCACCTGCTGGCTATGCAGGGTCCACCTGCTGTGTGGCCCATTGTGATGTATTTGAGGCCTAGGTGATCAGGCCTATTAAGATGTATATGAGGCCTAGGTGGTCAGGCCTATTGAGATGTATTTGAGGCCTAGGTTTTCAGCCCATTGTGATGTATTTGAGGCCCAAGTATGAGGCCCGTTGTGATGTATTTGAGGCCCAGGTATGAGGCCTATTGTGATGTATGAGGCCATTGTGCGAGGCCCATTGTGATTGTATGTGAGGCCTATTGGGGAATGTTGAGGCCCACCATGATGTATGTGATATATATGCACCGTTTATCCATTCTTAGGGAGTGGGCCCCCACCGCCTTATATAGGCCCACCATATATGGGAGATGGGCTTACGCTGTCCATCCACTTCCAAGATATTTGGAGGACCGAGGGCTCCGTTACGATTCTGATTCCAAATGGACCGCACCTTAGCACAATGGTGGTTAAATGTCCACTATTGTAAACTACTCTAAGGCTCGTTTCCAAGCCCATTTCCACCCTTACCCTAGTGGGCTAACCCAAACCGTTGGGCCCCCACTTATGACAGTAATACCAATTGGGCTAACCCAAACCGTTGGGCCCCCATTGATGATGATGCTCTCCACCATGACTTGTAGTAATCCGAACCTTGGAGCCCACCTTATTATACGCCCGTTCAACTCACCCATGAGGCCAATCCTTTGTTTGGTACATCATCACCCTTGCCGTAGATAGAAGAATATGTGGTACCGGATTTGGTATATCCACTGTTGAAGCCTATCTCGAGTTGTGGGTTAGATCCACTGTCCTTGCAAGGGACTCCACCTTAGGATATACGATATGCTAGTATCTTGAGTACGATATGATAGTCTAACATGGGCAATTCCATATAGACTTTTATATGTCTAGTGGGGTGTAGTGTTCGACCCCTACTCTTGTAAGTAACATACCGGTTATGGCCGACCATCGCCTGCTATATTTGATAATCATGCTAGTGTACATAGTTTGCTAGGACACACTGAGAACATGCTTAGTATAACATCATGATACATGCCTATACGCATCATTTGTATATCTGTTATGAGGAATGATTGATCATAGCATATGCCATTGGGCTGAGACATTTATGGGACTTCTTGTGAGACGGAGTGACCCACATGATCATGCGGTATGCGCAGCACTAATGCATGACTGGATGGTATGACTCATGCATCTCACATTTGTGTAACACAATCACTGTACGCCCTAGTGACATCAGGGTCGTAGCCTCCACTGGCACATCGTGAATGATTGGATTGGATATTAGAAATATTTGGTTTTAGCACTTTGGGAACATAAGATGTCCTTGGGTGAGATTCTTATAACCTTTTTGGTATCGGAAGATGATCCAACGTCTAAACTGAGTGGATACATGAGCGCACTAATGCCGAATACCAGTAGGACGCATCTCCCACTATGTCATGGTCAGTTGGAAGGGGGTGTGGCCTTATTCGCCAGAGTGAGCGGGTTATAAGCTAGGTTGAGTATGACCAACTCGTAAATGGGTCCACTATCGATGAGCTAGGTAGGTATTGGTAGACTACTGGTCAGGTAGATAGTGTGGTCTCTTCCACCCGCTGGGCTGTGCGGCTAGGGAGGCGGCAACCAATGTGGAGTGTACTAGACCTTGATGATATCCCAGAGTAGAACTGTATTGATATATGTACTTGATACGAGGACTGGCATGCTTGCATTGCATCTTGCATATGACATTTCGCTACGTAGGCCTTGCATCGCATAACCCTGATGTGGCTGATAACATTCCTGAACTTACCAGCATTTTCGCTTACTCTGATATTGTACGCTTGGTACATGTATTGTACACATGCACACACCCTCTTTTATAAGCTTATACACGACCATTGCGTGCAGGTGACGTTGGATCACAACAGTGCTGAGGCAGGAGCACGTGACAGATAATTTTGGAGCTTTTTGATCATCTTGTATTTCCCTTTCCACATTGTACTCAAAGTTTTTGATATAGTGGACATGTGGTAATGTTGTTTGTGACTTGGTTATGCTTGTGGTTATGTTCCTTTACCAAAAAAATTCAAGCTAAAAGTCCTTGTAGGATCCCAGGATCGAAACTTAGCACATGGGTGACGAGAGCCGAGAATGGGGTACTACGAAGGTTATTAACGCTGGATTTGACGATCGAAAATTCTATGAGAATAGTTTCCGAGTTTAGAGTGTGACAGAAGTTGGTATTAGAGCATAAGTTGGGAATACCCGAGGATCACATCACCTATCTACTATGAACTTAGAATGATTACGTTCCGAGTTCGGATAACGTAGTGATTCCTGATATAGACCCTTAACGTGTGTGCCTTCGAGAGTTCTCAAGGTTGATATACCCCTTGTCCCTTCCTGTAGGACATTCCACCTAAGAGATCGACCCGAGTGACTCCCACTCCCCCGTCTGAGTCTAGTGCAGCCCCAACAGTGCCTGTGAGTGTAGATCAAATTTAACATATGTTGCAGGCTATGACCACTATCCTTCAGGGGTAGGGCAGGCGGCCTGCTGTTACGCAAGCCTAGGCAAGGTAGGAGCGCGCGAGCGCCTTTCTTCAAGACTTCCGACAGCTCGATCCCGTGCGCTTCCAGGGCGAGCTAGACCTGACAACAATCGAGATGTGGTGCTCTAAGGTGGAGAAGATATTCACCACCATGAGATGTAAGACCCAGCAGTGGGTCTTGTCAGTAGTATTTCTTCTCCAGAGTGAGGCTGAACATTAGTGGGCATCAATCACCCGAGCAGTAGGAGCCAATTTTGAGTAGACCTACGAGGATTTTGGTGACCAGTTTGACCGAAAGTTCATCCCAGACCACATCCGACATCAGTGCGAATTAGAGTTTGAGAATCTGGTCTAGGGAGACATGCCAGTGTCCCAGTATAAGGCACATTTTGTTACACTACCAAGATTCGTGATGTATCTTGTCAATGATGAGGGGGCGGAAGGCCTGCCATTTTGAGAACGACTTGCGCTCTGGCCTTAGGAACCGTGTTGTCGGACACATGCTTCTGATGTTTGAGCAGGTAGTGCAGAGTGCCCAGATATACGAGTCAGATTCAGCCAATTCGCAGGGGATCTGTGATCAGAGAGGGGACCAAAAGAGGAAGGCGCTCTCCGGTAGTTCCCAGCAACAACACATCTACCCTAGCAGAGGCGCACAAACCGTCTAACATTTCGAGCACCAGCAGCACCTCCAACAACACCTCCGGGACTGTTCCCAGGTGCTTGCTTTGGATGCGTAAGGACAGGACATCGCAGTCACGAGTGTCCCCATCCACAGCAACATCAGTCGAGGGCACCGCAGAAGCCTCCACATCAGCAGTAACGATAGCAACACCAGCTCTGAGACCTCCCCAACAGTAGCAGAGACAGCAGATCAGGCCGTCATAGTGGTAGTAGTAACAGTAGAGACCTCGGAGGCCTCCTTAGCAGGCCCATGATAGATTTTATGCTACCCAGCAGGACCCTTTGTCATCCAGAGGGGTCGCTGGGGGTACCCTCCCTGTTTTTACATGTATAGCACATGTATTATTTGATTCTGGTGCATCTCATTCCTTTATAGCCGAGGATTTTTGCTGACCGGCTGGTTTACCGTTAGAGTCTGCTTGTGAGGGTTTGTTAGTATCGACACCTGTTGAGGGTTAAATATTGCATATTAGACCCCAATTATTAGATGGTTTTACGAATATGATAATGTTTAACGTTCCATTTTAATTATGTTTTTGTTGCAAGGTGAATTTAAGAGCTTGGATTGAAAATGATACCAAAGGTATGGATTTGATGCTCGCAAATCTCCAAGGCAAGGGACGAATCCTGTGGAAATTTATATATCAAAGATTCGAGAAAATCAAGTGATTGAAGATAAAAAAGGCCTGAAAATAGTCCTGAATGCAAGATCACAGGGTTTCAACTATCCTTTTGGCTCGAAACTTTATATCCGGCCTGAGGATCATAAAGTAACCGTGCACGTAAAAATTCAGCCATTGGATTTTTATAGAAGTGGTCCAACTGGAAAGATCAGCCATAGATCACTGATTTGGGGCCCACCTAATCTTTGGATATGCTTCAATTTTAGTCTCAACCCCTTAAATTAGATGAGAAAGTAGGTGGTCGGAGTAGATTTATCATGAACCTTACGATGGGCCCCACCTTAGGGTGCGTGTGCACACAGCGCACGTAATCCTGTAGCGCACCGGACCGAAAAGTCCGGTCAAAGCATGTTGACCCGATCTCCTTTTGAAAATGGAAGTTTTCGTTTTTCTTCCTCCAGTGTCTGCACGGACGATTTCAGTGGGCCACAATCATCATCAGGTTCGATGATTTAGACTGTCCATTCAATCCAGAGTGTGGGGCCGACCATGGCCATGATGTCCATTTACGACCATGCACGTGCACACTCGAATATCTTATCCAAATGCAGGATGAACGGCAGTGTGATTTAATATAGTGGGTCACACCAAACTCAAGCAAAATCGTCCATTCCTGACAAAAATTTCACCATGAATATAATGGACGAGGTGGATTTCTTCGAAAACATCACTGTGGGGCCCATCAAACACCTCAATGCAAGTACATGTGCAAGAATACGTCCGACGCTGCCCGATTTTCACAGTCGTTGTGTGACCATGGCGTTGATCGGATGGCTGATCTGGACCATCCATCTTGTAGGCCATCCAAAACCATCCAAAGGGATGTTGCTTTTAAATGAAAGAAGGACATTAGGAGAACTAGAGGAATCTGTGTTCTCAGGCTTTCACGCAAAGCTACGTAAGCTACTACATAAACAAACTTACGCACGCGGCCTTCTCCACTGCCTCTATGCTCCACTCGATCGACTTCCAGTGCTTATAAAAGGAGAAGAGAATAGAGAGAGAGATATCATCACCTGGATGTGGGGAGCAAAGGTGAGAGAGAGAGAGAGAGAGAGAGAGAGAGAGAGAGAGAGAGACGTGGAGACGGCCATTGAGTTTTCCTTCTCCTTTTGTTCTTTAGTTTTTTTCATTCTTTCCTTTAATGTTTTTCTGAGTTTTAGATCATCATGTCTATGATAAGCTAAACCACTTAGCTAGGGCTAAGAGGTGAAGCTTGTCGTATGATGGGATATTTCTATGGCTTTGATTCATGTTAAGTTGAACTCTCATTGATTTTGGTTCGATTATAAGGAATACTCATAGTTTTGAATGGTTTTTTTTTTTGTGACTTAAATTACAATAGCTATGCGATAGCTTTGAGTATGTTCTTTTCATTATAGAGATTATGAACTTAAGAACGTTGTTGTTCATCATCGTCTCATGGAGATGGTTGGATGATGGAATCCTTCTTAACGTTCATAACCCTCTCAGATTGGTTGTGGAATAGTTACATTTTGTTATTTGCTTTGTCTCATGGGCATGGTTTAGTGATGGAATCACTTCTAGTTTTCATACCTATCATGCATTGAGAACTAGATCAAAGGAAGTTCATAGTTAATTTTTAATGAAATATCTTCTAATTGGACTCTAATTCTAGTTGTGGTCTTAAATCAAGCATAGATCTCCCTGATCTCTACAAGTGGATCCTTGGAAACCCTAGTTTCCCACCTTTGAATTTTATAAGTTTTAGTTAAATAGTTCACAATGATTCCTTTAAATTCTCATGATTTAGATTACATCTTCTTTTAGTTATAGTTCTACTTACTTTCAGAATACGTACAAGGTTCAGTCCCTATGGATTCGACATCGGTCTTATCGCGATTATTACTACATTGCGACCCTATACTTGGCTGTAGTGTTAGTCCAATTTTGCTTGTTTTGCCCTGTTCTGGTTGGGGATATCTTTTTCCCAGACGATCTGTTCGTGTTGCCAATGTTCGAGTTTGATGTCATCCTGAGCATGGATTGGTTCATCGAGTATCACACCATATTAGACTGCTCCGTGAGGATAGTCATGTTCTATATACTTGGTGTACCGTAGTTCCAATTTATAGCAGAGCTCAGAGGAGAGAAGCTTTCTTCTCTCACATTGTGTGCCGTAAGAGATCGTTGCCCTATGTATTGACCAGCTGCTAGTCGTTTATGGTTTTTCCAATGTGTTCCAGGAGATTCTGGGTTTATCACCTCACCCGTACACCGTGGTCCAGATTGATCTCGTGCTCGGTACCGCGCCTATTTTGAAGGCCTGACCGTATCGTATGGCACCGTTGGAGTTACAGGAACTGCAGAAGCAGTTGGACTAGTTGTGTGAGTTAGGCTTCATCCATCCAAGTAGTTTGCCGTGGGGAGCGCAGGTACTCTTCGTGAAGAAGAAGGATGGCTCGTTGTGGCTTTGTGTGGATTACCACGAGCTCAACAAGGTCACGATCAAGAACAAGTATCTACTCCTGAGGATTGATGATTTGTTTGATCAGCTGTAGGAGGCACAGTTCTTTTTTAAGATATACCTGCAGTCCAGTTATCATCAGGTTCGTGTCTGAGAGGAGGATATCCCAAAGACAACATTTAGGACCCGCTATGGTTATTTTAGTTCCAGGTCATGTCCTTTGGACTGACCAATGCAACCGCAATATTCATGCAGTTGATGAATGAGGTCTTCCATCCATATCTTGATCAGTTTGTTATGGCGTTCATCAACAACATCCTGATATATTCGAGGACCCATGAGGAGCATGAGTAGCATCTGGAGATTACCTTTCAGACCCTCCGCTCACATCAGTTTTATACGAAGCTGAAGAAGTGTGAGTTTTGGCAGGAGGAGGTGAAGTTCCTTGGTCACGTGATGACGAGGGAGGGTGTCACAGTAGACCTCTCGAAGATAGATGCAGTGCGTCAGTGGGGCCAGCTCACGAATGCGTCCCAGATCCGCGGTTTCCTTGGTTTGGTGGGCAACTATCGTCGTTTCATTAAGGGATTCTCCTGTATTGCAGCCCCATTAACTAGGTCGATTCGGAAGGGCACTGAGTTTGTTTGGAGCGATGCATGTGAGCAGGCATTCGCAGAGCTGAAGGACCATCTAACGTCCGAACCTTTCCTCACCCTTCCCTCTGGGAGTGATGGATTGGTTTTTACTGATGCCTCGCATATTGGTTTGGGTGTTGTCCTTATGCAGCATGGCAAACTGGTGGCCTTCGCGTCTTGCCAACTCAAGGTCTATGAGCAGAACTATCCCATGCATGATATAGAGTTGGCTATAGTTATCTTCGCACTGAAGGTATGGAGGCACTATCTTTATGGGGTTAGGTTTGAACTCTTCTCTGACCATAAGAGCTTGAAGTATTTCTTCTCGCAGTCCGAGTTGAATGTGAGACAGAGACGCTGGATGGAACTATTAAATGACCGATTTTGATCTTCAGTACCACCCTAGCAAGGTGAACGTGGTGGCGAATGCCCTTAGCCATCAGCCATAGGGCCTGGTGGCACATATGATGGTCCAGTTTTGTCTGCCATCAGCCACAGGGCTTGAGGATATAGCAAAGTACGACTTCGAGTTTTGTCTGCAGTCTACTATTGTTCAGTTGTTGAGCCTGTCGAGTCAACCCTGTCTTGTCGCGAGGGTGATCGAGGCTCAGCAGACAGACGAGTCGTTATAAGATTACCAAGCAGGGGCCGCATCTGAGGAGCAGTCGAATTGACAGATTGGTTCTGATGGTGAACATCATTTCAGAGGCCAATTGTGTGTCCCGGACATTCCAGAGTTTGAAAAGACCGAGCAATATGTCCCAGAGGTCGGGGGGGTGAATAGGACTATGCTAAATTAAAAAATATCAGCGGAATTAAACAATAAGACAGCCAAATGAATTGCAAATAATCAAAGGATCAACAACCTCAAAATTCTAGTATTGAAAGGTTGATATAAATGTTGTTCTAAGGACAACCTTGCACCATAAAAACCAAGGGTTTATGGCAGGACAACCTTACTAGAACGATTTGTGTATCAAAAACTCAAACAGAAGAGGAATAAAAAGGAAATAGTAAGAAAGGAAATCTAAGCTATTACAACATTCCCCACAATGTTGAAATGTAAATATTACAACATTCACATCCACAAATACATCCCACAATCTTGAATGATAAAAAATATAGAAAATAAACCACACATCCACAAAACGCAAAGAATTGTAGTGGTTCGCCTCTGTGTACTCCAATTGTTAAACAACAACCACACAGCTACTCCACTCCTAATATCCTCACACAGTGGATATTAGCGTTCACTATGAAAATAGATTTTTCCAGGTCCACCTAAAACCCTCACAATTGTGTCTTTCAAGTGGGCTTACATAATTCGAAAGACCCCACACTCTATGTTTTCTGGATCACCTCAAATAAACCAAAATAAAGATTTTTTCGACTCAATCTCAATGAAAACCTAAACAAAGGAATTTACAAAAACTGTAAAATACATGGATATTCTCTTTGATGCAGCCCGGAAGAACCAAGTTGGAATAAAATTTCAACGTAGAAGTGCAATGTCCAAACACACTTATGAAATGGTTCCAAGTTCTAAATTATTTTTAAATTAAATTAAGTTAGGCTAGCTCTATTTGATTTTGATTTCAAGAATAGGGTAAATCTCAATCCCTTTTTCAAATATGAATGGAATATAGAATACAAAATCAAATATAACAAAGCTATTAAAAGAAAATATTAAATGAGCACAATACAGCATAAAATAACGACTAACCTCTCTCAGAGTGATGTATTGATTAGCTTGAATTCAATGAAAATCTCAAAAATTCGTTGCCTATTTTTAAGTGAAGAAATTACGTTCACGACTGGTCCTGTGGACACTACGACTGGTCGTAGGACCAACTAATTTATGAAATTTTAAGCGTGATCGGATAAAGCCGTTACACGACTGGTCGTAGGCCCTTCACGACTGGTCGAGTGACCTCCACGACTGGTCATCACCTGCTCACGACTGGTCGTATGAAACCTAAAATAGTTGCTGGAATTTGAGTCATAGCTACAGGACTGGTCGTGAACGAGTCGAGCACTGTTCACACGATCGGTCGAGCAATCTCCAGGACTGGTCGTAGCTTAACAAAAAATTCTAAAATTTTACAACAAATTTAGGGTTGGTCATGGAATTTCTTGTACTGGTCGAGCCAGTGCTATGACTAATCGAACAGAGTCCAGGACTAGTCGAGAAATAGACCATTCACTTATAAAATGATATAATTGAATTATGTATTCAAAATGACCTACCCTAAGGTCAATCATACCTTTATTCATGAAGTATGAACATTGAAACTTCTTTTCCTTCAGTTGATAGTTGATCGTTGAAGTTCACGAAGCTTGTGATCATTACATGATGAAGCTTGAACTGAAAACCTTTTGAAGCTTCAATTTGAATCTTGAAATTATAACTTTAAGAAGTTTGAATTTGAAACCTCTTTAGTCTTGAGCTGAGGTCCAAAGAAAAAGACTTTATCTTGACTTAGAGCTTAATCTATGAATCTTGAGCTTGTTGTTGTACTCGAACATGACCCTGTAAACTTGAATTTCTTGAAGTAAAAATCTTTGTTCTAGAGTGAAGCACAGTCTTCATTATGTAGGAGAGCTATATAAGATAAATTCCAAGAGAGGTTTTGGCACTACAAAATTTGACAATTATAAGAGTTGAATCCCATAGCACTTACAATCTCCCCCTTCGTCAAATTTGTAACAAAACACAAAACACACTCCATATAAACATAGACATTATATGCAAAAAGAATCATGCACAATATAAACCAGTTAACCTGGTTAAAGAATCATGCACCAGTTATAAAAGAAAGAAGCAAGCATTTGCTTTGCTACTACTCCCCCTTACTCTTATCCTCCATCCACAATCCACATGCCTTAAATCACAAACACCATATATAAAGCATGTCAAAATTCTCCCCCTTTTTGTCACAATATGACAAAGGAAGAACCATATACATAAAATAAAATGTAGCTAAACAAGGAAGAATAAAGGAGCAAGATATGAAAATTCATAATCAAGTAAAGTTCAAGTAGCATTAATCAACATCATTCAAGTTCAAGAAAAGACAATCCCACAAACCAAAAGGAAGCAAAGTATCATAAGAGTTATTACAATCCATATACGAAAATACTAATCAGATCCTGAAGAGGGAGCAAAAATAGATGGATCAATTTGGTGTAAACCCTTGTTAATACGCCTCATATATTTACGCATATAAGAAAATTGAGAATCCTGGGTTACACGAATCTGAGTCACCTATTCCTCAAGAGAATGCCACCTCTTAGAAAAATCAGAAGGCTGATAATCAGGATCAGCCTCAGAATTTGATTTAAGCTTATTAAAGATATCATCCATATTAATATCATTTGGAGGTAAATCACCTTCCTCTTCATTCACAGCTTCAGCTCCACCAACACCCTTATTGACTTGGCCATCAGCCAAACCTCAAATTCATTTTGTTGATATTGGAATTATTAAAAATAAGGTGTTGTATGGGAGCTTCTCCAACAGGCATAACTACTAAAACATGAGTGGCTAACACAGTCATAAGATATGCAAAAGGAATATCACTGTGTCCAGGATTGAGACGAAATTGTATAATGGAATGACAGATCAAAGAAGGAAGACAGATAGATATACCAGAGATGATGGAATGCAAAATCTGAAACATGAAAGTGGTGAGTTCAGTTTTGTTACCAGAACGAGGATAAAGATTTGAAATAAATATCTTGTGAAGGACCCTGTATCTGGGTCACAAATACTTTGAAGCAAGCACATTCCCATTTTGACTCCATTGCGCATCTATATTCCATAATGCTCTAGTAAGCATACGTTTTTCTGATTTAGATGGTTTAGCGACTAGGGTGCTAATTGGAATACCTTCATCATTAATAGGTATGTCCATTATGACAAAAATCAAATGTCAGTCTACCTCAAATGGACCTTCTCTAGTTGCTATAATAAAAGTTAAATTTTCAGTTGAAAAATCAGAAATACATGCAAACATAGCTTGCGCAATAGACCGGTATGCCGGCCCACCCCAATGTAGAATGTTATCACATCCTACAGATTGAAGAAGAGGAAAGATCTCAAATGGAGCAATATGTTCAATATTCACAGGTCGTTCAACTATCACATTATGCAACCGTAAATCCTGTATATAGGAGGGATCATCTTCGGTTAACCGAAGGTAGTGCCATGTGATAGGTGTCGATCTAGACGTTGAAGCACCACGAAAAGTTTCTTTTTCTCTCTAGCATCCATTTGCAACTAAGAATACAAGAAATCAAAAGTTTGCAAAAGATGTAGAGTGGGTTTTCTTTAAATTAGATTATGAAGAAGAAAACTCCCAAAACCTCAAAGAAACAAGAAATAAATCACTCTAAGTATGAAAAGGAAGCGATATGGACTTGAATCTACAAGAAAAATGGAATTAACGCACTAACCATAAAGATCAAGAAAGTTGGGTACGATCGGTCGAGCTTAGACTTGCTAGAGAAGAAGCACAAATGAGGAAGAAAGGGTTTTTCCCTCAAATTAAAGTACTAGTCTGCACTACACGACTGGTCGTGCCACGACTGGTCGAGTATGTACTCGACTGGTTGTCCATAGCCAAAAATATGCATTTTTTATGAAATTTGAAATTTTAATTATTTGAAATAACAAATATATAAAATATGATATAGAACTACATAATTAATCAATTCAAATTGCACATATCAAGATCAAATTTCAATTTCTTAAACCTGCTTTTGTCGAGCGGTTTAGTGAAAATGTCAACAAGTTGAGTCTTGGTCAGAATGTATTCCAAAGAATTTGTCTTTTCATTCACTAATTCACGAATGTAGTGATATCTAATGTCAATGTGCTTAGTTCTAGAATGCTGGATTAGATTTTTAGATATATTGATTGCATTGGAATTATCATAATATAAAACCATAGTATCTTGCGTAATTCCATAATCGCATAACATTCTTTTCATCCATACGAGCTGAGTACATGCATTACCAGCAGCAATGTATTCAGCCTCAGCAGTTGAGAGTGATACGAAACTTTGTTTCTCACTTTGCCAAGAAACTAATCGGTTCCCAACAAAGAAACAACCACCACTGGTTGATTTCCTATCATCAACGTTACCAACCTAATCAACATCAGAGTAATCAGCTAATTGAACACTAGTATCATGTGGATACCAAAGACCCGAATTAGCTGAACTTGCGACATATCGCATAATCCGCTTAACAACAGTTAAATGTGACTCTTTATGGTCAAATTAATATCCAGCGCAAATTCCTACGCTAAATGCAATATCAGGATGACTTGCAGTTTAATATAGCAAACTACCTATCATACTGCGATATAATATAGGATCCACTTTCTTACCTGTAGAATCCTTTAAGAGTTTTAGAGTCGTACTCATATAAGTATCAAAATTCTTACATTCTCAAATTCGAACTTTTTGACTAAGTTCAGAGCATATTTGGTTTGACAAATAAAGAAACCTTCAGATTGTTGTTTAACTTACAACCCTATGAAATAGTTCAATTTCCCAACCATGCTCATTTTGAACTTAGATTTCATAAGATCTGCAAACTCAATAGTCATGTTAGCACATGTAGATCTATAAATAATATCATCAACATAAATTTGTACTATTAAAATGTGATCATTATGTTTCTTTACAAATAGAGTCTTATCAACACTTCACATTATAAAGTTATGATTTAGTAAAAACATAGTCAAATTTTCATATCATGCCCTAAGAGCTTGTTTTAAACCATAGAAGCTTTTTTTTAAGGTGATAGACATGATCAACATTCTTAGGGTCTTCAAAACCCGTTGGTTGTTCAACATATACTTCTTCATGTAAATCGCTATTCAAGAAAGCACTCTTTACATCCATTTGATAAATTTTGAACTTTCTAAAGCATGTAATGGATATAAACAGTCTGATTGATTCAAGATGAGCTGCTGGGGCAAAGGTTTCATCATAATCGATGCCTTCAATTTGAGTGTACCCTTGTACAACCAGTCTAGCCTGGTTTCTAATTATATTACCAAGTTCATTAGACTTATTTTTGAAAATCTATTTAGTTCCGATAATATGTTTATCTTTTGGTCTAAGAACTAAGTACCAAACATCATTTCTAACAAATTGATTAAGCTCTTCTTACATCGCAACTATCTAATTTTCGTCAGTAAGAGGTTCTTTTACGTTAGCCAGTTCTATCTGGGATATAAAGTATACGTAGTTACACACATCTTCTAGTTGTCTACGAGTGCGTACACCAGTGAGAGGGTTTCTAAGAATTTGATCAGTTGGATGGTCTTTAACAGTTCTCAGTTCAGAGTTATTTTGATTTGATGAAAAATCTGGTTTATCAATTAGAAGTACATCATTATCTGAATTAGAGATAGGGTGTATTTAAGTGATCGTCAATAACCACATTAATAGATTTTTGAGTCACATCGGTCCTCTTATTAAAAACATGATATGCTCGACTATTCAGATCATACCCTAAAAATATCCCTTCATCTCTTTTGGTGTCAAATTTTCCCAGATTTTCTCGGTCACATAAAATATAACACTTGCTGCCAAAAACTTGAAAGTATTTGACAGTAGGCTTCTTATCAAACCACATTTCATAAGCCATTTTATTATTTAATTTTCTAGTATAGACACGGTTAATTATATAACATGCAATATTTACAACTTCGACCGAAAGATTTTTAGGGAGCTTCTTCTGTTTAACATTACATTAGCCATTTCTTAAAGCACTCTATTTTTTCTCTCTACTATACCATTTTGTTCTGGTGTTTTGTGCGCAGAGAATTCATGTGATATTCCCTGATCACTATAAAACTTCTCAAAACTACTATTCTCAAATTCCGATCCATGATCGCTATGGATCTTACAGACTCGGGTCTCTTTTTCAGTTTGGATACGTCTAAGTACCCTTTTAACGTCATCTAGAGTTTCTGATTTGTCTCTTAAGAAGACTACCTAAGTATATCTGGTAAAGTCATCAACGATTACCAGAATATACTTTTTACCACCTCGACTCTCCATTCTAGTTGGTCCAACAAGATCCATATGGAGGAGTTCGAGCGGTTTAGATGTGGCATTGGAGTCCACCTTTTGTGAGAACTCCTAGTTTGCTTGATAATTTGGCATTCGCCACATATTTTATCTATTTTTTTCTATTTTGGGTAAACCTCTTACTAACTCTCTTTTTCTCAATCTATATAAGTTGCGGTAGTGTACATGTCCATGGCGTTTATGCCATAACTCAGTCTCATCGATATGGACTATGTAGTACGAAAAATTAGACGAACTCGACTCACTTACAATGTAGCAGTTTTCAGAAGTTCTATGACCAGTTAATATTATTTAAAATCTCACACCCTAAGTGAGAAAATTTTACGCCATGATTTTTATCGCATATTTGAGAAATGGTTCAGAAGTTGTGTTTTAAACCTTCTACATATAAAATTTCTCAAATAAAGGGAGGTTAGAAAGTTGAACCGTGCCTTAGCCAATAATCCTGCAGTTGTTACCATCACCAAATGTGACTGAACCATCAGTCATGTCTTTACGATTGGTGAACAAACATTTGTCACCAGTCATGTGTCTGGAGCATCCACTGTCTAGGTACTACTTTGAATGACTTGAAGCTTTGAAAGTCGTGTGGGCAACCAAACAAGTAACCTTAGGAACCCATTTCATTACAATTTTGGGTTTAGGAGGATAGTTGGTCTTCTTGTGTTTGTAGTTGTTATAAGACCGACCCTTTGAGTTAGATTTTAAGAGCTCCTTAAGTAAATCAACAATTTTCTCAGCTAAAGGATTACGATTCTGATTGTTATAGTTGATATGGTTGCTTCTAGGTTTTTATGTTTGAAAAGTTTTATCATTTTTAGAAAAATTTTGATTTCAACTTTTCCTTTTTGAGTTTGAAGACTCTCCTTTCACAAACTTAGGAGGAGTATTCATATGTTTGGGAGGAAGATTTTTGTCGAAGCCCAAACCGGATCGGTTGCCACATTTTTTAGATCCGGATAATAGTTTTTCTAACTTAGGATCACCTTTGGCATACCTCCAAGTGTCTTTTAAACTCAAAAGTGAAGAGACTTCAAGTTTTAGTTTTTCATTTTTAGATTTAAGATTTTCAATAAGGGAGGTTTCGAAATCTAAATCGCATTTAGTCTTTTCAAAACAATATGAAATGTGGGATTTTTCTAAAACAAGAGTATCAAAATGTTCTTTAAGTTTCAAAAAATTTTCTTTCTGAAGTTTTATTTTTACGGCAATTTAACAACTCTCCTTGTATAGGGCATTATAAGCATCTTGAAGATCTTCTTCATTTTCATGATCACTATTATGATTTTCTTCACTAGTTGAACCATCATGATCTGAAAAAGTGAACTTGGCTAGAGTCATAAGGGCTTTAACATCATTGCCAGACTTGGTTTTAGAATCTTCTGATTTAAACGAGGCTTCAGAGCCAGAAGATTCATCCCAAGTAGCCAACGTTCCTTTCTTTTTCAGTTTGTCCTTTTTAGGACACTTGTTCACTAAATGCCCATATTCATGGTAGTCGTAATATTACTATCTTTTAAAGATTTCCAAGTTTTAGATTTAGATCTTTTCTTATCATTTGATTTTTGAAAATTAACCCTATTTTTACTTTTGAAATTTTTGTAAAATTTTTTAGCTAAAAGGGTCGTATCATCTTCAGAAATTTCTAAATTAAAATTTTCTTAAGAAATACATTTAGAAGATTTAAGGGTGATAGATTTACCTTTAGGAGCTTTAAAAGTTAACTCATAAGTCTGTAAAAACTAATTCTTCTACCCTCATATTATCCGTATCACAAAGTTCCTAGATCGTAGTTACCTTAGAATTGAACCGTTTAGGAAGTGTGCGTAGTATCTTTGCACAGACTTTACTTTCTGTGATTTTATCACCAAGACCCCACATAGAGTTCACAATGCCATTTAATCTTGTATAGAAGTTCATGAACATATCATTTTCTTCCATATGTATTTCCTCAAATTTGGTTGTGAGGATTTAGACTTTAGATTTCTTGACAATTGATGTTCCCTCGTGTCTCATTTCTAAAATATCTCAGGCTTGCTTTACAGAATTATGGGATATAACTCTTTTGAATTCATCCGGTGATAGTACGTAAGTGATTCCATTTAGTGCTTTTGCAATGGCACTACTCTTACTTTTCTGAAGAGCGGTCCAAGAAAAATAGGGTGTTACTCTCATAGATTTGGATCCATCGATACTAGTTACTTCAGTGGTAGGAGGGGTCCATTTAGTCACTGTGGCTTCCCACACGCTCTCATCCATGGATTTTAGAAAATCCTCATTCTAGCTTTCTAATAGGCATAATTGGAGCCATCAAATGGTGGAGGCGTAGTGACTGAAAGGCTATCAAAATTTGACATCTCAAATAGCTCAGATCGATTAGCTTAGGAAATAAATCCAAATAGAATAAATAAAAATGAGCTATTAGGCTTTGATGCCACTTGAAAAGGTCGAGCTACATGTCCTAGAGGGGGAGGGGGGAAAGGGGGGGGGGGTAATAGGACTATGCCAAATTAAAAAATATCAGCGGAATTAAACAATAAGATAGCCAAATGAATTGCAAATAATCAAAGGAAGCAACAACCTCCAAATTCTAGTATTGAGAGGTTGATACAAATGTTGTTCTAAGGACAACCTTGCACCATAAAAACCAATGGTTTATGGCAGGACAACCTTACTAGAATGATTTGTGTATAAAAAACTCAAACTGAAGAGGAATACAAAGGAAATAGTAAGAAAGGAAATCTAAGCTATTACAACATTCCACACAATGCCGAAATGTAAAGATTACAACATTCACATCCACAAATACATCCCACAATCTTGAATGATAAAAGATATAGAAATAAACCACACATCCACAAAACACAAAGAATTATAGTGGTTCACCTGTTTGTACACCAACTGTTAAACAATAGCCACACAACTACTCCACACCTAATATCCTCACATAGTGGATATTAGCATTCACTATGAAAATAGGTTTTTCCAGGTTCACCTAAAACCCTCACAATTGTGTCTTTCAAGTGGGCTTACATAATTCGAAAAACCCCACACTCTGAGTTTTCTGGATCACCTCAGATCAACCAAAACAGAGATTTTTCTGGCTCAATCTCAATGAAAACTAAAACAAAGTAATTTACAAAAACTGTAAAATACCTAGATATTCTCTTTAATGCAGACCGGAAGAACCAAGTCGGAGTAGAATTTCAACGTAGAAGTTCAATGTCCAAACTCACTTATGAAATTGTTCTAAGTTCTAAATTGAATTTAAATTAAATCAAGTTAGGCTAGCTCTATTTGATTTTAATTTTAAGAATAGGGTAAATCTCAATCCCTTTTTCAAATATGAATGAAATATAAAATATAAAATCAAATATAACAAAGCTATTAAAAGAGAATATGAAATGAGCACAATATAGCTTAAAATAACGAGTAACTTATCTCTCAGAGTGATGTATTGATTTAGCTTGAACTCAATGAAAATCTATGAAATTCGTCGTCTATTTATAAGTGAAGAAATTGCTTTCACGACTGGTCCTGTGGACGCTGCAACTGGTCGTAGTGGCAACTGATTTTTAAAAATTTGAGCACGATCGGATAAAGTCGTTCCACGACTGGTTGTAGGCCCTTCATGACCAGTTGAGGGACCTCCACGACTGGTTGTGACCTACTCACGACTGGTTGTGTGAAACCTGGAATAGTTGTTGGACTTTGAGTCTCCAGGATTGGTCGTAGCTTAACAAAAAATTCTAAAAATTTACAACAAACTTAGGATTGGTCATGGAATTTCTTGGACTGGTCGAGCTAGTGATAAGACTAGTTGAATAGAGTCCAGGACTAGTCGAGAAACAGACCATTCACTTATAAAATGATATAATTGTATTATGTATGCAAAATGACCTACCTTAAGGTCAATTTAAGGTCAATCATACCTTTATTCATGAAGTATGAACATTAAAACTTCTTCTCCTTCAGTTAATAGTTGATCATTGAAGTTCACAAAGCTTGTAATCATTACATGATGAAGCTTGAACTTGAAACCTCTTGAAGCTTCAATTTGAATCTTGAAATTGTAACTTTAAGAAGCTTGAATTTGAAACCTCTTTAGTCTTGAGCTTGAGCTCCAAAGAAAAAGACTTTGTCTTGACTTGAAGATTAATCTATGAATCTTGAACTTGTTGTTGTACTTGAACATGACCATGTAAACTTGCATTTATTGAAGTAAAAAATCTTTATTCTAAAGTGATGCACAGTCTTCATTATGTAGGAGATCTATACAGGACACAGATTCCAAGAGAGGTTTTGACACTATAAAATTTGACAATTATAGTAGCTGGAACCCATATCACTTACAAAGTTGCATAAAGATTTGATGATTGAGGCACACCGATCGATATTTACTACCCACCCAGGCTTCACGAAGATGTATCGCTATATGAGGAGGTAGTATTTTGGGGCGGGGATGAAGCGGTAGATTGTCAGTTTTATGGCCGAGTGCGACACGTGCCAGTGTGTCAAAGCCGATCATTAGAGACCCCCAGGTCCATTGCAGCCGTTGAACGTCCCATTATGGAAGTGGGAGCACATATCCATAGATTTTATCATGGGTTTGTTAAGGACTCAGCTCGGTCATGACATCATCTGGGTTGTCATCGATCGTCTGACGAAGTCAGCGCATTTTCTTGCAATTCATGCGACCTGTCCTTTGGATCTGCTTGCCAGGATATTCACCGAGGAGATTGTTAAACTGCACGGGGTTCTAGTTTCGATCATTTTGACCTAAACACGAGGTTCACGTCTCAGTTTTGGAGGAGCTTTCAGAAGGCGATGGGGTTTGTTTTGCAGCTCAGCATCCTATATCATGCGCAGACTGATGGGCAGACCAAGAGGGTCAGGCAGATCCTTGAGGATATGCTTCGGGCCTACGTGATTGACTTCTCGGGTAGCTGGGATGAGCACCCACGATTGGCTGAGTTCGTGTATATCAACAGTTATCAGGCGACCATTGGCATGACTCCTTTTGAGGCAGACGATGGAGATCTCTAAGTTGTTGGACCGAGGTTGGAGAGCAATGTCTCCTAGGTCCCGAGCTTTTGTAGCAGACATTTGAGGTCATCGATATCATCAAGCAGAGGATGCGCACAGCTCAGAGCCGGCAGAAGAGTTTTGCTGATTGTCGACATCGTCCCTTTGAGTTTGTCATTTGGGACCATGTGTATCTCAAGGTCTCACCCATGAAGGGTGTGGTTTGTTTTGGAGCTCAGGGCAAGATTGCCCTGAGATTCATTCGACCTTTCGAGATCACTGGGCGTGTTGGCGCTGTGGCCTATTGGCTTGCCTTGCCATCTCAGTTGTGCAGCATCCACAATGTTTTCCATGTATCTATGTTGCAGAAGTATGGGTCAGACATCGTTCCTGTTATTGATTGACAGACGTTGGAGGTTCGTAAGGACGCTTCTTACATTGAGCAGCCAGTTCGTATCCTTGATTGAAAGGAGCAGGTCCTCCGGACCAAGGTCATTCCTTTGGTGAAGGTGTAGTGGGGTCATCATAGTGTAGAGGAGGCATCTTGGGAGCGCGAGGTCGAGATTTGCGAGTGTTATCCCTATCTCTTCGATGTTTGATTGTATGTTGTATTGTGTTTTGATTATATATGATGCTATATTTTCTCTTCTCAGATGAGTTATGTTTAGTTGCGTGATAGTGTTGTTTCGACAAGAAATGAAAAACATTTGATTTAGAGAATTATCTCACTCAATATTAATAAAAGATAGAACGAAGAAAATAATCATCAATTTCATTTATTCTGAGTTCATTTACATCCTTTTAGTCCTTTGATTCCAGGATAAAATCTCTTAGAAACGCCAAAAATATAAAAGTTAAGTAAATTTGAAATATGAATTTCGACAGCATTCCGACTCATATTGATCATATCTCCAGGGGAGATGAGTTGTGTGGGATTCCTATGCATTTTGTCCCTTATTAGCATGATAAAGGAGTGCTTGGATCCCTTTGAAACATCTGGAATAACCTAAGGATCTGAAGAAAAAAAAATTCAACATAGCAACTGCCTCAAAAATTACTTGCGCAACTCATGGGAGTTGCGCAGGCTGAGGACTTGCCCGGGCCCGCTCAACTCACCCGGAGCGGCGTGGCCCTGGCCTTCTACACTCTGCACTCCCTCTCCTTCTCTTTGTCTCCAATACCTATTAGAGGCACTGGTCTTCTTGAGCATCTGACGACCCCAATGAGGGGGTAGGGGGTATTTATAGGCCTCCATGTTCACAACCCCAAGTGTAGGGTCGCGATGTAGTAATAATCTCGGTAAGACCGAGGTCGAATCCACAGGGACTAAGCCTTGTATGTATTCTGAAAGTAACTAGAACTATAACTAGAAGAAGATGTAATTTAATCAGGTGAATTTAAGAGAATAATGGTAAAATACTTCACTAAAACTTGTAGAGTTCAAAGGTGAGAAACTAGGGTTTTCAAGGATCCACTTGTAGAGATCAGGGAGATTTACGATTGATTCACAAACACAACTGGATTTACGGTCTTATCTTCATCCAATTGGAAGATAATTCATTAAAAATCAAATCTGAACTTCCTTTGATCTAGTTTTTTTATGAATGATAAGTATGAGAGCTAGAAGTAATTCCATCACTAGACCATGCCCATGAGAAAAAGCAAACAACAGAATTTAACCAATCCATAACCAATCTGAGAGAGTTATGAACTTTAGGAAGGGTTCCATCATCCAACCATGTCCATGAGACAATGGTGAACAACAAGGTTCTTACGCTCACAACATCAATACATGCACAGAATATACTCAAAGCTATCACAGATCTCTTATAATTCATGTCACAACAAACCATTAAAAACTATGAATATTCCTTATAATCAAACCAAAATCAAAGAGAGTTCATCTTAACATGAATCAAAACTATAGAAACACCCCATCACACTGCAAGCTTCACCTCTTAGCCCTAGCTAAGAGGTTTAGCCAACCATAATCATGATTAATTTAAAATCTCTTAACAACATTAAAGGAAAAGAAGAAAAGCTAAGAAGAAGGAGAAAGAAACTCATCCGTCGTGCGTCATCCTCTCTCTCTCTCTCTCTCTCCCTCTTTATTCTCACGTCCTCCACATCTCCATGTCCATATGGCTCCTTTTCTTTCCACATCCTGATGATACTCATGTTCTCTCTCTCGCCTTTTATAAGAGTGGGAAGGTTGGTTGCTGGAGTCGGTAGGAGCTTGAGCGTGCATAGCCCTTACGCAGCTCCTTTCGCGTGTGCAACAAGAATAAAAAACTGACTTGCGCTTGGCCTAATTTTCAGGATGGTGAACGACCTGTGCTTAGAATCTAACTTCATAGATGGGGTCATGGCCTCTTGCAACTTGTGAATGGTCTGGATCATGGATCCAACCGCGTCCATGATCACACAGTGGCTCACGGAGGACCAGACGTCCAGACGTGCATGCTTACGCACGTAGCTGCGCTAAGATGCTCGGTGGGCCCCACAGTGATGTTTTCAGAGAAATCTACCCCGTTCATTAGATTCATGACAAAATTTCAGTTAGGAATGGATGGTTTTGCTCGAGTCTGGTGCGGCCCAAGGGAACAAATCTTCCCGCCGTTCATCTTACATTTGAAATGGTCTTCTTTTTATCGCATGCATGGGTGCTTTTGGACAACATGGTTGTGGTCGATTTCCCCTTCCGGATCGAATGGACGGTTCGGATCAGTCATCCGAGTGACTAAGGTGGGCCATGAAAATACGGTGAAGACCGCTTTAGTTTAAGTAAGAATATGCCAATATGTCCTATAGGGGGTGAATAGGATTTTTTAATAATTTTATACCGATTTAAAATCCTATCACACTAATCCTAACAACAAGCAGATATTAGGATTACTCATGAGTAACTCTACTAGCTTCCAAGCCCGATAGAGGATCCAATCACAAACTATTTGAGAGATGAACAATATACAAACTAGTTTATGATGGATATGACTGTGAGTGTGTGTGAGGTGTGATCTCAGATAATCAGATATGAAAGTATTTAAGGAAATCACATGAGTAAATGGAAGACAATAACAATCTCAAACACAATTATTTTTATAGTGGTTCGACTACTTGTCTACTCCACTCCCGGTAACCGCACTCAACCCTTAAGTGTACTGGATTTCACTAAGGAGGTTTCACACGGTTCACCCCAAACCCAAGGTTTTAAATCAGGTTCACCTTTAACCTTTACAACCTACAACTAGGCTGACTGTCTATGCTCTCACGAGCAAGGGTCAACACAAATCACCCACTTTTAGGCACACTGGCCAAGGATCTTCTATAAGACCATAACTGTTTATGCTCTTACGAGCAAGGGTCAACACAACGCACCCACTTTTAGGCACACTAGCCAAGGATCTTCCATAAGATCCTAACTGTTTATGCTTTCCACAGAGCAAGGGTCAACACAACGCACTCACTACATACACTCCCGCCGGAGGCCTCCTAGAGGACTTGCAAGGGGTGAGAAACACCTTAGACCTAATCCTACAAAGGAATGATCACAAGGGTCCTCTAGACTCTAATAACTTCCAGATAAGCTGATGAGTCCCTTTTAGGACGTTGTCGAAGATCTCCTCCTTTGTTGATGAAGAATATTCTGCTTCCTTGATTCGCAACTCAGATGATGTACCAATACATAGCGACGGGTTGGGTCAAGGTTATGATGAAATCCTATTCTCTAAAATATTTTTCTATAAGGAAGATAGAGTAATTCCAATCATCTATGCATTTAAGGCATCCCGGCTTAATGATTTTTCCATTAAGGTAGTAGCTGGAGGATCCTTGAATGTGAAACTTCATTCCCCAATCCACTCTATTGAATATCAACGGTGAGGGTGGATTGGAGGATGAACTTTCTTGAGAGAAAGGGCTCTGGGTATATGATCTAAGGTTAAATACTCAAAAGCACTCTCTTCTTTCTCTACCAGCAACAATAGACTTAAACCTAAACTCGAACCCGAACCTGATTTCCTAAACATAAACCTTAACCTATTCTCAATTCCCTAAACCAATAACCTAAACCTAAACCTATAACCTACACTTATAACATAGTTATAACCTAAACCTATGACTTAACCTATAACCTAAACCTAGTAACCTATAACCTAAACCTAAACCTATAACCTATAACCTAAACCTAAGCCTACACTTATAACCTATAACCTATAACCTAAACCTAAAACCTAAACCTAAACCTACACATAAAACCTAAACCTAAACCGAACAAGCAACCTAAACCTAAACTCCTAAGCGTACACTCGATCTCAAACCCGAACCCGATTTCCTAAACCTATACCTTAACGTATTCTCAAATCCATAAACCTAAACCTACACCTAATCCGTACCTCAACTCCGTAACCTAAACCTAAACCTAAACTTGAATACCTAAACCTAAACCTGATCCAGAACCCGAACCCGATTTCCTAAACCTAAACTTATAACCTTAACGTAAACCTATTCTCAAATCACAAAACCTAAAACATAAACCTAAACCTAAACCTTAACCTTAACCTAAACCTATAACCTATAACCTAAACCAAAAACCTCGAACCTAAACCTACACATAAACCTAAACCTAAACCGAACAAGTAACCTAAACCTAAACTCCCAAACGTACACCCGATCTCGAACCCGAACCCGATTTCATAAACTTATACCTTAACGTATTCTCAAATCCCTAAATTTAAACCTACACCTAATCTGTATCTCAACTCCGTAACCTAAACTTGAAAACCCAAACCTAAACCCGATCCAGAACCCGAACCCGATTTCCCAAACCTAAACTTATAACCTTAACCTAAACCTATTCTCAAATCCCAAAACCTATAACCAAAGCCTAATCCTTAACCTATAACCTAACCTATAACCCAAACCTATAACCTAAACTCAATTCCTAAACCTTAACCTATAAGTTAACCTAAACCTATACTTATAACCTAAACCAAAACCTATAAACATAAAACCTAATCCTAAACCTATACTTAAAACCTAAACCTATTCTTATAACCTAAACCTATACTTATAACCTAAACCTATTCTCAAATCCCAAAACCTATAACCTAAACCTAAACCTTAACCTAAACCTAAACCTATAACCTATAACCTATAACCTATAACCTATAACCTAAATCTAAATCTTAACCTAAACGTAAACCTATAACCTATAACCTATAACCTAAACCTAAAACCTAAACCTACACATAAAACCTAAACCTAAACCGAACAAATAACCTAAACCTAAACTCCCAAATGTACACCCGATCTCGAACCCAAACCCGATTTCCTAAACCTAAACCTTAACGTATTCTCAAATCAGTAAACCTAAACCTACACCTAATTCATACCTCAACTCCATAACCTAAACCTAAACCTAAACTTGAAAACCCAAACCTAAACCCGATCCAACCCGAACCCAATTTCCTAAACCAAAACCTTAACCTATTCTTAATTCCTTAAACATTAACCTATAACCTAACTTAAACCTAAACCTATAACCTACACTTATAACCTAAACCTAAACCTTAACCTATAACTTATAACCTATAACCTAAACCTATAATCTATAACCTAAACTCAATTCCCTAAGCCTTAACCTATAACCTAACCTAAACCAAAACCTATAACCCACTCTTATAACCTAAACCTAAACCTAAACCTAAACTTGTAACCTTAACCTAAACATAAAACCTAAACCTAAACCTAAAATGTAAATGTATTCTCAAATCCCTAAACCTAAACCTATAACTTACAACATTAACATAAACTTATAACCTACAACATTAACCTAAACCTATTCTCAAATCCCAAAACCTCTAACCTACACTTATAACCTAAACCTAAACCTAAACCTAAATCTGTAACCTTAACTTAAACGTAAAACCTAAACCTAAACCTAAAACGTAAATGTAACGCCCTGAAAATCGGGGGTCGAGTAGTAACTCAACTCTCGAGTTCCAGAACATCACTTATGCAACAAAATGAATGATGATTGAATGTTGACTGTATTAGAGTAGTGAACATGAGTGAGATTAAGCCAAAACAAAGATATCATACCCGAGACAGCTAAAGTTGCAAGCGGAAGACTCAATAGATAGACAAAATATATAAACTATGATGAGTCTCCGTAGTGTGATAACATTTCCAGTGTTAAACAATTACAAGGACAATTCTAAAATATACCTAATGTGATGACGTGTAAAGTCTCTTATCCCAAATACCATAGCCCCACAAGATAATACTAGGTCTTCATAGACCTGGCCGAGAGATACGTATAGGAGAACTCCTCCTCATCACCATAGAAGTAGTCCTAGGCCTCGCTTCACAAGCATCGCCATCACCCGAAACTCAACAACTGCTTTGGTGTGTACAACACCGTCCCGTAACGTGGGAGTGAGTAGCTAACTCAAAACAATAAGGCATAAGTTAACATGTTATCGATCTGAGCAAAAGAATGATAAAGCAAGAATCAAACACTCCTAGTTACTCCGATTAATGCAAGTATGAATGCAGTATGATGGATGCCCTCTCCGACATACTCCCAAGCGACACCATCTCACGTCACGCGCATGCTTACATCCCACGTTGCTCCACATCTTCCAGGCACATGCGATGCATGATGAGTATGATTACCGAGTTTTTAATTAGTTCGTTTCAAACCAGATTGGGAAACTAAGGTACCTCCCTTGTATCATTCCCAAATATGATCCAATCTAGGGTCGTCAAATCCCTAGTTAATATCGACGATGGTGTGTTTTCTAGGTCACCGCAGAGGCGCTGTGGTCATTACGCACAAAGGTTGCACCACTCCCCCATCACCCCTTAAACGATTCATCACGATACAACTATACGTAAACAGCCTAGTTCATACTCTATATATCGCGGCGAACCCTAAGGCACGCCTCGCAACTTCGTAATATGCTCGCGGTCACTACAAAGGGTCGCTGTGGTCAGACACACAAAGATTGCACCACTCCCCCATCACCTTATCAGGGCTGTACACTCACGAGTTGAGTTGCTCACTGGTCACTACGGGGAGGCACGTAGCCCCAGCGTAGGCCGACAACTGACCACGGTGTCCCATACCACCATGCCCGCTCATGAGTCTTAGCGATCGAGGTACCATGGTTAAAAGGGTTTTCACTGGTAAGTTTGGTACCCTAGGTTCAAGCATTAGTGACCAAACATGGTGAACATACATAAGACAGATCGGGTTACATGACGAGCTCGGCTAGCTCGAGCTCACAACAAGTTGAACGACATGAAGTGCATAAGCACTTCGCGTGGCCAACCACTATCGCCAACCGAAGTACGACTCGAGTTCATCGAACACATCTCACGTGGCAAATGAATCACAGCCACAAATTCAATTCTAGTACCGATTGTCTGGACTATAATCATAGCCCCAAGCACAATCAATTCCTAACCATAGCATGTGAAATACGACATGATAACATAGTACTTCAAGAACACTAGCAAGCAATATAAAGCATAACATGAAGCATGTTAATAACAAGTCACAAAGCATGTTCAAAGCATGTTAAAAAGCATTATATAAATAAGTATACAAATATTTACATTTCGTAGAGGCGAGCCTGAACAACCACATGGAGAGTGTCATATGCGGCTCTAAGGTAACCGAGAATCCCATCTCAGCACCTACCTAAGATTCTAACACTTAAGCACGTACACTCACAAGTGAATTCACCAACACTTGGAATGCAGTATATCGACATACATGACGTATGCTAGGGAAGTGTGTACTAGGGTTGTCCCTTTACCAAACTAGTATTTTATACATATACATCATATTCATACAAAGAATTAAACATGGCAAACACATCAGCAAATTTTATACGTATAGGGTACTTTCACGTACCCAACTTCGACATACATAGTGTTTACAAAGGAATATAGATTTCAAGCGATTCCTTTCATGCTAAGCTAGTATTTTAATCATGTATTGTATAATCATACATTAAATATATATGTCAAACATTATTCCAAAAGAAATACGTATACTGTATTTCTACAATACGTAATTTCGACATACGGTGCATTTACAAGTAAACATATATTTTGGCGATTCCTTTCGCCAAACTAGTATTTTATTCATATGTTATATAATTATACATTAAATAAACATGTCAAGCATTTATCCAAAAAATACGTATACGGTATTTATACGTATACCTAGAATATGTGAAATTCCATATTTCAATCGTTAATCAAAACAGAAACTAAAGCACTTTGACATGTGCAATTGCAAGCAGATCATGAATCTACCATTATCTCGACATTGAAAGCGTTGAAAACCGTAACTTATAAGCTTAAAGTCCTCACCTTTGCCTTTGGAAACGGAATGAATCAAGCAAGGGTGATGGATCTTCCGTCACGGCGATTTCTAGCCTTGAAAGAGCGGAATCGGTTAGTCGGTACACATCCTACCTCGATTCCACCACAAATCGACCTAGGGTTAGGTTTTCTTACCTTCAAATGAGGCGGAAAACGCCAGAAAACGTCTAGAATAGAGAGGTGTAGGCCGTGTAGCAAGCCGCAGGTGTGGAGGAAGATCGAACGATCTCCAAGTCCTCTCTTTTTCTCTCTTTTTCTCTCTCCCAAAACCCAAATTCGTATGGCTGTGAGAGAGGGTGCTCTAAGGCCCTTTATAGCCAAAAACATTCAAAATAGACTCAGTTCAAGGGTACTTGCTAATATAGGATTTTCGCCGCTTTTCCAAATTTCAAAAGGGAAGTTCGTGGCCCTCTTTGAACCAAACGTCGACTTAAGCTCACCATCGATGGATCTACGTGGATTACGTTTTTGACTCATTCGGATACGCAGATCGCACGTGGCGACCACTTTCGCCGACTTGACGGTCATACATGTAAATGTTCCTCAAATTTTTCTTAATCCGAGGGTGTAATTTGGTCCGATTCTCGACGGTCGTTGCTTAACTTGATCGACGCTGTCAACGAACGATGCCGCATCACTATTCCGATATTTAATTTGGCTTATGAATAGTGTTTTTCACACTACCTCGCTCCGATTCGAAACGAATGGCCGTGGAACACCTGATAAGGCTGATTTTTGAGATGATTGTTAAGCCCAAAGTTCCTTAGCTTCGGTTAATCGAACTCTCGATGTGCGATCTAGACCTAATACTGTTTTTTCATTCCCGAGAGCAGACGGGAAATGAGTTTGGTTCTAAACTTTAGGGTAACCTAGAGTCACTTGTTCTGCAAGTTTTGGGTCTTCCAGATCGTATTTAAAGCGATCCCAACGGATTTCATGGCTAATTGAGTTTAGTACTTAGTTAACTTTGTTAAGTTTCTAAAGGATTTAATCCTACGTGATTTCTGGTCGAGGTGGTACTCAGGCCTTTGGAGTTTGTATATAAAGTAATCCAAGTTATACCACTTAGCTAGTTTAAGATAGTGTCTAGGGTGAAAGTTCTTAGAAAAATTGGAAGATCAAGGTGATGAAGGGTGAGATTTGTGAAGGAAATGAGTTCAAAGGCGGCTTTAGACTTTGGGATTCGGTTTTGACAAGTTAATGAAGTATTAGGATCGACCCATTGCCTAAGGTCATCTAATCCCAGGTTGGCAAAAATCCGGGGCGTTACAGTAAATGTATTCTCAAATCCCTAAACCTAAACCTAAAACGTAAATGTATTCTCAAATCCCTAAACCTAAACCTATAACTTACAACATTAACATAAACTTATAACCTACAACATTAACCTAAACCTATATTTATAACCTAAACCTATTCTTAAATCCCAAATCCTCTAACCGAAACCTAAACCTTAACATAAACCTAAACCTATAACCTAAACCTAAACCTAAACCTTAACTTATAACCTAAACTTATACCTATTCTCAATTCCCTAAACCTAAACATATAACCTAGCCTGATCTTAAACCTATTTCTGTAAACTGACTCTAGTCTTTTCATTGTAGAGATGGTTAAGAGTTGGATGCAAGCTAAGAACAGGTTTGGCCTAAAGTATAAACAAGGGGTTCAAGAGTTCATGAAATTTTCGCGAAATCGGGCAGATTCAGGGAATAAGATTAGGTGTCCATGTCGAAAATGTAAGAACATGATTTATAATACTTTAGACAAAGTAGAAGACGATTTGTACATAGTTGGGATTGACCAGGGTTACACTTGGTGGATCCATTATGGTGAAGATATATGCCATAGAGTTGAGGCCACTGAAGTCTTTATTGACCCAATTGTGTCAGATGACGAGGATGAGGACATTGACGAAATGCAAGATATCATAGGGGATGTGTTTAGGGGAACAATTGCGGATACTGATTTTCCAGTGACAAGCAGTAGCCAAGATATTTCTTCTATGGGTGATGTTAAATCAGAGAAGTTTACTAGGTTGTCGAGGGATGCGCAACGTCCACTTTCTCCGGGGTGTAAGAACTTCTCTAAGTTGAATTTTCTTACAAGGTTACTTCATTTGAAGACAATAAATCGTTTGAGTAAAAAATCGCTCGACATGTTGCTTGACTTGTTGAAAGAAGCATTACCGGATGGTGAGACATTGCCTAAGTCTCATTACGAGGCAAAATCCTTGATGCGAGACTTGGGCCTTGATTACATCCCCATATATGCATGTATAAATGATTGTTTACTATATTGGAAAAAGCATGAAAATCTTGTGTTCAGAATGTGGAGAATTTAGTTGGAAGTATGACGAAGCCAAGTGTAAGAAAATCCCACAAAAGGTGTTAAGGTACTTCCAATTAAAATCCAGATTGCAAAGATTGCTTATGTCTCACAAGACAGTTGAAGATATGAGGTGGCATAAGGAGAAACATATTCATGATGATAGTACATTGAGGCACCCTACGGACATTGAAGCCTGGCAAAATTTTGACAAGCAATATGATGGGTTTGCAGAGGATTCTCGTAATGTTCGACTAGGTTTTGCAAGTAATGATTTTAATCCATTTGGTAATATGAGTAGCTCGTACAGTATGTGGCCAGTGGTACTTATGCCATACAATTTACCTCCTTAGTTGTGTATGAAGGAGTCATTTTTCATGATGTCATTGCTTATTCCTGGACCCAGGTCACCTGAGAATGACATTGATGTGTATTTGCGACCGTTAGTAGATGAGTTAAACGAGTTGTAAAGTCAAGGTATACAAACATATGACACACTTGCAAGATAGACATTTCGATTGCATGTAGCGGTCTTGTGGATAATAAATGACTTCCCCACATATGGAAATTTGTCTAGGTGGAGCACGAAGGGAAAGTTGGCTGGTCCTACATGTGGTATTGAGACTTGTTCATTGTCATTGAAGCATGGTAGAAAAATGTATTATATGGGTCATCGTCAATTCCTTTCGAGCGATCATAGTTGGCACTGGAAGACGATGTTCTTTGATGTAAACAAGATCATAGGCCACCCCTGAAAGAGCTATCTAAAGAAGATGTGATACAACAACTAAGTAACATTGGAGAAGTTAGATTTGGTAAGGCATCACACTTGAAGAAGAGGAAACGTACAGTATTGGACTATAACTAGAGGAATAAGAGATATTTTTTTTAAGTTGCCCTATTATAGTGATCTGAAATTGCGACACAACTTGGATGTCATGCATATTGAGAAAAATATACGTGACAATGTCTTTGGAACATTGATGAACATAGAGAAGAAAACAAAAGATAGTTTGAAGGCTTGATTGGATGTACGAGCAATGGGTTTAAGGAAAGAGTTGCACCTACAACCACATGGAAATTCATATATTATACCAGAACCCAGCTACACATTGACAAAACTAGAGAAAAAACGTTTATGTGAATGATTGAGATTGGTGAAGTTTTTCCGATGGGTATGCGTCAAACATATCTCGGTACGTAAACGTGTCGAACTGTAAGGTAACAGAAATGAAAAGTCATGATTGTCACATCCTTCTACAACGCTTACTACCAGTTACGATTCGTGGATTCCTAAGCAAGGATATTCTTTAAGGATTTATGTTCGAAATCATTGAATGTAGATGTTATTAAACGATTGGAGAGGGACATTGTCGTAATCCTTTGTAAACATGAAAGAATATTTCCACTTGCTTTTTTCAATGTCATGGTACACCTAGTGATTCACTTACCGTATGGACAAAGATTGCAGGCTTAGTACAATATCGTTGGATGTATCCAATCTAAAGGTGGTAGAACCTATTAAAATTTTTATTCATTCCATAAACTACATATATCCATGTTTCATATGTATAAAATAGTGGTTTTGTGTACAAATACCTTCACACATTAAAACGATCTGTGAGGAATAAGGCACGACTGGAGAGATCCATTGCTGAAGCATACATTGATAATGAGTGTATGACATTTTGCTCCATGTATCTTCATGGCATAGAGAGTATATTCAACCAAGAAGATCGGAATGCCGATGAAGGGCATGAGCATGAAGAATGACTCATATCTATATTTTCACATAACGTTCGTCCTTTAGGATCCCCGACGTTTCAGGATATGGACCTTGGGGATCTAGCAAAGGTGAGGTAGTATGTATTGTATAATTGTGAAGAAATAGAGTCGTACTTAGAGTAAGTCTTCTCTCGATTATTATTTTCTCTACATACGAGATCTTAATGTTTCTTGCTGATGATGTGCCATTTATTTGTAGCGAACACATCAACCAGATGAAGCCCCAATTCCTGACAAATTATGATCGAATGCATCAGGATCAGTTTCTAGAACCGTTCACAAAACGTGTAAGATTTCACATTGTATCTCACCACACTTAGAATTTTCGTTGTATTGCATATTATTTGAACCTAAGAAAATCACTTAATAATTACATTCTGTACATGATAATAGATGAAGACGTTGCGCACTAGCAACTCTGCGGATGCGTCTGATGGATTCTACTCCTTGGTGTGTGGCCCTAATAGATGTCTATCTAGATATACAGGTTGTATTGTAAACGGGATTCGGTTCCAGACCGAAGAATATGAGAAGTATAGGATCACGCAAAATAGTGGTGTGGTTGTGAAGGGAACGCATGAAGAGGTAGAAATTGACTTTTATGGCGTTTTAACAGATATTATTAAGTTGAGTTATTGTATGAGAAAGCGTGTGTACTTATTTAAATGTGATTGGTAGGACATTGGAAATAAGAAGTTGGGAATACAGACTGACAACTACTTTACAAGCGTAATTTATCTCTGAAGTGGTTTAAGGACAACCCATTTGTCTTCGCCAACCAAGCCGAACAAGTATTTTACCTCGCCGACACCAAGTTAGGCGGCTCTTGGCACATGGTGTAAAAAATAAAGCCCGGGAATGTATTTGATGTTCCCGTACTAGAAGTTGAAGATAGCGAGGACGAGGGAAATGAAATGTCTAGGGTTGAACAAGCATATCAAGAAGAAATGCTATCTGAGGATACAGGGACTGATTCAAGTGTTGATATTGATGTGGTACAATTGGACAGAGATGATGTGCTACCTGATCATGATGTTGCCTCAATAATACAAGACATTGTTAGAGATGATAGCGGTTTCATTGATGACGACGTTGCAGACAATGAAGAGGAAATACTGATCAGTGATAGTGATGGTAAAAAAGAAATAGTCCCAAGCGATAGTGATTCAGACAACAATTATTAAATGTACACATGATTTACATGTAATTTTTCAATTCGAATATTTTATGTATTTCGTGTATACGTGAAAATTACAAGTCATGATTTATTCCTTTAATTGACTTGTTCATAATCCACATTTACAGTTGAATCAATTTCTGATTATGTCCTCCTCAAACCAGATCATTTATAATCCACATTTATGTATAATGTTTTAGTATATTCCACTTGTATTGACATTGTTTAAATTTATAAGTTCGTAGTTCGCACATATTCAGTGATGGCACCAGGTGGGAGACCACGTCGTTCGCGCACTGGATCTACCCCTTCTACCCGTGATGCGACAGAGACATCATCGCCGTCACATGTTGCATCGCAGGCATCTGATCCCTTAGTCGTGCATACACCGAGCACTGTATGTAAGTCTAGACATATTTTTCTTTTAATTACTTTTGTTTATGTTTAGACTTACATATTTCTTTTACAACAGTATTGTCAACCAGCTGACGAGGATGTGGACGCACGCGTGAGTTGCCTTTAGAGTGACTTACTCGTGAGGGTAGGGTGACAATAGAGTTTCCACAGGATTGCATTAGACCTGTTAGGAATAATGTCAAGTTGTTTACGTCAAAGAACTGTGTCTTAAGCCAATCTCCGATCCCCTCAACTCCCCGGTTGGGCAGACGTGACAGATGATGTGCGGCAGCTCATCCGTTAGCGCCTTCAGATAAATTTTAGTAAATTAAAATTTATTTTATAAAAGTTCATTTACGGTTAAGTTATTTTCTTAATAAGTTTATTGCCTTAATCTATTATTTATGAAACTGCAGGATAAATTTGACTTGGATTTAAGTATTCCATACATTTTTTATGTCATCGACGACATGATAAAAGAGTGGTTCAAGGAGTACCGCTCCTTGTTACACAAGTGGTACAAGCGGTGCATGAGCCATGAGGAGGGCGCACTGTCCACACCACCGCACGTGACCCATGACGACTAGCAGATACTCTTCGATAGATTTTCGTCTAATTCTTTTCAAGTAATATTTACATATTTATGAAATCTTAAGGTAACAATTAAATTCGCAATTAATAACAATGTATTATGAATAATGTGTTTAGAACAGGAGCAAAATAATTTTGATAACAGGGGAAAGTTATAAGTGAATGACGTAGCTGGTTCAAAATCATTTGTACAACTTCGTCACGACATGGTAAGAAATTACTGATAATTATTAAGTTGATATATTATTTTCATGCATTTATATTAACTCTATCATCCTTTCGATTGCGCAGCGAAATTCCGTCACTGGCTAGGAGACCAGACTAGTAGACCTCTACAGAGGGACTCACTGTCGGCAAGTGACGAGATCTTGGGTACATCCTAGAGCCAGCGAGATTTGGGTAAAAATCCTTGCATTGTAAAATTTAATTGCATTCAATTATAATAATGTCATTTTTTAGAAGAAATTCATACGTTTTCTTTACGGGCGGCGATGGATACCTTACGCAGTCAGTCCATTCTCGATGGTACTCAGCAGAGTGAGCAAGAGATCCTGTGTGAGGTGCTTGGCACACGTTCTAGATATATGCGTGGGCTTGGCCATGGTGCCAAGCTCATGACACCCGCTAGAGCTGCCTCCACCCGATCTATCGTCATTGGCTAGAGCGTCATACGCCAAGCTGATATCACAGAGAGAGAGAGGTTCAGTAGCTACGGGTCATCGTCCATAACATCAGAGAGCAGTTGGAGAGGTAGAGTGAGCAATTGGAGAGGTAGAGGGAGGAGAAGGAGAGGAGGATGAAGGAGTTGGCGAAGTAGAGAAAGGAGCAGGAGAGGAGGAGGATGGAGGAGTAGGCGAGGAAAAGGGAGGAGTAGGAGAGGAGGATCGAAGAGATGCGGTAGAGCATGAGCGATAGATGATGGAGATGTTTCAAGCTCTCGTTGTACGCTTACCTACGGATGCCCCACCACCTCCGCCTTCATCTTTGTGATTTTTTATATTTTATTTATGATGTTAAACTTATATGTATTTATGCGTGAATGAATGTGATGTGGATGGATGTAGTTTATGGTTAGATGAATGTAGTTTATGCTTGGATGGATTTACATACTTTGGGTTTAAATAGATGTGAATGTGAATATGATGAAATATATTACATAACAGGTGTATATCAGGAAGAATATGATGAAATATAATGTAACAGGTGTATATCAGGAATTTTGGCTGGAATATGGAAAAAAAAGGCACTTTTACCTATGAAACTTTTCGTAGGTAAAAGTCTCACCCACGTTTTTTACCTACGAAAATTTTCGTAAGTAAAAGTGTCACCCACGTTTTTACCTACTAAACTTTTCGTAGGTAAAAGTTTTATAAATATTTTTTCCTACGAATATTTTCGTAGGTAAAAGTATCGTGAAATGTTTTACCTACAAAATATATCGTCGGTAAGAGTTTTTTACTTATTTTTTACCGACGAAAACGTTCGTTAGTAAAAGTTTTACAAATATTTTTATCTACGAAAATATTCGTAGGGAAAAGTTTTGTAAATATTTTTACCTATGAAAATATTCGTAGGAACAAGTTTTATAAATAGTCGTAGGTAAATGTTTTGTAAATAGTTTTACCTACGAAAATAGTCATATGGAAAAGTTTTGTAAATATTTTTACCTACGAAAAAATTCGTAGGTAAAATTTTGTAAATATTTTTCGCTACGAAAATATTTGTAGGTATAAGTGTTGTAAATATTTTTACCTACGAAAATATTTATAGGAAAAAGTTTAATAAATATTTTTAAATACGAAAATATTCGTAGGTAAAAGTTTTGTAAATATTTTTACCTACGAAAATATTCGTAGGTAAAAGTTTTGTAATAATTTTTACCTACGAAAATATTCGTAAGTATAAGTTTTGTAAATATTTTTAGCTATGAAAATATTCGTAGGTAAAAGTTTTGTAAATATTTTTACCTACTAAAAAAAGTGTCGGTAAAAGTTTTTACAGAAGAAAAAATTCGTCGTTAAAAGTCTTACCTTTGCCGATGAAATAATTTTTTTGTCGGTAAAAGTTTTTTCCGTCGGTCTTTTATCGACAAAAATTTTCGTCGGTAAAACTTTTTACCTACGAAAAAGATGCTTTTAGCGACGAAAATTTTCGTCAGTAAAAGTGGGTTTTCTTGTAGTGCCTCCTGCGTTTTAATTCTTGTCAGAGGGACGGATCCGTGTAATCTCGCTCTAGGCGATTGAGAACCTTCAGGCTATTGTTCCCGCTCATTCATAGTAGCCATCATTGGAGGTGATATTATTTGGGCTACATTATGTGCAAGAGTGGATAGAGCTTCGTGAAGATTCCTACACTCATCCATTAATGCCTTATGCGTTTGGGCCATTTCAACTAACTTATCTTCAGTGATAGGCGGGGGGTCTTTACTTGTTTCGGCCATGCATATTGCAGCTTCTTCATTTCCTGACGAGGTGGTCATCAGAGTAGAATAAAAATAGGTCGATGTAATGGGGCTTATTAGAAAGGGGGTTTTGTTTGATTCTTTCGTACGCTGGTAAAATTCAACTGATTGTGATACGATGTAAGGCGATAGACTTTGATGCGACACAAAAATAGGTGAACCGTCCATATATGACTTACCTTCTTGCTTTTTGATCCATCGGATACTTGCAACATGTACGGCTAGAGGTTCTTGCTGTGAGGATGAGGGTGAAGATCTTCTAGGATAAATTGCTGGGGGAGCAAGTTCAGGATTTTTCTTTCCCGCGTTTTGTGTCACATGCCCTCTAGCTCTTGGCATTAATGGACTCATCCTGGCTACATTTTTCAATCTCTTGTGTGTCACCACAATCCAATCGTTCTCGTTTTCTTACACTATCGGGGAGACTGTTATGACCTCAACAGTAGCTTAAAATTTGTCTTTCGTATTTGATGCAAACTGCTCTTGCTAGGCCGAGGGTTCGTTAGGGGCATACTTAACTACAAATCCTTTTAGTATGAAGTTGAAAATTGTTTCTCTTGCCATGATTACCATTTCTCTTAAAATTTATATCATGGATACGTATATCATTTGTAATTTTATCTGTTAGAGAACATATATAACATTGATTAGTATTCGTTTACAAACATATTATATCCCAAAGATGAAAGGAAGGATGTTCCCACCAAGAGTCGCCATTTTGGAGCCTTATAAGACGCCAAACAATGATGAAATTCTCTAAGTCATTCTTAAGTTAATATTAAGTATGATAATCCCTAGCAGAGTCGCCATTTTATTTCAACCAGAAATGAAAAGCATTTGATTTGGGGAATTATCTGACTCAATAATGACAAAAAGAAAAAACAAAGAGAATAATCATCAAATTTATTAATTCTGAGTTGATTACATCCTTTTAATCCTCTGAATCTAGGATTAAATTTCTAGAAATACGGAAATACAAGTATTGAATAAGTTCAAATATGAATTTTGGTAGCATTTCGACACATATCAGTCATTTCCCAGGGGGAGATGAGTTGTGTGGGCCTTCCGTGTACTTCGTCCCTCATTAACATGATAAAGGAGTGCCAGGATCCTTTCAAAACATCTGAATCGACCTGAAGACTTGAGAAAATGCAACATAGTGCTGCCTCGAAAGAGTACATGCGCAACTTCTTCATGAGTTGCGCGGGTCGAGGAGTTGCGTGGGCCCGCGCAACTCGCCAGGAGTAGCACGGTCGGGCCTTCTACACTCTACACTCCCTCTCTCTCTCTCCATCTCCAGTACCTATCAGAGGCACTGGTCTTCTGAACATTCGATCCTGCAAATGAGGGAGTAGGGGTATTTATAGGCTTCCACATGTGTGAGCCCTCGAATCTCATGTTATGGACCCCACTTTACACCTTCTATCTAACCATTTCTGAGGAGAGTAGTGTGGGTCAGCGCAACTATAATGAGTTGTACAGTCCTATGCAACTCATGCTTCCGCGCAACTTGCAGTCCGCACAACTCCCGGTCCGCGCAACTCCTGATTCGCCAACTCCTGATCCGCGCAACTTGTGATCCGTGCAACTTGACTTCTCTTTCACTTCAATCTTCGACCTTCCTTCTTTAATTCCTTTCCTTAACCAAATTTTATGCTCCAACGATGGCATCAAATGTCACCTCAATGGCATCAAAGACCTTTCAATGACATCAATAGAGCCGTTATCTACCCATTATCTGACAGTTAGAACTCGAAGTTCTTATAAAGGGCATTTAGTTCTTATGCATTTGGATCAGTTTTTGGTACAATAGAAGCTTAAGTGAATCCACGTTCTTATCCCTCATTGTAACACCTCGAACTTTTCAATACCCATGTATTGAAAGTTATCAAGTGTGACCATGAAATTTAACTTATTATGTACATGTGTACGATACCAACTAGCTATCTTAACCTTATATTTATTCTTTAACACGAATCTTACCTTTGAAAATAATCTCCATTCATAGATCAAGTTATCTAATCGTTTATTTTAAGATAAGATCATTATATACCTAAATATTCTTACTTGTCCATCATAAACAACCATTCAGTCAAATATGCACTGATAGATAGAGACATTTAACCGTTCACTTTGATTTTGGATTACCCGATCGTAGTAAACTAGTTACTTGATCTCTACATCCAGTCGTACACAGATCAAGTTAATATTCTGATCCGTTCATCTTGTTCATCACCTGTGAATATTCTTAACCCACCATCAGTGTCAGACCCGTATCCTAGACCGTACCATTCCTTAGGCTTCCGCGGTCCTCCCGGTCGAATTTCGGTGACCTGCAATCTGTAATCAGCAATTGCACGCGATCTTGAGTTACATCCTGTCGATCTGAGTTGGCTCAACCCGAGACTTGTACCAGTGTGACCGCGCCGTCGCTGTAGCTCCGACGCCACGTCTCTCACACCGAGGCGATACCCAGGCCGGGAGGTGTGGGCTCGTGTTCAGTTCGAGGAAAATACCGCGTGTTGTGAATTTTGAGAGAATCTCTACGACATATCCCATCAATCACATTTCATGTCAAGTACACATCGCCCTAACCCCAAGTACAACCACCCCTCCCCTAAAGTCAACTCTCTCTTATAACCAAGTACACCCATTCATCACTCACCATCCCTCTCTCCCATCTCTTCTCTCCCATCACCTTTCTCTCTCATTATCCAAGCAAGAAATTGTCCATGGCTTCCATGGGAGAGATGTTTTATGTGGCCCACTCCCTACCACCCAATCCCACCCTCCAAAATCAATCTTAACCGTTGAAATGCATTCCGTGAAGCTCTAAATCGCATCGGTGGAAGGAGTCCAAGATCTAAAGGTGGGTGTATTTTATGATTTGATTTGTGAGATTTTAAAGATTTGACCACATATGGTGGGACCCATCATGATGTATACATTGTATGAAGGGGCCCATAGTGGCGGGGTCCCTCCTCTACTCTGATCTCTCTCTCTCCTTCTCTCTCTCTCTCTCTCTCTCTCTCTCTCCTTCCTTGTTAATGTGGCCCACCTATTTTATGCATGTGTGATAGCCATTGGGTCAGCCCCGCTACCTGATATGGATGAAGGGGAATCACAAATATCAGCTTAATCGTGGCTCGGGTGGGCCACCACGTGGACCCACCATATTGTATGTATTTTATCAACGCCACCCATCGGTTTTATCTAGGCCGTCCAGCGGGCCTGGACGATGAGAAAACATAAATATCAGATTCAACCAAATCAGGTGGGCCACATCCATGTGGGACCCACCGTGATCTGTGTCATCCACACCGTATGTCCATCCAACGTCCAAGGATGCTGGATGTGGACTAATAGTGCAGTATGAACTAACAGTGAGGTGTACTCACTAGCCTTTAATAATAATAATAATAATAATAATAATAATAATAATAATAATAATAATAATAACAACTATAATATTATTATTATATATTATATTATAATATATATAAAGGTGGCCCTACGTGGGACCCACCATTATATATATATATATATATATATGTATCTGTATATATATGTGTGTGTGTGTGTGTGTGTTTTACATTTGCTGCCCAGTAGCGTGGCCCACACGTGGGACCCACATACACATCCACCGTCCATCAGGTTGGGATGGTGGGACCCACAGTAGTGGGAAGCCGATTGGTTGGGTACCGTACACCAGTTATATAGCTGTTATACTAACGGCAACAAGTTCTGTAGGTCCCACCTGTTTCATCCATGCAGTCCATTTATGGACCCACCATGATGCATATGTTGTATCCATACCGTCCAACCATTTTAAGAGATCGTTTTATGGCATGAGAGGTAGAATGAGTCAGATCCAAAGTTCTAGTGGACCCCACCATTTGCAAATGGGGACAGTGTCATCCACCGTTTAAACTTCAATAGGCCACAGTAGCTTCCAATCAAACTAAAATTTGTTTTCACTTCATATATCTCTACTTATGAATGAGTTGGATCTCGAAATACATCACGGTGGGCCAAACTATGCAATCTAGCCATTAATCAGGTGGACCACACCGCAAAAACTAGGGGAAGCTGAACGCCTACCATTGAAACCCCATTTGGGAGTACAGAAGTTTTGGATAATTATGAAATTTATTTTCCTCTTTATCCAGGTCTTTGTTACCTTGTGAACAAATTGGATGGAAAATAAACATTATGGTGAGGTCCACCTTGATGTATGTGTTGTACATCCATGTTGTTCATCTGGTGGACCCATTTGGGAGGTGCAGGCCCACCTGCTAGTTGTGTAGGGCCCACCTGTTGTGTGGCTCAACATAATGTATGTGAGGCCTAGATGGAGAGGCCCATTGTGATGTATTTGAGGCCCATGGGATAGGGCCCGTTATGATGGAATTGCAGGCCCAGATGGAGAGGCCCGATGTGATGTATACAAGGCTCATATGATGGGGCCCACCTGCTTGAATCTAAGGCCCATGGGCAAGGCCCATTGTGATATGTATTAGGCCCATTAGTGTGGCCCATTGATGCAACCCAATTGATGTAAATGAAGCCCATTGGTGCGGCCTGTGGATGCGATCCACTTGATGTATTAGATGGCCCATGGGTTGAGGCCCGATGTGATATTTATAAGGGCCATAAGTGAGGCCCAATGAGATGTATGTGGGGCCTTTGTATGGGGCTGAACTTGATGTATATGAGGTTCATTGGTGCAGCCTGACTTGATGTATGTTAGGCCCGTGTGAGCCATCCATTGCGATGTATATTAGACCCATGTGATGCGGCCCATTGTGATGTATTCGAGAGGCCCTTGGGCAAGGCCCATAGTGACGTATATGTGGCCTATGGGCAAGGCCCATTGTGATATGTATTAGGCCCATTAGTGTGGCTCATTGATGCAACCCACTTGATGTGTATGGGGCCCATTAGTGTGGTCCATTGATGCAGCCCACTTGATGTGTATGAGGCCCATGTGCAGGGCCCACCTGTGATGTATATTAGGCCCATGTGTAGGGGCCACCTATTGTGTATTTAAAGCCCATGGGTTGTGGCACGTTGTGATGTGTTTATGGCCCATATGATGAGGCCCATTGAGATGTATTTCCAGCTCATTCGACTTGGCCCATTGATTCGGCCCATTTGATTCGGTCCATTTGATTCAGTCCATTTGATACGGCCCGATGTGATACACACACACACACACACACACACACACACACATATATATATATATATATATATATATATATATTGGCCCTTGAGTGAGGCCTATGACGATGTATATTAGGCCCTTGTGTGAGGCCATAGGCCACTATTCGTATGGCTCTATGTGGGCCACTCCCCGAGAGCAATGTTAGTTAGATGTCCACAATGATGGTCAATGATGGTTGGACATCCACATTGTGACCTTCCCTTAGGCCTTGTTAGGTCCATTCTCATCATTCTCTTAGTGGGTTAACCCTAATTAGTGGCACTCATTCACCATAGACGAATGGTCCCATGCTATCGAATTTGATACAACCACAGTCGAGGGCCAATCTTTATATTATGGTTTATCAGTTGTTCATCTATGGACCCCACCTTGTTTATATACTGATTATCGAGCCCGATTATTGATTTGATTGTTGGTGCCGATTGTCGTTGTTGATCATTACCGCCGATTATCGAGGCCGATTATGATTGTCAATTCTGATTCCGATTGTCGAGGCCTATTATTGAGGCCGATTCCAATTTCAATTGTCTAGGCCGATTATTAAGGCCGATTCCGATTCCGGTTGTCAAGGTCGATTATCGATGCTGATTTTGATTGTTGATGTCGATTTTGAATATCAAGGTCGATTATCAAGGCCAATTCTGATTGTCAATACCGATTCCGATTGTCGAGGCCAATTGTTGAGGCTGACTCCTATTCTAATTATCGATACCGATTCCGATTATCGAGGCCGATTCTGAATGTCGAGGCCGATTATATAAGCCAATTTCGATTGTCGAGGCCGATTCCGGTTGTCAAGGCCAATTGTATAGGCTGATTTCGATTGTCGAGGCTGAGTATCGAGGCAAATTCTGATTGTCTAGGCCGATTGTATAGGTTGATTCTGATTGTTGAGGCCGAGTATCGAGGCCGATTCCGAGTGTCAATTCTGATTATTGAGGCCGATTTCAATTGCCAAGGCCGCTTGTCAAGGCCTATATAATGTATATATGACCCGTGTTTGAGGCCCAATGTGATGTATATGCGGCCCATATTTGAGGCCCATCATGATGTGTATTAGGCCCTTATGTGAGGCTATGGGTCCACTATATGTTAGGCTCTATGTGGGCCACTCCTTGGGGGCAATGTTGGTTAAATATTCACATTGTCGAGGCTGATTGTTGATGTCGATTGTTGGTCTCAGTTATTGATACCGATTATGAGTATGTGACAGTATAACATCACGATACATGCCCATATGCATCATCTGCATGTTTGTTATGAGATGTGATTGACCATTGCATATGTCATTAGGATGTTGTTATGAGACTCTCTGATAGGCGGAGATTGTCTCACATGAGTACACAGTATGCGCAGGATTGATGCATTACTGGATTGTATAACTCATGCATCTTTCATTGTATGTTGTGATTACTGTATGCCCTAGCGACATCAGGGTCATAGCCTCCACGGGTATTTCATGGATGGCCAGATGGGACACCAAAAATCTGTTCTACATGAGGTGTTATGGATATCCCTGGGTGAAAGTCCCTAATCCCTCTTGGTTTCAGAGGTTGCTCCAATGTCTAGAATGATTGGATGCATGAGCGCATGAGAGACGCGTACCGTTAAGCCGTGTCTCCCACTGTGTCGTGGTCGGTTGAAGGGGGTACGACCTTACCTGCCCGAGAGGAGGGGGCAATACTAGGCTGAGTGTGACCAGCTTGAGGAGTGGGTCAGCTATCGACGAGTTAGGCACGATATTGACAGGTGGATAGTGAGGTCTCTTCCACTCACTTTATTGCGCGCGATGGGGTGGCAATCTGGTTTGGAGTGTAATAGACCCCGGTGATTTTCCTGAGAGGAACCATACTGATATGTGGACTTATTAAGTAGGAGTTGCATACTCATACATTCATTTCATACACTATCCACTCGGGCTGGTGGTGCGTAACTAATTATTGTGTACCTTCGTATGGCCAGGATTTCGATTGAGCGAGCGACTAACCTGAGATTAGAAGTTTACCACATTGAGTCTGATTATCCAAATTTAGGTATGGGACTAGTTTGGATTAAACTCCCTTGTGATGGATCCCGCAGCCTGCGATACTACGTACTATCATCCCGACTTCACACTCCAACTTGGTCATTTCATTCGCATCGCATATTGCATTGCATCCTCAGCACATAGTATTTGGCTTACTATCTTCACATTGCATAGCTGATTTACATTACTTCCTCAATATATGATATTGATTATTATATTTTTGCATCGCATAGCCTGGATAAGGTCGATGGTATTTATGGGTTTATCAACATGTTTTCGCATTATTCTGATATTGTATGATTTATGGGCCTGTCAGTATTTCCGCTTACTCTAATTACTCTGATATTGCTTACTGGGACTTACCTTGTGCACACACTTTCATCACCCACTAATCTTTCTATAAGCTTATGAACGATATATGTGTGCAGGTGGCGTTAGGTTGTAGCAGCATTGAGCTTGAAGCGTGAAGTGGACTTATGGAGCTTTGATTTTTTACATATGTATTTCTCTTTCAGCACTGTATTCAATTGTTTATATTAGTGGATATGTGATGATGATGTTGCCTTTATTATTTGGGTATACTTGTGGTTATGCTTATTAAGAGATAAATGTACACTGAAAAAAATTCTCCTTGTAGGATCCCAGGATCGGAATCTAGCATATAGGCACTGGAGCCGAGAATGTGGTACTATTAAGGTTGTCGGCACCGGATTCGGCGATTGGGGTTCTTGTAAGTCTGATCTCTGGGTTTGGGGCGTGACAATCAGAACTACAATCCGAGAAGCTTACACATGTGAACAAGACACTCGAATCTAACGATACACATGTCATACCCCCTAATCACTCTAAAAACCCACCTTGTGTTCTTCCAATTACAAAACTGCTCGTACGTATACCTATACACATTGTTAGAGTACCAACCATCAAGTTTTCCTATTTTAAACAAGTCATCTGACCATCCATTGTGTGGTTTGACATATGTACATTCCCAAATTAATTTGGTGAATAAATCTTTATTCATAATTATTCAGATATAAGTCATTTTCTACAAATTACTTAGAAACATGCCTATAACCATATAGAACCATTAGATTTCCCAAAACTCTCATGTCAGCAATAATTATGAAAATGCCATTAACCTTGACCCCCGAATTCTAGATCACATGGTTCCCACAATCCGTTTGATGTGAAATTTTATATCATGCCTATATATCATAAATTAACCATACATGTCAAATTTTGACCCTTAGATCATTGTAAAAGTAACCTAATTGATAAATCATCCCCTTAAGCATTGATTTTGATGTCCATCGAGTGAAGAAACCTCGTGAGTAGTCATAGTAGGATATTTCCTTTCATATGAATGACTTGGATTGCCCATAATATGGATAAAGTGTGAAATATAAAGACCCCACTTTGGTAGGCTTTTCCTTAAGCACGAAGTTATCCTTTTAAAGCCTATCAACTCCTTATAAATCTGGATCTTCCAATTTAACCACTTCCTTCCGTCTATCGCAACTCAAATTTGGACCATAATTTAGTCTCATATGACTATAAGGTCATATAAAATTTAGACCACGATCTATGATCCTACACCGTTGAACGCTAAAGTCGGTTCATTCATTTTGATGCAAAAGGTGATATTTTAGATCTAGGCCTTTTCCACCATATATCAACCATAAAATTTTTTCCAATTATTTGCCTATCCTGACTATACATTTTTCCCAAAATTGAGCCCTGATCATTAAGTGTGGACAATTAATTGAGATCAAATTCGTTTTATCACCCGTTAAGAAAATTTCCATGGTTGGCGGATCTAAATTTTAGATCACCAAGAAAATCATATACCTTGTCTCTATTCAACAACCCTGACATAATGGATGAATTAGATTTAAAGAAAAATCATCAGAAAATGAAAAATTGGAGAAACCCAATCCAAGAGTGATGTGATACACGTTCCTCTCATACGCCCACCACCTTTTAAAAAGGGGGTGTGCGTTCCCCTCTCCACTCACACGCTCACCTCACAAATGTCCAAGGAGAGAGAGAAAGAGAAAGAGAGAGGGAGAGAGAGAGAGAGAGAGAGAGAGAGAGAGAGAGAGAAAGAAAGAGAAAGAGAAGCCTAGACGTCCATCGTCCACTTCCTTCTCCAAACATCTGGTATCTACCATTGCTCGAGCGATGTCATGATTCATGTAGAAGCTTTCCTACATGGATATCTATCAAGAGTTTAGATCTAAGGCTAAGGCGTGGGATTCCTTTAAGCTTATACGAATTTGAGTTGGTATGATTTATTTTGTTCCCTCACATGCATTAAATCCTCCTTGCAAATATTTAATTTACCACCATCAATTATTTATCCTTTGGAAATAATGTTTAAGGTATGATGTTAACTATACATGACATTTCTAAATTTATGTGAGGGATTCCTTTAAGCTTGCATTAATTTAAGTTGATATGAATTATCTTGCCTTTTACATGCTTTCGTGATAATATGATCCTCTCCCTGCAATTGTTTAATTTACCATCAATAATTATTTATCCTTTGGGATTATGGTATGGTGTTAATTACAAGTGACCTTTATTATTTTATGTGGGGCGATGGATACAAGCCTTGCCCTTGCCTTTATCAATTTTATTGAGTTAGCCCTTGCTACTCTCCTCTTTGTTGAGTTGGCCATTGTCACTCTCCTCATTGTTAAGATGACCATTGTCACTCTCCTCTTTGTTAAGTTAGCCATTGCTACTCTCCTCATTGTTGAGTTGGCCATTGCCACTCTCCTCTCTATTGATTTAGCCATTGTCAGTCTCCTCCTTACTTTATTAGTTGTGTGCTATTTAACTTTATGACTTGGGCATGTGCCTTGGAATTCTAAAACTCTATAATTTGACCAATCTTTCTATTAATTGCAAGTGATGTTTTAAAGGTATCACAACTAGTGATTCAAATATTTATCCTGGACGTAATGCATTACGGGTAGCAGCCCTCTTAGTCGGCACGTAATTCCGTGGGTTGGTTGGCATGGTGTACAATCGATGTAAGTAAATTGTAATGCGTGTTACATCACTTCTCAGGATTGGATGTCGCAAATAGTCACTCCATGAACACATTATGTTACATAAATCCCCTAATCGTGTTGTTGTGTCACCTTGAGATGTTTGCATAAATCCACGTTAACATTGGACACGCCGACGATTCTCCGTAGTGTGAGAATGCAAGGCGAGTCGGATATTTTGAACTACTTTTCACATCATGATAATGATCACTATGTATGATCAGTCGTACACACTTTTCTAGGCATGCATCTCATGTAGGTTGTTTACTCATGTTGATACCCCTTATAGTAGTGGAGTACGAGACGTATCAGAACCCTTACATTACTTTTATGAATCGCTTGAATTATTGTTAATCTTAAATGACAACTTTCATTATGAGTAGGGCATTGACCCTCTCTAACCGTATAGATGATGCAGGTGATGTACAGATTGAAGACATAGAGGACCAGATCCTTATGTAAGATTATACTGAAAGAATAAGAAGATAGTTTTATACTTTTATTGCGAACTCGATAATGTAATAAGCTTCAATTGAGAGAGCATTTGATAATTTGTTGAATTCTTTACTCTAATGAAATAATAAATACGGTCGATTTTATTCTCGTGAATGGTTACCTACATGAATGTAACTGGATGTGATCTAAATGAAAAAAATATGGTACAATTTTTAAAGCATCCAATTCATTCAATTATTAATACCTAGTTTTCTTGGGCACGAATATAAACTCTGTCCACGAATATTTAGTATATTATACTCATCCCAAGCATCTAAACCAAAGAGTTATAAATAATCTTCATTGATATTAACACTCTAATGAGTATTCTAAGCTTTACCTAAAAGATAGGCTTGAACTCCTCAATTTTATAGAGATTAGACTCAACCGTTATATGTATACTATTGTCTCAATCCTCTAAAAGAGCCATTTAGGTGAATCCCCTAGGAATTACAGCTTTCCATTAGTTGTAAGAGATTTAACCAGCCTCCCATCACCTTGGTCATCTCAAAAGAGTACTACATGCAATGTGTTTGATCTTAGAGTTAAAGCCTTTATTAAGCATCGACATCATGATCTGGGGGATCAAATGGGGAGCTGATTAAAGCACAGGAAAGTATCGATCATGTAACCTGAGATAGCGCTACAAAATATGCTCAATCTGACAAGTTGTCAAGTGTAAGACTCTGTATAATCTCTTTCCTTGTTTAGAATTGAGGGTAAGAGTTTTTAACACAAATTCAACCAGGTTCTTGTGTAGCACCTTAGCTCCCCTGAAGGGTATAAATCTAGGTCCTTGTGTAAGACCTTTGCTCTTGTGTAGGGCCCAAACTTAGGTTTTTGTGTACAATATTGACTCTTGTATAGGGCCTAAATCAAGTCCTTGTGTAGGCCATCGGAAACGGATGCATATGTGTTAGTCTCCATGGCAGCCTCAAGTGGGAGTAAACATAGGTTCTTAGACTAGGATCATGCTTGGTGGTTAGCCAATGGAAAACCAAGTAAAGTTTGTTGTGGGAGACTCAAATAAGAGTATACGACTGTAAGTTCTTGTATAAGATCAAGGTTTGTGGCAAGCCTACAGAAAACCACTTAAAGACTCTTGTGGGAGCCTTTCCTTATGTAGGATTGTAAATGTTAGAGGTTAAGCTGATTTAAAGCCTCTGATAGTAAAATCTGGTACACTCATGGGTTGAGTGCATCCAAGGGAGTGGATAAGGAAATCAAACTACTATACATGCTTGTGTTTGGGATTTTTATTTGCACACTTGTTTAATTATACTTTTAATATTGAATGTTTAATTATTTGTATGCATAATTAAATGAATGCTAGGAGTTGATAGTTAGCACATCCCACACACACATGTGCACTATCATGTTATAGACTAATTGCTTATTTTTATATCATTTGTAGTCTATGTGATCGAACCCTCTATTGGCTTGGTAGCCTCATAGTTGATTATCTTGTTTAGCTTAATTGCATATTAGATTAAGTAGGAAATTAAGTATTAAAATATTGAAATTTTTAATCGATCCTAATCGCTCCCCCCCCCCCCCCCCACAGGACATATCCTTTATTCCTTAGCTCCGCAAAGCTTCTGCACACGTAGCCATGGTAATCCCATTACACCACAGGTGAATTTTCAAAACTTCTCCATGGGAACCACGTTCGTAAGCATGTCAGTTGGATTCACGCTTGTGTGAATCTTCTCTAGAGTCATACCACCTTCCTTAAGCGCTTATTGGATAAAATGATGACGCACATCAATATGTTTAGAATGTAAGTGATAAACAGAATTCTTAGCCAAATTGATCGTGCTTTAGCCTTCACAATTGACTGGCACGACCTCCTGCTGAAGCCCCAACTAATTTATTATTCCCCTTAACCAAACACCTTCCTTGAATGTTTTTGTCACTGCCATATACTCATCTTCAATTGTGGAAAGACCCAACATAGACTAAAACTTCGACATCCAATTGATTGCTCTACCCTCTTGTACAAATGAAGAATTGGAAGTCAACCTTCTATTATCAATATTTCCTACGTAATCTGAATCCACATGGCATACTATCATGGCCCCTGATTTTTCAAATGTTAACATGTAATCTTTCGTACCTCAAATATATCGAAATAACCATTTCACTACCTCTTAGTGTTTCTTGCTAGGGTTAGACACGTGTCTACCAACAACACCCACTGCATGTGAAATATCATATTTTATACAAACCATGGCACATATCAAGTTGTCTACTGCACTCAAATAAGGTACAAAAGTCATATCCTACTTTTCTTCATCTGTTTTAGGACACTGTTTAGAAGATAGCTTAAAATGGCCGTATGGAGAACATTGACCATCTTTACCTTGCGGGAATTTTGGTATTGCTGGAACAATGCCTACTTGTAATCACTAGGGAGGAATCATAATCGAAGAAGGCATCTCATTCATGGCCATGATCGGATGGGTGCCTTATTTTTTCGGGCACGTGAGAATTGTAATTGCTCTCACCATGCAGAAGCACCAAATTTTAATTTGAATGCTACTAATTTCACTTTCTTATGTTCCAACACGTCCATATAATCAAAATATTGCTCTAATTCAGCTAACCAATCAACAAAGTCTTCTATATATAATAAGTCATTTAAACTAGGAAGTTCGGCCTTATTTCGAGAGTCACTTTCAACATGATCTAGTCAATCGTTTCCATGAACCAGTCGTCGGGCAACGACGCCACCGATGTCCTCATTGTTGGAACTCGACTCATCTAGAGTGGCCCTATGATACACCTTCAGAGTGCTCTACTGAAATCAGGGTTGTGTCGTACAACGACGATGGGTAGTTGACCATCATCTTGGGCTCATGACGGAATTAGCGCATCCACAATACGTTCAAGGGTTGCTTGCAAGCCTTATATGGTCAACAAACTTTTCTAGTGGAAAGCTTCCATTCTTCCCAATAGATAATGAATCCATAGATCATCGTCCATAGGATTTTGGTCTATTTTATCATTAATTTCCATCAGTCCGAGCAAGAATCCTCGATCTGATACCAATTAATGTAGGGAATGATGTGATGAGGTTGATCACCATCTTCCTCAGGGATAACTATTATAAATCCATAGAGCTCTCTAGATTCCTCATAGAGTTTCCTCGTATCGACTATGAATAAAATAGAAATTGTAAGTGATATGGTTTGATTCCTCTTTGGTTGTCAAATTTTATGTGTCAAAACCATTGTATGTGTCTTGTGTCTATATCTTGATAAATTTCTTCGAGACACCATGTCAACAATTGAAGTCAAGAATATCAAGAAGATGAATTCTTCAAGCTAGTTCAAGCAACAATATAGAAGATATTAAAGAAGAGTTCAAGTTCAAGACTCAAGCTCAAGTTCACGTGTATTCAAGATCAAGACTCAAGCATAGTTTGGGACTCAAGTGCAAATCAAAATGACATTGATTTTAAAGCTTGCGAAGTAGTCAAGCTGCATCAAGAACTCAAGCTTCGTAATGATCAAAGTCTAAGCAAATGAAGCTTTCAATGTCCATACTTCATGTCCCAGGTATGATAAATCCTTAGATTGACCTTAGGGTAGGTCACTTTGGCTACATAATTCATTTGAATATTAATACATGAATTTCGACTGTTCTAAGAGTAGTCCTAGACCTTATTTGACCAGTCTTAGCACTGGTTCGACCAGTCTAAGAAATTCCAGGACCAGTCCTAGAGTTGTTGCAATTTATCGATTTTTTTTCGTTTGGCTACTACCAGTCCTGGAGTCTGCTCGACCAGTCGTGGGATGGTCTCGACTCGACCTTCGACCAGTCGTAAAGCTACGACTCAAACTCCAATGACTAAATCAAGTGTCGTATGACTAGTCGTAGAGGGGTCTCGACCGGTCGTGGACTACCTTCGACCAGTCGTGGATTGCCTACGACCGGTCGTACAACGGTTTTAGGCGATCGTGCTCAAAAATTCAAAAATCTGTTTCTCCTTCAACTAGTCATGGTGTCTCTAGGACCAGTCGAAGATGAATTTCTGTAGCTATAAATAGCACACAAATTTCAAAGTTATTCATTGAAAATTAAGTGAATTCAAGGCTCCACTCTGAGATAACTTTGCGTTTGTTTTTAAGCTACATTGTGCATAATTTTATTTCCTTTTGTTAGCTTATTGTGATTTGATTTTAATTTGCATTCCAATCTGATTAGAAAAAGGTGAAATTCTTAATTCCTTCTTCTCGGAATCAAAATCAAATACAGCTAGCCCTAAGTTGATTAAACTTAAAATTAATTAGAACTTAGAACCATTTTAAAGTGAGTATTGGACATTGAACTTTCATATTCGAATTTTTACTCCAATTGGTTCTTTCGGGCTGTTACAAGAGGATAAATCCAGGTATTTTACAATTCTATAAAATTTTCATTCTTTTAGTTTTTGTTTGGGATTCACTGGAAAATTTCCATTTATGTGGTTATCTAAGGAGAGACCGAAAACTTAGGAAGAGGGGTTTTTGGATTGTGTAAGCCCAAGTTAAAAAGACACAATTGTGAAGGTTTTAGGTGAACCTGTGAAAACTATTTTTGATAGTGAACACTAATATCCTCTGTTTGAGGATATTAGGAGTGGATAACATTTTGTGTGGTTGTTGTTTAACAATTGGTGAACACACAGGCGAACCACTATAATTCTTTGTCATGTAGATTGAATGCTTACTTAATCTTTTACCTTTTATCATTCAAAGTTGTGGAATGTATGTGTGGTTGTGAATGTTGTAAATATTTACATTTTAAGCAAGTGTGGGGAATGTTGTAATAAGTTAGATTTAAATTTCTGCAATCGATTTCAATTCCTTGCTATTTATTTTTATTGACTTCTTGATACAAAGGATGTTCTAGAAATAAGGTTGTCCTTCCATAAACCTTTGGTTTTTATGGTGTAAGGTTGTCCTTGGAACTGAATTCATATCAACCTCTCAATACTTGTTAATTGAGGTTAAGTTTATTTCAGCATTGTGAATTGATTTATTTTTGTAAGGCTATCTCTTTATTATTTATTCCGCTGTTTTAATTTTAATTTGGCATATTCTTTTTCACCCCCCCTCTAGGACATATAGCTTGGACATTTCAAGTGGTATCAGAGCCTAATAACTCACTCTTATTGCTTTTTATTTGGATTTATTTCCCGAGCTAACGGTCTAAGCTATATATAAGATGTCAAATTTTGATAGCCTATTAGTCACTAGGCCTCCACCCTTTGATGGCTCTAACTATGCCTATTGGAAAGCCAGAATGAGGATCTTCCTCAAATCAATAGATGAGAGTGTGTGGCAAGCCACAATGACTGAATGGAGCCCTCCTACAGTTGAAGTAACTGGTATCAATGGATCAAAATCAATGAGAATAACACCTTATAATTCTTGGTCCACACTTCAGAAAAGTGAGAGTAGTGTTAATGCAAAAGCACTAAATGTAATCACTTGCGCACTATCATCGGATGAGTTCAAAAGAATTATATCCTGTGATACTACAAAGCAAGCCTGGGATATATTAGAAATGACACACGAGGGTTCATCAATTATAAAAAAATCTAAAATTCAACTCCTCACAACCAAATTTGAAGAAATTCATATGGAGGAAAATGAAATGTTTATAGACTTTTACACAAGATTAAATGAGATTGTAAACTCAATGTGGGGTCTTGGCTATAAAATCCCAGAAAGTAAAGTGTGTGCAAAAATACCATGCTCTCTTCCTGAACGGTTCAACTCTAAAGTAACCGCGATCCAGGAATTTCGTGATACGAACAATATGAGAGTAGAAGAACTAGTTGGTTCTTTACAAACCTATGAATTAAATTTTAAAGCTCCTAAAGGGAAATCTAACGCTTTGAAATCTTCTAAAAGTGTTTCTCAATAAAACTCTGATTCTGAAGATGATATGGCTCTTTTAGCAAAAATGTTTTCTAAAATTTTCAAAAGTAAGAAAAGGGTCAATTTTCAGAAAAGATCTAAACCTAGATCTAAAACTTGGAAGTCTTTGAAAGATAGCCAATGTTATAACTGCCAAGAATATGGGCATTTAGCAAACAAATATCCTAAAAAGGACAAACCCAAAAGGAAAGGTATGTTGGCTACTTGGGATGAATCATCTGAGTCTGAAGCTACTTCTGATTCAGAAGATTCTGAAACTGATTCAGGCAATGAAGTTAAGGCCCTTATGACTCTAGCCAAGTTCACTTTTTCAGATCATGATGATTCAACTAGTGAAGAAAATCTGAATAGTGGTCATGAAAATGAAGAAGATCTTCAAGATGCTTACAATGCCCTATACAAGGAAAGTTGTAAAATTGCTGTAAAACTATAACTTCAAAAAGAAAAGTTTTTAAAACTTAAAGAAAATTTTGAGTCACTTGTTTTAAAAAAATCCCATATTTTAAATTGTTTTGAAAAGACTAAATGTGATTTAGAATTCAAAATCTCCCTGATTGAAAATCTTAAATTTGAAAATGACAAACTTAAGAATGAAGTATCTTCTCTTCTGAGTTTGAAGGATACTTGGAGGTTTGCCCAAGGAGATCCAAAGTTAGAAAAACTTTTATTCGGATCTAAAAAATGTGGCGATCGATCCGGGTTAGGTTATGATAAGAACATACCTCATAAACAGAAGAATCCTCCTCCCAACTTAGTGAAAGGAGAAGACTGAAACTCAAAAGAAAAAGGTACTTGTCAAGGTTTTTCTAAAAATACAAAAACTTTTCAAAAACCTAAACGTAGCTATATTAATTTCAAAAATCAGAACAAAAACCTACTAACTGAAAAAATAGTTAATTTACTCAAGGAGCTCTTAAAATCTAACTCAGTAGGTCATTCCCACAATTATAAATAGAAAAAGGCCAACTATGTTCCTAAACCCGAAACAGTTCTGAAATGGGTTCATAAAGTTGCCTGCTTGGTTGCCCACACTGCTTTCAAAGCAACAAGCCATTCAAAAAGGTACCTAGACAGTGGATGTTCTAGGCACATGACAGGTGACAAGGCTTTATTCACCGATCTAAAAGATATGACTGATAGGTCAGTCACATTTGGTGATGGTAGCAACTGCAAGATTATTAGCCAAGGTACGATTCAACTCTATAATCTTCCCTTATTTAAGAATGTTTTATATGTTGAGGGACTAAAACACAACATATTAAGCATATCTCAAATATGCGACAACAACCATAGTGTTAAATTTTCTAATCAGGGTTGTGAGATTATAGATAAAATGGGTTCTATAATATTAACTGGTCGCAGAACTCATGAAAATTGCTATATAGTAAGTAATGGTAGATCATCTAATCAAACGTGCTACATGGTCCATATCGATGAGACGGAATTATGGCATAAACGCCTTAGACATGTACACTACCAAAATTTATACAGATTGATCAAAGGAGAACTTATTAGAGGTCTACCTAAGATTCAAAAAGTAGACAAGATATGTGGTAAATGTCAGTATGGTAAATAAACTAGGAGCTCTCACAAAAAGGTGAACTCTAATACCACATTAAGACCACTCGAGCTTCTCCACATGGATCTTATAGGACCAACAAGAACGAAAAGTCGAGGTGGTAAAAAATACATCTTGGTTATTGTAGATGATTTTACAAGATTTACCTGGGTTTCATTTTTAAGGGACAATTCAGAAACCCTTGATGAAGAGGAAAAAATTATTAAATGGATCCAAACTGAAAAATGTTCTCAAGTTAGTAAGATCCGAAGTGATCATGGATCCGAGTTTGAAAATAATGGTTTTGAGAAATTCTATAGCGATCAGGGAATATCACATGAATTCTCTGCTCCCAAAACTCCACAATAAAATGGTATTATGGAAAGGAAAAATAGAGTGCTCTAGGAAATGGGAAATGTTATGTTAAATAGCATGAAGCTCCTTAGAAATTTATGGGCTGAAGCAGTGAATATCGCCTGCTACATTATTGACCGTGTCTATACTTGTAAATCCAACAATAAAACGGCTTATGAAATGTGGTTTGATAAGAAGCCGACTGTCAAATACTTTTGAGTTTTTAGTAGCAAGTGCTATATTTTGCGTGTCCGTGAGAATCTAGGAAAGTTTGACACAAAGAGTGACGAAGGAATCTTTTTAAGATACTTTTTAAATAGTCGCGCATATCGTGTATTGAATAAGAGGACCAGTATTATTCAAGAATCAATTGACGTGGTCATAAACGATCATTTGAATACACCTGCCCCATGTTCAGATAATGATGAAGTTCTTCTAATTGAAAAACCAGATACTTCATCAAGTGAAGTTAATTCTGAATTAAGGACTGTTAAAGATCATCTAACTACTCAAATTCTAGGTAACCCTCTCACTGGTGTGCGCACTCGTAGACAATTAGAAGACATGTGTAATTACGTATGCTTTACATCCTAGATTGAACCGGTAAACGTAAAAGAAGCACTTTCTGATGAAAACTGGATAGTAGTAATGTAGGAAGAACTTAATCAATTTGTTCGTAATGATGTCTGGTATCTTGTTCCTAGACCTAAAGATAAACACATTATAGGAACTGTGGATTTTTTAAAAAAAGTCTGATGAACTTGGAAATATAATTCGAAACAAGGCAAGACTGGTTGTACAAGGGTACACTCAAATAGAAGGTATTGATTACAATGAAACCTTTGCTCCAGTTACTCACCTTGAATCAATTAGACTTTTTATATCCATTGCATGCTTTAGAAAGTTTAAAATTTATCAAATGGATGTAAAGAGTGCCTTTTTAAATGGTGATTTACACGAAGAGGTATATGTTGAACAACCTACAGGGTTTGAAGACCCTAAGTTTACTAATCATGTATATCGCCTTAAAAAAGCTCTTTATGGTTTGAAACAAGCTCCCAGGACATGGTACGAAAAATTGACTAAGTTTTTACTAAGTCATAATTTTCAAATGGGTAGTGTCGATAAGACGCTTTTTATTAAGAAACATAAGGATGATATCTTAATGGTTCAGATCTATGTTGATGATATTATTTATGGATCAACTTGTACTAACATGACTGTTGAGTTTGTAGATTTGATGAAATCTAAGTTTGAAATGAGCTTGGTTGGGGAATTAAATTATTTCTTAGGATTGCAAGTAAAACAACAATCTGATGGAATTTTTATTTCACAATCTAAATATGCTTTGAACTTGATTAAGAAGTTCGGATTTGAGAATGGTAAGAATTTTGATACTCCTATGAGTACAACTCTAAGACTCTCAAAAGACTCTACAAGTAAAGATGTATATCCTAAATTGTATCGTAGCATGATAGGCAGTTTGCTTTACTTAACTGCAAGTAGACCTGATATTGCTTTAAGTGTTGGAATCTGTGCTAGATATCAGTCTAATCCTAAAGAATCTCACTTAACTGTTGTTAAGCGAATTATTCGATATGTCGCAAGTTCAGTTAATTTGGGTCTTTGGTATCCTTATGATACTAGTGTTCAATTAGCTGGGTATTCAAATGCTGATTAGGCAGGTAATATCGATGACAGAAAATCAACCAGTGGTGGTTGTTTTTACATTGGAAACTGCTTAGTTTCCTGGTTTAGCAAGAAGGAAAGTTCCATATCACTCTCAATTATTGAGGCTGAATACATTGCAGCTGGAAAAGCATGTACTCAGCTGGTTTGGATGAAACGTATGTTGAGTGATTATGGAATCGCACAGGACTCGATGGTTTTATACTGTGATAATTCTACTGCAATAAATATTTCAAAAAACTCAATCCAACATTCACGTACTAAGCACATTGACATTAGATTTCATTATATTTATGAATTAGTGGAAGAAAAAATAATATCTTTAGAATATATTCCAACCGAGACTCAGCTTGCTGACATTTTCACTAAACCGCTCGACAAAAGCAGATTTAATAAGTTGAAATTCGATCTTGGTATGTGCAATTTAAAATGATTAAGCATGCATCTCTGTATCATAATGTAAAAACTTTAATGGTTTATATTTCAAATTTTCTTGAAAAATGCATGTTTATTTTTTATTTCTGGTACACGACCAGTCGAGGACGTGCTCGATCAGTTGTGGCATGACCAATCGAGGATGTCCCACGACCAGTCGTGTAGCGCGCTAATTGATTTTATTTGGAAAAAAATCTTATCTTCTTCATTCTAACCTTTCTCTCCAACAAGCCGTGGCTTGACTAGTCGAACCCCACTATTCGATTCGCTCAGGATAGAATGTTTTCTTGATTTCTTGAAGAATCTTAGTCTATTCTCTTCAATTTCTTCATTGTAGTTGTCTATTTCAGCTCGTTCTTCAAGTTTTAGGGTTTTTCTTCTCATTTGTTGAATCTAGAGAGACCCATCTTTATTTTTCTTGTATTTCTTCAAGAAAATGGACTCTAGTGGTAAAAAGAAAAATCCTAGAGGTGCTTCTTCTTCTAAATCGAATGTTATTACTAGACGTCATCTTAGGGCTCCTGAAGATGATCCACCATATGTGCATGATTTCCGTATGCGCAATGTGATTGTTCAAAAAGTCGTTGATTTAAACCATATCGCTCCTTTCAGTCTCCTTCCTCTCCTTCATTCTGTAGGATGGGAAAACATTTTAGGCTAGGGCAGGCTGGCATACCAGTCCATAGTGCAGGCCATGGTTGCATGCATAACTGAATTTTCTACTGAGCAACTGACCTTTACTATTACTACTAGAGAAGGGCCTTTTCTTGTTGATTGACATTTAATTTCAGGTCTTATAGACATTCGAGTAAATGATGATGGTATTCATCCTAGCACACTTACTGAGAAAGTGTCAAAATCTGAAAAATGTGTTTATACTAGAGAGCTGTGTAACATGAATGTACCATGGACTGAAAATGGGAATGCCCTCATGTCCAGATACTTATTACCTAGATACAGAGTTTTATATCATATCTTTACATCTAATCTGTATCCCCGCTCTAGAAACAAGACTGAGTTGACTCTGCTTATGGTTCGTATATTATACTCAATCGTTACTGGTGCTAATGTTTGTTTGCCCTCTTTGATTTGTTCCTCTATCATTCAATTCTGTATTCATCCTGGTCATGGTGATATTCCATTTGGGTATCTAATGAATGTGTTATCCACTAATATGTTAGTCGCTAAGCCCGTCGGAGAGGCTTCTATCTAACGCCCCATATTCAACAACTCCAACATAAACAAAATGAATTTGAAATTAGCTCTAGGCTAAGTTGATGTTGGTGAAGGTGGAGCTGCTGCTGAGGTTGGGAATGATGAAGAAGGTGATGATCTTCCTCCAGATGATATCAATATGGACGATATTTTTAATGAAATTGATTCTGACTCTAGGAATGATCCTGACTTTGAGCTATCTGATTTCAATGCTCATCTAAGTGCATTAGAGGAGAAGGTAAAAAATATGAATATTAGCCACAATCGGCAATTTAAAAATATGCACAAGTATTTTAGGCGCTTACAAAAAGGCCTTCATCAAATTGATCCTACCATACCTGCTCCTTCTTCTGGATCGGTCTGAGATTTTAATCTTTGGTCTGTAATAACTATAATACTCTTTACTTTCTCTGGTTGTGTTAGACTCTATCTGACTTGACTTTCTAACTCCTTATGCTATGTTCAGTACTCTTAACTTTCAATCTTTTTATCTTTATGACTTGATCATTATTTTACTGTCTTTCAAATCTTATTTGTGTTTCTTCCTTTGTCATATTTTGACAAAAAGGGGGAGAAATTTGAGAATTCTATTCTATGGATTATGCTTGATTTGATGATGTGATGGGATGGTAGAAGTGTAATATTAAGGGGACAAGAGAAGTTAAGTGGTTGTGCATGAGGTTGTATATTGTATGCTAGTTCATGACAACTGGTGCATGAATCGTTAATATACATGTTGTGCTTCTCTTCTTGTTGAAGTATGTTTTGTCACAAATTTGACAAAGGGGGAGATTGTAAGTGCTATGGTTTGATTCCTGTTTGGTTGTCAAATTTTGTGTTAAAACCTTTGTATGTGTCTTGTGTTTATATCTTGATAAATTTATTCGAGACACCATGTCAACAATTGAAGTCAAGAAGGTCAAGAAGATGAATTCTTCAAGCTAGTTCAAGCAACAATATAGAAGATATTAAAGAGGAATTCAAGTTCAAGACTCAAGCTCAAGTTCACGTGTATTCAAGATCAAGACTCAAGCATAGTTTGAGACTCAAGTGCAACTCAAAATGACATTGATTTCAAAGCTCGTGAAGTAGTCAAGCTGCATCAAGAAGAACTCAAGCTTCGTAATGATCAAAGTCTAAGCAAATGAAGTTTTCAATGTCCATACTTCATGTCTTAGGTATGATAAACCTTAGATTGACCTTAGGGTAGGTCACTTCGGCTACATAATCCATTTGAATATTAATACATGAATTTAGTCTATTATAAGACTAGTCCTAGACCTTGTTCGACCAGTCCTAGCACTGGTTCGACCGGTCTAAGAAATTCTAGGACCAGTCCTAGAGTTGTTGCAATTTATCGAAATTTTTTATTTGGCTACAACCAGTCCTGGAGTCTGCTCGACCGGTCATGGGATGGTCTCAACTCGACCTTCGACCAGTCATAAAGCTACGACTCAAACTCCAGCGACTAAATCAAGTGTCGTATGACCAGTCGTAGAGGGGTCTCGACCGGTCGTGGACTGTCTTTGACCAGTCGTGGACTACCTATGACCGGTCGTACAACAGTTTTAGGCGATCGGGCTCAAAAATTAAAAAATTTGTTTCTTCTTCGACTAGTCGTGGTGTCCCTAAGACTAGTCAAAGACGAATTTCTACAGCTATAAATAGCACACGAATTTCAAAGTTATTTACTAAAAATTAAGTGAATTCATGGCTCCACTCTGAGATAACTTTGTGTTTGTTTTTAAGCTACATTGTGCATAATTCTATTTCCTTTTGTTAGCTTATTGTTATTTGATTTTGATTTGCATTCCAATCTGATTAGAAAAAGGAGAAATTCTTAATTCCTTCTTCTCGGAATCAAAATCAATTACTGCTAGCCCTAAGTTGATTAAACTTAAAATCAATTAGAACTTAAAACCATTTTAAAGTGAGTATTGGACATTGAACTTCCATATTCGAACTTCTACTCCGATTGGTTCTTCCGGGCTGCTACAAGAGGAGAAATCCAGGTATTTTACAATTCTGTAAAATTTCCATTCTTTTGGTTTTTGTTTGGGATTCGCCAGAAAAATTTCATTTGTGTGGTTATCTGAGGAGAGCCAGAAAACTCAGAAAGAGGGGTTTTTGGATTGTGTAAGCCCAAGTTAAAAAGACACAATTGTGAAGGTTTTAGGTGAACCTGTGAAACCTATTTTGATAGTGAACGCTAATATCCCCTGTGTGAGGATATTAGGAGTGGAGTAGCATTCTGTGTGGCTGTTGTTTAACAGTTGGTGAACACACAGGCGAACCACTATAATTCTTTGTCTTGTGGATTGAATGCTTGCTTAATCTTTTACCTTTTATCATTCAAAGCTGTGGAATGTATGTGTGGTTGTGAATGTTGTAAATATTTACATTTCAAGCAAGTGTGGGGAATGTTGTAATAAGTTAGATTTAAATTTCTGCAATCTATTTCAATTCCTTGCTATTTATTTTTATTGAGTTCTTGATACAAAGGACGTTCTAGAAATAAGGTTGTCCTGCTATAAACCTTTAGTTTTTATGGTGTAAGGTTGTCCTTAGAACTGAATTCATATCAACCTCTCAATACTTGTTAATTGAGGTTGAGTTTATTTCAGCATCGTGAATTGTTTTATTTTTGTAAGGCTATCTCTTTATTGTTTATTCTGCTGTTTTAATTTTAATTTGGCATAGTCCTATTCCCCCCCAAGACATATAGCTTGGCCATTTCAGAAATAACTTCTAATAATAAATTGATTGATGATAAAAATGAAATTACAATGCTTGAAATAATGAGTTCAAACCTAAGACGGAGTTTTAGACTCAAACTCTAACTCAAATTCCCTAATAGCATGAATTATTATAAATAGTAAACTTACTATTTATAAACAGACATGATTCCTATTTGACTTCATGGTCTTCAGCAAAAAATACTAGGTGTCCAATTTTCCCAAACCAAGTTATTCTCCTAATTTTTCTAAGCGTTTTTCATGTTGGGCACAACTCCTATAACTCAAAGGATCAAAAGTTATGATCGATTTAAAACTTACAATTTATAGTAGAAACGGTAATAAAATGGACTTTCGATGTCGAATTGTTGGAATCTTGCAAATCCAGTGTGGCCAACATGACTTTGCAAGGTTGGTGTAACAATAGAGCTAAAATGACAACGGACCCTAAAACGTCAACCAGTGAGCCGCCTTAGGATCGTATTAGGTAGTTCTTATGGAACATGCGCGTAGCTTTAGGAAGCGAGAGTGAATAATGTAGAGCGACCACATTCTAAAAATTCTAAGAGGATAACATTGCAGACACAACTAGTCCTAGGCATGACCGGGACCCACTAAGGACCGCGAGACCTGGCCCTCCCAAAATCCGCTTTGATAGACTAAAATGATCGTGGGTTGCTCGTTGAAATTCCACAAAGTTCTAAACTATTGGAAATCGTTAGCCTCACCGGGCTTCAGGTCCATTGCTGATGGTGAACCTAGACGGTGCCTTAAACTACGCAACTTGGCCGGGAAGGAAGTGCTTGAATGACACGACTCTCATAAACTTGAATTTGAAGCTTAAGTGATGTTGGCCCCGCCACTAAATTGCAAAGTTGCGACTTTTCGACCATCGGATTGCGACTAAACTCGAGCCATGAGTCAGGGATATTTTCCTGCTCATATCCGTATAACTGTGGCCCCAATTGAGAACTGATAGTCTTCGATCGCAAGTTAGGTCCCTTCAGTTGATCGAGGCATCCGATCTCCACCAAATTTGGACCGATCGCTCATCATATGATGGGGCACCTGCCCCATGGCTCAGATGGGCCAGTGGGCCCTTGAAATAAACCTACGGACCAGAATTCAGCCCATAAGGGGCATGCATGCTAGAAAAAGGGCCCCAAAGGGACATTTAGACATGAAATTTGGGCTATATAAGGCTCAGAAATTAACTCCCTCACTCCCATTCAAATTTCAGCTGTAAGGGAGAGAGGGAGTGGGGAGAAGTGGAAGAAGGAGCTCCTTGGGGAGCTGTTTCGGACGATTTCCACACTCCCGCTGACCCACGTCAAAAATTGCCACCACACCCGGCCATAGGGGGTACCCCAGCGGCAAGAAATAAGTAATCCTCTTGCCCTCTTCAAATTTCTGCATTATAAGCTGTTTGTATGCGTCGTTACAAGCTAATCCCATTGGCACAAGGCTTTAATACACCAATCCACGAACCTAAATCCTAAAGGCGACGCTAGGAATTCAACTGATTACTTTTAGGTGCGGACTATTATCCTTAGGTGATGAATTATCAAATCTAGGTCACAAGTAATGATTGTGTTATGATATTTGTGATGTGCATGTCAATCAGCGAGTATCCTTCGATTGTTCGTCATAGATGAAATTGCAAAACATGCTTAGTGTTGCCGAATTTTGCTTTCATGCTAAATTAGGCTATAATTATTAAATTGTTGTCAATGATTTACCATATTCTTTGACACATGCAACTAATTTCTTGATAATTGTGAAGTTTACGATGATTTAGGGCAATGTATCCGTATGCCCAACAAAATGCTCGATTTGAATAAAATGCCCAGATTTAATGCCATGTATGCTTACAGTTTCCTAAAATAAGTGATGTATGTACCTACTATGAAATGTTAATTGACTGTCCAATTGGGTTAGCCGACAAATTGTAAAAGCTGTTCGGGTTGCCCTATCGGGTTGGCTGCATCGGGGCCGATCTGACCGATCCAGGTTAAACACAGACAACTGGCAGTAGTTAGATTACACAGGATGCTCGTGCCTAGTGCTGGATGCACCGTAGTTCGTAGAATTAGCCAAATTAGTCCACTAGCTGACCAACCATGTGTGTTTACTATGTATGATCACGCCCCCTTCTCAGGCACCCCACGCCCTTGGAATGCCCACTTACAACCATTGGTGAAATGATCCACAAGTTTTGAGAGCTGGGTATGGTGGTATAGGACACTATGTTCAACCTGTCGGCTTACGCTGGGGTGACGAGCCTCCCCGTAGTGACCGTGAGTAATCCAATTTAAATCCTGCCTATCGCATGAGCTTAGCTAGGAGTGACGAACCTAGACGGATCAAGGGTCGAAGGTGCAAGGCTGCTACGGCTACCATGAGCCTCGCAATTGGGTTAGGGCCTTTGATTTCGTGGGAGTGCCTCAGTTTTACCAATCCAGCTGGACGAACAGACTTAACTAAACGCTCGGCTAACATGATCATGTCGCATTTCATTAGATAGTGGCGACTCGGCAGTTGAGGTCACGTGATGAGGGAGTGCTAGTCAATTGCGAAAGTAAGATGGAGTCGCTATGAGGGAGTGTTGGATTGCGAGGGCATGCATTATATCATAACAGCATTCATGTGCATCAATAAGAGTATTTATGGATCATATGCTTAGTTGTTTTTCATTAATTATTCTTGTGGAATTGATAACTTGCATAACTTGATGCTAATGGAACCACTAAGTTAATCACTCACTCCCACTCTGGGCCGGTGTTTTAAAACACCGAACACATCCTATCTTAGATGTAGGTATCACAAAACCCGATGCTTTGGATGAGGTGACCATAGATGTTGAGGAAGAGCTCTCATACTTCCAGCTGTTGGGTGGATCACCATAGGCTGCCCTAGGGCCAGCGATGGGGCGTTAGGGCAGGGGATATTTTATATTTTCTCGACTGTATGTATTTTACTGGGACATGGTCCCGTACACATGACTAAACTCACCATTTTGTTAGTTATGCTCTAATATAGTTAAGTTAATTTCAGTTTACGCCGCATGACCCATTTAATTTTGTAATGCTCATATACTCATCAAATGTGACCCAAATTAGTTAAATCTGCCAAGCATAAGTGGCACCTGTAAATTCGGGAATCGAGAATTACTCGACCCTCGAAATTTATGGCGTTACAGGTTGGTATCAGAGCATAGTTTTGAATTAAAGTGGGCAACGAGATATGGACTCATCGTAACACATTTGCTGGCGTAAATAAGAGTGCTGAAACTTAGTGACATTAAAACCCTAGGACCGAAACCTTAGATATCTTAAGTGGTTGGGTCCTAGTCTAGAATTTGAACTTAGAAGGGACTTAAATCAAAAGAGAGAAATTGCAATAATACTAGGGACGGGGCCTTGGAATGCTAAGATATGTTTCAGCTCGTAGTGAGGCGAGAACTTACAAATTTGACGTGCACAACTCGACAAAGCAGGGTTGGGTGTCCATAGTAGCTCGTGTTACCCCCAAAAGCGTATGTAGTATGTCTGATAGCTCTTTTCCAGTTTGTGAGATAGGTCCGCTTTAAGTTCTGACTGTCCGGATTATCTTCGCTTCCGATCGGGCCTTTTTTCGTGTCCACATCAACCATGAAATGGACAAAAGGAGTCAGAATTGAAAAGGGGGGAATAGAATAGGAAAAACCAAACTTTGCCACAAACCAGTACCCTGACCCCGAATGGTCCACCATCGACTCCAATCAAGCATTTCTAGTCTATACTGGACACGGGACGATCGGAATGGCCAAGAAGTGGTGTTGTCGCCCCCAAAACAAGCGTCGCCTCCAAGATTGGACTAACATGAGGCAATGATGCCACAAGAAATGGTGGCACGTAGCCCGAATAGGCCGATGGTCTGTGGGGTTGCTGCAAAATCAGTCGACCCAACCCATAAGGGGCCAAAAAGTGGCGGGGCCACCATGGAATCAACGTAACCCCACCGATCCAGTCCAAGAGGCAGCGGGGACACCACGAAATCGGCATGCCCCCGCCTACTTAGTCTATGGGGCGGCAAGGCTGCTGTGAAATCAGTGCGACCCCACCAAGTTGACACAAAAGGCGACGAGGTTGCCGAAAGTACCCCGTCAACAGTGTCCAGAAGGTGGCGGGGCAGCCGAGGGATCGGTACAACCTCGTCGATGCAGGCAGAGCTTGGCGGGGCCACCACCGATTCGACATGACCCTGCCGAGATCCAAATTGTGTGGAGCCCCCACACACGTGTGAGCCCCCCATTTTACCCTTCTTAGCCCCTTTATCCCCCAAAAACCCTCCATTCTCACCCCATTCCGAATCTAAGCATCCCCATTAAGTTTTTTTTTCTCTATCCTAAACCCTATCCCTTGCTCCTAAACCCATTTCTACAATAATCTCACCACAACTCCTCCCCACCAAACCTCCTTCCCTATATTCTTTTAATCTCTAGGCCCTCCATTTACCAAAACCATTCTTTTAATACCCATTCTCCCTCAAAAACCCCATTCCCTAAACCCATCTCCTTACAAGGAAGAAGAAACCCCATCTTCTTGACGGCCTACAAGCAAGGAATGGCATTCCTTGTAATTTTCACCTCTTTCATCTCCATCCCTTTGATCCTTTCCCTTATGGGGAAGAAGAGAACGGCCTCCAAGCAGGAGGGGCCAAGCCAAGAGCAGAGGTCGAAGAGGAGCTTTGACCCACAAGCTTTGCCCATGTAATCCGCATTATCTAGCTTGGAGCTGGGAAAATTCCGTAAGAGAAATGTGGTATTCATGGAGGTCGTAGACGATGACCTCTTTGGCGAGCACGAGCTACTCGACCGTCTTCTACACAATGGGTGGGAGCACATTTTTGAGGGGAAATATTGCACCAACTTGGGCCAAGCTAGTGAGGATTCAAAATCCTAAGCTCGAGCTGCTTGGGTTTGATATTCGTTTTGGCAGATAGGTGGCCCACATCAATGTGGCAACCATCTCCCACATACTTGACATACCCCAGGGGAAGGTACACATCAATGACGACAACCTAAAGAAGAAGAAGCAACAAGATGAGTGTGTCCTCCACTTATACAGCCGACTTGTGAAATGGAGGAGAAATAGTAGCATTAAGGCCTCAAGTATGATCCCAGATTACCACATACTCCATTACATATGCACGAAAAATGTGTATCCGAGGACTAACAACCACACGAAGTGCTCTCGCTATATAATAGAGTTTCTCTATCAGGTTGGCAAGGGGGAGGATGTGTGCCTCCCCACCATTATACTATCTCAGATTGTCAAAGCTGCAGTGGCGACCCGTGAAACCCTAGTGCTTCCTTTTGGCGGCCTAGTTTGCAAGATCGCAACAGTATGGAATCAGGGGAGCAGATGGCAACCCTGAGCCGATTAAGGTGATTAATAACGACACCTTAAATCAAATGATAATAGGCCCCAAGCAACGCATGGCCCAGATTGAAGAGTTCGGGGATGAGGAAGAAGAAGAGAACGAGGAAGAAGAAGAGAATGAAAAAGAAGCGGAGAACGAGGAAGAAGTAGAGAGTGAGGAGGGAATTAGAGAAGAAGCCGAAGAGGCCAATGAGGAGATATTCGCCGCTCAAAGTGTATATGAGCACCTGGACACGCTCGACGCCAGAATGGCCAGACTGGAAGAGAGCTAAGAGAAGTGGAACAAGAAGCTATACCACACTATGAAGGAGATGATATGTTGCATTCAGAAGGAAGGAGCACCCCCTCCTTCGCTCGACTCTGGGGACCAGTAGTTTAGTATTAACATTAGTTACTCGTATGTTTGCTTGAAGTAGTTAGAGTTATTTCCCTTTTTCTGAATATAATAGTTAAGACATGTATTAGTTAGGTTGTAGTCCTTTCTTATATAAGCAACTAGTAATTTCCTTAACTCTGTGCAAGTGATGTGGCGACCCGCATGTTGAATGTCTTTTTGCTATAATGAAAATGTTTTGGGTTGCCTAAATTGCATAAACGCCTTGTGTTTTATGATGACTAAGTCATGAATGCTCTCTTGAGTGACATCTTTATAATATGTGCGTATGCTTGATTATATCCGATCTCCTAGTGCCTAACCCCTAAAATATGTGTACAGGAGATGCATCCTCCGGGAGATCATCATATGGTCCGCCTTGCCCATTGTGGACTAGTTGAAAGGGAGCCCCACTGCTAGTGAGTAGGAGGGTCTCAACACGGGCCTGAAATCTGAAGCCATGGCCGGGCAACCACGACCTTCATTAGGGAAGGGTCACCAAGGATTGAAAGAGTCGCTCAGTATGAGGGATGCTACCCAAGGGGCAATCTCAAAGGCTGACCCTTGACCACGCCCAGGCCACATCTTCCACACCTTAAGCGGCCCCTACCATGGACACAATGGGGCAAATGTTGCTCTTAATGCGATAACAATAGTAAACCCTATCCACACTTGTGGGAACTATGGCCCACAACCTGAATGTGGTCCCACCGGAGCAGCTGACACAAGTTCCCGCCATGGCCGTGATGAGCGGTTTATTTGAACGCTTCTAAAGGCTCAAGCCACCCACTTTTGTCGGCACACACTACCCCGGAGAAGCCAAATACTGGCTGAATCAGGTCTCCAAGATGATTCAGCCTCTTCACTACTCCAAGGCGAGTGAGTCGAATTGATCTCCTATCTCTTTGAAAAAGAAGCTGGCATATGGTCAGATAATGTGAGGAGGTCTGTCCCTACAGAGTTCACGTGGACATGGGATGAGTTTGAGTCCCACTTCTTTAAGAAGTACTTCCCACAAACTTACCACATTGAGAGAGAGAGAGAGAGAATGAGTTCCTCCGCCTCCAGCAGGAAAGGATGTTAGTAGCCAAGTATAAGAACCGCTTTACCAAGTTGTCACGGTACGCTCATCGAATTGTGGCAGACGAGGAGACCAAGATGCAACGTTTTTCAGAAGGCTTGAGGGCCATTGATTTCATGGGAGTGCTTCAGTTTCACCAATCCTGCTGGATGAACGAACTTAACTAAACACTTGGCTAACATGATCATGTCATATTTCATTATATAGTGGTGACTTGGCAATTGAGATCGCATGATGAGGGAGTGCTAGTCATTTGTGAACAAAAGATGGAGTCACTATGAGGGAGTGTTGGATCTTAAGGGCATGCATCATGTCATAACAACATGCATGTGCATTAACAAGAGTATCTAGGGATCGTATGCTTCGTTGCTTTTCATTAATTGTGACAGTGAAATTGATAACTAGCGTAACTTGATGCTAATGAAACCATTGAGTTGATCACTCCCACTATGACAATGTTTTAAAACACCGACCAGATCCTATCTTAGATACAGGTATCACAGAGCCCGACTTACTAGATGAGGTGACTATAGACACCAAGGAGGAGATCTCATACTTCCAGCTCCTAGGTGGATTGCCATAAGCTGCCCTCGTCAATTACCTGGAAATTGATAGCTCACACACACACACACAAACACACACACACACACACACATATACCCACACCCATACCCACACGCACACACCCACTTATGTCAGATATCCAAGCAGTCTTACCGCTCTTGTCAATGGTAAATGTCTTAGTGGAAAGAGCCTGCTAAGAGGCACAAGTGCCCATTAATTGATCAAATCACTGTATTCAAGTTCCCTTCGCTTTGATGTAACTTTCCAAACATTTTATTTTGACATCTTTTTCATGCTTTTCGCTAAATGCTATAATCACTATAGTAGCGTGTGATGGTTTTATGTAACCATTTCAGGCATCATTTTCAATGCCTTGTTTTAATATTGTCCTTATGGTTTTAGACCTCAACATCTCTTAATGAGAAACCTCATATCCAACCGCTTAGTAAAAAATAAATAATTTAGCGTTATTTGTATAAAGGACTGAATACTTGATACGTAGTGGATGCCGAAGACATCAACGAACCCTATTGATAAATGTCAGTCAAAATAAACCAGTGCATGGGTTATTAAGTAACCAACCAAATACATTACTAACCTATATATTTTACTATAAATAAGAGAGTATCTTAAATCAATGACTTCCTATTGTATTTGTTGTCTTTAATCAAGTTTTATGTTTCCTTTTCTGTTTAGGATTCTTTCCAGGGCTATATATATGGGTATAAATGGAATTAGCTAGAAAGTATTCCTACTGTTTTCAAATTCATCCAAGGAGCTCAAAGGGTGTAGCGAACATGAGATTCGAGGTTGTTCGGATCATGTAAGTTCTATCTCTTTGAAATTTTTTCTTTCATAGTGTTCATTTGTCGTTTTGTGTTGTGATCTTTTCCTGTAAGGTTTTTTCCACGTTAAAATCATTGTGTTCTCTTGCTGCTTGGTTTGTGCGATTAGATTACTTTCCTAAAGTCATCTCTGTGTGCTTCCATGGTCCCCCAACAAGTGGTATCATAGTTATCATTGGGGCACATGCTTGAATCTGAAAGTGAGTATCAATGACTGTCAATCCTCAGTTTGATGTTGAGAAATACTCTGGAAAAATAATTTGAATTATGGGAGGTCAAGATGACTAGTCTGTTGATTCAACAAGGATTGGATAAGGTCCTTAAAAAGCAACCCAACTCTATGGATGATGATGAATGGAAAACTACCAAAAAACTGTCGACATTGACATTCCCTGACGACTTTTAGCCGTCGGGAAAGGGGCATGGGCGTTGCTCACCGACGGATTTAAACCGTCAACGTTTTCGACAGTTAAAACCGTTAGCATTTCTGACAGCTATGTCTGACGGCCGAAACTGTCTATGTTTTTTACGGCAAAAGTTGTTGGTGTTTTCAACAGCCAAAACCATCGGTGTTTCTGACGGCTTTTGCCGACGGTGTTTTCAATAGCCAAAATCGCCGGTGTTTCTGATGGCTTTCGCCAATGGTTTTAGCCGTCGGCATATTTCTATAAATTAAAAAAAGATAATGAAAATGCCTAGTCAATGTGGACCACACCATGGGAAAATAATACTGTTTAAATGTACATCATTGAAAACCTCCTGGGACCCACTATAATGTTTATTTGGCATCCAACCCATTAATTAGGTTATACAATCCTGGATGAAGGAAAAAATGAATCTCAGATTGATTCGAACTTTTGTGAGCCCCAATAAGTTTTTAATGGTGTGTCTAATCAACACTATTTATCTAATGTTACTTGAGGATTGGATATACGCCATTTTTGGGCTCACTATATAAAATGATTAGGAAAAATGGATGGATGGAGTGGATGAAATGTATGCATTATAATGGGGCTCATAAAGCACGATCACTAGCCAATAACTAGTGGCACGATGATTGGAAGAGGCTTGTATCCTTCCCAGCCCAGACGGTAATTCATCCGAGCAGAACTCTGTGGGGGCCACCATAACATAAATGTCTTATCCACGCCGTCCATACCTATTAATAGATCATTTTATGGAATGATCCAAAAAATGAAGTAGGTACAAATTTCTAGTGAACCACGCCAAAGGAAGCAGTGATCATAATGACACCCACCATTGAAACCTCTCTAAGGGTCACTGTGATGTATTTTTACAATCCAACCTATTCATAAGGTCATGTTGACCTAGATGAAGTGAACATACAAATATAAGATTGATCTAAAACTTCTGCAGCTCCCAAGAAATTTTTAATGGTGGGGATTCAATCCACACTTTGTGGCCCATTTAAGCCTTGGTTCTGCCTCATTTTTAGGTTCATACTGTATAATGATCTTTAAATATGGATGGACAGAGTGGATAAGACTTTTGTATCACAGTGGCCCCCACAGAGCTCTGCCTGGATGGATTACCGTCTGCGCGAGGGTAGGACCCAATCCGCTTCCCATGCTGACTAGCCGATCCACATCCTGCCTAGTGACACTGCCACTAGCCAGGTGGATGGTGGCCAGGGCTCTTTGGACCTTACCATGATGTATTTTATATATGCCGCTCATCCATTTCTTAAGATAATTTTAGTATTTGATCAAAAAATTGAGTTAGATATAAATATCAGGTGGACTGCACCATAGAAAATAGTAGTGATCGAATGTTTGCCACTAAAAACTTTTATTTTTCGGCCATTGCCGACATCTAAAAGCCATCGAGGAAACTACCAAATGGCCGTCGGCATTGGTCGTTTTTTTACTAGTGGAAGAAACTGGAGAAGAAAGAGAAATCCTAAATCCAATTGTGCTTAACGGATGTGGTTCTCTATAATGTCTTGAGGGAGAAAACCACAGTAAGTTTGTGGGCGAAGTTAGAGGACATCTATCCTAAGAAGTCCCTTGAAAATATCCTACACTTGAAGCTGTAGTTATTCAACTTCAAGATGGCAGAGGTAGGAGATGTTGAAGCCCATATTAGCAAATTTAATAAGATGATCTATAAATTGCTAGATGTAGAGGTAACAGTCGATGAAGAAGATCAGGCATGTATCTTATTGAATTCTTTCCCTACTTTGTATGAGTCTTTTAATGACACCTTGTGCACTAGTAACACGACCCTTAGTGTTGATACAATTATCTCATCCCTTTAGGGAGAGGCAATGAGAAATAAGAATGGTAACATGGGGGCCTCTACCAATGCTTTATTTATAAGAGGTAGAAATTCTGAGCCGGACACAGGATCCTCTAGATCAAGATCCAAATCCAAGGGCAAGGGCAAGGAAAAGTTAAAAGTACTGGAATTATGGGATGTCAAGGCACATGAAGAAAGATTGTACAAATCCTAAAGCAAAGAAAGAGAATATAAAGTCTTATTCTAGGGAGGCTAATATTGTCATGTCTGATGAATAGACAAGCGGAAGTGATGTGTTATTAGTGTCTATGATTGGACACGTATAGATGATCATAGAGATGAATTGATTCTTGACATAGGAGCTTCGTATTACATGACTCACCAGTTATAGGGAATGTGATGGTGGACCAGTATTTATAGGCAATGACAATGCTTGTAACGTTATGACTATTAGTATTGTTCGTATCAAGATGTTTGATGGAATAGAATGTACCTTGACTGAGGTGAGGAACATTCCTAACATGAAGAAGAATTTGATTTCTCTTGGTGCACTTGAAGCCATAGGGTGCAAGTTCACTGGTTTTAATGGGGTCTTAAGGTTTCAAAAGGGGAGAGCAAAGAGACACGAAAATCTTTATAGGCTGATTAGGAGCATTTCAACAGGTAGAGCTGCAACGGATTCTACGTCTGCACGTATGTGGCATGCACGTCTGGGACACATGAGTGAGTGGGGCATGAAAGTGCCTGAGGAATGAGGCATAACTCTGAAGAAAATTCACACCAACATGAATCCGACGAATATGCTCACTAAGGTGGTTTCTGAAGAGAAGTTCAAGTTTTGCATGACTCCTCTAGGCTTGGTGATGGCATAAAAGGGAAATAGAGTGTACACAAGAAGCGCTGATAGTGCTATGATGCAAGGCAGAGATAAGAGAAGAGGACAAGAAGCTACATGTTTGATGATTGAAGACATAATGAAGATTGTTATATTTCATGTTTTTAATCAAGTTTTATGTTTCCTTTTCCATTTGGAATTCTTCCCAAGGCTATAGATATGGGTGTAAACGGGATTAGAAAATATTCCTAGGGTCTTTAAATTCATCCAAGGGGCTCAAAGGGTGTAGCAAGGGTGAGATTCGAGGTTGTTCGAATCGGGTAAGTTCTTTCTCTTTATAATTTTTGCTTTTATAGTGTTCCTTTGTCACTTTGTGCCGTGGTTTTTTCCCATAAGGGTTTTTCTAAGTTAAAATTATCGTGTTGTCTTGGTGCTTGGTTTGTACGATTGGATTACTTTCCTAGATTCATCTTTGTGTGCTTCTGCGGTCCCCCAACACTTTCGACCTTAGATAAACATACATTTTCAAAGTTATGACACGTTTACATTTCTCTCAAGCATAATTGCAGCCTTAAAATGAGAAATAGCATTCAAGATTTTGATTGAATCAAATTTGTATAGATCATGTAAACATCTAAAAAGATATTTGAATGAGGCAACAATTTTTTCCGCATGGGTCATGAGGCTCCATTAGAAGCCATGAAGAAGGATGTTTTAGCTGGGCAATCCTCCAAGTGGTAATGAAGATATTCAGCAATGCCCAACTGTCATGGAAGCAAGCAAAGCCTTCTCTATATCTCCAGACATCACTACAAGAAAATGGAGCTTAGCCGACGCATGGGGTTACCCTTTCCCCGCAGCCCATTTTAACGGCAACTTGTAAAGGGGCCCTATAGGAACCAAATAAATAATAATAATAAAAACCCTATCTTCAATTTTCACTCCGGCCCTCGCTGCCCCCGAGTCTCTCTCTTGATCTATCCCTGCCGCTCCCTCTCCGCTCTCTCTCTCTCTCTCTCTCTCTCTCTCTCTCCTCTCTCTCCACTCGCTCTCGCTCTCCCCTCTCTCTCTCTCTCTCTCTCTCTCTCTCTCCTCTCTCTCTCAAAACCCTAGCGCTCTCTCTCCATCTCCTCTGCTCTCTACTGCAGTTCAACCTTCTGCTGCTTCATGGATTCACCAAAACCCTAGAAGCACCATCTCCTCCCATTGACTCATCTTCTCAAATCCCAAGCCTGGCCATGGAAACCTCTGGATCTTCGTTGTGGCTGTCGTCATTATCCTTGTCGTATTCTTCTATCTTTCGACTATCACAAGAGGCTGTAGAAAGAAAGGGTATGGGATCGTGATTGATGCCAAAAGCACCAGGATGTGAATCCATGTTTTCGAGTTCTCGATGAGAAGAGGATTGGCCATTCTGAAGTTTCGGTATGGGGGATCCGCGACAATGAAGGTGAATCCCGATTTGTCGGACTTTGTTGCGAATCCTAGTAGTGCCTGTTTATATGCTATGTAGATTTGAAATTATTATCTGTAGGTTATCTTGGTTTGGAATTTTGTTTCTGTACTTGATTATTTCATTACTTCATGTATGTTTAACAAGTTAATAATTTCAACTGTTAAATAACTGATTAGAGTTTTTTGTCCATTCAAAACATTGGAACTGATGGTTCTTTCATTTTCAGCCAACTGAGAGGATAACTATTCTGTCTACCTACTATTTCGGTGAGGATCAAACCACCCAAGATCCCATAAGTTTATGATGTGCTCCATATTTCTTTTTCTTTTCATTTATTTCTATGAATAACGTGACGGAATTCACCATATCTTCCTGCCAATGGTGTTTTGGGATTTGAGTGTATTCCAAATCCCAATTTTGCAGGGATTTTGAAAATGCAATTTTGAGGTGAAGACTCTTTTTTGCAATGTGCTCTGTTCCAATCGCTTTGTCCAGTCCTGAACTGCCATTGCTGCCTGCTGCAGCTTGTTTCTGCAAGGGTCAAATGTGACTTTGATTTTAGCAACATTAGCCCAATGATGTCATTAGAGCAGTTAAGTGTGATTTTCTATTTATGTGGTAGAACTGATTATGCTAAAAGCTTGCTAGATTATGATTGTCATTACCTTTAATTTGGTTGTCTTTAATTGTGTGATGCTGGTAGTTGACTTGTCTAGGTTGTTCATTAGAAAAATGCAGAAGTGTTGAAAGATGCAAAGGCCTTGGTTGACGGAAATTTGGTAAACATCTTCAACCCATTGCAGGCTGGTACATTAATACTTGCTGAATGATTCAATACATTTTTCCTTCTCAAGTTATTTTCAGAATATAATTTTGAATACAACATATATCTTTTACATTAGAGGGATTCTCATCTCATTGGATATTCGGGTCCATTTTCATAAACATGGATGGCACATTTACTTCACATGGGTTCATTTGTAAGACATATTTACATAAAAAATATTCATTTCAAGCTTGGATGCCCTACTTTTGATAACAAAGGTTTTGTTTTATGCATTGATCTTCTTATTTCTTCTACTATAGTTATTCTATGATTTCTTCTTTTACACCTTATTTCATGATTAAATTTTCAGGTTTCAAAGTTTAAAGATCCTCGTGATGCACATGCTGCAATTGTTGTTAAATCATATCATCTTTTCTTCCATGATCCGGTTTATGAGTCTCATTGTTCCTATTTGGCTAGTCATGCATTTTATTTCAAGTAACTATTTTCAATTCCATGCCAGACAAGTGGGTCTCACATTTCAACAATCTATTTATTTGGCTGTTAAGTCTCACTGTGGATGGGGAATGCCTAAAAAATCTCTCACATTGGATCTTTTTCAGTTGAATATGGACCATTGTTCAATTTCTCTTCTTAACTGCTTCTATAGGCTACAAATTGGCAGATTAAGATTGCCTTGTCAGTGGGATTTGTAAGGCAGAGTCCAATTGCTGATGGGTAATATTGATCAATGGTATGGATTCTAATCCACACTACCCACTTGTCTGAGTTCAAAGCCTGTGTATACCATGCAAAGATGCAGGCCACATATCCTGTAATTCCTCAATTATGGCAGTTAGCTTAATTGATATTAAATTTGGATACACAAGAACTAGGATGCAGGAAGATTCTTCAAATGTCTATTCATTTATGGTTTTATAAAAGAAATATTTGTTTAAGATGTATTATTGCTTCAAATGGATTATGTTGTTTGGCACTATAACTTTATATACAGTGCATGTTTCAGCTTGTCAAGTGCATATATCAATCAGTTTAAATCAAATATGTTTATAATTTATTTGGTCTTTTCTTGCAGAACTTAGTGGAGGAAAGCATTTGCCAATGCTAGCTACAGAAAGTTTGAAGGCTCTAGGTGGACTTGGCCTGCTTTCCCTTGAGGAAAACACCTACTCAGGCGTATCTTTGAAGTTGGTACCATATTCCTAATAATAACTTAGTCTATAGTCTTGGTTGTTGTAGATAATTCACAATAATCTCTTGTTTTTGTGGTTCCATGTACATGAACAGTATGTGAAATGCCTTCTTCCATTCTTCTGTTAATGGATCATACATTTGTATGTCAGAGGTGGTCAGAGATCAGAGGTTCTAGTGGAATGGCTAGGCAATTATGTATATGTTGGTCAAGAGGAATTGACATCATATTGTATGTAGAATATGTTGTGAAGCTTGGGGTGAATGTTGAGAATTGCTGAATAGTAGGGATTTTATTATAGGAGTCCTGAGTAGGAGGTTTTTGGGTTGTTGGCTGTGCGAATATTATGTTGGATCTCTGTTTCTTAGAAGATCTGGTTTGTGCTTGGTGGTATCATGGCATGTGAGCTTCACAATTGTTGTGTTTAATGTCTTAGATGTACTCTCTCCGATGATGTGTTGTCAACAAGTGTGTAGGCTTTGTGGGGGCCTTTTTCTGTTGCTAGTCAAGGAGTAGCTCTTGGTGTTTGTCCCATGCTTGCTACAGGTTCTTAGTATGCCTATTTGATGAAATAAAATGCCTTTCTTACATGTTTTCTTCTACTTGCCGATGTGGTAACGTCTTCTAAATTCCACCCTACTCGGTGTAAGTATGAAATTCCACAGAATTTTATGGTATCCATGTTTGTTTACTTTTTAATTGTCCTTAATATAAAATATTGCACTTTCTTAACAACTCATTGCAGTTCTGCTCTACTCCTTTATTCACAGGGCACTTGAACTTATATTAGGAGTAAATAAATATTCAACAACTATTGACAGGTGGTCATTGGGTTGTAGAATGGCTGAACTGCAAAGGAACAATTATTCAATGGGAAAACTGAATTCGACCAGCTTGACAAGGTAATCTCTAGTCCATCAAATTTTTTGTTCATTCCCAATCTTTGCCACATTGGCTCAATATGTTCATATGATTTCTACATGATTGCAGATATTTAGGACTCTTGGCACACCAAGTAAGAAGATATGGCTGGAATTTGTCAAATTGTCGGGTGTCAAGGTCAACTTCGTTAAGAATCCATAAGTGCTTATTTCATACGAACATAATATTCAAAAGTTTCCAACTTCTGCAGCAGATCGAATGTGCTCTGCTGCAAGTAAGATAAGGGTGGCAAGTGATGTTCTTATATCACTTGCTATTTGGGAAGAAAAAGGAGGAAAATGCAAGCAAGATAAGGGTGGCTGTGCTTCAGGGATTCAAGCATTTGAAATGATGGCAATTGCTTCGGTAGGGAACAACCTCATATGTTTATACTAATATGGAATGGTTAAGAGAACTAAAATAGTCAACAGAAGAAGATCATCACCAAGGGTAATCTCTTTCTTAGAAAGTTCTGGACTATTTATATCTATTGTATACAAGAGGTATATCTTGATATACTTGAATTTCTCAAAATTGTTAAACTATCTCTCTCTCTCTTAATTATTGTTAATCTCTCTCTGTTAAAATTGTTAAAACCTTTATCTATCTATTTATGTTTCTTTCTTTCAGTTGTAAAAAAATAAAAAATTGTCTAATCTATCTAATCTATCTATCTACAGGTAAATTAAAATTACTAGCAACAAAACCATTTAAGATGACTTCATACTAATCAAATTAGAACTACATCACACACACTCTCTCTCTCTCTCTCTCTCTCTCTCTATATATATATATATATATATATATATATATATATATATATATAGCTACCTATCTACCTAACTTCAGCAACAAAACTATTTATGATGACTACTATTAATGGATGTGTCTTATGCATTTTATCTTGAGATTAGACCATTGGTTATTTGTTCCCATTGTCATTAAAATTTCATGTTCTTTTGTTTCAAATGGTGGAATAATTGACAGTGCAAGTGATGAGATTTGAGTTAAAAAGCAAGTGGTGAGATTTTATAAGATATTGTAAGGACAGATTTTATAAGATTTGAGTTAATGCAGTTCTAAGTCTGATCCAGTTCTTATTTTCACTTGACAGAGAGATTATCTTTTCTAACACCTAATTATCATCTGGGTTGTTTTTTAATTATAGATTTATTTTTGGACACACCAATGGACGATCAATTGCGAGGATTTCTTTTATTCCCTTTGAGTGCGGGATGTGGGAAGGAACAACATCATGGTAAGTGTTTTTTCTGACTCATGCCTATATCTGTGAAACTTGTTTGTAAGAGATTAGGATGATTGTTAAAAGAATGAAAATATTTTAAGTAGCAATTGCTTAGAACAACTTTTTGTCAAACAATATGGGGTCTCTGGTAATGTAGCTGACTGGACTAGGAATGTTGGTTGTTCTAAATGGTTGTATCAACTATGCTTTAATAAAGCACTCTATCTTTCCAAAAAGAATGAGGATGGAAGCAATTTTTGTTGTTCTTTTCTAAAATGTGGTTGGTTGTCTGATTTTCTAGGAGGCAATTCCAAAATATACCCATGATGATTGTTTCAGAGTACCATCCAAAAGTAAGCATCTTTGCGTTCATATGGAAATTTTCTAATAGCACACTTGGTTGCTGCAGTCTGCTATAAAAGTTTTGTTGTCTGATTTGTGATCTAAATTTTTTTATTTCTTTGAGTTGTCCCATAATTCCATTCTATTGCAGTTTCCCCATACATTTTACTTGTTTATTGTTGAGGGTCAAATATTGCATATCAGACCCCAGTTATTGTCTGGATTTACGAACTTATACTGTTTAATGGACCCATTTAATCGTGTTTGTGATGCAGGATGTATTTAGGAGCTTGAATTGAAAATGGGTATTAGAAGCATGGTTTTAGCGCTCAAGATTCATTAAGGCAAGGAACGGACTCCATGTGATCAAAATCAACGGAATTACACACCAGAGACCCGAGAAAATCACGAAAACTGAAGTTCAAGTGGCCTGAAAGTCAGCCAGAATGCAAGAACACAAGGTTTCCACCATCCGTTCAGTCCGAAACTTCATACACGGCCTGAGGATCATAAATTAACCGTACACGTCAAATTTCAGCTGTTGGTTCGTTATGGAAGTGGTCCAACGATTGGATCAGCCCATAGATCTGTAGATTATGGCCCACCTGTTCTCTGGATGCGCCTCAAACTTAGGCTTAACATCTTAAATTAAGTTAAGAAATGAATGGACGGCGTGGATTTCCAACAAGTACTACGATGGACTCCACTTAAAGTCGCGTGCACACATTCACACGCACCACTGGGCGTGCACCAAAAAAATCCAGAAGTCGGTCAGCGTTGCTGACCGACTCTTCTTCTCAAAGCAGGAAAAACGCAAACAGCGTTTTCGCTGTCTTGATTGGGTTTCGATTGTGGGCCCCACCTATCATCCAGATCAAGAATCTGAACCGTCCATGGAGTTAAGAGGGTGGCCACACATCTCACCTAGGTGTCATATTTTTACCATGCGACCTATTAGAAGATCCTGGCCGTTGAAAGCAGGATGGACGGTGAGTTCAAATCTCTGGTGGACCACATATAAATCAAACTAATCTGGGCATTCCCAACCATTTTTTCCTCCTCTATGCAATGGACGGAGTAGATTGTTGAAATACTTATCAAAGTGGGACCCACCATTGTCAGCTGAAGGTGATTCGCGTCCGCGTAAAGGACGGCCGCTGGCCGTTTTTGCGCCGGATTATGGGCCCCGTACGTCACCCATGCGGCCGATCCGAGCCATCCATCGTGTAGAGGGCGTCAAGAACTACAAAACCATGTTAACATTCCTCTCCCATGCGTACACACATGTGCGGTACAGAGGCTACAAAAGGGCTACCCGGCGACGTTCAAATCGGATCATTTTGAGATTTATTCTGTGAGCCACGTTAATGGACCTTCAAAACCACTCATTCTTTACTGAAATTTCATCCTGAATCCAATGGACGGGGTGGATTTTTCAGAAAACACCTCTATGGGGCCCACCGATTACGGTTACGAAAATCTGTACTCTGAGTCCTTCTACGACTTTGCCACCGATTCCAGCCATCCAGCAGCTATAAAAGGAAAGTTTTGGACGTGGGAAAGGCATTCAGATCCAGGGGAGGCTTGGGTTTCATCTACGGACGTGGGAGAGAGACAGGGAGAGTTTTAGTGATATTTTTTCTTCTTTTATTTATTTGTTTATTTTCTTTTGTTAAGGGATCTAGCCAACATGGTTGGCTAAACCTCTTAGCTAGGGCTAAGAGGTGAAGCTTGCAGCGTGATGGGAGAGTCTATGCTTGTGCCTTTTGTTTAAACTGAATGGATTTTTGATTTAATTTTATTAAGGGAATGTTTTCATTCTTTAATGGTCTCATTGTGACTGAAATTACAATGGGTCTGCAATGGCTTTGAACATGTTTTTTTTCTCTTATATTTATGACGTCAGGAAGCCCTGTTGTTCACCATCGTCTCCTGGGCATGGTTGGATGTCGGTACCCTTCCTAACATTCATACATTGATTGGTTGGTAATTAGTTTAATTTCATGTTTGCTTTGTCTCCTGGGCATGGTTTGGTGATAGAATCCATTCTAATTCATATACCTTTCGTCTTTTCAAAATTACATCAAAGGAAGTTCAGTGGATTTTCATGAATCAAGTGTAGTTCTCCCTGATCTCTACAAGTGGATCCTCTGAATCCCTAGTTTTTCACTTCTGAATTCTCCTAAGTTTTAGATTAATTATTTCACCATTATTCCTCAAATCATAATTGGTTTAGATTTCATCTTAGCCTAGTTCTAGATCTGGTAATTTTTAGAGAGCGTACAAGTATCAGTCCCTGTGGATTCGACCTCGGTCTTACCGAGTTATTACTACATCACAACCCTATACTTGGGGTGTGAACATTTACATTGATGTTGATAATACATATGGCATCACTTAAAATATTATTTTGAAGACTGCATTGTCTAGGTAACATTTATATATGTCATTAAACTGTATGGATTCTTGTACTTCGGTGGATTTCAGGGAGATTTGGCAAATTACCTTCAAAAGAAAGGACAACTACAGCCTTCTAAAGCTTAGAGATTTGCTCTTAATATTGTTAGGTAAGCTCATAACTTGATATTTGGGCACCACCTAATTGGTTTTTTAATTGAAGATGATGTGGTTTTCACTGACTTTGTTGGTGACAACAAGTAATCAAAAGCTATATCGCTTTTCCCTTAGTTTTCTTTTCTTTTGTGGGGACCTATGATACCACCAAACCCACCTGATCTGACAGTGATGTATAGCTTCATCTACAATTGGGTTAGCAATTAGGACAATCTGGATTTCTGAACAGCTAAAAGTTGTAATTTATCAGATGTGTATCATTACAAGCTATGTAGTAGATACTTTGTATTTAGAGAATTCTATAAGAATATTTGTATCTCTTGTGTTCTTTGAACTGACTCTGAACATGTCTCATCACATTCTGGAATCAGCCAGCTTGTTTTCACCACATTACAAAGTGGGACCGCACGGGACAACTTCCTGACAAATCAACAATTGTCATGTGCAGAACAACATAAACCCATTGTAATCTCCCTTTGTGCAGGTTCTGGACCGTGGTGAGAATATTGAGCTTTTGGTAGACAAAACAGAGAACTTCCGCTCATAGGTGGTGAACCTCAATATCATTGAGGGCATGAACCTGCTGAAGGACTCCGAAATGCTGGTGCTATGCCTTTTACTACTACACAGCTCACCAAAGATCGACAGAAGAAATGAGTCCCTTAGAAACAATGGCAATCATTGACATTAACCAAGGTATTTTAGCTGCTTAGACTGGTAATAAAAAAATAAAAAAACTAGGATGCATGTGGGTCACCTTTTCTTTTTCTTTTTCTTTTTTTTTTTTTTTTAAAAAAAAAATATAAATAAATAAAAATTGATAAGAAAGATTTTCTCTATTGCTACGGATTGTTGGTGGATATGATTCCCATAGCTACGGATTTAAATCGTAGAGAAGGTTTAAAGAGTTACGGTACCAATGGCTACGGTCGCACTATGGGGCTACTCATCTTTAGCTACGGAGTTTATCCGCAGCTTTTGAACAATTTTCCGGCAGTGTTGCAAAGACTGGCGATTTAGCGACGTCCAGCACAATCGTCAGTAAATGTCCTGACCGCCAGTAAAGCCTTTACCGACTGAGGCTTTACCGGCTGTTTGCTAACCACGGGCAAAGGATTTGCCGGCGGTTTTCTGGGCCTTTGTCGGCAGTTTTGACCGCCGGTAAAGGCCAATTTTCTTGTAGTGCATGCTTCTTTGGATCATTGAGACAATGTATAGAGACCATGTCGCATGGAAATGTGATAGGCCCATTACATGGTAACCCAAACATGTCATCATACATTTTAAAGAGTTGTTTGAAGATGACTGTTGAGATACACCAAAGGAACCACAAAACGTCAAGTGCCCCTTATTTACCCCCCATGTGCGGCACTGACTTGAATCTGGAACCTAACCCAGAAGAAATTAATGTAACATCACGTGGTCTGATGTCTACGTATCAGGTATTAAACTTGACAGGTACTACACTTGAGCCATACCGGGCCCACATGTTATAAACACGCAAATGCGTGGGAAAGTTACTTTTCAACAGATCGACTAGAAATTTAATCACAACCTGAATCATTTAGTGGTCCACAAGCACGTGGTTTTCTTGCCTTCCACCCTAACATTAACAACCTACGCCACGTGTAGTGGGCCCTTCATTGCAAATACCTTTCCAACCCTCTATAATTGTTTTTAAATAGAATAACGTCCATAGAAACTCAACATGTGGATACCCACGCCAATTAAAGCCAGCCTTAGTAAAGGTCGAATGCATTCGATCATGAGAATTATCTGATCTTTATCTAAATGGTTCTATGGTCCTCAGCCAGATGTTAGAATTGCTTTTCCAAAAAGGTTATGAAAAAGCTTCATCAATGATCCGCCTAATCATGAGAATTATCTGATCCTTATTTAAATGTTTCTATGGCCTTCAGCCAGAGGCTACAATTGCTTTTCCAAAAAGGTTATGAAAAAGATACATCAATGATCCGTCTAATTATTATTCGATTGACTTCCACAGTTGTCCCTTTGCGAGCAAATGAGTTGGTGGAATTCGGTGTGCCCCATTGTAATGTTTATATAAAAATTCACCCTTAACACCCACTACATCACTTCATATTAGACCAAGAAAACAAAAATCAGCTCCATCCCTGATTCAGGTGGACCAAATGATTGGGAACAAGTATCGGGCAACATTAGCCTTTTAAATTGTTTCCGGTAGTGTAGCCCAAGTGATTCACATGTGGGTATGATTTGGCCACTTACCTAGTTATATATATATATATATATATATATATATATATATACACACACTAATCTAATGATTGGAGTGGATTTCACAGTGGGCCTAGTAAAATTCAAGGACTAACTTCTCTTTTCTAAATGCTTCTTTGGTGTGGCTCACTAGAATCATATGTCAATCATTTATTATTATTATTTTTTGTCTCTTGGCCTAATATGGGATTAAGTCTTTAACGGTAGAGTGGATCTTACAAAAACATCATAGTGGGCCTCATCAAAATCAAGAGCGGATCCTCTACAATTTCCTTTCTTTTTTATTTTATTTTTATATATTTATTTATTTTCATAATCTCTCGTGTGCTGATGAAGAGGGATGTAGGGACTTGATATTTACATTGCCTATTGTGATTTGTATGCTAAATCCACACCGACCATTAGAAACATAATCCCATTCTTGGCGCTGATTCTAAATATCAAGCTAACTTGTATTTAGATGAGGCCACACTCTGGAAAATAATTAGGAGAGAGAAATCCACCCTTCATTTTTTACATAGTCTACTATATATGATGATAATATGAAATCCACTCTAACCATTAGATGCTATGCCAAAACGCAGGGTTCTGCGCTAAAAGTTAGGTCCATCTGTGACTCGGGTGGGACAAAGCAAGGGAAATAGCTTAGAGGGTGATCATTGCCCTGCACACTATTTCTAATCATGTGCTGCGCTTGAATCACGGATGGGTGATTTTCGGATCCTTGGCCTAACATTAGATAACACACCTAGTAGATGGGATGGATTTTACATAAACATTATGGAGGGCACACCCAAGCAGCCAACCAACTTGCTCAAAGGCCACATCTCACGGTTAAGGAAATGTAACAATAGGAAGTGGACTGATAATCATGTTAATTGATGAGGTAGAATTTTGAAAACCTTTTAGGAAAATATATCAGAATCTAAATTCCATAGTAATTAGGGATTATTTTTTATATTCTTAAAAATATATATATATATATATTATAAAAATGTGGGAGCATACCATCAAAACATTGGTGTTGCATTAAAACTCTGTTGGGCGCTAGGTTTGTTTTCAATTATGTGGGCGTACTAGAATCGATACAACGACTCGATCCAAACCATTCAACTTTGATCTCAAGTGTCAAAACAAGTAAATACGTCCAATATGAATGTATATGACTAGATTATGAGAAGATTGCTCACTTACTCAGCGACTTGCAGAATTTGATAATTATCAGGTGATGGTTGGAGGGTGGGGTTCTTCCTACGAAGATGGGTTATTTTGTGCCTTCCACGAGAAGGACTTTCAAAATACTAGTTAAAAACAAACAAAAGGAAAAACTCACAATCAGTCACTAGGAGCAAATGCAAGAATGCATCTCGTAAAAAAACTATTTGATATTGGATAAAGAACAAATCCTATATATGAGCATAGACTTGGATTACACAAAAAATTATAGCTAAGAATTACCACTACTTGATTACTGCTACTCTTAGAATAAGCTGAGATAAAGTAAATTGATATATTTATTTGTTTGGTTTGTTGATGTGTGACTTATTTCTTTGTTAAATTCCTCTACTATTTATAGATTTATATTGTAGCTTATTTATTGGTACCATTCTTTCATTACTGCAATAGTTACAACAGTCGATAAGCCTTTCTCTTTCTTATGTTTCTCTTTTGTTATTGTTCCTCTTCCAAATGCCTCTCGGCCGCTTGTTTCACTTTTGTCGGCCAAGATTTTATTTTGATTACAGTTGGTCAGCTTTTAGATTTAAAACGACTTGATTGTGCTTTTTTGTATATCGACCGTAACATTCTCTCGACCATCCCCTAACATGTGAAAGTAGACTTATGTTAGCTATAAACCCACAAAAAAGCATTCAAAATCTTTGATGATCTTTTTTATCCACTTCATATTTCTCATATAATGCCATATATCACTTCGCTATTGGCTTTCTCATAATTGCTAGCATTAGGGTACAACAAAATGATGAATAACCATTAGGGTGGTTCCACTAAAACTAAGGGGCTTAACCTCTATATCAACCCAGAAATAAGAACAAAAATACTATAACCAACCATCATTCAGAGGCTCCCCTTGAATGAACACTGATTGACCAGAAAAACAAGAAACGGGCCTACCTAAAACCAAACATCTAATGCTAGAAACAAAAGGCTACAACCCAATGCAGCAACCGTCGAAGCCTTTTGCATATGCGGCTGGGAGGCAACAACTCATAACAAAATCTTCATGCCCAACCCCAACCAACTTCACTCCTTATAACATTTTCACTTTTCGAGTGAATCACACAAAACCAACAAACTGCACCACCCAAGTAAACACCTATCTAGACATAACAACACCTACACCTTGTTGGGGGATGGCGAAAGCAAACCTCGAATAAGGTTCACACTACAATAAGAAAACATAAACAAAGTATGCACAAGTACACAAGAATTTTACATGAAAATTCCCTATAGGAAAAAACCATGACACAAAGCAATAACGATCACTATGAAAATGAAAAGTACAAGAGATGGATACACTTACAATCAGAAAACCCTTGTTTTACTTTCTCATCTCCAAACCTTAGAAATTCTTAAACCCTTACTAGAATTATCCTAATCCTACAATTACACCCATATATAGAGCATATATAACACATGGAATAGGAAACCAATCATGCAACTATGCAAAATTGAGCATGCCATTGATCTAACCATCTATTGATCGACATCGATTGACTTGTCCTCGATCAATCAAGCACCACATGTTTGATTGCTCGAATGTACTTAAAAATGTCCTGAGAGATTACAAGCATTTTACGAATTCTATCGGTCAATCAACTTGACAGTTCACTCGATCGAGACAATCCAAAACTGTCCGTGTATCAATATGTATAATTCGAGGCTCACTCATTCAATCGACCATGTTATTCGATCTATCGAGACTCTGTTCGATGTAAAGATTGAAGACATCTGACAATGGCTTCAATCATCATGAATTATTGCTCGAAGTTCCATCTCTAATCATCTCCATCATAGCTTCTACTTTACCATCGCTTTTCGTGCACACTCTATCTTCATCAACATTTCGCTAAACCCAAAGAAGTAAAAATAAAATAAAATCAGAACTTCTTTGAGGGAACCACCTTTGTAAGCATGTCCTTTGGATTCATGCTCGTGTGTATCTTCTCGAGATGACATCACCTTCCTCAAGAAAAATTAGTTAAAATGATGACAAACATCAATATGTTTAGTTCTAGAATGGTAAATAAGATTTTTTGCCAAATTGATCATGCTTTCGTTATCACAATTAATTGGCATAGCCTCTTGTTAAAGCCTGATTCGTTGATCATTTCAAGCAACTAAACACTGTCTTTAAATGCCTCCGTCACTACCACATACTAAGTTCTTGTTGTGGCAATAACAACCATATATTGAAGCTTTGACATCCAACTAATCGCTCAGCCTGCTAATATAAATAAGTATCCGGAAGTTAACATTTTGTTATCCACATTCCTTATGTAATTTGAATCTATATAGCCTACAAACTTTTCCTCTGATTTTTAAAATGTCAACACGTAATCCACTATACCTCGTAGATAACAAAGTAGCCATTTCACAGCCTACCAATGTTGTTTATCGATGTTTGACATATATTTACTCACAACACCGACTAGATATAAAATATCCAATCTCGTAGAGACCATGACATAAATTAAACAGTTAATTGCGTTATTGAGTGTGAAATATTATATATTTTCCCTTATTATTCAATGGTTTTATAAGCATAGATTCACTTAGTCGATCAAATTACATATGTTTTCCTATGCAAGGTGATTTGTAGAGCTAAAATGAAAATCGCAGTTAAAGAGAAGATTTAATACTCAAAGAATTACCAGAAGAAGATTTGGAGATTTAGATGTGATTGATAAAAAATTTAAGTACCAAAGATCCAAGAAAACAAAGTGTAAAGTGAAATTGGGGCTAAACCGCTACAAGCAAAGCTTCAAGATATGTGTAATCGTCCTAGAATGATAGAGTAGACGTCTAACTGAAGTACCGTGAATACATAACATAGTTCAAGTGCACCTCCCCATTATGTATTACGATCATAAATATATAATAGCGTCCACTAGCATACTCAATCGAAACATCCAACAATCAAATGATCCAAACTATTGATCGCATGTGGCTCACGTAATAAAAATCTTACAGACATGGGCTAAGCTTGGCCAAATTAAATATCACATCTGAAGCTAAGCATAGCTCAATCCCCATAGGTGTCTCATCGTCCGCCCAAATACAAGAGTCTGGCCTAGTTCATCCCCATTGACATGGAGTGTTCTAATTGAAAACACAAACAAAATTGCAGTTGTAGATCAACTTCACTTGTCATAGTCTTCTATAGTCACAAGGCCCACCACAAATGAAAATGTTGCATTGACAGATATGTACCAGCACATGTTGTTGGGTGTTCCACAGAGTAAAAGATAATGCTAAGTTCTACAATGTGGTTCACGAACAAAATCAAGACATACCCACCTCCCAAAACCTCCCATTTCATTCAATCAGCACATGGTTGTGCATCCTCCAACACCTGACATAGAGAGTGACATTCAAATGCAGTGTCTATTTTCTATACAGTTCCTTGGTATATATAACTAACCACCTCCATTGCTTCTTACACAACACAACCACATATCCTGGAAATCTAATCTAAAGCCTTCTTTGTTACTCAAAGTTTCTTTTCTTGCCCATACCATAAGCCATGATCAACCCCAAGAGGCTTGTTGAGTTGGCGAGGAAGTGGCAAAAGTTAGCCGCCATAGGAAGGAGAAGAATCTCAATATCAAGAACTCTTTCCTCGACGAAATTGGTTGCAAGACGCTGCAAATCGGTAGCTGATAAGGGCCATTTTGTTGTGTACACGACTGATGGAATGCGTTTTGTGGTTCCCTTAGTACATCTCAATAGCCCTGTCTTCAAAGAGTTGTTTAAAATGTCTGAAGATGAATTTGGGTTACCTTGCAGCGGGCCTATCACCTTACCATGTGACGCAGTTTTTATGGAGTACATCCTGTTATTGGTTCAGGTATCCGCATCTAAAAATGTAGAAGAAGCTTTGCTTCTCTCCATAGGTGGTGGTCGGTGCTCAACCTCTTCCTTTACACATGGACTGATCAACAAACAAACGCTTCTCCATGGCTTCTAAAGAAGCTGTCATACCAGTTTCTAGGATTTTTAAAATTTTTTTTTTTCTTATGAATTTTCATTCCTTTTGATATTTGTGTATTGTACACACAATTTTGATTCAATACAAAATCTTATACAGTGTTTGCTATTTTAATATTTATGACAGAAAATTCCATGGTGAATGGTAAATGTGTGATTACCCTTGTTTTAGAAGATCAATGTAGGTAATCCTTTACTGAGTTGATTGAGTCGGGGTCCTCTGTTATCGGGTCAACAGGATTTTCCTGTTACCCTAGTGGTTCGGCGTCCGAAGCTTTTTTTTTTTTTTTTTTCCGTGAGTGTTGACGTGGACCAATGATTTTTAGGGTATTAGGAATTCTCTGTTGACCTGGTAACAGAGGATCCGGACTCTGATTGATTTCATCAATGCGTTATCTTCTGTAGAAAGGTTACGGTAGAAAATGGAGGGTTCAGATTGATTATTTTTACTTCATTCATTCATAGATAACCTGAACGTCTGTTTAATAGGGAGCTAATAGGATGGAAAAGACCCTCCAGTCGGTGTGAATTTTCCACAGTGGCCATTGAAGAGCGTGATAATTAATTAGATGGTCTAGATCAATAGTTGGATTAACCACCAAAGAAAGTGGGTGCACTATATAAAGTTCTTGTAATTTATAATTTCCCTTAACAGAATTTCAATTAACTCCAAGGTAATTGTTTTCAAAGTTTGGATTAAAATAATAATAATAATAATAAATAAAATAACCGGATCAACTACAAACGTTTGTAAGATAAGCTTATCTTACAAATGTCTGTAATTTTCACATCTTGAGACGTTCTGGAAATCCAATCAGTTCACCACGTCTCTCCTCCGGGTTTCTGTATATATTGGTTGTTAAGATCAGTCCAATCCAAATATCATGTGGGCCACACCAGAGGTAAAAATATCCCCACCACTCATCACTTAGGAAAGGGTATTTCTGCCATCCTCGAATTAAGGAAACTACTCTTGCAAGAGGCATTTAAAACCCCTACTCACAGTAGGAAATCTGGGCCCGGAAATTGGTGGTTAGAGCTCGGGGGCTCAGGTGGGCGCCTCATGTCTAATTGAGATTATAGCTCCAGGTGGGCCCCACCATGTATTTATATAATAAATCTATCTAGACCAGAAGGTGTGGAACTACATGATAGGTGTAGGGTGCAAAAGTGAGGCCATTGAATCTTTCACTGAACCATACATTCCGAAACAGTATATAGGGTGACGCTCACTGTCCACACTTTTTCCCTTCGTCTGAGAGTCCAAGAGAATATATAGACATGATATTTGGGGCCGAATCCTAAGTTTTGTTGGGCTAATTAATGAGTGGGTTAGATTTTATATAATCATCATGGTACGCCCTATGGGTGTTTCAACGGTGGAAATTATTATTTGCACTGTTTCCTGTGGTGTGGTCTTTTGAACTTTGGATATGCTTCAATCTTATTTTGAACCCCTAAAACGATCTGGAAAAAAGCATTGACGGCGTGGATAAACATATACGCTCACGGTGGGCTGAAACAGAAATTAGTCGCGGTGGATTGTTTTCGGTGGATTGTTTTCTGATAACTCAGTAAACATTCCACCGTAATCAATGCGGTTTGCGGTTTAGGTGGATCGGTGGATCCCTAACTGTGGAGCCCACTGTAATAGATATGACATACGTCCACACTGTCCATTCATTTTGGAATCTTATTTCAGTTATGATATAACAAAATAAGCATATCTAAAATTTTACATGGACCATACCAGAAGTAAAAGTGATTGAGTCCTCACAATTAAAAATCTCGCTGGTTCCATCGGAATGCTTACTTGCCATCCATCCTGTTAATAAGGTCACGAAGACGTAGATGAAGAGAGAACATAGATATCAGCTTGATCCAAAACTGTTGTAGCCCACGGTAGGTTCTTAATGGTCAATTACCATTTTTGCCTCATCATGGCTCCGCTGAGATTTCAATCTGCTTAATTTATGGATCATGTCCAAAAATAAGTTTTGAAATCGGTTGGGCGACGTGGATATAAATAATAGATATCATGGTGAGCCCGACGGTCAGGTATCCCACCAACCTCGGTGGATCCCTGGATGCAACGAAGCCGCGCCCACGACGCAGATTGGTCTCCAACGCACGACCTAGATCTACGGACTGTCTTGTCAGGTCCTCTGTGGGGGCCACTATGATGTATATATTTCATCCACGTTGTACATCTGTTTTGAAAAATCATTTTAGTTGATGATGCAAAAAATGAGACATCAAAATCTTAAGTGGACCACACCACATAAAGTAGTGGCATTTGAAAACCCACGGTTAGAAACTTCTTGGGAGTCGTAGAACTTTAGATTAAGTTGATATTTGTGTCTTCTCTGCATCTATGCCCATGTCATCCTATTAACAGGTTGGACAACAAATCAACAGTGTACCTGAATATGCATCCCAAGAGGTTTTTAATGATACAACCCTCAATTACCACTTATACTTACAATATGGTCCACTTGGATTAATCCAAAAAACAGGGCAAAGGCTACGGCTAAAAGCCGTAGCTAAAGATCTATGGCTACGGTTTTATTCCATAGCACGACCGTAGTAGTAGGTGCCATAACAGTAGGTTTTAAACCTATTGCTACGGATTAAATCCGTAGCAGTAGATAACAATGTACAGATATAATCCGTAGCAATTATTCTTGTAGCTAAACATACCTACAGCTACGGATAGCATTTGTAGCTAAAAGTAGTGCTAGATCCGTAGCAAAATGCCCAATTTAATAACAGCTACGGTCAACATCCGTAGCTATTGTCCACAATAAAAAATATATATAATCATTCATTCATTCAATTACCACCTGCATAATCATTCATTCATTCATTCAATAATGAATCAATTACAATCCTTCAATCAATTACAATTACATTGCTGAAAATACAAATCTTGGTGAGTCTGTGTGCACTCGCATATGGCCAGATGCATCAGTAGTCCACCTACACATCCGACAACTATACCGATAACTTCTCCTATGCGTCTTCTGTAATTATTCGAGGGAGAACAACCATTAAAGGACTCTGTTACATAAAAAACAAAGAAACAGTCAAGAAGGATGAAAACTAAATGCAAGGAAAACATAGAATTCCACTAATGTAAACTGAATTAATGCTCCAAACAGCATTCCCACAAACAAATTTTCAGAAAAGACATGTTGGGCCACACAAGGACAAAATAAATGAGCAGTTATGAAAATTTTATTGATGGTCCAAATTCAATATCAAATCGTATCCATGTTGTGTGGCATTCAACTAATTTCATCATCTATGGTCTCATACACATCACGGATTAGATATTTTTAGAGGTAAGACCTAAATCGGGTGGTGAGATGATGTGGAAAGATTTGATCGGTGGACCTTACACTGTTGGGTATCTATAAGCATGCGACCCTATCAATCAAATCTTGCCACATCATCTCACCACTAAAGTGAGATATATTGATAACATGTGGAGAATCCTTAAACTTCCTATATTGTACTTAGAATGCAAAAAACAAGAGAGTCAGTAAAGAACTATAAGGAATCAACTGCTATAATTGCCCATAGTCATACGAATGGAGCATGTCTGCAATTAACTGTGCACTACATGGTGGAGAATTTTCATCCAGTCCACTCATCCATTAGATGTGTCATGCACCATATTTTCACCTGGATCTTAAAAATCAATTTAACCCAAAACTTGGGTGGGCCACACCATAAAAACTCTAAATTCTAAATCTAAAAAATCAGTCCTATCTAATACTTGGTGGGCCACACCATATGAAACAATGTAAAATCATGCTAAAAAACCCTAGATGATTGAATAAGATGCCATATAAACACTAATACAATGGACCCCACATGCAACTTACATTATTTCAATAGCAGGAATTCCATCTCAACTATCCCCCCATACTGTAGACAACCTACGTTTTAAATAGGCCTGAATTTTTAGGTCCTAGTGGTGGATCTCATGCACATGATGTATTCCATGCACGTCGGCAAATAGTCACACCTGCAAATAAGGGTAAAAGCACTTAGAATAGTATAATCATCTCCTAAAGAATTTGCAAATTTCGTAGTGTGGTTTTATAAAGAAAAGGTTGCGTAGAATGGCTATAACATTCTTGATCATTCAATCAATGCCACATGGTTAACCTATAAAGTATAGTTAGAAAGGTTCTTGGGAAGTCTCTCATCTTCTACTCAATGGCTTAGTTATTGCTTAAAGAGGAGGCTGGCTCATTCACAAAGTGAGTGCAAACTTACATATGCATGTTCTATGTTTAGAGAAGAAATTAGGCTGAAAATGGACTATTGATTCCTATATGAAAGGAGTGTCCTTCCAAAACACACTATCACAACACTATGAGCTATAAATGCTCACGGGTCAAGAAGCAGAATAGTAGAGAGTTAACATGGGCTCGGCTTTTGTAGACACAATCATGGAGAGTTCTCATTAAAAGAAATTAGAGAGGACTGGTTTGGACCAAGCATGCTACCTATCAGGCCCCAAACCCAGGCAAACCAAGAAGCAATGAGATTAAACGAAAAGTCCAAACATGAGCTCAAATCTCACAATCACATCTGTCTACACTTTCCCAGTCACCAAACAATGTAAAAGAATGTGATTAATGGATTCTTCAGCTTTATAACATAAAACACACCTATCTGAAGCACTTAAACCACACCTCTTAAAGTTATCCATGGTCAGAATTTTCTCAAGCAGCTAACCAGGCTAAAGCCTTCACCTTTAAAGGAAGCACACCCTTCCAAATCCTTGAGAATACAAATTCCTTCCGTCGAACCCCCTACCAAGAGCTACAACAAGAGATTTCGCAAAGTAACTCAGCCTTGGGAGCTGAGAGCAAAAATTCTGCAGCCATAACTTGTAAGTGAAATTTAAATAGATTGAAAATAGGAGGAAAGGCGAGTATACAAAAGATATCATCATCTTTCAGATTCCTTCTAAAGGTGACATTCCACACAATATCATTGCGAACATGCTGAAATAATTGCCTCACCAAAGCCTCCTTTCTGTGATGAACCAATATAAAGATCTCCAAAACTCTTAGCAAGCACTCTTCACATCATAAATCTTCCCAAAACCTCTGTATGACACCACTACCAACTCTGAATATGAAAAAAGGGCATTTACTTCCCCATAAATCAATAATATTATTGGCAAGTAGATATCTTTCAAATTACCTTTGCTTAAGATCGATGCATCAAAAATTGTATAAGATGGCGACAAAGTGCAGGCAGAACATATGCTAGATTCTTTTCAAACAATCTGCCAGCAACCGATATAGCAAACTCTCGAACATCAAAATCCTATGACATGGAATAGAAGAAAATAGAAAAGATAGTGAACATGCCCCTATGTTCATAAACATTTTTCAAATAAAGATAATAGTTCAAATGCTCATAGAAGAGCCATTGGCAGGTTGTGCAAAAAATTATACCTCATCAAAAGAAAATCACTATACAAGTAATTACACACAAAAGATAGATAAGCGTACCACGCGACTCAAGAAGAACTTCAAATTTTTAAAGAGAGACTTGCACACTCTAGTCTCCTTATCTTCTTCTTCATCCTTGCTAGAGACCCACAAGATGAGTGGGACTTCTGATGAATGGTAAAGTTTGCACATTTTCTAATATCAATAGCAGGTTGGCCCATAAGATGCCAAATGGAGAAATTGAGAAATTTTCAAATCTGACATACTTGTTTGAGTTGGGGTGATTTAAAACAACGAAAACCAAGATGGGGTTGTATTATGAATATCAAATCCTAAAATAGTTACTATTAGAAAAAGCCCTTTTTCTGTGCGTGTGGGCGTGCTTTTCTTCTTCTTCTTCTTCTTTTGGCTGATCAGTTGAGCAACCCAGACAAAAAAATTTCAGTAGTCATGGACTCAGAGTGTAAAACCTAGATATTATAGCAAAGGAATCTAACTTATGCATCAACGTGATAAACAATTCATTACAGAGATGTCAATTAAATTCAATACCTAAGTTTCTTCTCCTCTTTGCTTCTATAATCATTGTTGGACAACTTTTCCTTGTCACGTTCTCCCTTGAGCAATTTCTCAAAAGCACCTTCTTTTGCTTCCAAAGTTTCATTGGTCCTTGAAAAATTGCTCCATGTAATCCATCTAGAGGAAAAAAGAGAGCATTCAACCCCTCCATACAAATTTTTTTAAAAAAAAAAAAAAAAAAAAAAAAAAAAACAAAAAAAACAAAAACAGAAAACAAAAAACAACAAGAAGAAAGAGAAAAAAAATTCAGGAAGACATGCCACATGGTCAACAAAAAAACATGAAGATCCTCTCTTTTGGGTGGCGACGGGTGGTTGGGGCAATAGTTGAATAAAACAATGACTATTTTTATCCACATGTATTGTCTATTTGTTTCTTCCATAAAGAAGGGGAAAAATGATACCCAAAAAAAATGCCAATAGAAAAAGTCTTTTTCTTCTTCTTCTTCTTCTTTTTTTTTTTTTTTTTTGAAAGATCAGTATATAGAATGTCTTAATGGCTACAGTTATATCTTCTTTTTTTTTCTTCTTCAGGTATTGATATTTCAAAAATATAAGAAAGAGATTGTATGTAACACTCATCCAGTGGTCTAATTTCACTTGTGAAAACAGCCTCCATCAACATAAATTACAAAATAAATGTGCTTTCATCCATTTATCTAAACTTGTAAGAGGCTTCATGCTGACAAAGGTCCCTAACACACATAGGTTGTTTGTTCTTTCAGAGTGTCTACTAGGGTGTTCAATCTATATAGGCTACAACCATAGAAAAGTGAAATAATAATAATAATAATAATAATAAATTCTTTGACCGTTTCTACGGATAGGAGAGTTAGTCATGAGCACCATTTAAACACCCTTGCAGCCACTCAATCAATTTAGAAGAAGTTAATGATAAGAATATTAATATATATTCGCTTGTATTTTATTTGCCAATCTAACATATAAATGCCACCCCAGATTAACATGACAAAGGCTAAGATGGCGGTGCCAATGATAATTGTGGCAATAGACAAGTGGCTAGAGGGTGAGCAAGTTTAGTAATAACGGTACCATGGTAGAAGAGTTCATCTACTAAAATTTCATATACTTGTTAAGGTCAATGAACGCACAAGCAGAACTTTATTTTTCACTGCCCCTCTAACATCTGCAACAATAAAAAGAAAATAAGAAAACATTCTATTCGGAGATGTACAATGAATTAAGGGAAAGGAAAACTACTGATTCAGAAAATTAGTGAATAGGTGATATCAAACATAGTGATGATTCAATGTACTGTATAATGTATGGATGATCAGAAAATCATTCTTTCAATTTTTCTTAGAAAGGAAGTGAAAGTATTATGAGGCATGCAATGAATGAAGCAAAGAGCTCTAATAACACTTTTTTATGAAGCATCCATGATAACCTAACCTGCTGGTTGTAGGGAATGATTGACATGTTCCATTTCAAATTGACATGTTCAATTTCCTTTTCAATAACTCTTGTTGAAAAACTAAGGGAATGAAAGTAAAAACATAATATAAGAGGTAAGTAAACTGAAATTAGCAACAGAGGAAGAAACCTTTTGCACATATTGGAGGTAAATTCCCTCTAATTTTACCATTTAAAAGCTCATTTTGGAGGTAAATTCTTTTTCCATCATTTAAATTTATGAAAAAAAGAAAGAGTTTCTATTCCTTATTAAATAGGGGAAAGCAAATGCAATTGCTTCCCAAATAGGTATAAATTCCTTGTTGATGCAAACTAGTTGCATTCTCCAATCTACAATTTATTCAAATTGGCCTTAAGACAAACTATTTTACCTTTCTCACATTTATAAATGGCATTTTAATAAACATTGTTTCCTTCTATTTCCACAAAGCCACATAGGCAGTCCAGACCATTAGTTTGTTACATTCTTCCTTGTGTAGAGTATTAAAATCTTCTAGTTGGGACAATTCTAGCCTTTTGATTGTGGCAACAAAAAAAAAAGTACATTTTGGTTGAAAATTAGAGTGCCAGTCTCCATCCAAGTGAAATTTATCTAAAGATTGGTGCCTGTGAATTTCCCATCACAAAGATTTCCAGGCCTTCATCAATCTGCAGTTTGATGCAAGGCCAATGGTCTGGATTATCGAACCATGGGTCTGATTGTGGAATATAATGTTTGTCCATGCACAACTACAAATGGGAATGTGAAATATGTAAACAAGCAACACTACTCTAAAAACAACATGAATGCAATTAAAACAGCCGCAACCCCTGTGACCACAAACACTAGTCTTTTTTAAGAGAGAGATAACTCAAAAACCAAATGGTATAGTTCATAACTAGCAATAACAAAACCCTAGTGAACACACTAATCACACACACACACACACACACACACACACACACACACACACACACATATGTATATATAAGGGCAACATGGGAAACAACGATGAGCAATCCAATATTTTCAAGCATGAAGGAAACTGAATACAGCTCACACTATCAAAGACAAAAATTCAACTAAAAGCACAAATCATGCATTCAAGCAGTGAAATTAAATCACTAACCCACTTGTCATCATGATCTCAGCTTAAATTAATTTTTTTTTGAAAGCAAAAGAAAAAAGAAATTGATAGTTCAAAACTGCTTAACAAAATTCAACTAAAAACACCAATCAAAAGGAGCAGCGGAAGGAAAGAAAAAACAGAAAGCCACCAGTCCATCAATAATCTGAAAATAAGCTAAATTTAGAACACATATAGTACAAAATCGGTTTCCTAACCTGTGCATGGTGCATGGGTTAATTATCATGGGTCACATACAAACAAATCATGCATGTGGCACATCATTTTGACAGTCTCCAGACTTTTCATCTAGTGGGCCCCGCTGCACACGGCCCATAGTCCGGAAAATCCCCCTATTAGTTAATCTTAGCTATCCAATGGGTTGAGCGTTTTCCCTTCCAATGTCCTCAGCTGACAACATTCTCTTACACCCTGCCATTAGGGATCAGTAGGAGTATCCCACGGCTACAGCTTCGCGGTGGGGCCCACTAGGGGAACAAGACAACTAGTATGTGCACTATGCATAGGCTAGATTCCCCATCATGTATAACAACCACACGGAAATTTTCAACTTCATCAAAAAATCACCTTCCCCATCGAATCGAACGGGGAAAAATAGCTCAAATTCAAAAAAATTATATAAAATGAAATGGGAAAAAGAAAAGATATTCTAAAACAGAAAACCCTTGATTCAAAATAAGAAAAACTAACGAAAACTCCGATTCGAGCTCTCGATGGGGCAAATGTTGGCGTCGATCTGTGGAGGTGGCGGTGCTGGTGGAGTAAGGATGGTGGCTGTGGATGAAGTTTGTGGTCACAGGGGCTACGACTGGTGGAGGAGCCGAGGCGGTGACGAGGGTAGGATGAAAGGGGTTTTAAAAACCCTAGCACATGATGTGATGAGAGAGAACAATGAGAGAGGGGTAGGTCCCTGAGAGAAGAGGCTGGGAAACAAAGGGGCAGGCGCACGAGAGAGAGGGTTTGGGTTTTGGGAGAGGCGCGGGCACACGAAAGAGATTTGAGGGATTTAGGTCACGCGCAGAATTGTGTTTGGGGGTGGGGGGGTGACGAACGACACTTTTAAGTGCTTAGTTTTAGGTCTTATGGGGCTCACTGTGTTGTATGTTATTTATCTACTCCGTCCATTCATTTTAAAAGATCATTTTAAGGGTTGATCCAAAAAATGAGTCATATTAAAGCTGCAAGCGGACCACATAAAATATTACCGATAGAAATTTATTTTTTATTATTTCTTATGGTGTGGTCCAATTAGACCTTCAATCTACCTACTTTTTGGGCTCATCCACTTAAATTATATATCAGAATTTTTGAGTGGCTTAAATAAAAACACATATATTCTAATGGGCCCCATGGAGCCCATTAAGCACCATCAATCTCTAATAAGATCACGGTGGAATGTAGGTTTTAGCTATAGATTAAGGAGGTTTTAGCTATGGATTAAATCTATATCATACTAGCTATGGTTTATATCCGTAGCAAAAAACTTCCAAAGTCCATAGCCTTTGGTTGATTTTTTTTTGTAGAATTTTGGTTTTAAAAAATTAAAATCATTTGTATTGGTTCTCTCATGAAATTAAAAATGATGTTTAGATTTTCAAATAAAAAGTTGCAGTTTCTTTAGTTCCACATTATAAAGAGTGGGAGAAATTTTGTGGTTTATGTGGTTGAGTGGCTAGTATTCTTACTTGAGAAATGTATGATGAGATGTATGGTTTATCTTTCAACACATAGCACTGGAATGCTCGCTCGAGCATGAGTGAGGACATGAGTACTTAGTAGTGTGGTTGTAGTGGTGCTAGATGTCGTACCTTACATTTCGCACGTGGTGTGAAATGAATATGAGTTTTATATGGGGCTGGGAACAGTCAGATACGTCAGCCGTTTTAAGAATGACTAGTTAGCCTTAATAGCCACAATGGTCTAAAAATGGACTGGCCTTGATGATCCAATGGTCAGATTGTTTGATCCAACGATTTGAAATGCACTGAATTAAGTGTCAACAGTCAGAAATGTTTTGAACCATTGATGACCACCTAACAACGGTCCACTCCTAAGATGCATATATAAACTAAACCATTTTAGTTCATAATCATCAACTCAAATAGATCCCATCATAATTCATATGATCTCTCCAAAACATTATCTTTATAAGAATATTGATAGACGAACACGAATCCTGTGTTTACGGAGTTCCCAAGTAAATCCCTTTTATGATTGTTGCAAGGAGGATTTAGAGACAAGGCTTGTCTTATCCTGGAAGCAATCTGCCTGTAACCCATCACTAATTGATAAGGGGGCGAATAAAGCTTCAAGGACTGTATAATTATACATAATTAAGCCTGGTGCTAAATTTTAAATAATTTTATTTTGTTAGTTTTTCAAATATTGTCCAACATCATGTTTATTTAAGTTTTAGGGTTGGACCGTACTTGTTTTAGCAGAAGCATAATGTAATCTACCACAATCACTAACTAGACGTCAGTTTTGTGATACTTATGCCAGATCTGAACCATCCACCAGTTTTTCCATCTCATTTGATAGCGCCCAAGATACAAGTTGATTCAAAGCCAAGGTCAATCTCAGGGAAAGGTAAGTACATGGCTTACCACCATTAAAAGGAGCCCAATTTGACTCTACTCCATTTAGAGTCTTTGAACGAGCTTTTTTGGGTCAAAATTTCACTAATGGGTATGACATGGTCGTAGGAGTGTGAAAATTATTACAAGGCAAATCAACATTGGATAGGGCCATTAAGCCATAGTTGATCTCACTTAACCCAATTGAGCCAAAATCGAGTCAACTCCACTTTAATGCCTCAAACAAGCTTTGTTCTTGCTGAAATTTTACCGACACGTTCGATGTACTCTTCAGAAGCTTAACAAAGTTACTTACAAAATCTGATCCAGTTAAGGCCATTGAAGCCAGGTTGATCCCGCTTGACCACACTAGAGATGGAATAGGGTCTACTACATTAGGAGCGTCAATAGAGCCCCGTCAAGTGAAAAATATCCCTGACAGATACGATGTAACACTTGGATGATTGATATAAGTGTCGAGGCGAATCCAAGACAGTTAAGACATTTGAACCCTATATGATCGCTCTTAACATTCAGCTAAGCCAAAATCAGGTCTACTCCAGTTTCATGGATGAATGCAATCCTATGTAGTCCAAAATTTTCTTGACACTTCATATCTTGTCTTAGGAGTCTCTCCACCAGTTTCAAACCTATTCATGTCATCGAATCATAGTTTTCCCCGCTTGACTGTTGGACACGGTGGTGGATTTGTGTAAATCCAAAACCGTGTAAGGATCCTATGAGCCAGCTGTGCATAACTTGTAAGAACCGTGTATGCTAGCTGTGCTGTTAGATTTTTTTCTAAGTTTAGAGTATTAGGTGGGTTAAGATAATGGTAGAGATTTTTCTGGATTTTTTCTTTCTTTAGCTGCCCCTTGGAAGCATCTAGATGGGGATTTTTTGGTCTTTTCACATAAGGAAAAAAGCCTAATAATGGCACCAGTGTAATCATTTCCATTGCATTCAAAAGTTCAGCAGTTTAGATTTTCTTCTCTTTCATTTTTTTTTTTTTTTTGTTTTATGGTGGCTATAGCCACACATTAGTAAGAAGTTGGGTTATAGACACAACAAAGTGGTACCAAAGCCGCTGATCCTTGGGCCTCATCAGCCGTGAGAAGGAGGTCCTGCACTACTTGTTTTGGGTCTGAAAAACCCAAAACAAATCAACCGTGAGAAGGAGGTCCTGCACTACCTGTTTTGGGTTTGAAATATCCAACAACAAAAAGAAAAAAACAAATCAGCCGTGAGGAGGCTGAACTGCATTCCTGTTGAACAATTTTATGTCTAAAATACCCAACAAAGATGTTTCTTCTACATCATTTTTTTGTCCAGATTTTTGCTTGTAAAATTTATCAAGCTTGCTATCTAGATTTTGCTTGAAACATCTATCATTTTTTTTCTTCTTTTTCAACATTTCAGTAGTGGATGGTCTATAAACTATTGCAAGTTATGGTAGCATATATATTGTTCATCACTATCATCAAACTATCCAAATTTTTTGATTTGTAAAATCAGTCAGTATTTTTTTCTCGAATAGTGGACGGTCTTTGAACTTTAGCTACATATATATTGAAATATTTTAATGAAAAGAACAATACAACCACAAATACCTAAGTTGTCTAAGGACAACTACAAAAACTGGTGTATACAAATGAAATCCTTGTTTGGATCTCAAGATCTTTGGGAGATCATCACCGATGGGTACAAAGAGCCCACAATGGATCAAGAAGCTGCCTACACCACCGAACAAAAGGCCAATATCAAGGATCAAAGAAAGAAAGATAAGAAAGCTCTTTTCCTCATTTATCAAGGGTTGGATGATTCCACCTTTAAATGGATCATTTAAGCAACATCATGTAAGCAAGCATGAGAGACCCTTAGCACCATCTTTAAAGGTGTTGATCGTGTCAAAAGGGTTCGGTTCCAAACCCTTAGAGCAGAGTTTGAAGTGACTCACATGAAGGAAGGTGAGAATATTGCTGATTATTTTTCGCGATTGCTTGTAACTGTCAATAATCTAAAAAGAAGTGGTGAGAAGATTGAAGATGTCCGAGTTATTGAAAAAATACTTCGATCTCTCACAACCAAGCTTGAGCATGTGGTTGTGGCGATCGAAGAATCAAAAGGTATTGAGAAACTCTCCATTGAGGAGTTAATGGGATTGTTGCAAGTTCATGAGTAACGAATGCAGAAGAATGCCAGTTCTATGCCAATAGAACAAGCTTTGGAGTCAAGATTTACTCTGAATGATAACAATGGTGGACGTGGAAGTTCACAATGTGGTGGACGTTTTGTTAATAATCGCGCAAGAGACAGAGGGCACGGATACCAATAAAGTCATGGCCAAAACTAGAAGAAAAATACCAATTTCCGTGGAAGAGGAAATGGTAGAGGCAAATCGATGCATGGATGAGGAAGTACAGAGCACATTCGTGGTATAATTGCTACAAGCTTAGCCACTATGCATTTGATTGTTGGAGCAAGTCAGTGAATCAAGACGATCGATCTAACTATGCTGAAGCATTAGGACATGAACAAGAAAGCCCCACACTTCTCCTTGCACAAGAGAAAGGCAGTGTGATCAACAAGATGTATGGTATCTTGACACGGGTGCAAGTAATCACATGTGAAGCGAAAAGAAACTCTTTGTGGAACTCATAGAAGGAGTTCATGCTGATGTAACGTTTAGAGACTTATCAAAAACACTAATGAAACGTAAAGAAAAAATTAAAATCTTTCAAAAGAATGGTGTTCCAAATTATATCTCCACTGTGTACTACGTGCCCAACATGAAAAGTAATATACTAAGTCTCGGACAACTCCTCGAAAAAGGGTATGTCATACACATGGAGAACTCTTCTCTTTCCATAAGATATATATATATATATATATATATATATATATATATATATATATATATATATATATATATATGAACGTTTGATTGTGAAAGTCCAGATGGCGAAGAATCGTATGTTTTCTCTCCATATAAACACAATATTTGAGAAGTGTTTTTATGGAAAAATAAAGAATGATTCCTAGATGTGGCATCTTCGCTTTGGCCATCTAAATTTTAGTAGCCTGAAACTTTTGTCCTCATCATGCATGATGCATGGGTTGCCTGCCATTAATGCTCCAGAACAAGTGTGCGAGGCGTGCACACTTGGGAAATAAAAATGGAACTCCTTTCTGAGTGAAGTATCCCGAAAACCAAGAGAACTATTGTAGTTGGTTCACACTGACATTTGTGGACTAATGGATCCAATCTCTCTTGGAGGTAATAAATACTTTATTACCTTCATTGATGATTTCAGTAGAAAATTATGAATGTATGTAATTAAAGAGAAGTCTACTGCTTTTATTATTTTAAAAAAAAATTTAAGGTCCTCATTGAAAAAGAAAGTGGTCTTAAAATAAAAACCTTCTGATCTGACAGAGGTGGGGAGTACACCTCAAATATTTTTCGAGAATATTGCAGGAAACATGACACTAAGCAACAACATACTGCAGCGTACATGCCACAACAAAGTGAAATTGTGGAACGGAAGAACCGCACCATCCTCGACATGATGAGGACCATGCTAAAGGAGAAAAGTCTATCAAAGAATTTCTAGGCAGAGGCAGTTGCATGTACTGCCTATTTGCTTAATAGGTGTCTGACCAAAAGTGTCAGATTCAAGACACTGCAAGAAGCATGGAGTGGATATAAGATGAGCGTGGTGCACCTTAAGATCTTTAGGTGTGTTGCATACGCTCAAGTTCCAGAAGTGAGAAGAAAAAAGCTTGATAATCGTGGCGAAAAGTGCATCTTCATCGGCTAAAGTGAAGAGTCACAGGCATACAAGCTCTACAATTCACTAACCAATAAGCTGGTAGTGAGTAGAGATGTGGTATTTTGTAAGGAAGAAGGGTGGAAATGGAATGAGGGAAACTCGACCAAAGAAAAGCAGGTCGAGGTTGAAGAATACGAAGACGAGAGACATGAGAAAAAAGAGCAGACACCCACATCACCCCCTTCGGTTCGCAGAAGTCTAGGAGTACGTTCCATCTCTCTTTAAAGTACTTCATCAAATTAGAATTCATCCAGCATATCTTCATCCAATTCTCCTTCACCCTTGGCTCCTATTAAAATGAGAAGCCTCAACGACATCTATGTAGAAACTAAGGAAGTGAATTTGCTCTACTTGTATGCGGACCACGAGCCTCTCACATTCGAAGAGGCTATAAATGAAGAATGTTGGAGAAAGGCTATGGAAGAAGAGATTTCAGCCATCAAGAAGAATCAAACATAGGAGCTGACCTCACTTCCTAAAGGCTAGAAGACCATTGGTCTCAAATGGGTGTACAAAATCAAGCAGAATGATGATGATAAGATTAAACAATATAAGGCAAGTCTCATAGTAAAAGGTTACAAACAGAAATATGGGATAGACTATGAAGAAGGTTTCGCCGTAGTTGTTCGCCTTAACACTATAAGAATGATTATCTCCCTTGCAGCACATCACAGCTGGATGATCTACCAACTGGATGTGAAATCTGCATTCCTAAATGGAATACTCGAAGAAGAGGTCTACGTTGACCAGCCTGAAGGCTTTATCATGTAGGAGGAGGAACACAAGGTGTATCAGCTGAAGAAAGCCCTATATGGGTTGAAGCAAGCTCCCCGTGCTTGGAATGCACAGATCGATGACTATCTTAAAGAGAATGGTTTCGTCAAATGTCTGTATAAGCCTGCCGTCTACACAAAGAAGAATGTCTATGGTGATATGCTTATAGCTTGTTTACATGTTGATGATCTGCTGTTCACTGGGAACAGCCAGGCGATGTTTGAAGAATTCAAGCATGCTATGTTCAAAGAATTCGAGATGACTGATGGTGGATTGATGTCATTCTTCTTAGGCATTGAAGTGAATCAACAACTCGATGACATTTACATATCCCAGAAGAAGTACACAGAGGAACTTCTTAGGAAGTTTCAGATGGTCGACTGTAAAGATGTAAATACACCTGTTACAATAGGTCTGAAGCTCACAAAAGATGGAGAAGCAAGAAATGTCGACTCGACCCTATTCAAGAGCCTAACCGAAAGCTTAAGGTATCTCATAATTATTAGGCCAGATATAGTCTACAGTGTTGGGCTTCTAAGCCGATATATGGAAGCGCCAAAAGAGTCACTCTGGCTAGCTGTAAAACGAGTACTGAGGTATATCAAAGGGACTATTAAGTTTGGTCTCTTTTATCAGTACGATGATGATGCGATGCTGTATGGATACTCTAATAGTGATTGGGGTGGTGACCAAGATGAAAGAAAAAGCACCACAGGCTATGCTTTCTATCTTGGGTCAACAACATTCACATGAAATTCAAAGAAGCAAAGTTTGGTTGCCCTATCCACATGTGAAACTAGGTACGTAGTAGCCTCATCCACTGTATATGAGGGAATCTGGCTAAGGAATCTACTGAAGGAGTTAAAGCATCCATAGGAGGAATCTACTGCTATATACATGGACAACAAGTCAGCAATCGAACTTGCTAAACATCCAGTTCAGCATGGAAGGAGCAAGCACATCGACACGAGATATCACTTTCTTAAAGATCAAGTAAAATAAAAATTGGTTAAGTTGGAATATTGTCGTACCACTGAACAAGTGGTAGATATCTTCACCAAAGCATTGCCGACTGACGCATTCAGGAGACTTAGATCAATGCTTGTAATGAGGTGGTTTTGGTTTAAAGGGGAGTGTTGGACACAGTGGTGGATTTGTGCAAATCCAAAACCATGTAAGGATCCTATGAGTCAGCTGTGCATAACATGTAAGAACCTTATATGCTAGCTGTGCTGTTAGATTTTTTCTAGTTTATAGTATTAGCTGGGTTAAGATAATGGTAGAGATTTTTTTGGATTTTTTCTTTCTTTAGCTACCCCTTGGAAGCATCTAGATGGGGATTTTTTGGTCTTTTCACACCAGGAGAAAAGCTTATAAATGGCACCAGTGTAATCGTTTACATTGCATTCAAATGTTCATCAGTTCAGATCTTCTACTCTTTTAGTTTTTTTTTTTTTTTTTTTTTGTTTCTATGGTGGCTGTAGCCACACATTAGTAAGAAGTTGGGTTATAGACCTAACATTGACTACACATGTGCCATAATCGGGTCCTACTAGTTTTAGCGACTCATAAAGACCCTCTCTAGCCAAAATTTGTCAGGCGTGGTCTTCTAATGTTCCACTCTAGATTCTCATTGAATTTGAATTGAATTTGAGCAAGTTAAGCCCACTGAACCCTAGTTGATCCTGATTGACCCCACCTAGTTTGGACTAGGGTCTACTCTATTTTGGTGCCTCAAATGACTATCTCTGGCTGAAATTTTGCTGACATGTCATTCATGCTCCTAGGAAGCTCAATACTAGTTTGAGTTAAATCCGACTTGACTCGGTCTAAACCTTAGTGACTCAGGTTCCACTGAACTTAATTGATCTCTCTTAACCTGATCTAAGATGGAACCGGGTCCACTTTGTTTCGGCTCCTCAAACAAATGTCGGATGTAGGTGTGAGCGGGTTGACACCAGCCTCAATCTGAATTTGAGCCAAATAAGGCCATTAAACCTTAGTTGATCACATGTTTCCCAATCTAAGATTGAGAAGGGTCTGGTTCATTTTGGTAGCTCAAACAGTATCATTCGGGCTAAAATTTTGATGACATATCAGATGTGCAAAGGCTTGACAACAACTTTTAGAGCTTTCTAAGCCAAATAAGTTCACTAAACCTTAGTTGATTCCACTTGAACCGATCTGAGATGGAATCGGTTTCATTTCGTTTTGACTCCTCAAAGGGGGATCTTTCGGGATGAAATCTTTATTACATGTCAGATATAGGTGTAAGAGGCTTGACAACAAATTTTTCCTGACTACGATCCAAATAAGTCCACTTAACCCTATATGATCCCTCTCAAACCGTTCATTGACTGAATCAAGTATATTGCATTTCGGTGCCTCAAATGAGTTTTGTTTGGGCCAATTATTCAATGATGCATCATATGTAGTCATAAGAGGCCTGGCGCTACTTTCGAGCCTATTCAAGGACAGTTAAGGTTATTGAACCCTAGCTATGGAATGCACTGTCACTAAGTCATAGTTCTAAAATTAAACCAACTATATTATGGAATGCAGTGTCACTAAGTCACACTTCCAAAATAAGAATGGTTGAACAATTCTAACTCTAATTCGTGGATACTTGTTTGTTGAATTAGGATCACTCGATATTTTTCATTTTTAACCATCCAATAAATGTCAACTAATGCAATGGTCAGACATCATGTATAAGTTATCTTTGGTTCATGATACATATAAACTGGGTGTTGGGAGTGTTGCACAAAAACCTTAGGATCTTGCCTCCCAAAACACCAAAATTATGGGATATAATAAAGTAATGAAATAACTCAAAGCATAAACCACATAACACAAGAGATTTTTATGTGGAAAACTCTCGAAGAGGTAAAAATCACGTGACCTAGTCCAGAACAACAATCCACTATGAAGTAGAACATTACAACTGATCACAAGCACACACCGCTTGAATCAAACCTTCTTCACTCACGCAGGAGCGGATGAACAATAAGAGAATAATAAAAACAGAGAGATCTCACTGATCATGAGGACTTAGAAGCACTGAGACATCGACTGCGTAATAGATCACCTCTATGAGTAGAATCTTCCCTTCCACAAGCTTCCTCTCTCTCTCTCTCTCTCTCTCTCTCTCTCTTTTCTTTTTCTTTTTTTTTCTCTTTTTCACCTTGGCCGTAAAAAACCCTTAGCACAATAGCTTTAAAAAGCCTTCTCAATACCCTAGAAAACCCTTATGGAACCCTATTTATAGTTTAGGAAACTCCTTCCCACACCTCTGCGAAAACCGCCTCAAATTTACGTCGACGAATCCCTCGACTAGTCAAGCCGTGCTTAACCGGTCCAAGGCGCACCCTCGATTGGTCAAGCAAGGTCCTCGACTGGTCGAGGCTAAAAATCATAGCTTGCTGGATTTGAGTCGAGTGTCCCTCAACTGGTCGAGCAGCCCACTCGACTGGTTGAGCAGCTCCCTTCGACCGGTCGAGCAGCACAGTGAAACATCTGTATTTTCAAACTGACTGCTCTATCTCTCCTCTGAACTAAGGAAGAAAACCCCATCATTGGAACCACAATTGAAACTATTTAATTTAACCTTCTATGCCAGTATGTGATTTCTTTGGACAGTGTATTATCCATCACATTCTGCCAGAGTATCAGTGTTTCTCTTTTGGAAAACCTGTTCGGTGTCTTATCTGACTATCGCTCCATAGGAGACTTATCCATGAGGGGATTCTATGGATGCCATTGATACCGAGAAGAAAATGGATAAGAGTAGACAAGATACTGACGATGAAGGGCCTACTGCATGTGGTGCAACTTTATTATTTTCGGGGCTCAAGGCCTGCACAACCATGTGATTGGTGGACTACAATACAACTGAGGTAGTTAGTTCTGATTTAAATGGGTTGAGAAGACGTTTTCACCATGTAAAATGGGCCTCTCTAACCTCCCAAGCATGTTGAAATGGAATGAATTTTTCTTTCACTTTTTTACTGGCAAGGCATTACGGAGTGTCAAATTACAGCCCATTAGCTGAGCTCAAGGAACTAAGACTGATTGTCCAGCCCTAGCTCAGAACCAAGTACAAGGCTGAAGTTTAGTTGAAAAGTTATGCCTTATATTATTTTTATTTTTTAACCCGTTGTCTCATCCCAACTCATTCAGGTTCGGTTTAGTCATGACTCGTGCAAGTCTGGGTTGAATTGCAGAGTGACATGTGATTCTGACCCTTATAGGTGGCAAACGAGTCCAGGTCGACTCAGATCAGTTGGGTAAGATTCGGATCAATCGGATGCTTTTTGTAGGCATAGCCTAAGCTCTGCCAAATTAAATATAACTTCTGAAACTAAGCAGCTCAAGCCCATACGTATCTCTTCAGCCCAAATATCTTGGGCTATCCAGGGAGTCAGGCCCATCTCATCCCCATTGACATGAAGCATTCTAATTGAAAACAGAAACTAAATTACAATAGAAGTTGCTAGATCAACCTCTCTTGTCATAGTCTTCTATAGTCGCAAGGGCCACCACAAGTGATAATGTTGCATGCATTGAAAGCTATTTCCTAGCTCGTTGTTGGGTCGTCCACAAAGTGAAAGATAATGCTAAGTTCTACGAGGTGATTCCCCAACAAAATCAAGCCCCCCCACAAAAGTTCACATTTCTTTCAATCAGAACATGGTTTTGCATCCTCCAACACCCGACATAGAGAGCGACTTTCAAATGCTGTGTCTATTTTCTACCGTTCGTTGCATATATATAATTAACCACCTCCATTGCTTCTTACACAATATAACCACATATCCCTGAAAATCTAATTAGATCCTTCTTTGTTTCTCAAAGTTTCTTTTTTAGCCCATACCATAAGCCATGATCAACCTCAGGAGGCTTGTTCAGTTGGCGAGGAGGTGGTAAAAGTTAGCAGCCATCGGAAGGATGAAGGAGAAGAATCTCAATATTGAGAACTCTTTCTTCTACAAAGTTGTATGCAAGCCGTATGGGACCACTTTGGTGCCATTTTTGGTATCTTCCTTCTCTCGGAGCAATCTGTTAAATATTGGATTAGACAATGGTGGATGGTTACGGCTGGTGGATCCGACTCCCTGTGTAAGGTCACACCCTGCATTATCTTATGGGAAATTCGGCACGCAAGGAATTCGGCCAAATTCAACCATAAATCTGTCTCGGCTCCTGTGTGTATAGCAAAAATCAAGGGATGGTTGTTCTCTGTATTCTCACCTTCCTCGCCCCGTTCTCAACCCTCTCCTAGTAGGGTAGATATTTGGGAAATTTTGGGGTTGTCCCCTCCTTCGATTGTTCAGGATAGAGTGGTATCGGTCGGGTGGTCCAGGCCCGCCACGGACTGGGTGAAAATAAATATTGATGGTTCCTCCTTGGGCAATCCAAGCCTGTCTAGTGGGGGCGGTATTGCTAGAAGTCATACAGGGGACATTCTTTTCGCTTTTGTGACAAGCTACGGGTTTACCTCCAACAACAAGGCTAAGATGAGGGTTGTCCATGATGGGCTCAGTCTTGCTTTACGTAAGGGGTACAACCACATCGAGATAGAGTCAAACTCTAAGTTCATGGTTGATACAATCTTGGGGAAAATGTGTTACTCTTGGCATTGGAGACACTAGGTGTCCGGGATTAAATCCCTTATGAGGTGCAGCTTGGTATTGATCAAGCTCATTTTGAGAGAAGGTAATGGGCTAGCCTGGAAGGGTAATGGCAGCCAATCCTCTCTTATCTTTGACCGGATGGGAAATCTCCCTGGACCGATTAAAGGATTGGTGTTCCTTGATAAGATTGGCCTGGGATCCACTCGGGTTGTCTTGATGTCTACCTAATGGTCTTTTTGTTTGTTTTGTTTTTTGTATAGGGGAGCTTAGCGTGGTTTCCTTCTACTCGGGGTGCCGGACCAATTTCTGGTGGTTGTGGCACTGCCGGGTTCCTGCCAGTGGTTATTCTCCCATGTTGTCTTTTCCTTTTGTCGATATGATAGGTGGGCTCCTTATTTTTTGGGTTAGACCCCGCCCAAAAGGTTGTAAATCTCTCTTTTCTTTTAATGAAAATTTCAGATCTGGTGGTTTTTTTTTTTTTTTTTTGCAAGCTGGATAAGGGCCATTTCATTGTGTACAAAACTGATGGAATGCATTCTGTGGTTCCCTTAGCAACCATTGAAAGGAGAAGAATCTCAATATCGAGAACTCTCTCCTCTACAAAATTGGATGCAAGCCACTATAAAACAGTAGCAGATAAGGGCCATTTCGTTGTGTACAAAACTGATGGAATGCGTTCTGTGGTTCTCTTAACATATCTCAATAGCTTCATCTTCAAAGAGCTGTGTTATGGGTAAAAATGGATTAGCCAATAAGGAAAAACCAGCTCAGACATACATGCATAGTACAAGGAGATCAGCCAACACCCATCATAATCAAGGAGCTCCATAGTGGCCAAAGAAGGACATTGCGTTACATTTCGCGGAATGACCCTGGGTCGACCATCAATAGAAAGAATCTCCTCGTCTCCGACTGACATTGAGCCCTTCTAAATGTTGAACCCTTTCACAGACCCATACATTTCCGATCTGGTGCTCAGAACATCTCTTCGAAAAGAGGCTCGAAGTACGACATCCGCCGTACGATAAGATGAAGATGATGGTCATCTCCGATATCCCATTTGTATACTACTAAGGAAAAGAGCTCGACCCTTTTGCTCAACTACTATCCCAAAGACGGGTCGACCAAGAGTCAGGTCGGCACAACCTCTTTTCGAAACAACTGTCAACCTCGGACTCTCATAAACTCTCTTTTATTAGTTTTGACCTGGACCAGAAGGTATCTAGTAGAGATACCAACCGAGGATATAGGAAGATCTGCAGCATGAATCTATTCGAGGTTTCAGCCGAGAATCTCTGAGCATCCTCGCAATACGTACGTTCAGTATTTGAATCCCACTACTATATGTCCCTATTAAATGAGGACACCTTCCTTCATGCCACCGCCTTCTCTCACCTATAAATAAGAGCATCCCTAATGGTGAAAGCTATGCACAATCTCACCCCCCAAAATCTTAAGTCTTACTAGACTTAGCTTGCTTGTCTAACTTTAACATCGGAGGGTCCCCTGTAGCATATAGGGTCACCTTTATGTATTATCTTGTGGGTCCCAAGTGGTTTAAGGAGGATGACCAGATTTCTGCATAAACAATTTCGTGTTGTCCATGGGAAAAACATCAAAGTCATTCCTTTCACATACAATGCTTCAACAATGGCGAAGGGGAGAAAGAAAGCTCAGAATACCACTATTGTGCTTAGCCCTATGCCACCAGAACAATCTAAAGACCATCAAGACTAGTCTTCACAGCTTCAAGTTGATTTTACGCCTGTTGGCCCAGTGGAGCGGTCTGACAACTGGGGAGGTCGGCTTATCTCTTTAAAACAATGAGTAGAGGCACTGAACAACAATGTCGATATGATAAAAAGACTATTAGAGCGACAAATCCATCCTCTCGACTAGGGGGCTGAGGAATTTGTCGCCCAGACAGCTATATAAGTTTCTGCACAAACTTAAGCACCCGCTGGATCCCAGCAAAATTGATAGGTTGGTGAAGCACTAGCACTAGCACCTTATGACGTTTCTAGCACTGCCACATTGGCTCCTTTGACTTACGTGATGAGTTGGAGAAGAAGTGGAGTGGCAAGGCACCTGAAACCATGGCCAAGGATAAACCTGCTGAAATAGTAGTCGAAAATGAAGATCCCTGTGAGGCTGAGCTCAGCAAGCTACGGGGTCAGATTGGCGACATGACAAGCCTACCACGCACATTCTCCAACCTCGAGAACATCTATGTTGGAGGAGACAGAGCCTCCATTCACTGGGACATCATGCACCCTCAACTCCCACCTAGATTTCAGATGCCACGGATCGCCCATTTTCTGGGGCCACTAACCCGACTGAGCATATGGAATCTTTCAGCACATGCATAGAGCTTTAGGGTGCATCAACAGCTGTAATGTACCGAGGCTTCTCTTTAACTTTAACTGGAGCAACCCGGAAGTGCTTTCGACAGCTCAAACACGATCCATCAGCTCATTCGCCTAGCTCAGTAAAGCGTTCATCACTAACTTCATCGGAGGGAAAGAAAGGCTGAAGCCGATGACTCGCCTCCTCACCATTATAGAAAAAGAAAGGATAACAAGCTGTTGAAGGATTACATCAAACACTTCAACTTAGAAGCAATGCAAGTGGATGGTTATATAGATCAGATCACCATCGCTGATATGATGGTCGGCCTGAGTGAGGGGAGGTTCCTTTTTTTGCTCTACAAGAATCCCGTCACTACTTAGGCCGACCTCCTAACTGAGCTCAAAAGTACTCCATCTCGTGAAAAGCTATGAGGATTGGAGGAAGCTCGACTCGGGAGAAATAACCTAAAGAAGAACAGACATTTGATCGTGGAAATAAAATGAGAGATGACTACTCAATCAGGGGGTAGCAACTGAGCAAATGACCCGAAAGTAGGTTCATCTCTTATACTCCCCTCAACGCCGTGCCCGAGCAGGTCCTTATAGAAGTTCAGGATAAGCGACTCCTCAAATGGCCGAGCAGAATAAAGACTGATGCCGATAAGAGGGATAAACAGAAGTGCTATCAGCTCCATCGCAACCACGACCATTCCACTAGCGACCGCTGGACCTCGAGTAGGAGATCGATGCCCTCTTCCGTAACAAACATCTGTGAGAATACGTCAACAGGAGAGAAGAGAGGGTAGTTCGAAAAAATGAACAGCCCTTCAACAACGATGCCACCAGAGAAATCCACACCATCTTCAGTGGACCTGTTGGAGGAGAATACTCAAACCGAGAAAGAAGAGATTATGCCCGAAGTATCAGTCATAGTAGTTTGGAACATCAAGTCCACATCACTAGCATACCACCGAAGGAACATAAAGTAGTATCCTACGAACTGACCTTCACTGAAGAAGATGCCTGAGGTGTTCACCGCCCCATGATAACGCGTTGGTAGTGACCATGACTATAGCCAACCGTAAAGTATTTCGAATACTGGTGGAGCCCTGTAGCTTAGCCGAGATCCTCTTCGTTGAAGCCTTTAATAAAATGGGAGTCGGGAGGTCTCGACTTCGACCTACTAAAACTCCTTTACTCGGGTTTTTAGGGGATAAAGTCACCTCCTAAGAATCCATACAGCTCTTGGTCACAACAACAGAAGGACGAAACCAGACAACGACTATGATCGACTTTCTTGTAGTCGACTGCCCATCTGTCTGTAACATTATCCTCGGAGGACTATCCCTCAATGCTCTACGAGTAGTAGTGTTCACTTATCATCTTGTAATGAAATTCCCGACCGAGCATGGAGTTGGGCAGGTCAAAGGAGACTAGTAAGAAGCCCGTCAATGCTACTCCATGGCACTAAGAACACAAAATCACACAATGGGCATCACCTCCCTTAATCATCGGGAGGAATCAATCGAAAGAGGATGTCCAATGGAGGACCTTGTAACCATCCCGCTCAATGAATTCGACCAGACCCGAACAGTATAGGTCAGCTCATTGCTGAATCCAGCTCTGTGGGATGAGATCTTGGATCTCCTCCAATGACACGCCAATGTATTCGTTTGGTCCTATCGGGATATGCCTAACATCAGTCTAAAAGTGATGGTCTAAAAATTAAATGTCGACCTCGATCACCGATCAGTAAGGTAAAAATGACAAGTGTTCGAGCGAGAATGGTATGCCATCATCGGTGAAGAGATTGGCAAGCTCCTTGAAGTGGGCTTCATTGAAGAAATCTACTATCCAGACTGGATCACCAATGTCATTTTGGTAAAAAAAAAAGTCCAATGGGAAGTGATGGGTCTGTGTTGATTACACTGACCTGAACAAAACCTACTCCAATGACAGTTTTCCCCTGTCATGGATTGACCAGCTAGTCCACAGCACTACCGGGCACGAGTTCCTGAGCTTCATGGATGCTTACTCAGGATATAATCTGATCGTCATGCATTCACGGGACAAGCAGAAGACGACCTTTGTCACAGACAAATGACTCTACTGTTACATGGTCATGCCCTTCGGGTTGAAGAATGACAAAACCACATACTAGCGACTCATGAATAGAATATTCACTCAGTAGATTTGACGCTCCATGGAGGTCTACGTCGATGACATGTTCATCAAGAGTATAAGGGCTAAAGACCACATCGCAAACCTCGAGGAAATGTTCACAATACTATGAAAATTTTAAGTGGAGCTAAATCTAAGCAAATGCGCCTTCGACGTCAACTCGGGAAAATTCATTAGTTTCCTGGTCGACCAAAGGGGGATCGAGGTGAACCCCGAAAAGATCCGAGCTTTGTTAGACATGAGCTCTCCCAGGATAATAAAAGAAATCTAGTGCCTCGCGGGGAGGGTAGCCACCTTCAACCAGTTTATCTCCTGAGCCATAGATAAGTGTCTTCACTTCTTTAAACAATTGAAAGGAAAATAGAAAACTAAATGGACTGAGGACTGCGAGCTGGCCTTTCAACAACTCAAACAGTACCTAAATTCACCACCACTACTTTCAAAGCTTAAGTGAGGAGAGCTGTTCCTACTATACTTAGTAGTCTCAATGGCAACAGTAAGCTCGACCCTTATTCAAGAACAAGAAGGAAAGCAACTACCGGTGTACTACGTCATTAAAACCTTGGTCTCGGTCGAGAGCAGGTATCCAGACATCGAGAAGCTAACTCTAGCCATGGTCGTCTCATCCCACCACTTCAACACCAACCAGCCTCTTCGCTAGGTACTCTAAAAACTTAAAGTGTCAGGAAGACTTACAAAATGGGTGATCAAACTCAACGAGTTTGACATTAAATATCTGGCTAGAATCACCATCAAAGGCCAGGTAGTAGCTGATTTTATTATTGAACTTACATACAAAATTAACCTAGAAGCCAGTTCGACCAGCAAACCTATCAAACTGCAGGTCAGGCAACCGAACATGACTTGTTGACCTGGATATTATACATCAACGACTCATCCAATTCTAAAGGCAGCCGGGACAGGGTAGTGCTTGAGGCTCCTATCCAAGTTTGTATGCAATATACCTTAAGATTTGGATTTAAAACATTGAATAACATAGCAGAATACGAGGCATTGCTCGCTAGACTTAAGTTAGCGGTAACGAAGAGAGCTCAGAATCTAAAAGTCCATAGTGATTCACAACTTGTCGTCAACCAGATAGCCAGTGAATACCAGGCTAAGGAGGAATGAATGATCGCCTACTTATAGAAAACTCAGGAACTCATTAGAAAATTCCCCAAATGTGATGTTATCTCGATCTCCAGGTCAAACAACTCCAAAGCAGATAAACTAGCAAAGCTAACCACACCGCCCAAAGATGAAAACCCGAGGGCGATCCCCATCGAGTTCCTGGTTGAACCAAGCATCAACAAGCCTGACCCCGATCTAGTTCTCCCAGTGAACCCAGCCCCAAGTTGGATGGACCCGATAGTCGATTATCTTCGAGAGGGCAAGCTACCCGAAGAATGACTTGAAGCACGTAAACTTTGATTAAGGTTGACTTACTACACCATGATCGGGGACACTTTGTACAACAAGGGATTCTCCCTTTCGTACCTCAGGTTTCTCCGACCTGAAGAGGTCGAATATGTCATTAGAGAGATCTATGAAGGAATTTGTAGCAATCATTCCAGCAGTTGCACCCTCGCATACAAGGTCATACGGCAAAGGTACTTTTGGCCGACCATCTAGAAAGATGCTAAGCAGTACACCTGGAGGTGCGATAAATGTTAGAGGTTTGAAGCTAGACCCCATCACCACCTAATCAGCTGACTCCGATGACTAGGCCATGGTTGTTTGCCCAATGGGGGATAGACATTATTGGCCCCTTGCCGATCGATAAATGTCAGATAAAATTTGTAGTAATTGCATTCGACTACTTCACTAAGTGGGTCGAGGCCAAGCCCCTAGCCAAGATCACTGAGTAAAAAATTACTGACTTCATTTGAAAAAACATCATATGTCAGTATGGAATCCCCCACACAATTATCACAGACAATGGGAAGTAATTCGATAACGATTAATTCCTAGGGATTTGTAAGAACCTCAGAATTCAAAATGCCGGCTCATCACCTCAGAACCCCCAAGTTAACGGTCAAGTTGATGCGCTCAACAAGATCATAAAAAATCATCTCCAAACCAAGCTCGAGAAGGCTAAAGGGGCATGGGCCAAGGAGCTCCCCCATGTCCTCTAGGCATATTGAACCACCACACGAATAGCCATAGGAGAAACTCCCTTCTCCTTGGCTTTTGGAGCCATAGTAGTAATCCTGATAGAGATCAGGCTCTCGACAGCTCAAACCCACTCTTACAATGAAGCTCAGAATGCCAAACAGATGGCTCTGGACCTAGACTTACTTGAAGAAAGGAGGGAGCAAGCCAAGGTCGCAACTTAGCAAGAGCAAGTCGCCCGATTCTACAATTCCAGTGTAAGGACGAGAAAGTTCTGAGCTCGAGATTTGGTCCTCCGCTAGACCTTCCAGAATACCAAAGAACCTGATTTAGGAATTCTTGGGCAAAATTGGGAAGGACCCAATAGAATAACAAGCACTATTTGACCTTGGACCTATCAACTCGAACATATGGAGGGGCGACTTTTTCCACATCCATGGAACACCGAACATTTGAAGATTTACTATCCGTGAAATCTGACCTGACCTTAGGTCAGAAACTACATATCTACAGTTTGAAATCTATAATGATCGACCTACTAGGTCTGAATCTATGTGTTTTATGCTGAATCTGTAATAAAAATCCCAAAGCTAGAAAATTTTGCATTATGCTTGTTCTTTACAACTGATCGAACTATACAATTTACTGAGGACTTCCCTTAGTACAAGGGAAAACTAGTCCCCACAAGTCGTCCAACCCTTAGTGAAGAGGTTGGACCACTAATCGATTATTCTACACAGTTTACTAAGGATTCCCCTGAATGCAAGGGAAAAAAAGTTCTAACCAATCATTCGACCCTCAAAGGAGAAGGTCGGATCAATAATCAATAACACTACTTCAATTGCACGATCTACAATGAGGATCCCTTTGTATAAGGGAAAACAATCCTCCTAAGCAAAATTGCCAAGTTATCTATGAAGGGATCAACACAGCTCATCCGTCTACTATGCAAGGGTAAAATTTCCCTGATGAGAGGAAGAGCTTAAAATCTCACCCTAACAATCCTACTTGACCAATATGACTGGTTTATTAGTATAACCAACAAGCGGAAAAATCTACCTATTAGCAAACACTAAGCTGACTTGAAAAGACTACTAAAAAACTTGCACAATTGCTACAAATAGTACTTTCCTTTTCATTGATATGAAAGGAGTACATAATGAGAACAAATGAAAAAGAAGCCAAAAATGCAAAAAAGAAAGAAAAGGAGTTTAGGGCTCCGCTGGGGTGGGCTACTTGGAAGACAAGTCCTCGACCTCTAGTAGAGTTGGATCTTCGGTAGAGCAATCCTTTAAAGGGGACAGGTTGAGCTTGGGATATGTCTCCTTCATGTCCTCGAGGCACTTGTCATACCCGATGTTACAAAGCTTATCCCTCTCTTCCTCCAACTCCTTAGAGGCCTTGAACTCCTCCACGGCCGCTGCTCGAGCCATCAGAATAGCTGCCTGGGCCTCCTTCATCTTCACATCGAAGTTGTACTTCAACTCGGCCAGCTCGGATTTCAACTATAAACCCTTCTCTTGACCATCCTTAAGAAACGAATTTGACACTTTCAGCTCGATCTTTACCCCCTCCACCTTGGCCTTCAGAGTAGTGACCTCGGAGGAAAGCTGCTTGGATTCGACTCTCTTCTACATTAGACCACCTTTGCCTCTTCGTATTTCGTCTCACCACTCAATATCTTGCGATAAACATTCAAAAGGGAAGGGGTGAACTGAAAATGAATTTACGATTAGAAGGCAAGAAAAAATTACAAAGTAATGAAGGATGACCATTATGAAAGATATGACCTACCTTGTAGAAGAGTGCCGCTAACTGGCCTACGACAGTTGTCGGAGCCAAGTCCATCACCGTGGTAAACTCAGCATGTGGAACGTGCCGACGGATCCAAGGCACAAGGCCCTCTGTTGTGGCAGTGGCCGACCTAAGGGACCGTCGAGCCTCATCACCTTGACCATCAGTCAGACTATCCACCTGAGGTGTAACGCCCCAACTTTTCAGGACCCAAGTATATGACTCGTTTCCCAAAAACCCAAGTGTTAACCTTAAAGATAGTCAAATTCGAGTATATATTTTTTGATAGCTTCAGAGTAAGCAAATGAGTGTAGAATGGACAAATCATACATAATGGAAAATTTCATTTACATTTAGAATGTACAAGAGGTTGCCCATAATGACTTATACAAACTAATGTTTACGAAATAACAAATACATGAATTTTACAATTTATACAATTGAGATAACAAAATGTATATAAAATCTGAACTGCAAGATCTCGCAACTCCTCTTGACAATAGAGCCATGCATCCCTGTCACTTGAACCCGGCTCCTCATCAGCCTGAATCTAAAAATCAATTGAGCCACCTGTGTTACATGTATAGTTATATATTTGATGGATGAGTGGCCAACTGAGTGTGTAACGCCCTGAAAATCGGGGGTCGAGTGTAACCCAACTCCCGAGTTCCAACGCATCACTTATGCAACATGTTTAATGATGTTTGAATGTTGTCTGTGTTAGAGCAGTAAACATGAATGAGATTATACCAAAGCAGTAATTCATACTCCAGATCAATTGTATAAAAGCAAGCGGAAGACTGAACTGTATATATATGTATGTAAAGAAACAAAATAAACGATTCATTCATCAGAGTATGAATCCAACTAAGTCCATATACATTTCTGTTTATAATCAAAAAGTCAAAAATAACTAGGTACAATCCCTATAAATCCCATCGGTCCCGGCAGCCTAGTCGAAGCCGCCAGCGAATTGCATATACGAGAACTCCTCCTGGTCCTCGTCATAATCGGGCTTCGCCTCCCAGTAATAGTCTGGATCGCCTAAACTCCGAGATGCAGTCCGGTTGGTGTGCGCAACACCATCCCGTAACGTGGGAGTGAGTAGCTAACTCAAGTGGAACAATAAGGCATAAGTTATCATGTTATCAATACAAATCGAGCAAGAATGATAAAGCAAAGAAATCAAACACTCCTAGTTACTCGATTAATGCAAGTATGAATGCAGGTATGATGGATGCCCTCGCCGACATACTCCCTCATGCGACACCATCTCACGTTCGCTGCATGCTTACATCCCATAGTGCTCCACATCTTCTAGGCATATGCGATGCATGATGAGTATGATTATCGAGTTTTTAATTAGTTCATTTCAAACAGCAGGATTGGGAAACTAAGGTACCTACCTTATATCATTTCCAAACATGATCCAATCTAAGGTCGTCAGTCCTAGTTAATATCAGATGATGGTGTGTTTTCTAGGTCATCAGAGGTCGCTGTGGTCAAGTACGCACAAAGGTTGCACCACTCCCCCATCACCCCTTAAACGATTCATCACTATATAGAAACAGGCCTAGTTCATACTCTATATATCGCGGCGAACCCTAAGGCACGCTACAACTTCAGAATATGCTCGCGGTCACTACAAAGGGTCGCTGTGGTCATTACGCACAAAGGTTGCACCACTCCCCATCACCTTATCAATGTAGGCCGATAATGCGAATATAGTGTCCCATACCATCATAATCGGCTCACGAGTTAAGTTGCTCACCGGTCACTACGGGAGGCACGTAGCCTCAGCCAGTAGGACCGACAACCGACCACGGTGTCCCATACCACTATGCCCGCTCATGAGTCTTAGCGGATCAAGGTACCATGGTTAACGGGATTATCACTGTAAGTTTGGTACCCTAGTTCAAGCATTAGCGACCAAACATGGTGAACACACATAAGACACACGGTTTACTTGACGTGTTCTGCTGGCTCGAGCGCACAACAAGTTGGGCGATATGAAGCACAGAAGCACCTCGTGTGGCCAACCACTATCGCCAACCGAACTACAACACGGGTTCGCCAACACATCATGCGTGGCGGAACGAATCCCAACCACATCTTCAAGTCTGATATCGGATGCCTGGACTATGAACATAGTCCCAAGCTCAGTCAAATCCTAACCATAGCATATGAAATACGGCATGATACATGGTAATTCAAGGACACTAGTAATCATGTTACAAAGCATATCATGAAACATGGTAATAAACAAATTACAAAGCATGTTCAAAAGCATGTTATAAAACATTTATGCAAATAGGGATACAAATACTTCGAGTTCATAGGTGAGTGGTTAGAGTGAACAACCATATGGAGAGTGTCATATGTGACTCTAAGGTAGCGGAGAATCCCATCTCAAAGACCTACCTAAGGTTCTAACACTTAAGCACTTACACTCACAAGTGATTTCACCAACACTTGAATGCACTATTTCAACATACATGACGTATGCTAGAGAAATGTGTACTAGGATTGTCCCTTTACCAAACTAGTATTTTATACATATACATCATATTCATACAAAGAATTAAACATGGCAATCACATCAAGCAAATTTTATACGTATAGGTACTTCCTCGTATACCCAATTTCGACATACATAGTGTTTACAAAGGAACATAGCTTGCGGCGATTCCTTTCACCAAACTAGTATTTTAATCATGTATTGTATAATCATATATTAAATAAATATGTCAAACATTATTCCAAAAGAAATACGTATACGTATTTCTAAAATACGTAATTTCAACATACGTACGCATTTACAAGTGAACATATATTTTGGCGATTCTTTTCGCTAAACTAGTAATTTATTCATATATTATATAATCATACATTAAATAAACATGTCAAACATTTATCCAAAAAATTACGATACGGTATTTCTACGTATACCTAGAATATGTGAAATTCCATATTTCACAACGTTAATCGAAACAGAAACTAAAGCACTTTGACATGTGCAATTTCAAGCAGATCATGAATCTACCATTATCTGACATTGAAAGCGTTGAAAACCGTAACTTATACACTTAAAGTCCTCACCTTTGCCTTTGGAAACGAAACGAATCAACAAGGGTAGAAGAACTTCCGTATACGGAGATTTCTAGCCTAAAGAGCGGAATCTGTTAGTCGTTACGCAACCCACATCGATCTCACCTCAAATCAGACCTAGGGTTAGGGTTTCTTACCTTCAAATGGGATGGAAAACACCGGAAAAACCCTAGAATAGGGCGGTGTAGGCCGTGTAACAAGCCAAAGCAGGAGGAGGGAAATCGGCAACAATCTCCAAGTCTTTCTCTCTCTTTTCTCTCTCTCCCTCTAGGGTTTTCTCCAAAATTCGTATGGCTGTGAGAGGGTTGTTCTAAGCTCCTTTTATAGCCACAAACATTACGAAATTAGACTCGGGTTCAAGGGGTACTGCTAATATAGGATTTTCGTCGCTTTTCCAGCTCAAAAGGGAAGTTCTAGTGGCCCTCCTTGAACCAAACGTCAGACTTAAGCTCACCATCGATGGATCTACGTGGGATTACGTTTTTGACTCGATCGGATACCCAGATCGCACGTGGCGGACCACTTTCGCTCGACGGCCATGGGCCACGATCGTAAATTCCAAGTACATGTAAATGTTCCCGAAATTTTTCTTAATCCGAGGGTGTAATTTGGTCCGATTCGACGGCACAAAGTTGCTTAATACCGACGCTGGCCAACGAATGATGCCGATCACTATTCCGTATATTTATTTTTGGATGGGAATAGTGTTTTTCACACTCCCTCGCTCCGAATCGAAACGAATGACCGTGGGACATCTGATGGAGCCGATTTTTGAGATGATTGTTAAGCCTGGGCGGTCCTAGTTCCTTAGCTTTGGGTTAATCGACTCCCGATGTGCGATCTAGACCTAATACGAAGTTTCGCTTTCATTCCCGAGAGCAGACGGAAATGAGTTTGATTCTAAACTTTAGGGTAACCTAATTGCGTCACTTGTTCTCCGCAAGTTTTGGGTCTCACAGATCGTATTTAAAGCGATCCTAACGGATTTCACGACAAATCGAGTTTAGTACTTAGTTAACTTTGTTAAATTTCTAAAGAATTTAATCTACGTGATTTCTGGTCGAGGTGGTACTCGACCCAATGTACGGAAATTTTCAGATCGTTACAATCTACCCCCCTTAAACAAAAAATTTCGTCCTCGAAATTTATACCTTTTCGTACTCCTCGAGAATCTGAGGGTAGTTCTTCCCGACCTCGCCTCGCCTCCTGTGCAGCTTCCTCCTCGAATGATGTGTCCAAAGCACCTTCACAAGTGGGATGACCTTGCTACGCAAGCACTGCTCCTTCCTCGTCAAGGATGCGCGTCGGCGCAACTCATATGTAGATCCTCGCTCAACTGTACCTGCTCCCATCTGATGATATGTGAAGGATCAGGAACGTACTTCTTCAGCATAGATACATGAAATACGTTGTGTACGGAAGCAAGTGGTGTAGGCAAGGCGAGACGATACGACACATCACCCACTCGATCCAGTATCTCGAAATTGACCAATAAACCCTGGTGAGCTTCCCCTTCTTCCCAAACCGAAGGACTCCCTTCATAGGGGAAACCCGAAGGAACACATGATCACCGACCTCGAACTCTAGCGGTCGCCGCCCTCGTATCGGCGTAACTCTTCGCCCTCGCTCCGCGCCGTGAGTAATCGACGCCTGATAATGTCTACCTTCTCTCGTAGTCGCCCGAACCAACTCCTCGGCCAATCGTGCTACGCTCTCCAACCTCTCGCCCAACAAGGCGGTGCCTCACAAGGTCGACCATATAGAGCCTCATATGGGGCCATGACAATAGTCGCCCGGAAGCCGTTGTTGTAGGCGAACCCGCATACGGAAGACAAGCCATCCCAACCGTCCTCAAGTCCAACACACATGCTCGCAACATATCCTCCAGACCGATTCACCCGCCTCCGTCCGCCCATCGGTCCGAGGATGAAACGCCGTATCGAACTTCAACTTCACACCCATCGCCTCCCGGATACGAGTCCGAAGATAAATGTGAACCGCGTGTCTCTCGTCCGACACGATCTCCAAAGGAACCCCGTGCGGACGGACGATCTCCCCGATGTACAATCTAGCTACTGTCTGCCGCAGAGTTCGTAACTCGATAGGGAGGAAATGGGCCGATTTGGTCAACCGGTCCACAATCACCCAAATGGAATCGTGCCCCTTCCTCGTCTTCTAAGGCAACCCCGATATGAAATCCATGGAGATGAAGTCCCACTTCCACTCCGCTTATGTGCATGGGTCCGAAGCGGGCCCAGAGGTCGGCGATGTTCGCCTTGACCCGCCGGCACGTCGACATCGAGACACATACTCAAAGAATGTGGGCCTTCATATTATCCCACCAATACGTCCGTCTCATATCCCGGTACGTCTTCGTGCTACCAGATGCATCGCAAACTTCGACTTATGGGCGCGACTCGAGAAGCTCTCGCGTCTCAAGTCGCACATCCGGAACACATAGGCGGCCATGAAATCGTAAACCCCCATCGAACCAACTCTCCACTCGAGTCTACGGCATCGCTAGCCCGCTCTCAAAGCCGGACAGCCCGTATGTCGCCCTCTCCGGGCCTCAACAATCCTGTCGTCACAAGTGGTCGCACCCGAACGTGCGCAACACACTCAAATGGCTCCTCGACAAGCTGAGTCTCCGCCGAAGTCCCGCACAAACTCCATCATGTCCCACTCGGCTATCATCGGCGGTGCCGCAAATGCACGCCTTCTTGCGGCTCAACGCGTCCGCCACAAGGTTCGCTTTGCCAGATGGTAGAAACCTCGAACTTAAAGTCCTTCAAGGTCTCCATCCATCTGCGCTTATCTCATATTCAAATCCCACAGTGAATATGTATTTAAGGCTCTTGTGGTCGCAGAAAAGCTCGAACTCCTCACCATAGAGGTAATGTCTCCGAGCTTCAATGCAAAGATGATGACCGCTTAACTCCAGTGTCATGTGTAGGGTAATTCTCCTCGTGCTTCCTTAATTGTCTCGAGGCATACGAAATCACCCTATCCTTCCGCACGACACAACCCAAACCAATGCGAGACGCGTCAAGATATACACCGTGTATTTCACCCCTTGCTCCGCAATACTAGCACAGGGGGGACGTCAACTTGTCCTTCACCTCCTTAAAGCCGCCTCCGCCTTCTCATTCCAGCGAACTTCAGTCCTTCCGAGTCACCGAGACAATGGCCCGGCGATCTTCGAAAAATCCCGAATGAAACGTCTGTAGTACCCACCACCACTCAAGGAAACTCCTCACCTCAAGAACCGATTCAGCCGCGCACCATCCCGACCGCAGCCTACCTTAGCAAGGTCCATCACTATCCCATCCTTGGACACTACATGTCCCAGAACTTGACTTCCTCCCCGCGAAGCTCGCACTTCTTGTATTGCGCAAACAACCGGTTCTTCTTCGGTGTATCCAATACCGCTCGCAAGTGCTCCTCGTGCTCCTCCCGACTCGTGGAGTATATCAAGATGTCATCGATAAAGACGATGACGAATCGGTAGAGGAAAGGCCAAAATACCCGGTTCATCAGATCCATGAACATGGCTGGTGCGTTTGTCAGACCGAACGACATCACCAAGAACTCATAGTGGCCAAAGCACATCCTGAAGGCTGTCTTCTGCACGTCCTCCTCTCTCACGCGCAACTGGTGGTACCCTGACTGAAGATCAATCTTCGAGAAATACTTCGCCCCCCCTCAACTGATCGAACAGATCATCAATCCTGGCAAGGGATACTTGTTCTTCACCGTGACTGGTTCAACCTACGGTAATCAATACACAACCGTAGCGACCCGTCCTTCTTCTTCACGAACAACACAGTGCTCCCTAAGGAGACACACTAGGCCGAATAAAACCTTTCTCTACAAGTCCATCAACTGCTTTCCGCAGCCTCTCCATCTCACATGGAGGCATACGATAAGTCGAACGAGATGGGCGTCGCACCAGGCGTAAGGTCAATCGTGAAATCAATCTCACGCCGAGGAGGTAAATCAGGGATAGTCTCAAACACGCCTGCAAATTCTCGAACCACCGGCGTACTATCTACTGTCGGACCATCAATCGGCACAAGCAAAGCAGCATAACAATCAACTCGACAGGGCCAACTGACCTGCACCGGGAACGTGAAAGCTGTACCATCAGGTCCATAGGCCGTCACGATCCGAGTATCGCAATCTACCTCCGCCCTCATCCTGGTGAGCCAATCCATACTAAGGATAACGTCGTAGTGCCATAGTGGAGCAACAATGAGGTCGACGAGCACTGTGCCGCTACCCAAAACTACCGAGCAACCCTCGCATAATCGTGTGACATCCGAATGTGTCCCGTAGAGTCGTAGTGAGTCTCATTCCCTTAGTGGGAATCGTATGCAAAGATAGGCGTTTCACCGCCCACAAGAAACAATAGAAGTGGTGAACCCAAGTGTCTACCAACAAAGAAACAGGAGTGCCATGAATAAAAGCCGCACTCGAAAGCCGTCGAGCCGAAACCGACGTCTCGTGTGCCTCACCACAAGAGTATGAACGCGAGCCTCGTCACCGGGCTCGGTTCGGCCGAGGAGCCAAGGGTCGCCGTGGCGGCCGAAGCGCAAAGACACGGAGGTCGGAAGGAAGGATGTGCGGAGCAGCGGTCAGAGCGGTGGAGCCGATATGGCCCGTGGGCGAGAACGGCCCAACATCCGTGGCGAGAGAAACCACCGTCCTTCATCCGCGCGAAACAACTCCCAATAAGATGACCCCGTTTCCCGCGCAGTGCGTGTGTCACAACAGGGCGCCTCACCAGCCCCCGGCGCCGCGATCCTGGGAGGCGAGTCAACACGAGCCCTCTTGCCTAGGATAGGCCCGCTCTGTATCTCCTGTCGTGGCCTAGCAATCATAGCACCACGAGATCGGGCCAACCGGTCCACATCCTGCTCCGTCCGTCATGACATGTGAACCAATGCTTTGCATAGGTAGGTATACCGAGGGAGCATATCTTCGACCGTATCTCCGGTCGCAAGCCCAAAGAAAAACGACGCATCCGCATCTGCTCGTCCACCAGTATAGTCGGGACAAAGCGGCCCAACTCTGTGAAGTGGTGCTCGTACTCTGTAATCGTCATGCCTCCTTGCCTGAGGCGCAGAAACTCATCCTCCCGCTCATGCCGATAAGTTTGCGGGTAGTATTTCTCATGGAACCGAACTCAAAAGCCTCCCAGTGTCCACACATAATCTGTATGACAGACGCAACACACCGTCTCCACCATAAACCGGCCTCCCTCTCAAACATGAAGGCGGCCGCCTACTGCTCGCCTCTAGCAATGCAAAGATCCGAAGCATCGTAGAGATGCGGTCAAGCCAAAACTCTTCCTCCTCGGGTCTATGAGTGCCCATAAATGAAGGAGGCCTCAAGCGCTGAAATCGCTCGAGAAGACCGCGTGTACTGACATCTCCCATAGGAGGCACCACGGGTGGGGGAAGAGGCACATCCTCACTCTGAGCAGGAGGCTCCGGGCGCCCTGCAGGACAAGCAGATGTCATAGGTGGGGTCGCACTACCACCATGGGACAAGGCCTCAGCGATAGTGGCCATAAGTCCGCCGGTGCCGGTCTGCTTCTTCGATTCTTCGTCCGATGCATCATCAACATCACCGCTCAAATCTATCGGGCGACGAGCACTGGGAGTCATGCTTCGCGTTAAGATGAGGGCCGAAACCGCTCACGGACCGGGGCGTGTAAGGTGGCAACCACTGCCAGACCAAAGGGGGCCGATCCGAACCTAACCCACGGTCTGCAGGACCGCTACTACCAGAAGGAGTCTGGTCCATAGAGCCAGTCAGGCGGAGATGTGCGGTGCTCCGTGTATACTGTCGCGGCATGCCCTATACAACACAGGGTACAACATCGGTGAGATACAGCATAACACACATCATAAAGCACTTTAAGCATTCCACACATAATCAAAACAAAGGGGCTACATGCCTTTCATTTACCCAAAATTAGTCATAATACATGGATTACAGAGTTTACATGAATCATGACGAAAATCACATGATAGCCAATACATCCACACAATAAACACTTAGAACACGCTACTACCTAATACAACATCTGTACGAAAACACAAACCGCCTATTGCAGCAACTAAGCAAACACAACATACAACAACATGGATGACTAAGCATCCGAAGTAGGCGGTGGAGGATGAGCATTCTTATCCTGCGCACAAAGACAGATGGCCTTCAACGTACGGACATCTTCTTGAAACTCTTCTTCATGTAGGCTTCATTCTCTTCAAGTTTGGTTCGAACTTGACCAATCTCAGCCCGAACTTGTCCAACCTCTTGCTGCAGGGCGGCTTGCCTCTCCTCAAGACGGGCCAATCGCGCATCAAAAGTATCTCGATCCACACCCTGCTCCTGAGCCGCAGGGGGTGAACTCTCCTCTGTGTCCTGAGCCTCAGATTCTTCTTCCTGTATGTCATCACCACGCTCCTCATCACTCTCAGCCTGGAGGTCAACACTCTCCTCGCCGGCGCTATCCGACTCATCTCCAGACTCGTCGAGTCGGGCTTGCCGCTGTTGGGGGCCGATCTTCATATTCCTGAGTGTCGCTTCACTTATGACTCGGACTGGTGCAAGATCCTCCATATTCAATCTGTAGCCTACATCACGAGCCATCCTGCAGATCAGTCGGCCAAATGGGAGCGAAAGATCGTTCCTGGCAGAACGAACAACATTAACTATCTGGGATAGGATGAATGTGGGCAGCATATGTTGTCCCAAATGCCTCATCTTGTACAGAAAGTCCACCATCACCCTAGTACATTCCGTGCGGTTACCCCACCATGGGTATACATTGTATGTGAAGATGTAATGGAGCAAATGGAAGTCTTCGGACATCTTTGTCGCCGCAATACAATTTCCTCCCTTCCAAGTAACCCGGCGACCACAGAGAAATCACATGCAGCGATCCCTTTCCCGCGCACTTCTAGAGAAGTCATCACTAGGATGCACTTGACCAAGCGGAATCTTCGTGATTCGAACCACCTCATCCACAGTGATTGTGCGCCTTATGCCCCTCACAGAGACAGTAAACTGAAGAGGCTCTACTGATGAGTCCACGATGTGAGCGTAGAAAGCGCGGACCGTGTTCTCACATGCGGGAGACTCGCCTTCAAAAATATAATTTCACCCGATATCCACCAAGTGGTCCATCATCGGGTGTAGCCCGAACATCCTTTCATCCACATGAGCTTCAAACACAACCTTACGGCCCGCGAAGCGCCCATATTCCATGCCTATCGGATAAGCATTTCGGCGGGGTGGTCGGATCCAGGTCTCGCTTCGACCTAAACTCCCGCACGGTGCTTGTGCCGGCCCCAACATCGGATCTTCTTCGGAATGGGTGGCCTACTTGGGGGCGCGTCATCGGCCGCGTTTTCCTCTTTCCCATGAAAGATAGGATGGAGGAAATGGAGAAAATGGTAGCCACCACACCAAGGAGGGCCATGGAAAATTTCCAAAATGGGGAAACAAGGGGCTGATCTCCTTTATCTTCCTCAATCAACAATCCAATAGGTGTGGAAGGAGCTCTAGATGTAGGAAATGAAGAAGGAACAAAAAGAAAATGGAATGGGTTAGGAGATTACCCGATTTTGAGCTCCAAGGAGGGGTATGAGAGCTCTAACTTGTGAAAATGGGGAAAGGAGGAAGCTAGGGCTATTGTGGAAGGTAGGGGTGTGTGAGTTATGGAAGGAAATGGTAGGATTGAAGGTTTGGAGGGATGGGTTTTTGAGAAAAATCGGAATGGGAGTGGAGGTGCTTGAAAAGAGGGGAAATGAGAGAAAAGGGTGCTCCAGCCCCTTAAATCCTAACCAAATAGCAATTTGGCACGTGCCATGGGGTAGAGGGGGCTGGGCCGACCAACCCCATGTTTGAAAACCCACCGGAAAAGCCACCGGACCGCGGTGGCGCCGCGGTAGGGCTTGGCCGGAACCGCGCCGCCGCGGTGGGACCCTGTTTGCCACACTCCCAGGGTGCCAAATGCACCCTGGTTCAGTCTGAAAAGTTAGTGGATTAACGTGGAGGGGCCCCCGACTCAGTTTAGTGCCAAAACGGTTAGTTCCGGTAAAGTTCTGATCTAATCTGATTTTTCTTGATTTTTAACGACTCATTTTTGGTAGATTGTGACCTGGACACGTCAATAGACGGTCTAGGAGTGACTTGGGGTCCATAAGTGTGGTCGGGATCGAGTACGCACTCGATCAAACTGTCCATGTGCAATGAACTTCGCCGAACGGCGAAATCGGGAGACCCTAATACTGTTGCTAGGTTTTGTGCACCCTCCTAAGTATAATGCGTCAGCGTACGTAGTGGGGACATAACTCAGGTCTGGTTTAATCAAAATCATGCTCTGATACCAACTTGTAACGCCCTGAAAATCGGGGGTCGAGTGTAACCCAACTCCCGAGTTCCAACGCATCACTTATGCAACATGTTTAATGATGTTTGAATGTTGTCTGTGTTAGAGCAGTAAACATGAATGAGATTATACCAAAGCAGTAATTCATACTCCAGATCAATTGTATAAAAGCAAGCGGAAGACTGAACTGTATATATATGTATGTAAAGAAACAAAATAAACGATTCATTCATCAGAGTATGAATCCAACTGAGTCCATATACATTTCTGTTTATAATCAAAAAGTCAAAAATAACTAGGTACAATCCCTATAAATCCCATCGGTCCCGGCAGCCTAGTCGAAGCCGCCAGCGAACTGCATATACGAGAACTCCTCCTGGTCCTCGTCATAATCGGGCTCCGCCTCAGCAATAGTCGGATCGCCTAAACTCGAGACAGTCCGGTTGGTGTGCGCAACACCGTCCCGTAACGTGGGAGTGAGTATCTAACTCGGGAACGATAAGGCATAAGTTATCATGTTATCAATACAACCAAGCGAATGATAAAGCAAGAAATCAAACACTCCTAATTACTCGATTAATGCAAGTATGAATGCAGGTATGATGGATGCCCTCGCCGACATACTCCCTCATGCGACACCATCTCACGTTCGCGGCATGCTTACATCCCACAGTGCTCCACATCTTCCAGGCACATGCGATGCATGATGAGTATGATTACCGAGTTTTTAATTAGTCCATTTCAAACAAATAGGATTGGGAAACTAAGGTACCTCCCTTATATCATTTCCAAACATGATCCAATCTAGGGTCGTCAGTCCTAGTTAATATCAGACGATGGTGTGTTTTCTAGGTCACTGCAGAGGCTGCCAGGGCTGTTACGCACAAAGGTTGCACCACTCCCCCATCTCCCCTTAAACGATTCATCACTATACAGAAACAGGCCTAGTTCATACTCTATATATCGCGACGAACCCTAAGGGACGCTGCAACTTCAGAATATGCTCGCGGTCACTACAAAGGGCTGCCAGGGCTGTTACGCACAAAGGTTGCACCACTCCCCCATCACCTTATCAATGTAGGCCGACAGCTCGACCACGGTGTCCCATACCACCATGCCCGGCTCATGAGTCTTAGCGGATCGAGGTACCATGGTTAACGGGATTATCACTGGTAAGTTTGGTACCCTAGGTTCAAGCATTAGCGATCAAACATGGTGAACACACATAAGACACACGGTTTACTTGACGTGTTCGGCTGGCTCGAGCGCACAACAAGTTGGGTGATATGAAGCGCAGAAGCACCTCGTGTGGCCAACCACTATCGCCAACCGAAGTACGACACGGGTTCGCCAACACATCATGCGTGGCGGAATGAATCCCAACCACATCTTTAAGTCTGATACCGGATGCCTGGACTATGAACATAGTCCCAAGCTCAGTCAAATCCTAACCATAGCATATGAAATACGGCATGATACATGGTAATTCAAGGACACTAGTAATCATGTTACAAAGCATATCATGAAACATGGTAATAAACAAATTACAAAGCATGTTCAAAAGTATGTTATAAAACATTTATGCAAATAGGGATACAAATACTTCGAGTTCATAGGTGAGTGGTTCGAGTGAACAACCACATGGAGAGTGTCATATGTGACTCTAAGGTAGCCGAGAATCCCATCTCAGCACCTACCTAAGGTTCTAACACTTAAGCACTTACACTCACAAGTGATTTCACCAACACTTGGAATGCACTATTTCAACATACATGACGTATGCTAGAGAAATGTGTACTAGGATTGTCCTTTTACCAAACTAGTATTTTATACATATACATCATATTCATACAGCAATTAAACATGGCAATCGCATCAGCAAATTTTATACGTATAGGGTACTTCCTCGTATACCCAATTTCGACATACATAGTGTTTACAAAGGAACATAGCTTGCGGCGATTCCTTTTGCCAAACTAGTATTTTAATCATGTATTGTATAATCATATATTAAATAAATATGTCAAACATTATTCCAAAAGAAATACGTATACAGTATTTCTAAAATACGTAATTTCAACATACGGCGCATTTACAAGTGAACATATATTTTGGCGATTCCTTTCGCCAAACTAGTAATTTATTCATATATTATATAATCATACATTAAATAAACATGTCAAACATTTATCCAAAAAAATTACATATACGGTATTTCTACGTATACCTAGAATATGTGAAATTCCATATTTCACAACGTTAATCAAAACAGGAAACGGAAAGCACTTTGTACATATGCAATTTCAAGCAGATCATGAATCTACCATTATCTGACATTGAAAGCGTTGAAAACCGTAACTTATACACTTAAAGTCCTCACCTTTGCCTTTGGAAACGAAACGAATCAGCAAGGGTAGAAGAACTTTCGTATACGGGAGATTTCTAGCCTAAAGAGCGGAATCGGTTAGTTGTTACACAACCCACATCGATCCCACCTCAAATCAGACCTAGGGTTAGGGTTTCTTACCTTCAAATGGGATGGAAAACACCGGAAAAATGCCTAGAATAGGGCGGTGTAGGCCGTGTAACAAGCCAAAGCAGGAGGAGGGAAATCGGCAACAATCTCCAAGTCTTTCTCTCTCTTTTCTCTCTCTCTCTCTAGGGTTTTCTCCAAAATTCGTATGGCTGTGAGAGGGGTTGTTCTAAGCTCCTTTTATAGCCACAAACATTATGAAATTAGACTCGGAGTTCAAGGGGTACCGCTAATATAGGATTTTCGTCGCTTTTCCAAATTTCCTCGGGAAGTTCCGTGGCCCTCCTTGAACCAAACGTCGACTTAAGCTCACCATCGATGGATCTACGTGGGATTACGTTTTTGACTCGATCGGATACCCAGATCGCACGTGGCGGACCACTTTCCCGTTCGACGGTCGGTGGGCACGATCGAAATTCCAAGTACATGTAAATGTTCTGAAATTTTTCTTAATCCGAGGGTGTAATTTGGTCCGATTCGACGGTCGGGTTGCTTAATACCGACGTCAACGAATGATGCGATCACTATTCCGGATATTTATTTTTGGATGGGAATAGTGTTTTTCACACTCCCTCGCTCCGAATCGAAACGAATGACCGTGGGACATCGGATGGAGCTGATTTTTGAGATGATTGTTAAGCCCAGTGGGGCGGTCCTAGTTCCTTAGCTTCGGGTTAATCGGACTCCCGATGTGCGATCTAGACCTAATACGAAGTTTCGTTTCATTCCCAAGAGCAGACGGGAAATGAGTTTGATTCTAAACTTTAGGGTAACCTAGCGTCACTTGTTCTGCAAGTTTTGGGTCTTGCAGATCATATTTAAAGCGATCCTAATGGATTTCATGACAAATCGAGTTTAGTACTTAGTTAACTTTGTTAAATTTCTAAAGAATTTAATCCTACGTGATTTCTTGTCGAGGTGGTACTCGACCCAATGTACGGAAATTTTCAGATCGTTACACAGTGTGAATTCTCCTCAAGATTACACGCCGCCGCATTAGGTAAGCATAGTTATAAAATAAGTATACAAAACAATACATGATGCATGTCTTATTAGATGCATGGATGCGTGAATGCCGTCATCGCCCTAAGGAGGCACATCCATGCAGAAGTTGGGCTCATCATCCATGCAATCATCGACCTAGAAAGAACATTCATTCGGATAGAGGCTAGTCATCAGTGAAGCATACTAAGTGTAGTGTAACGACTGCCTATCGTACATCACGTACATTATAGATAGATGTTGGTTTATGCCATGTGTGCATGATTAGCTTAACAATTATTAGTTTTAAATAAGCTCAAGGTCACTACGGGGGATCGTCACCAATGTAGGCTAACAACTTGGGCATAGGTCCCATACAACCATTCCCGGCTCATGAGACTACCATCTTAGGATGCTTAATGGAAACCCATCAATTAGTGGCCAATCATATTACAGTATATGGGGCTAACCATCGTATGGTTGCACGACATAAAACATCGAGCCCATATAGGGCAAATACCATAACAAAGTCACATAGGACGATATCGAAACAAGCCACATAGGGAGTTACCAAAATAGGCCCCGTAGGGCGAGTATCAAAACCATGAGATAAAAGACCAACCTTGAAAACCATTGGACACAACAACCCTAGATGATAGGCTCATATCAATGGTCAATTTAAACCACCATTTAATAACCACTAAGCCGAAGGTCCATTACAATCACAACCTGTCGGGTTACATCCTAAGTATGAGTGTATATTTATAGGTGGGGGTTTTCCCACTGATGTACCAGTTTAAGATCTGTAAGCAATCCACAAATAATCTATAAGCATGAATAAATATACAGGATAAATATTAAGCATGCAATGTAGCAATTCAATTCCAACAATTAACACATGTGACTATGAAATGGAGACATCAATTTAAATAAAAACTATAACTTAAGCTAATGGGAAAATAGAAAGCTTGAGGGGAAGAAATCATCACCTGATGTGTCGAATTATCCATTAATGTTGCTAGGAAGCGTGCATGCCCTTAGACTTGGATCCTACCATGAATTCTATCATTAGATCCCAACTTAACTTACTATTTATGTTTAAAGTATCGACCTAAGGTTTAGATTACTTAGGTCTAGGATTTTACCTTAGAGTTTAGGTCTAAGCTAGATTCTATGAACTTAACCTTAGTGTTAATTTAATAATTATAAGATATTTATTAACATTAGTGTTATAGTTTACATTAGTTAATAATTATTATGACGATACCAATTAGTACGATTTGATCTGAGTTCTACCCACCACCTAGGTTTGAGGTCATGGCCTAGAGTTTGAATCATTTATCTTAGGGTTTTTAGTGTAAGATCGAGACTTTCATCCTATGGTTTAGTCTTAACTTAGATCCTAAGATTTGAACTCTAGTTGGCGTGTTAGTTACAATTTAAATCTCAATAATCACAAGATAACTACTAGCGTTAGTATTGTATTAGCTAACATGGTAGTAACGATGATGATTAACATTATGGTCTACTATTAGTGATGATATTTAAGAGTGACAAGACAAAACACTAATATTTAATACTGATGATTGCATGTAATAGATAATATTAGTATGGACAATTTACTAATGGTTACTCATATATAATATTAATACTCCAAGTGAAAACTGGGCCTGCACCTACCTTGATCAGGCCCAGCAGTTGTGGCCCAACATTGGGACCCAAAGCTGGGTCTGGTCTCAGCCCAATTCAGCCCCAAAACGACGGTTGGATTTTAGTCCAAACCTAGCCCAGATTGTTGGCAGGGCCTGGTCCAAATTACGGCCCAAAATGAGGCTGGATTTTGAACAGGCCCACTATGCTTTGGCCTGATTTTTTGCCTGGACTAGGGTTGATTTTAGCCCATTTCTGGGACTGATTTCGGCCTAGTTCTAGAGCTGATCTCAGCCCAGCAATAGGCCCAAGTGAGGGACGGTTTCAGTCCCATATCTGTGGCCCACTTGAGGCATTTTTACCCATTGTTTTTCAGCCTGATTCAAGGCCCACCTGAGGCCTGTTTTCAACTCAACTCAAGGCCCAGTTGATGGGATGTTTGCAGCTGATCAGGTGTCTCTCTAGCATTCTGTTCTTGAACAGTTGTTCACATTCACCGACATACACATATGGCCCACCTGATGAACAGCCAGGAGGTCCTTAAAGAATTTTACCTTGGCAAGCTTGTGACATTTGTAACTGTGTCCAACTAATCAACAACTGCAACTGATTTCTTGTTATACTTGCTGCAACTACCTGATTCCATCTAGGCTATGATGATCATCCTTATCGATTTCTGATCCAAGAACCCAAATCAAGATGAGTCTAAATGTAAGATTAAAAGAAAAATGATCTGGTTATATCCAAATGGCCTGAAAATGTTTACTTGAAGTTCATGCCTCTTGCAAACAAGAAGAGAGGAAGCACACCTACTAGAAAACTCCAGTAGGGAGACTGTCCAGACCACACCTGAGACCACCTGACTTAGTTGGGTTGACTCGAGGGACAAGCAACAACCATACCACACCCCCATTTCGGACTAAACGACTCGGGCCTACCCGACTCGATAAGAGCAGCCCGCCTCCCTCTCTGTCTCTGACTTCTTCTCTCCCTAACTCTCTTTTCTTCTTTCTCCATTTTCTTTCTCCTATTTCTTCCTTCCTCTTTCTTTTCCCTACTAGATCTCCAGCAACACCGCTGAACTCGAACCAGTCATGATTTGACCTTGTCGAGCAGCGGTGTAGCTTGCAGTCGCACCACCCTCATTCTCCCCTATTTCCTCTCCCTCATTCTCTCCTTCTTTCTCTTTCTCGTTCCTTTCTTGTCTCCTTCTTTCTACCCAGTTATAAACGACATTTTCTAAATGGCCGAGAGTTTCTTCAAAGTGGGGCTGGTTGATGTCTTAGATCGGCCCCTGGGAGCTTGTAGGAGCAAAAGAATGGAGATCCATTGACGTTTTCTTGGTGGGTTCGGATTTGAGAGGAAGGGGCGGTCGTTTTCTGCAAAATCGACCGTGGTTTTGCTTTTGCTAAGGTGGAAATGGATTTAGACGGCCAAGATGCCATCAAATGGATGCTCCAAATCGTGTCAGATGCCCCTCACACAGATCTCTAGGCTGTTGCACGGATAACAGTTTCTATTTCTAAAAATTATGTGTTTGTATGACCTGTTTGCACCACGAATTGTGTGCACGTTTGTGGGTTTCCAACGTATGAAGACATTGGGTTAGGGTCGGAGCGACTCGCCCAACACGATGGACGGTTTAGATCATGGACGTGGGCCCTAGTTTGTGGCCCATAGTCGAAAACACGGACGCCTGTCAATTCGTTTTTGAAAGGACACTACAAAAAAGAGGGTTTTTAGCAACGAAACTTTTAGCGATGAAATGCATTTTCGTCGCCAAAAGTTACTTTTAGCGACGAAATAAATTTTCATCACTAAAAGTGAGATTTTAGCGATGAAAGTTTTCGTCGCTAAAACTAGTGCATTAGACTTTTAGCGATGAAAATTTTCGCCATTAAATGCTCCACACATTTTACTTCGATGTGGAATAAATTTCTTTTAGCTGCGAAAATTTTCGCAGCTAAAAATACTGTATGAGACTTTTAGCGACGAAAATTTTCGTCTCAAAAGATTCTAAACATTGTCTTAAACTTTTAGCGGTGAAACTTTTCGCGACTAAAAGTATTGTACTATACAAGACTTTGCAGCGATAATTTTCGCTACTAAAACTAAACTAACATATCTTTTAGCGACGAAACGTTTCGTCGCCAAAAGTTTCTTTAAAAAAAAAATATTCCAATTCAAAATACGTACAAAATTCCTGATATACTCATGTTAACAATATATTCCATCATATTCATCCTGATATACACATTTCATCATATTCACATTCACATTAATTTAAACCCAAACAACATAAACTTTTAGCGGTGAAAATGTTCGTCGCTAAAAAATATTATACAAGATTTTTAGCAATGAAACTTTTTGTTGCTAAAAATATTTTCCAAAAGATTTCAGCAGCGAAAATATTTACGCCAAAAAAATTTCCAAGAATTTTTAGCAAAAATGTAAAAACTTTTTTCTTCTTAAAAATGTCTAGATTCCACTTTTAGCTGTGAAAATTTTCGTCACTAAAAGTCTTTTTTTTTTTTTTTATATACAACTTTTCTCAAAATTCCTCACACAAAATTCCTGATATACACTGTAAACAATATATTTCATCATATTCATCCTAATATACACCTGTTATATAATATATTTCATCATATTGACATTCACATCTAGCTAAACCCAAACCCAAACATAAACTACATTCATCCAAACACAAACAATCTTATCTGCATCACATTCATTCACGCATAAATACATATAAATTTAACATAAACAAAAAATTACAAAGATGAAGGTGGAGGTGGTGGGGCATCGGTGGGTAAGCGTGTAGCGAAAGCCTGAAACAACTTCGTCATTCGTCGCTCATGCTCCACCCGCATCTCCTACATCCTCCTCTCATGCTCCTCCCTCTGCCTCATAACTCCTCCTCCATCCTCCTCTGCCTCGCGAGCTGATCCTCTATCCTCCTCTCCTGCTCCACGCTCTGCCTCGCCAGCTCCTCCAAGTTTAGGTTTAGGTTTAGGTTTAGGTTCAGGTTATAAGTATAGGTTTAGGGATTTGAGAATAGGTTTAGGGTTTAGGGTTTACGGTTTAGGAAATCGGGTTTAGGTTTGGGTTTCAAGTTTAAGCTTAGGTAAAGGTTAGGGAGTTAAGATTAGGATTAGGTGTAGGTTTAGGTTTAGGGATTTGAGAATACATTTAGGTTTTAGGTTTAAGTTTTAGGTTTTAGGTTAAGGTTTAGGTTTTAGGTTTAGGTTACTGTTAGGTTATAGGTTATAAGTTTAGGTTATAGGTTTAGGTTTTGGTTTTAGGTTTAGGTTAAGGTTATAGGTTTAGGTTTGATTTAGGTTTAAGTTATGCATTATAGCTTTGGGAATTGAGAATAGGTTAAGGTTTAGGTTTAGGAAACTGGGTTTGGGTTCGGGATCAGGTTGAGGTTTGGGTTTTCAAGTTTAGGTTTAGGTTTATGTTAGGGAGTTGAGATTAGGATTTGGTGTAGGTTTAGGTTGACGATTTGAGAATACATTTAGGTTATAGGTTTTATGTTTAGGTTTTAGCTTATAGGTTTAGGTTATAGGTTTTGGTTTTGGTTTTAGGCTAAGGTTATAGGTTAAGGTTAGGTTTAGGTTTAGGTTATAGGTTATAGCTTTGAGAATTGAGAATATGTTATAGTTTAGGTTTAGAAACCGGGTTTGGGTTCGGGATCGGGTTTAGGTTTGGGTTTTCAAGTTCGAGTTTAGGTTTAGGTTAGGGAGTTGAGATTAAGATTTGGTGTAGGTTTAGGTTTAGGGATTTAAAAATAGGTAAAGGTTTAAATTTAGAAATTGGGTTCGAGTTCTGGATTAGGTTTAGGCTTGGGTTTTCATATTTAGGTTTAGTTTTAGGTTAGGGAGTTGAGATTGGGATTTGGTGTAGGTTTAGGTTTTGGGATTTGAGAATAGGTTAAGGTTAAGGTTTAGGTTTAGGAAATCGGGTTTGGGTTTAGGATCGGGTTTAGGCTTGGGTTTTCAAGTTTAGGTTTAGGTTTAGTTTTGGGAGTTGAGATTGGGATTAGGTGTAGGTTTAGGTTTAGCAATTTGAGAATAGGTTAAGGTTTAGGTTTAGGTTTTAGCATATAAGTTTAGGTTTTGGTTTTAGGTTTAGGTTAAGGTTATAAGTTTAGGTTTTAGGTTATAGGTTAAGGTTTAGGTTATAGGTTTTTGTTTAGGTTGAGGTTATAGGTTTTGGTTTAGGTTATAGGTTTAGGTTTAGGTTTTAGTTTATAGGTTTTTGGTTTAGGTTAAGGTTTTAGTTTATAAGTTTTTGTTTAGGTTGAGGTTATAGGTTTTGGTTTTGGTTATAGGTTTAGGTTTAGGTTTTAGTTTATAGGTTTAGGTTATAAGTTATAGGTTTTTAAGTTACGGTTTTAGGTTTAGGTTAAGGTTATAAGCTTAGGTTAAGGTTTAGGTTACGGGTTTTGGTTTAGGTTAAGGTTATAGGCTTTGGTTTAGGTTAAGGTTTAGGTTTTGGGTTTAGGTTAAGGTTATAGGTTTAGGTTAGGTTTAGGTTTAGGTTATAGGTTATAGGTTATAGGTTATAGCTTTGGGAATTGAGAATAGGTTAAGGTTTAGGTTTAGGAAACCGGGTTCGGGTTCGGGTTCGGGTTTAGGTTTGGGTTTTCCAAATTAGGTTTAGGTTTAGGTTAAGGAGTTGTGATTAGGATTTGGTATAGGTTTAGGTTTAGGGATTTGAGAATAAATTTAGGTTTTAGGTTTTAGGTTATAGGTTTAGGTTATAGGTTTAGGTTATAGGTTTTGGTTTTGGTTTTAGGTTTAGGTTATAGGTTAAGGTTATAGGTTATAGCCTTGGGAATTGAGAATAGGTTAAGGTTTAGGTTTAGAAACCGTGTTCGGGTTGGGATCGGATTTAGGTTTGGGTTTTCATGTTCGAGTTTAGGTTTAGGTTAGGGAGTTGAGATTAGGATTTGGTGTAGGTTTAGATTGAGGGATCCGAAAATAGGTAAAGGTTTAGGTTTAGGAAATCGGGTTCGGGTTGGATCGGGTTTAGGCTTGGGTTTTCATGTTTAGGTTTAGGTTTAGGTTATGGAGTTGAGATTGGGATTTTTGTAGGTTTAGGTTTGGAGATTTGAGAATAGGTTAAGGTTAAGGTTTAGGTTTAGGAAATCGGGTTGGGGTTCTGGATCGGGTTTAGGCTTGGGTTTTCATGTTTAGGTTTAGGTTTAGGTTAGGGAGTTGAGATTGGGATTAGGTGTAGGTTTAGGTTTAGGGATTTGAGAATAGGTTAAGGTTTAGGTATAGGTTAAGGTTTAGGTATAGGTTTTAGTTTTACGTTTAGGTTTTGGTTATAAGTTTAGGTTAAGGTTATAAGTTTAAGTTATAGGTTATAGGTTAAGGTTTAGGTTATAGGTTTTTGTTTAGGTTAAGGTTATAGGTTTAGGTTCGTGTTTTAGTTTATAGGTTTAGATTATAGGTTTAGGTTTTGGTTTTAAGTTTAGGTTAAGGTTATAAGTTTAGGTTAAGGTTTAGGTTGCGTGTTTTGGTTTAGGTTAAGGTTATAGGTTTTAGTTTAGGTTAAGGTTTAGGTTTTGAGTTTATGTTAAGGTTATAGGTAAAGGTTATAGGTTTAGGTTATAGGTTATAGCTTCGGGAATTGAGAATAGGTTAAGGTTTAGATTTAGAAATCGAGTTTGGGTTCGGGATCGTTTTAGGCTTAGGTTTTCATGTTTAGGTTTAGGTTTAGGTTAGGGTGTTAAGATGGGGATTTGGTGTAGGTTTAGGTTTAGGAATTTGAGAATAGGTTAAGGTTTAGGTTTAGGAAATCGGAGTTGGGGATCGGGTTTTGAAGTTTAGGTTAAGGTTTAGGTTTTAAGTTTAGGTTAATGTTAGGTAATAGGTTATAAGTTTAGGTTTAGGTAATAGGTTAAGGTTTTAGGTCATTGGTTTTGGTTGAGGTTAAGGTTATAGGTTTAGGTTTAGTTTTAGGTTCGTGTTTAGGTTTAGGTTATAAGGACAAGGTAGGAATTGAGAATTGGTTTGGGTTTAGGTTTAGGGAATCGGGTTCGGGTTCGGGTTCGGGATTGGGTTTAGGTTTGGGTTTTCAAGTTTAAGCATAGGTTTAGGTTAGGGAGTTGAGATTAGGATTAGGTGTAGGTTTAGGTTTATGGATTTGAGAATACATTTGGGTTTTAGGTTTAGGTCTTAGGTTATAGGTTAAGGTTTAGGATTCGGGTTTAGGTGAATGGTAGGTAATAGGTTATAAGTTTAGGTTATAGGTAATAGGTTAAGGTTTTAGGTCATAGGTTTTGGTTTAGGTTTAGGTTAGGGTTTAGGTTAAGGTTTAGGTTCGAGTTTAGGTTTAGGTTATAAGGTTTAGGTTTAGGTCATAAGGTATAGGTTTAGGAATTGAGAATTGGTTTAGGTTTAGGTTTAGGAATCGGGTTTGGGTTCGGGATCGGGTTTAGGTTTGGGTTTTCAAGATTAAGCTTAGGTTTAGGTTAGGGAGTTGAGATTAGGATTAGGTGTAGGTTTATGTTTAGGATTTAAGAATACATTTAGGTTTTAGGTTTAGGGATTTGAGAATACATTTAGGTTATAGGTTAAGGTTTAGGATTTAGGTTTAGGTGAATGGTAGGTAATAGGTTATAGGTAATAGGTTAAGGTTTTAGGTCATAGGTTTTGGTTTAGGTTAAGGTTATAGGTTTAGGTTAAGGTTTAGGTTTAGTTTTAGGTTCGTGTTTAGGTTTAAGTAATTGAGAATTGGTTTGGGTTTAGGTTTAGGAATTGGGTTTAGTTTTAGGTTCAGTTTGGGTTTATGTTATAAGGTATAGGTTTAGGGAATTGAGAATTGGTTTAGGTTTAGGTTTAGAGAATCGTTCGTGTTCGGGATCGGGTTTAGGTTTGGGTTTTCAAGTTTAAGCTTAGGTTAAGGTTAGGGAGTTGAGATTAGGATTAGGTGTAGGTTTAGGTTTAGGGATTTGAGAATACATTTAGGGTTTAGGTTTAGGTTTAGGTTTTAGGTTATAGGTTAAGGATTAGGCTCTTGTTAGGTTATAGGTTATAAGTTTAGGTTATAGGTAATAGGTTTTGGTTTAGGTTAAGGTTATGGGTTTAGGTTAAGGTTTAGGTTTAGGTTAAGGTTAAGGTTTAGGTTTAGGTTATAAGCTATAGGTTTAGGGGAATTGAGAATTGGTTAAGGTTTAGGTTTAGGGAATCGAGTTGGGCTCTAATCCGGTTTAGGCTTGGGTTTTCATGTTTACGTTTAGGTTTAGGTTAGGGAGTTGAGATTGGGATTAGGTGTAGGTTTAGGTTTAGGGATTTGAGAATAGTTAATGCTTAGGTATAAGTTTAGGTATAGGTTATAGGTTTAGGTTTTGGTTTTAGGTTTAGGTTAAGGTTATAAGTTTAGGTTATAGGTTATAGGTTAAGGTTTTGGTTATAGGTTTTTGTTTAGGTTGAGGTTATAGGTTTTGGTTTAGGATATAGGTTTAGGTTTAGGTTTTATTTTATAGGTTTAGGTTATAAGTTATAGGTTTAGGTTCTAGTTTTAGGTTTAGGTTAAGGTTATAAGTTTAGGTTAAGGTTTAGGTTAAGGTGTTTGGTTTAGGTTAAGGTTATAGGCTTTGGTTTAGGTTAAGGTTTAGGTTTTGGGTTTAGGTTAAGGTTATAGGCTTTGGTTTAGGTTGAGGTTCGTGGTTTTGGGTTTAGGTTAAGGTTATAGGTTAAGGTTATAGGTTTAGGTTAGTTTTAGGTTTAGGTTATAGGTTATAGGTTATAGCTTTGGGAATTGAGATTAGGTTAAGGTTTAGGTTTAGGAAACCGGGTTCGGGTTTGGGATCGGGTTTAGGTTTGGGTTTTCTAGATTAGGTTTGAATCTGGGTTTAGGAAACTTGATTATTTAATTTTTATTAGAGATTTTGAATTTGGGATTTTGGAGATATAGAGAAGCTTTTTTTTCGGTCTTTATTTTTTTGGATTCTTTTTCATATTTATTTTATTGATTTTGTTGAAACCAAAATTCAGCTCTTTTTGTTTCATGCATCTGAGACTGGTTTCATTCCTATGAGAGAAATTGCAGTTGGGTTTTTTTGAAGAAATAAAGAGGAGTTTTTTTCTTTAAAATTTGGGATTTTTTTTTAATTTTTATTTTTGCTTTTCATGTTTGTGTTATTGAGATTTGGTTAAAGACCAGAGATTTAGTTGTTTTTTTTTTCGGATCAAATACAAACATTTCTACATTAAGTCTAACATACAAATCGATATGTGGGGCCCACTGTGATGTTTTAATGACATCGAATCCATCTATCATTTGTGCCCTTTTCTATTCTCCTTTGCTTCCAAATTCATCTAGATCCAAAACTCAGGTTGTCAGACGCATCTTCTGAACTTATTTGAAGGAGTATGAAAAAGCACATTGGGCCACACAGACAATTTGGAAGGCGTTTGTTGGTGAGCATTCCCATCTCTAATATAAAAAAAAAGCTTCTTTATATCTCCAAAATCCCAGATTCAAAAGCTTCTTTATATCCCCAACCCGATTTTCTAAACATAAACCTTAACCTATTCACAAATCCCTAAACCTAAACCTACACCAAATCCCAATCTCAACTCCCTAACCTAAACCTAGGCCTAAACATGAAAACCCAAACCTAAACCCGATCCCGAACCCCAACCCGATTTCCTAAACCTAAACCTTAACCTATTCTCACCCCAAACCCAAACCTACACCAAATCCCAATCTCAACTCTCTAACCTAAACCTAGGCCCTAAACATGAAAACCCAAGCCTAAACCCGATCCCGAACCCCAACCCGATTTCCTAAACCTAAACCTTAACCTATTCTCAATTCTAAACCTAAACCTACACCAAATCCCAATCTCAACTCCCTAACCTAAACTTAGGCCTAAACATGAAAACCCAAGCCTAAACCCGATCCCGAACCCCAACCCGATTTCCTAAACCTAAACCTTAACCTATTCTCAATTCCTAAACCTAAACCTACACTTAATCTCAATCTCAACTCCCTAACCTAAACCTAGGCCTAAACATGAAAACCCAAGCCTAAACCCGATCCCAAACTCCAACCCAATTTCCTAAACCTAAACCTTAACCTATTCTCAATTCCTAAACCTAAACCTATACCAAATCCTAATCTCAACTCCCTAACCTAAACCTAAACTCGAACTTGAAAACCCAAACCTAAACCCGATCCCAAACCCCAACCCAAACCCAATTTCCTATGCCAAACCTTAACCTATTCTCAATTCCCAAAGCTATAACCTATTACCTAAACCTACACCTAACCTAAACCTATAACCTAAACTTATAACCTTAACCTATAACTTAAACTTATAACCTTAACCTTATCCTAAAACCAATCCCTAAACCTATAACCTAAACCTAAACCTATACCTAAACATTAACCTATTCTCAAATCCATAAACCTAAACCTACACCTAATCCCAATCTCAACTCCCTAACCTATACCTAAATGCAAAACATGAAAACCCAAGCCTAAACCGGAACCCGCATCCGAACCCGATTCCCTAAACCTAAACCTTAGCCAATTCTCAATTCCCTAAACCTATAGCTTAGAAGCTAAACATAAACCTTAACCTAAACCTAAACCTAAACCTTAACCTAAACCAAAACCTATTACCTATAACCTAAACTTATAACCTATTACCTACCATTCACCTAAACCTAAACCTAAAACCTAAATGTATTCTCAAATCCCTAAACATAAACCTACATCTAATCTTAATCTCAAATCCCTAACCTTAACCTAAGCTTAAACTTGAAAACCTAAACTTAAACCCGATCCCGAACCCGAACCCGATTCCCTAAACCTAAACCTAAACCAATTCTCAATTCCCTAAACCTATACCTTATAACCTAAACCTAAACCTGAACCTAAAACTGAACCTAAACCCGATCCCAAACTCGAACCCGAACTTAAATCTCTAAACCTAAACGTATAACCTAAACACAAATCCATAAACCTTAACCTATAATCCAACCTAAACCTATACTTAAAACATAAAACTATTCTCAAATCCCAAAACCTATAACTCGAACCTAACCTTTCCCTAAACCTATAACAGAAGAGAACCTAACCTTTCCCTAAACCTATAACCTACACTTATAACCTAAACCTATACCTTAACCTTAACCTATAACCCATACTTACAACCTTAACCTAAACTTGTAACCTTAACCTAAACTTATAACATAAACCTAAACCTATAACTGAAAGTTATAACCTAAACTATACCTATTATCAAATCCTAAACATATAATATAACCTAAACCTATAACTTAGCATAATCTTAAAGCTATTTCTATAAACTGACTTTAGTCTTTTCATTGTAGACATGGATAAGAGTTGGATGCGAGCTAAGAACAGGTTCGGCCCAGAGTATAAACAAGGGGTTGAAGAGTTCATGAAATTTGCGCGAAATCGGGCAGATTCAAGGAATAGGATTAGGTGTCCATGTCGAAAATGCATGAACATGATATTTAAGACTTTAGACAAAGTAGAGGATGATTTGTTCATAGTTGGGATTGACCAAGGTTACACTTAGTGGATCTATCATGGTGAAGATATGACCCATAGAGTTGAGTCCACTAAAGTCATTGCTGATCCAATTGTGCCGGATGACGAGGATGAAGACATTGATGAAATGCAAGATATCATAGGGGATGTGTTCAGGGGAATAGTTGCGGATACTGATTTTGCAGCGACAAGCAGTATCCAAGATATTCCTCCAATGGGTGATGTCGAATCAGAAAAGTTTAATATGTTGTTGAGGGATGCAAACGTCTACTTTATCCGAGGTGTGAAAACTTCTCCAAGTTGAATTTTCTTACAAAGTTACTTCATTTAAAAACAATAAATCGTTGGAGTAACAAATCGTTCAACATGTTGCTAGAGTTGTTGAAAGAAACATTGTCGGACAGTGAGACATTGCCTAAGTCCTATTACGAGGCAAAATCCTTGATGTAAGACTTGGGCCTTGGTTATGAACTCATACATGCATGTATAAATGATTGTTTATTATATCGAAAAGAGCATAAGTATGTTGGAGAGTGTCAAGAATGTGGAGAGTCTAGGTGGAAGTATGGCAAAGCCAGGGATAAGAACATCTCACGAAAGGTGTTAAGGCACTTCCCATTGAAACCAAGATTGCAAAGATTGTTTATGTCTCGTAAGACGGCTGAAGATATGAGGTGGTATAAGAAGAAACGCGTTCATGATGATAGTACACTGAGGCACCCTGCAGACTCTGAAGCCTGGCAAAATTTTGACAAGCAACATGACTGGTTTGCAGAGGATTCTCACAATGTTCGACTAGGTCTTGCAAGCGATGGTTTTAATCTATTTGGTAATATGAGTAGCTCGTATAGTATGTGGCTAGTGGTACTTATGCCCTACAATTTACCTCCTTGGTTGTATATGAAGGAGTCATTTTTCATGATGTCATTGCTTATTCCTGGACCCAGGTCACCTGGGAATGACATTGATGTGTACTTGCAACCGTTAGTAGATGAGTTAAACGAGTTGTGGAGTCAAGGTGTGCACACGTATGACACATTTGCAGGACAGATATTTCGATTGCATGCAGCGGTCTTGTGAACAATAAATGACTTTCCCGCGTATGAAAATTTATCTAGGTGGAGCACGAAGTGCAAGTTGGCTTGTCCTACATGTGGTATTGAGACTTGTTCATTGTCATTGAAGTATGGTAGAAAAACGTGTTATATGGGCCATCGTCACTTCCTTTCGAGCGATCATAGTTGGCGCAGGAAGACGATGATCTTTGATGGCAAACAAGATCATAGGCCACCCTCGAAAGAGCTATCTAGAGAAGATGTGATGCAACAACTGAGTAACATTGGAGAAGTTAGATTTCGTAAGGCATCGCACTTGAAGAAGAGGAAACGTACAGTATTGGACTATAACTGTAGGAAGAAGAGCATCTTTTTTGAGTTAACCTATTGGAGTGATCTGAAATTGCGACACAACTTGGATGTCATGCATATTGAGATAAATATATGTGACAATGTCTTTGGAACAGTGATGAACATAGAGAAGAAAACAAAAGACAGTTTCAAAGCTCGATTGGATTTACAAGAAATGGGTTTAAGGAAAGAGTTGCACTTACAACTACATGAAAATTCATATACTATACCAGTAGTTTGATACACGTTGACCAAACTAGAGAGAAAGCGTTTATGTGAATGGTTGATATCGGTGAAGTTTTCCGATAGGTATGCATCAAACATATCTCGGCGCGTAAACGTTACGGATTGTAAGGTAACAGGAATGAAAAATCATGATTATCACATCCTTCTGCAACGCCTACTGCTGATTGCGATTCGTGGATTCCTGAGCAAGGATATCAGTGCGACGCTGATTGAGCTGGGGATATTTTTTAAGGATTTGTGTTCAAAATTGTTGAATACGGATGTTATTAAAAGACTGGAGAGGGACATTGCCATAATCCTTTGTAAACTTGAAAGAATATTTTCACCTGCATTTTTCGATGTCATGGTACACCTAGCGATTCATTTACCGCACAAGGCGAAGCTTGCAGGCCCAGTACAATATCGTTGGATGTATCTAATCGAAAGGTGGTAGAACCTATTGAAATTTTTTTTCATTCCATAAACTACATATATCCATATTTTCATACGTATAACACAATGGTTTTGTGTACAGATACTTTCACACGCTCAAACAATTTGTGAGGAATAAGGCACGACCGGAGGGGTTGATATCTGAAGCGTACATTGATAATGAGTGCCTTACATTTTCTTCCATGTATCTTCGTGGCATAGAGACTAGATTCAACCAAGAAGATCGGAATGCCGAGACTCATATCTATATTTGCATAAAACGTTCGTCCTTTAGGATCCCTGACGTTTCAGGATATGGACCTTAGGGATCTAGCAAAGGCACGATGGTATGTGTTGCACAATTGTGAAGAAATAGAGTCGTACTTGGAGTAAGTATTCCCTCGATTATTGTAATCCCTACATACGATGATCTTAATGTTTCTTGCTGACGACGTGTCATTTATGTGTAGTGAACACATAGACGAGATGAAGTCCAAATTCCCCACAAATTATGATCGGATGCATCAGGATCAGTTTTCAGAATGGTTCACCGAACATGTAAGATTTCACATTGTATCTCACCATACTTAGAATTTCCATTGTATTGCACATTATTTCAACCTAAGAAAATCACTAAACAATTATATTTTGTACATGATAATAGATAAAGACGTTACGCACAAGTAACTCTGCATATGTGACTGATGAACTATACTCATTGGCGTGTGGCCTGATAGACGTGTATCTAGATATACAGGTTGTATTGTAAATGGGATTCGGTTCCACACTGAAGAACGTGAGAAGTATAGGACCACGCAAAATAGTGGGGTAGTTGTGAAAGGAACAAATGAGGAGGATGAAATTGACTTTTATGGCATTTTGACTGATATTATTGAGCTGAGTTATTGTACGAGAATGCGGGTGTACTTATTTAGATGTGATTGGTGGGACATTAGAAATAAGAAGTTGGGAATACATACTGAGAACTACTTTACGAGCATAAATTTATCTCGAAAGTGGTTTAAGGACGACCCATTTGTCCTCGCCAGTCAGTCTGAACAAGTATTTTACCTCGCTGACACTAAGTTAGGCGGCTCTTGGCACGTGGTGGAGAAAATAAAGCCTAGGAACGTATTTGACATCCCCGTACCAGAAGTTGAAGATAGCGAGGACGGGGGAAATGACACGTCTAAGGTTGAACAAGCATATAAGGAAGATATGCCATATAGGGATACAGGGACTGATTCAAGTATTGATATTGATGTGATGCAATGTGTCACCTAATCATGTTGATGCCTCATTAATACAAGATATTGTTAGAGATGATACAGGTTTCATTGATGACAACGTTGGAGACTATGAGGAGGAAATACTAATCAGTGATAGTGATGGTGAAGAAGAAATAGCCCTAAGCGATAGTGATATAGACGACGATTATTAAATGTACACATGATTTATATGTCATTTTTCAATTCAAATAATTTATGTATTCCATGTATACGTGAAAATTACAAGTCATGATTAATTCCTTTTATTGACTTGTTTATAATTCACATTTACAGTTAAAACAATTTCTGATCATGTCATCCTAATATCGGAGCATAGCAGAAGCACGCAACATACTTCATTAGCTGTTGGAGATGGACGTTTCGATCCTATCTTCTTATGGTAGGGACATAGAGATACTCGGTCTGGTCGATGAGTGTAGAGTGGAATATATCGACCACGACTCAGACGAAAGATTATACAATCTCAAAGAAATTCTGAAGCTGATGAGATATATAACCATGGGAAACGAGATATGGAAGATGCGACTCTGTCACTTGCACATCTGAACGGAGTCCCGATAGATCAAATTTCTCCTATTGTGACTGTCATGTTGGCTATAAAAATGTCCAATGCTTCACACAAGATGACATACACTTCTGAAGCATACGATAACTTACGCAGGGAGTACTTCAGATAGTTTACCTCATAGTTGTTTTGTATTACAACAAATATGTGTATTTAATATACAATGACAATGTGTAATAGAATTTCCAATGGTTATAGATTAAAGTTTACAGTTTTATTATATTATGCTTGCATTATAGTGTAATGGTCTAATCATATTTTATTCATCTCTCTGAGCATAAGCACAAATGCATTATACCATCAACACTACTTAAATAGTATTTTAGTATATTCCACTTGTATTGACATTGTTTAAATTTATAAGTTCGTAGTTCGCACATATTTAGTTATGGCACCAGGTGGGAGAGTACGTCGTTCGCGCACTGGATCTACCCCTTCTACCCGTGATGCAATGGAGCCAGCATCACTGTCGCATATTGCATCGCAGGCGTCTGATCCCTCAATCGCGCATATACTAGGCACTGCATGTAAGTTTAGACATATATTTCTTTTAATAATTTCTGTTTATGTTTAGACTTACATAATTCTTTCAGCAAGTACATCTTCGACCGGTCATGAGGACGTGGACCCACGCATGGGTTACTTTTAGAGCGACTTACGCGTGAGGGTAGGGTGACGGTAAAGTTCCCACAGGACTGCATTAGACCTGTTGGGAACAATGCCATGTTGTTTACGTCAGAGGTCAGTGTCTTATGCCGATCTTTGACTCCCCCCACCACTTCCCGTTGGAGAGAATTGACAGATGATGTTCGGCAGCTCATCCGTCAGCACCTTCAGGTAAATTTTAGTCAATTAAAATTTATTTTATAAATGTTCATTTATGGTTAAGTTATTTTCTTAATATGTTTATTACCTTAATCTATTATTTATGAAACTGCAGGATAAAATTGACTTTGATTTGAGTGTTCCGCACATCTCCCATGCCATCGACGACATGATGAAGGAGCGGTTCAAGGATTACCACACTAGGTTACACCGGCAGTACAAGCGGTGCGTGAGCCATGAGGAGGACATACAGTCCGCACCGCTACACGTGACCGATGGGGACTGGCGGATACTCTGTGATAGGTTTTCGTCTGATTCTTTTCAGGTAATATTTACATATTTACGATATCTTAGCGTAATAATTAATTTCGCAATTAATAATAATGTATTATGAATAATGTGTTCAGAAAAGGAGCAAAATAAATTCTGACAACAGAGGAAAGTTAGAAGTGAACCATGTAGCTGGTTCAAAGTCATTCGTACGACTTCGTCACGACATGGTAAGAAAATAATGGTAATTATTACGTTTATATATTCTTTCCAAGCATTTATATTAACTCTATTGTCCTTTCGATTGTGCAGCAAGATTTCGTCACTGGCCAGGAGCCCGGACTAGTAGACTTCTACAAAGGGACTCACTGTCGGCAGACGATGGGATCTTGGGTACATCCTAGAGCCAGCGAGATTTGGGTAAAAATCCTTACATTGTAAAATTTAATTGCATTAAATTATAATAATATCATTTATTATGAAAATTCATATGTTTTCATTACAGGAGGAGATGAACACCCTACGGAGTCAGCCCACTCCCGATGGTACTCAGTGGAGTGAGCCAGAGATCTTGAGTCAGGTGCTTGGCACCCATTCTGGATATGTGCGTGGGTTTGGCCATGGTGCCAAGCTCATGGCACCCGCTAGAGCTGTCTCCAGCCGATCCATCGTCATTGGCGAGAGCGCCGTACGCCAAGCTGATGCTGCAGAGAGAGAGGTTCAGCAGCTACGAGTCGTCTTCGATGACATCAAAGATCAGCTGGACAAGCAGAGGGAAGACCATGAGAGGAAGATGATGGAGGAGCTGGCAAGGCAGAGGGAGGAGCAGGAGAGGAAGATGGAGGATCACCTGGCGAGGCAGAGGGAGGAGCAGGAGAGGAAGATGGAGGATCATCTGGCGAGGCAGAGGGAGGAGCAGGAGAGGAGGATGGACGATCATCTGGCGAGGCAGAGGGAGGAGCAGGAGAGGAGGATGGAGGAGATGTGGGCCGACCATGAGCGACAGATGATGCAGATGTTAGAGGCTTTCGCTGCACGCTTACCCACCGATGCTCCACCACCTTCGCCTTCATCTTTATGATTTTTTTGTATATTTATTTATTATGTTAAGTTTATATGTATTAATGCGTGAATGAATGTGATGTGGATAAGATTGTTTGTGTTTGAATGAATGTAGTTTATGTTTGGGTTTGGGTTTGGGCTTAGCTGGATGTGAATGTGAATATGATGAAATATATTATATAACAGGTATATATTAGGATGAATATGATGAAATATATTGTTAACAGGTGCATGCTAGGAATTTTGTGCAGAATTTTGAGCTGTATATTGAAAAAAAAATAGACTTTTAGCTACGAAAATTTTCGTCTCTAAAAGTGGAACGATTTTTCGTAGCAGCGAAAGTTTTCACTGCTAAAAAATCTTGGAAATTTTTTTGGCGGCAAAAATTTTCACTGCTAAAAGTCTTGGAAATTTATGGGCAGTGAAAGTTTTCGGTGCTAAAAAATCTTGGAAATTTTTTTGGCGGCGAAAATTTTCACTGCTAAAAGTCTTGGAAATTTTTGGGCAGCGAAAGTTTTCGGTGCTAAAAATTCTTGGGAAGTTTTTTTGGTGGCGAAAATTTTCGCTGCTAAAAGACTTGGAAATTTTTAGGCAGCGAAAGTTTCGGTGCTAAAAATTCTTGGAAATTTTTTTGGCGGTGAAAATTTTTGCTGCTAAAATCTTAAGTTTTGCTGCTAAAGAGTCTTGCATATTTTGGAAAATATTTTTTGCAACGAAAATTTTCGCTGCTAAAAGTCTTGTAAATTTTTTTTGTAGCGAAAAGTTTCGCTGCTAAAAAGTCCTGGATATTTTTTTGCGGCGAAAATTTTCGCTGTTAAAAGTCATGGTAGTTTTTTTGGCGTCGAAAATTTTCGCTGCTAAAAAGTCCTAGATATTTTTTTGGTGGCGAAAATTTTCGCTGCTAAAAGTCTTGGCAGTTTTTTTGGCGGTGAAACTTTTCACTGCTAAAAGTCTTGAAATTTTTTTTAGCAGCGAACATTTTCGCTGCTAAAGGTCTAGGAAAATTTGTTTAGCGACGAAAATTTTCGTCGCTAAAAAGATTTTATTTAGCGACGATTTGAATTTTTTGCTGATAAAAGCCTTGTACATCGGTCTTTTAGCGACGAAGATTTTCGTCACAAAAAGTTTTCAGCTGCGAAAAGTTGACTTTTAGCGACGAAAATTTTCATCGCTAAAAGTGGTGTTTCTTGTAGTGGGAACATGGAGTGGGAATATTGGAAGAGGCTTTCTCTTTCGAGAAATCATCGGTCAAACCCTGCTTTGACCAGAGGTATAGTTTGGTGCACTGCTGGTGCACATGCACCATGCACTCTCTAGAGGGATTGTGGGGTCCATAGTGGAGCTACATGGAATCCACTATGTCCAATAACCTCGATAAGTCTCCCCAGGTCATTTGACCGGAGGTGCGATAGATCCAACGCCTAGGTGAGCCATACCACCTAATTTAAGTCATATTTGTTGATTCCCATTGATTCAATGGTCGGATTGATTCCAATCTGAACTTTTATGATCTTGAAAATTGTTCAGATGGTTGGGACCACCTATTCCATGAACTTGTAGTATTGAGTGTCAACATTACGACATCTTTAATAATATAATTTATTATTATTTTAAGTTAAATTCTTAGGACCTATTCCTAAACAAAAAAAAAAAAAAGTTATCCTTATGGCTGTTGTAATTCATGCACCTATACCTTAACTAACTTCAATTGTTACGTGGGCCACATCCCATGAACATCTATTTATTAATTTTTAACCTCCTGCCCATTCAACCAATCCATCGATTGGATTGACTCGCATCTAGTTACCACCAACCCTATGGGTCCTAAAGGGTATTTAGGTGTGACCCTGGGGTTGAGTGTGAAATTGAACAATCTGGGTTGTGTTTTTAAAGGGTGGATCGTCTAACGAGAGATTGTAAACTGGATGGACAGTGGATCTATTGGTCTAGACCTTGGTATTGACCTAGGGTGGTTCACATTGCCTAATAGGGCATTTTCTTAGGGTTAAGCCATAACGTGACTAATAGGAGTAGGGTTTCCATGGCTTAGGGTCTGGTGAACCTGATTGATGGTGTGCTTCCCAATCCCAGGGGGGTCAAACCCTAGTCAAACTAGGTTTGTTTCTATCTTGGATTTGGTTTCCCAGGCAGCACCTAAATAATGAAAGGTAACAGGTGTAACAACCACCTTGCAATAAACAATCCAGGGTTATTCCTAGGTGGATGTACTTTAGACCCTATAAATGCGTTTTGGATTGTCCTAGTCCAAATTTAGATGGTTAGAAACCATTAGGGTCCACTTAAAATGGTTAAGACAGACGGGTCATGAGTTGTTGAACGATGATGCGTGATGTAAGCTATGAGTATTCCCACACATGCTCGTGCTAAGCCTGATTTAAATGGTAACACCCGAGTACTGAAAAGTATGGGGTGTTACATGAGGTGAGGAGACTAAGCCTCACAACCAGAAGTCGACCGAACCTCGGAAGGTTGGGCCTCATAGTGGAGACCCCCCCCCTGCGGTGACCTCAACACCCTCTAGGACCGTCGCTAGGTCTGGAGTAGTAGTAGTAAGAATGTTGGCAGGGTTAGTAGCCATGCCCGATCGACCAGCGATAGAGTGGGCAAAATCCTTCTTCTTCGAAGCCAGTCTTTGCTTCTTCTAGGCCAGGTTGGCTGCAGAGGGAGCTTTGCGCTTAGACGGGCTTTTCTCAGGCATCTCTACTAAAAAAAGAAGATCAGCAAGTACATGAGAATGAAATAAATTTTGACTATCTTCTAAGGATGTACCTGATATGAATAATGCAAGACCTGATTTGAGAAGCAGCTCGGACGGCTAGACGATTGCCCATTTGGGTTGTGGGTTTGAGTGTTGTAGGCCTGATAGCGGTGTGGATTTGATGTTGGTGATCCAGGGACCGAGGTTGTTAATGAATAGTCTGGTCTGTTTCAATGATTTGTCTAGGTATTGACGGATGGCTAGACAACTCATTAGACAGCTAAGGGCTATTCCTACTGTCTTAATTTGGACTAGAACCACTACTTATGTCATACCCCAAACTCGAAAATCGGATTCACAGGAATCCGGTGTCGACAGCCTCCGTAGTGCCCCATTCCCAGCTCCCATCGTCCATATGCCAGGTTCAGATCCTAGGATCCTATAAGGAGCATTTTTCAACGTGCATTTTAGAGGCATAACCACAAGTTTACCCAAATCACAAAGGCAACATCATCATCACATATCCACTAATATAAACATTTGAATACAATGTTCAAAGGGAAATACATATGTTAAAATCAAAACTCCAGAAGTCAACTACATGCTTAATGCTGCTGCAACCTATCATCACCTACACGCATCTATCATGCATAAGCTTATAAAAAGCTTAGAAGGTGGTGAAAGTGTGTCACGCCCCAGACTCGATGTCGGACTCACAAGGATTAGATGGCCATTCTAATGCAATGCTGACCTCCATAGTACCCCATTCTCGGCCCATGAGGCGGGTTAAGATCCTGGGATCCTACAAGGAGGATTTTCATAACATGATATAATCATTCCAATACGAGCATACCCAAGATCATAGCAAGAACATCAAGAATAACAAAGGCACACATCGCAAAATCCACTATAAATTTGAACTTTACAATCATCCATAAGGCCCAAAGGACATACATGAGATAAAAGGAAAAGAGAGAAAGGTCGGAACACTTTGAGTCCTCAAATGCTCGACTCTACTCCGGTGCTCTACTCAGCGTGTGTCGCTGCAGAGTATCCCGCACGCATCAATCGTGCATAAGCTTATAGAAGCTTAGAGGGTGGTGTAGGTGTGTAATAATGGTGCACGAAGGGTAGTAGGAGATCTGAGGAGAGAAGCATGGTCAATGAGGATATCACTAGCCTTACCCAGGGCTTATCATGAATAAGATGCAATGAGTGCGGGTGTCATGCCAAGGCAATGCATGAAGGGGCTTGTACAACCAATGCTAATGCAATGCGAAGTAATGTCGGTACTCATATCCAAACCACAAGTCATGTACATTTCCAATCATAAGGAAATCAAGGGTCTATTACTTCTTTGAATGACTCGCTCTACTGAGACCCGCACGGTCAAAACGAGCGTAGAGACCTCACTACCCGCCATGCGGACGACCAATCACCAACAAGGCCTCGAAGGTAGCGGACCCATTTACGAGTGGTCGAGACTCGGCCTAGCAATGCCTCCTCACATCGGGCGGTGTAGGCCACACCCCTATCCAACCGACTACACGACGAGGTGGGAGACGCGGCCTAATGGTATAAGGCCCTCGTGCGCTCATATATTCCACCCGGTCACGGCGTTGGAGCAGATCCTTGGTACCATGGAAGTTTTGGGAATTTCACCCATGGGCATCCTATGCACCGGTATGCTCAACTAATATTTCCGGTGTCCACACATACTGACCATCCACGAATACCCTGTGGAGGCAAGGCCCCGATGAAGTAAGGGCGGATATCCATAAGCTATGCAATGCCAAATGCATGAATCACACAATCACCCATGCATCAATCCCAAGCATCTCATCTCTCGGGAGATACCAACATGTCCCACACAATGACATAACCATGGCCAATCATACCTCAACCAAGCATGCATATGATGCGTATGGGAGTGGGCCATGAAGATGAATAGGGGTGCCAATGAGGTGAAGATGAACTCTCTACCTAACCATGAAGGGTCTAGGTACTTAACCAATTCCTCATAAGGAATACAACCTCTAGTGGGGCCCATATACAGGGTAGCCCATGAGACTAAGGAGAACAATGATATGGGCCCAAATAGATGAAACGAGCCTAGCAAGGGTCTATGGTGGGCCTTTAACCACCCATAGAAGCCCATGGGCCTACCTTAGGGCCACCAATGTGGACATCTAACCACAATTGGTCCCCAAGAGGTAGCCCATCTCTAATTGATTACGGATCAAGGCCCAAGGCCCACACAACATTAGAAATAAGAAATGGACAGCCATTACATACCACATACATTCATGTTGGGCTTGAAGGCGGCCCAAGGCCTATCCAAAACATGGGTCCATGGGGAACACACATAGCCCAACCCATATATACCACTATGGGCCCACAGGGGGGGAAAGGTTAGGGCCCAACATAAAGGCTACTAATCCCATATATTGTTGTGGCCTAGTGGGCAGCCCATTACTCAAATCACATAGGCAAATGTCATGTTCTTAGTCAAGTAAGTTGGGCCTACAACCCGGCCCAAGTATAAAGTTGATTTGGTGGGCAATCAAGGGCCCGTATACTTGTGTAATCTGGCCCACTAATCCAACACAATAGTATGGTAAAAATGGCCCAAGAGTTCAATGGGCCTACTAGGAAGTTCCACCCAATTGGGCTCAAAGAGTTCAACAACTAGCCACATTCATGGACCCAATTAAATTCAACTGTGGTGGGCCTCAAAAGTGTATTTATTAGGCCCAACATTTAAGGAACTAAATGTATAAATTATTACCTCTAAGATTCTTCACAATGTGTTTGGCCCCACTCCTCAAAATTTCAGCCCAAAGGCCAAACATAATTATAACATGTTGCTGTCCTAAATTTGTGCACTCCATTGGAGTGGGCCCAGGGCCATTAAAACTCTGGAAATTGAGGGCCAAGGCCCCTCATTATGCATACAATGAGAGAAAACCCAAAAAGGTGGCCCACCATCAGAGGAAATATTTTTGAATTATGGTTTTTATCAAGGCACATTGCTGGACTGCACAGCAGAAAAATCTGGCAGTCCAACTATTTTGGCCCATTCTTTTGGATGCCCAAACAGGGTCAGTTGGGACTGAAATTTTTCAGAGTGATACTTCAATAGGTAGGACATACCCCCACAAAATTTCAGAATTTTTGGATATCCCTAAGTATTTTAACTGATTTAAACAAGACAGTCTGTCCAGAAAATCGGACAGACCTGGACATCCCAATGTGGTGGGCCAGTCCGGCCCTCGCCACGATGTGCACAGGGGTCCATTGGCCCTGAAAGTTGGTAGGTAGGTCCCAACATGGGTGGACCACAACTTCACAAAATTTTAGAATTTATGGACACCTAAAAATATTTTAGTTTATTTAAAGAAATCAATCTGTCCTGAAAATCGGACTGATCTGGACACCATATTGTAATGGGCCAGTCCAGCCACCACCATGGTGTGTACAGGTTTCCATTGGCCCCAAAATTTTGTAGGTTGGTCCCACCATGAGTGGACCACCTTCCTGTAAATTTTATAATTTTTAGACACCCAAAAATATTTTAATAATTTTGGAATTCCAACCTGTCCAGGGTGGAATATTGCTGGAATAGTGCAGAAAATCCAGACTGTCCACCTCATTTGGACCACACCTTTGGGACCCCAATGAAGGTCAGATGGGGCGGAAATTTGGTATGGTTGTAGATGGGTCATAAGGCTACAAGAATCACATATTATTTTGTTTCATTATTCCCACCAAAGACCCATAAGTCAGGCCCCAAAGTGGCCCAAAAATCTGTCCAGGCAGATTTGGACAGCAATATGTAATAGAAATGATTAAAATATAAACATGGTTTTTCATGGGATTTAACCCTAGGAATTTGTGTAGTGGACCATCCCAGTGGGCCCCACAAATGTCCAGACCTTCCCCATCATCAAACACCCCTTGCATGTGTCCCATTTAGGTAGATTTTAGGGCCACATGTCTAAGGATGGACTGCTATGGGTGTCCAAGCTCCATGGTTGGTCTGGATTTTTGTTGGCCTACAAGGTGGGCCACACATGCAAGATCAGAATTCTATCATAAAGAAAAAAAAAAAAAATAAATAAAATAAATGAAGAATCGGCCACAAGAGGAGGGGCTCCGCCACATTGAGGCCCTCCCCTTCATCAATCACACCATACATTCCTTTTATTCATAGGTTACAACAAAGATCTACCACATGCATGTTATAGATTCAAGATCAATGGTTGGGATGCCATCCCAACCATGATTTCTAAGGTCTAGATGACCCATCATACTATAAACTCTAAGTAATCCTCCATGATGGGGGCCTATAGAAGGGAAACCCCATGCATGGACATGCATGCATCAAAAAGGCCATTTGGCCACAACTAAGGGATGATGCAAGATCTCCACCATGGATTGGTGGGTCCTACACTTCCCACAAAAGAAATCTAAGTACATGAAAATAGAAATCCTAATTTCTAGGATTACACCCACCTTAGATTCTCCAAATTTGGACCTCCTAGCTCCTAGTGCACCAAGGGATCCATCTCAATGGGTGAGATTGGATTTAGATGGTTGGATTTGGAAGATTAAAGGGGAAATGGGGCTAGAGAAGAGAGGGAGATGGGAGAGAAGTTGCTGGAGAAGAAGAGAAGAGAGAGAGAGAAATGAGAGGGAAAGAGAGGGGAAAATCTTTTAAGGAAGTAATAATAACCTATGGTGACAATAACAATGTTGCTAGGGTAGGTTAGGTATGGGTAGTGTTTAGGGTGGGTAGTGTTTATTCCATACAATAGTGTAGTGTGTGTGTGTGGTGTGCATGGGAAATTGTGCCATGGAGGTGGTCCACATGCTTTTGTACAAAAGTGGGCCACATGATGAAATGCTCATAACTTTTGATCCATAGGTCGGATTGACGCATAAGACGCGTCGTTGGAACCGCAACGACGATACGAACGAGATGACATAGGTCTTGGGTCGATCCGAGTCGGGTCTACGTGACTGAACTCAAAGTGACCATAAACACAATTTGAAGGTCGCGGGTCGCCGGAATTCGACCGGTAAGACCGCGAGACCATGATGAACAAGATGCATACTCACACACATACATGTAAACATGGGAACTAGGGTCGGGTCTCACAAAGTGTGTGCGCAAGATAGGTGTCAAGCACACAAATACAACGTCACAATCATACAATGTCGAAAATACAAGTAAGATCATGAATCATACAATATCAGAGTAAGCAGAAATACTGACAAGTCTATGAGTTAAACAATATCAGAGTACGCAATACAGATCAGCTATGCAAATAAGGAGTCATAAAGAACCAAATATCAGATGTCGTATATAGATGATATAAATGCAAAAATATAGTAACCCAACATACCATATGCCGCGGATGTAATGTAATATGCAGTGCGAATGAAATGACCATGCTAGAGTGTGAAGTCAGGATGATAGTAGTAGTATCGTAGGCTATGGGGTCCATTACAGGGGACTTCTATCCAAACCAGTCCCATATGCAAATTTAGATAGTCAGACTCAATGTGGTAAACTCCTGATCTCAGGTTAGACGCGCGCCCCTACTGAAATCCTGGTCATTACGAAGGCACACGTAACAAATAGTTACGCACCACTAGCCTGAGTGGATAGTGAATGAATGAATGAATAAATATGCAACTCCTGCCTAATAAGTCGACATGTCAGTACTGTTCATCTCTGGGATCATCGCAGGGGTCTAGTAGACTCTACACCAGCTTGCCGCCCCATCAAACACACAACTAGGTAAGTAGAAAAGTCCTTATTATCCGCCTGGCCAGTAGTCAGCCAATATCTACCCGGTACGTTGATAGCGGACCCATTCATAAGCTGGTCAAACTTAGCCTAGCTATGCCTACTTCCTCAGGCGAGTAAGGCCACACCCCCTCCCAACTGACCACGACTGTAAGGCCTGTATCCTCGACTATACCGTTCTGTAGGCTTCCGTGGTCCTTTCGGTTGAATTCCAATGACTCACAATCTGTTATCGGTATTTGCATGCTATCTTGAGTCGTATCTCATATTTAAGAGTCGGCTCACCCAAGACTTACACCCTGGTGACTGCGCCGTTGCTGCGGTTCTAACGCCGCGTCTCACGCACCGAGGCCATACTCGAGCTAGGCGACATGGGCTCACGTCTAGTTCAAGAAAAATACCGGACCTTGCAATTTTGAGAGAATCTCTACGAAACGTCACATCAATCCATCAATCAATCAAAGTACTCCCATCACCTCACACCCCACCCCAAGTACAACCACCCCTCCCCTAAAGTCAACACTCTCCTATAATCAAGTACACCTACCCATCACTCCACATCCCTCTCTCCCATCATCTCTCTCTCTCTCTCTCATTCTTTCTCTCATTCTCCCAAGCAACCCCAAGAGAAGAATCGTCCATGGCTTCCATGGAGAAGCCATGTGTGGCCCACCTTCCTATCACCTAATCCCAACCTCTAAAATCGATCTCAACCATTGAATCTTGTTCCCTATAAGCTGTACAACGTGTTGGTGGAAGAATGAAGAAGAAGATCCTAAGGTGGGTCTCTCTCTCTCTCTCTCTCTCTCTTTCTCATTTTTTGTGTGATGTGTGGCCCACTCGGATGGACCCCACCTTGATGTATGTCTTATCTAATCATCCAAGTCATGTGGACCCCACCTCATGGTGGTGGAAAACACAAATATCAGATTGATTCAAATCAGGTGGGCCACGTCCATGTGGGACCCACCTTAATGAGGCATATGCCACGCTGTTCGTCAATGGTGGTGGCTAATAGTGTAGTGTTAACTGACAATGGGGTGTAGCTAACTGAGAAGTGAGACATGACGGTGGAGTGTGTACCACCTAGCCACCGTCTTTTTCTTCCTTTTAAATATAATATAATAAATATATTATATGTATATTATACCATCAGGTGAGCCACGTACATGGGGGACCCACCATAGCGATGTGTATTAGGCCCATGTGATGCAGCCCATTGTGATGTACATGTGGCCCATGTGATGCAACCCATTGAGGCTATATGTGGCCCACTATGTTGAGTACGAGGCCCTTATGTGAGGCCGTAGACCCACTGTCTGTTTAGCTCTATGTGGACTACTCCTTGGGAGTAATGTTGGTTAAATGTCCACATTAATGGGCAATGATGGTTAAATGTCCACATTATAACCTTCCCCTACGCCCTTTGTTAAGCCGAGTCCGATTGTGGAGGCCAATTGTTGAGACTGATTTCGATTTCGATTATCGATCGATTCCAATTGTCGTGACCGATTGTTGATTTCGATTGACGTGACCGATTTGTTGACTCTTATTATCATTGATCCCGATTATCGTGACCGATTTACCGATTCTGATTATTGATCGATCCCGATTGTCGTGGCCGATTGTCGATTTCAATTGACGTGATCGATTTGTCGACTCTGATTATCGATCGATCTCGATTGTCGTGACTGATTTGCCGATTTTGATTACTGCCGATTTCGATTAACGTGGCTGATTGTCGAGACCTATATGGTGTATATGCGACTCGTAGTTGAGGCCCATTGTGATGTATATTTGGCCCGTGTTTTAAGCCTAATGTGATGAATATGACGTTTATGTGATGAGGCCTATTGTGATGCAATTGAGGGTCAGGCGATGGAGCCCATTGTGATGTATATTAGGCCCATGTGAAAGGCCCATCATGATGTGTATTGAGCTCTTGAGTGAGGCCCATGGTATTGTATATTTGGCCCTTATATGAGGTCATGGGTCCACTATATGTTAGGATACATGAGGGTCATTCCTCGGGGGCAATGTTGGTTAAATCTTCACATTGTCAAGGTCGATTGTCGATGTCAGTTATTGATACTAATTATGAGTATTTGACAGCATAAAATCATGATACATGCCCACATGCATCATCTGCATGTTTGTTATGAGATGTAGTTGATCATTGCATATATCATTGAGCATGTTATTATGAGACTCCATGATAGGCGGAGGTTATCTCACATGAGCGCACGGTATGCATAAGATTGATGCATGACTGGATTGTATGACTCATGTATCTTGTATTATAATTACTGTATGCCCTAGCGACATCAGGGTCGTATCCTCTACAGGCATATCATGGATGGCTAGACGAGGCATCGAAAATTTGTTCTAGCATCGGGCTGTCATAGATGGCCTTGGGCGAAAATCACTAAAACCCTCTTGGTACCAAAGGACGCCCTAACGTCGAGACCAAGTGGATACATGAGAGCCCGAGTGTCGAATACCAGGAGGCCACGTCTCCCACTGTGTCGCGGTCGGTTGGGAGGGGGTGTGGCCTTACCCGCCTGAGAATAGGGGGCATAGCTAGGTTAAGTTTGACCAGCTCGTAAATGGGTCCGCTATTGACGTGCCGAATAGGTATTGGCAGACTATTGACCAGGCGGATAGTGATGTTTCTTACGCTCACTTGGACTGTACGGCTAGGAGAGTGGCAGTGCCATTTGGACTGTACTAAACCCCGGTGATGATCCCAGATATGAATAGTACTGATATGTGGACTTATTGAGCAGGAATTGCATACTCATTCATTCATTCATTCACTATCCACTTGGGCTGGTGGTGCGCAACTATTTGTTACGTGTGCCTTCGCAATGGCCAGGATATCGGTTGGGGGGGCGTGACTAACTTGAGATCAGGAATTTACTATATTGAGTCTGACGATCCAAATTTAGGTATGGGACTGGTTTGCATAGAAGTCCCTTGTGATGGACCCTATAGCCTGTGATACAATGTACTATCATCCCGACTTCACACTCCAGCATAGTCATTCCAGTCACACTGCATATTGCATTACATCCACGACATACGACATTTAGGGTTGCTATATTTCTGTATTTATATGACTTAGATGAGGTTGATGGTATTCGTAGCTCTTTCGAATTGCATATTGCATTGCGTTTCATCCTTGGTTCCTAATATTTGTCTTACCATGTCTTCATATTGCATAGATCTACATTGCTTCCTTAATATGTGATAATGGTTTATGTTTTTTAATCGTATAGCCTTGATACAGTTGATGACACTCATGAACTAGTCAGTATTTCTGCTTACTTCGATATTGTACGATTTATGGATTACCAGTATTTTCGGTATTATATGATGATGGCATTGTATTGAATACGTGGCACTTACCTTGTGCACACATTTACACCACCCTTTAATCTTTTTATAAGCTTATGCACGATAGATGCGTGTAGGTGGCGTTAGGTTGTAGTAGCATTGAGCTTGGAGCATGCAGTGGACCGCTGGAGCTTTGATTTTCGATATATGTATTTCCCTTTCAGCATTGTATTCAAATAATTATATTAGTGGATATGTGATGATGATGTTGCCTTTATGATTTGGGTATACTTGTGGTTATGCTTATTACGAGATAAAAGTATAAAAAAATCATCCTTATAGGATCCCAAGATTGGAATCTGGCGTATGAATGCTAGGAGCTGAGATTGGGATACTAAGGAGGCTATCGGCACCAGATTCGGTGATCAGGAATTTTGTGAGCCCAGTTTCTGAGTTTGGGGCGTGACAGAAGTTGGTATTAGAGCATAACTTAGGAATACCTGAAGATAACATCACATATCTACTAATAGTTACCTTACACTCTATGATTGTTGAGAATTAGAATAGTTAGATCCCCAAGTTTGAATAACTTAGAGATTTTCTAATATAGCCCCCTAACGTTGAGATTGTGAGGATGCATATTATTCCAGTTTTGACTGTTTCTGATCTGGGATTCGAAGATTAGCGGGGTCATCGTAGTGCCGATGAGGCGTTTTAGGAGCAAGAGCCTGAGATACATAGACGTTATCCCCATCTCTTAGGTGTTTGATTATGTTGGCATGTTGTGTTCAGATAATATATTCCTCCCTTAGTAAGATCTGTATTGGTTGTTTAGTGTTTTAAATTTTGAAGACCAAATTTTTATTAGGAGTGGAGAGCTGTAAGGCCCATATCCTAGACTGTACCATTCTGTAGGCTTTCGCGGTCCTTCTGGTCGAATTCTGATGACTCGCAATCTGTTATCAGTATTTGTGCGTGATTTTAAGTCGTATCTCGTATTTAAGAGTCGGCTCGACCCAAAACTTGCACCCTAGCGACCGCGCCATCGCTGCGGTTTTAACGCCGCGTCTCGTGCGTCGAGGAGATAACCGGGCCAGGAGATGTGGGACCTCGTCCAGTTCGAGGAAAATACTGCACGTTGTAATTTCGAGAGAATATCTACAAAACATCACATCAATCCATCAATCAATCAAAGTACTCCCATCACCTCACACCCCTTCCCCAAGTACAACCACCCCTCCCCTAAAGTCAACACTCTCTTACAACCAAGTACACCTACCCATCACTCACCATCCCTCTCTCCCATCACTCTTCTCCCATCATCTCTCTCTCTCTCTCATTCTATCTCTCATTCTCCCAATCAACCCCAAGAGAAGAATCGTCCATGGCTTCCATGGAGAAGCCATGCGTGGCCCACCTTCCTATCACCTAATCTCAACCTCTAAAATCGATCTCAACCGTTAAATCTTGTTCCCTTGAAGCTGTACAACACATTGGTTGAAGAATTAAGAAGAAGATCCTAAGGTGGGTGCTTCTCTCTCTCTCTCTCTCTCTCTCTCTCTCATTTTTTGGTGTGATGTGTGGCCCACTCGGATGGACCCCACCTTGATGTATGTTTTATCTAATCGTCCAAGTCATGTGGACCCTACCTCATGATGGTGGAGAACACAAATATCAGATTGATTCAAATCAGGTGGGCCACGTCTATGTGGGACCCACCTTGATGAGGCATATGCCACACCATCCGTCAGTGGTGGTGGCTAATAGTGTAGTGTTAACTAATAGTGGGGTCTAGCTAACTGAGAAGTGAGAACTAACGGTGAAGTGTGTACCAACCAGCTGCCCTCTTTTTCTTCCTTTTAAATATAATATAATAAATATATTATATGTATATTATATGTATCCATCTCCCCAAAAATAATAAAGATCACTCGTAATTATCATCATACCATAATTCACAAAGGGCAATTGATTGTTGGTAATAAATTAAACAATTGCAGGAAAAGAATTATAGTAGCATGATAACAAACAATATAAAAGACAGGATAAATTATCTTAAATTAAGGTAAGCTTAAAGGAATCCCTCACCTTAGTTTGTGGTATCGTCTTTTACTAAGTTAGATTCACAAAGGTGTATTTTAGGATCAGGTTCTACTCTAATCCACCTAATTTGAATTGGTTAATATTAGATGTTATATTAGGGTTGAGGAAGCTTGACTTAGATTATATTTTAGACGGCCCACGTGTTGGTTAAGTTGATAAGTCCTAACTTTTCATGTTTAGGCCCATCCAACCATCGCATCGACTTGGTTACATGTCACGGATTTCTATTGTTGAGGGATAGATTGGATTTGAAAAGAGACACTACAACAAATGGCATCTTCAGCTAATCCCCATAAAGCGCCGCCAAGTGTAATAGTGGCGCTAACCAAGCGCCGATCAATGGGTATGTCGGGAAAAGTATTGGCGGCGCTAGGTAAGCTTCAGTGGCGCTTGTCTGAGCGCCAAGAATTATAGTTTTTAGCGACGCGAATAAGCGCCGTTAAATTCAAATCGAGCGCCGCAAGAATTGGTTTCTGAACACTTTTTATCATGGATAAGCGTCGTAGTTTTCTAAACAAGCGCCGATAAAAGACTTTGCATAGATTCAAACACCCTGGCATTCCAGCGGTAATTTATTATTATTATATATAATTCAATCAAAACCTGTATTTTTAAAATATTTGAAACATAAAATTGATGTTACACAAATAAAACTGAATATTAAACAATATTTATATTACTAACAATAAAAAAATATATATAATATTTATTACAGTAAATTGAAAATGGTTTTGAATATAAATAAATAAATAAAAACAAATCCATCCATTTGCCCTCTCCTAGACTTTCAAGCTCCTGTCTAGATGTACGACAGTTTGAAAACGGGAGGACCTTCCATCCACATGGAATTGAATAATCTGGACCACAGAAATTTAGTTTCTTAATACAAATTGTGGGAACATTATAATAAATGTGCTCTTACATGCATGATTCTATAAACATATATACAAAAAAGGTCGACCATAAGTGGATGGTGTACCTTTAAACCTGACATCCTTGAGGGCCTTTCAGTGCACAAACTTGACTGTGTTCCCACCTCTGAGAGCTTCATTAAGGACCTTCAATTAAAAAAATATTAAAAATCACGCACATCATTGGAGACAAGCTAGAAAGTGAGAAAAATAATAATAAAAAGAACAAGGAGGACAGAGAGAAAAAGCAATGACAAATTGTGATGCATCCATGCGATTACCTTCTAAGCAAACAAATAAAGTAGCAATGACATGCAAAATCACCCACCTGATGAATGATCTCTGGAGTCAAGCTGAATGTGACTTTATTGGTCTGGCAACACCACATCACCATGAACAACCTTAGAACTTGCTTAATAAAGTCGAAGCAAATTAAAAAATAAAATAAAATATATCTTGAGAGTTCCAAACACAATCCATAAACTTAAAAGATGATGGGCCCATAAATTGCAAAAGCTCTAATTTTGGTCACAGAACTGACAAAGCTCAATCAACATTATGTCATCACGAATGTGAATTTTGATTACTGAACTATACCAACATTTTCAAGGTTTCAACTTCCATTAAACCAACATGGATATAAATAAATAAATAATAAAGAAAACTATAGAAGTTGCATTTTGTACCCGACCATCATCAATGGCCTGACATCAGCAAGCATAGCACTTTTGAAACCCACTTGTTGCTTTGACGCTTCTATGGGCATCAGCATCAAGCAAATTACGCATGAAAATAGATCATGAAAAGTATTCTGTCACAAACTAAATTGTAACCTTTTGGCATCCCAGAAGAAAATGTGAAAATGACAAGACACTCGTGTGAAAGAAGCCTGAGCTAGAAACTTAAGCATCTAACAAAGTTTAAAAATTATTAACAATGTCTTGATATACAACCATGTAAATAATAAATCCAGTGAGAGAGATAAACCGACCTTTCTTGTGGCCCAAAACTCGACTTAAATTTCAACATGCCACCGATGACAAATTGCTTGTGCGGTTCTGCAATTCAACTTGAAGGGGTTTCTTTTAGAAGAATACATGAAAAAGAAAAGCAAAAGTAGAAGACGTTGTATAAATCCTGGAGCTGCAAAAATACGAGAGAATCTTAAATTCACTAAATATAACAATAACCATGTTCCTCAGAGTAAAACAACTTCCACTTCCACCATTTTTTAACATATCTTGGCGGCAGTTACCTAGAGTGTAACATGTTTACTGCTATTGTCATTCGACTTGGAATATTCATTCTCCCTTGTATGCATTAAAGTGCTTTATCACATCATAAATATAACATTCTTTTTTCATCGAGTAAAGAAGTAGATTGAGAAAACATCCTATAGAAGATCGCCCAGATTTTAGGCTCCGGATGTTAAGAATTTATGCATTGTGGGGGCGCATCCCGTGTTACCGTAAATTCACCAAATTCAGGAACTCATCCACGATAAATGGGCAAAGATGCATACCAATCCAGACTGCAAATCATGGGCCGCATTGCAGAAGGAAGATTGACCAAGAATCACACTAGTCAAACAATGTTAACCTCGGGAAGATCGTTCCAGCAGTATGGTTAAAGTTGGTGTAGATGATAAAGCCGAAACTGAGGCAAGTCATTCATCAAACGGTTCACATGCTTACTCTTATGGACCATTGGTAACTTTTAGGAAACTGTACATTGTTTTCGTGCATGTGGCCCAACTGACGAGTTGATCAGTGGCCTATTTCATGGTCGATCATCCACATTGTATGGATCGTACCCGTTGTATGGCTCTAAGATATGAAATATGCCAGGACTACAACACTTCTTGTTTGAATATCATACCTTTCAAATTTTCTATTGAACAACTTGTCAGTGGTGTGGCAATGCTTATATCCTTCCAGCCCATCTGTCTCTGCTAATTCTGAATTATCTCTCTTTGTTCACAAAAAGGGCAGGTTGTTATTATAGAAAAATATGGCAGCTGGATACAATGTTAGTGATGATATACATGGATTAAGAAGGAAAACTTGCACTTACATATCTTATCAAATTCTGTGAAGCATCGTCCCTGAAACAGTCGTTGTTCCTCTTGCCATTAATGATCTCTAGCAGTAAGACCCCAAAGATAAAGATTTCTGATTTCACTGAGAAAAGCCCATCCATTGCATGGGCCAGGATGACAATCTCCAAGGTTGAAGGCAGTTTGTACAAATGAAAATATACAAAGAGAAGGCTCAGATAAAAATTAAAATACCCAAATAACCAGCCTGAAGCAGAGGCAAAACTCTAAGATATGAAATACAAACCCTCCATATGGCTTTGAAGAATATGAAGGAATAGATCCATAGCCCTTCTCCCCGCCTTCATTTAAAGAAAAAACGAAAGGAGATGAGTTACCTAAGCAGGGAAAGATGTTGCATTTTTTTAATGAATGAACCTTCATTTAAAGCAAAAAAAAAAAAAAGGATATAAGTAACTGAGGAGGGAAGACACTGCATTTTGAACGCATGAAATGATTCAGCCCAAACCCAACTTTGATTCAAAGACATACAAGTAATGCAGCAGTTTTTAATGTTGGATACTAAGAATCATGGCAAGATTTAGCTTTTCAGTTCTAAAGTTTGACCAGACTGAGTTGATAAAAACTTGCCTATAATCAAAGGAAGACATGGGAGAAGAAAGTAAGATGACAGGAGAAGAAACATACTTGTTGAGTCCGAAGAAGAAGACAAAATAAAGCCCCCAAGAGGACTAAACAATGCCTGCTTCAAGAAACCTCCCAAAGATATCTTCTCTGTCAGACCTGAAAATAAATGTACAAGACCTAAGAACATATCATGCCAAGGATCACTAGTGTTCACTCTCCTCACTCCAAGTTCCCTCAATAGGCATTTCAACCTGCCATGTCATATATAATTTGCATCTAACACTAAAATATATTGGTTTCATCATCAGGAATGAAAGAATCAGTTAATCCTAGGAATCTGGAATGCTAATCAGCCACAAACAGTCATGCCTTTGTCACTATATATATTAACTTCTTGAATTCTCTTTCATAAAAAGAAAAAAGAAAAAAGAAAGAATAGTTACTGACCATATGCACTGGTGGATTTCATGCATGAGGGTTTGTATGTGGATTTCACAGGGTTTGTACTCTCAAGGCAAGGAGTGATGATATACTCTCCTCCATCTCTTTGTGTGTCCACATTTAAATCTCAAGCTATCTGTATTGAGAAATGGCCCATAGCTAAAATCTAATGCATTGATTTGGTCCAAGCACTCCACATTTAAATGCTCTCCACGGAACTGAAAATCACAATTGGCATTCATAATCAATCACAATTTAAATGCTTGGTCTAGCGTCTTTTGAAAATGCTCTCAAACTTTACTTTCCTAGAGTCAACTATTATGTACGAACACACTATTTGCGGATAAAAATACATTTGCATTCACAACCTCTGGCTACGGATTATAACGGTAGCTATAGGTTAGCCACCGTGCAGTATATTCATATGCAAATAGTGTGTCCGTACATAATGGTTTACTTTGGGAAAGTAAAGTTTGGGAGCATTTTGAAAAGACGTCGGGTAAAAGGTAACGTTTACGGCAGTCAATTTCTCATTTTTAAGTGACAGAGAAAGGCAACGAAATGGGAAGAATATAGAAAGATTAGTGTTTTGTTGCTTTTTTTTTTTTTTCCTTTCGGTTAGCTTGTTAGTACACACCCATGTGGGTACACACACTCCATGTTAGCCACCCCCACTAGGGATCAACACCAAGACCTCAAGGGTTGAAACGAGGTAGCTCCACTTAGTCTGCCAGTTGAGCTATGGATTTGGGTGAATATAAAAAGATTAGTGTTTTGTTGCTTTTTTATGTTAAAAAAATTAAAATTAAAATATTTATTGATAGAGGGAACCGGTAGGTTCGGATCTAATATTCGATTCCATGGTCTAGTTAGGTTCTACAAAACCCCAAACCCAGAATCAAACCAAACTAACTGATTCTTTGAAAACCCAAACCAGGATCAAATCAAACTAACTGATTCTTTGATTTTCAGAACCTAATAGGAACTGGTGCACTTCTGAACCGGACCAAACCGTGTGGCTTGGTCAGTTAACCGTTCCACCAGATCGTGTATGTACCCATAATTATTACTCTACAAGTAGAATATTCATATAACCATACATTAAATTCTACATACACATCACTAGCGAACTCTTACATATGACCCAGTATGTGGACGCTTTGGTCCAAGCACTCCACATTTAAATGCTTGGCCACATAAAAATTCTCAAATGGGCAACTAATTGTCCTATAATTAAACAATTACATAATCAATTACAATTGGCATTCATCATCTAGCTAAATAATAACAGAATGAATTTTAAACTAAATAAATTATTTATGGAAGAGATTGATGAATAATACCTAGCAAACAAATGGAGAGAAACCTGCTAACTTACTTTGTGGAGCTATGTAGGAAGAGATTGCTTGTATTGGTTCTAAGAATCAAAGATATACAATTTGGAAGATCATGTTGAATTTCATCTAAAAAGGGGAAAAAAATCTACAGCTGAAATTCTAGAAGATACTAACATAGAACTTGGAAATTTGTTTGGAAATTTAACATATGGACAACAACTTTCAGTTTTGCTCTCCATTAAGCACCAAAAATGACAGAACAACAAATAGAGAATTGTAGGATTTTATAAAGGTTAGAGGTTGTTCTGTTGATTAAAGGAGTTTCTAAATTGTATTCTGCCATTTATGAGAAAATAAATACTAACAAGAGATGTGCAAATGTTGCATGTATATGAGATGTGCAAATGTTACATGACTCAAAGCATGCGGTCCTATTTACATGAGAGAAATGTGATGGCCATGCGAATCGTACTCACGTGAGAAGGCGAGTACCGAAAAGGTTTATGCGCTCGACTTCACAGTTTCCATGCCTCTCTCATGCTTTCCTTTCTCGGAGAACATTTCTCTCTCGCCCTTACTTCCCTCTCTCTCTCTCTCTCTCTCTCTCTCTCTCCCTCCAGCAGCAATGCTCCGCAGCAGGAAGATGCGGAATTTCTTCATCAGAAAAGATGTAAGAAAGCTACTCAAGCGCAAAGACAGCAATGCTGGTGAAAGAGGTCTCTCTCTCTCTCTCTCTCTCTCTCTCTCTCTCTCTCTCTCTCTCTCTCAGGGTCTCTGAGAGTTTTCACTGATTTGATTTTCCATCCCCATTTTGGATTTTAAGCATATGGGTCCTTTTCTTTTTATGTAGTGAATCTCAATATTGGTGCATTTTCAATAATTAATTGGTGCAAATGATCTATTTTTAGTCATGAGCATTGCTGAAAAACACCCGCACAACATCAATTGAAGCAATGGGATCAATTAGCCGTTGATCAGTTACTTCAATTAGATTTTTGCTACTGAGATGAGATCCATGCCGTTGGTTTTTTTTTTTCTGTGATAACATAAGATTAATGTATGAATTACTAACCATCCATATGGAGGAAGATGTGCCAATATGGCACATGAGCGTCGCATGTGTGGCGTAGTGGTTAGATCTTCTGCCTCAAAATTCAGGCTATTTCATCAGTTTTGATCAGGCCATTGGTGCCATAGTGGCACGTGTGCCTTAATGTGGATGTGTGGGCCCCACACACGTGTGGGCTTAAGCAGAACCCTAGGTTTGTTTTTTTTTTGGGGGGGGGAGGGGGGGGTCAAAATGTTTAATTTGGTGTTGAGGAATTGTACAATGCTTAGCCCTGGAATCTTTCATGGTGTGCTCTGGTTTTCAGTTCATGACATCATTGGAGTTCGTGACAACCAAACCTGAAACCAACACTAGCATTTTAGATTAACTTTCCATTCAACCAGCCTTTGATTTTCTTTATGAATAGTAACGCCAATGAGGAAAATCAAATTCTCACCTATAGGGAGCAAACCTATGGTGAAAACTTGTTGCCTAACTCTTTTCTCATGTCAACTATGGGGAATTGAATCTTCATCTATAGGGAGCAAACCTATGATGACGATTATGCGACTTACTCTTTCAATTCTTCTTTATAAACTAATGCTAAAAATTTTTGTTTTTCAGGCTGGTTCCTTTCATGCTTAACGATTACCAAGTTACCCTTTTAATATCGAACTAAAAACTTAATGTGTAAGTGAGATTTGATATGTGCAATCCTGGCTCAATCAATGTTTACAACTTCTAATCATGGATTAACAATTAAAACTTAACTGTGAAATCTACCAGACAACTGAATCCAAGAATCATAAATTACTCACATTCGGTATCTTGTAATTTCAAAAATCACAACTATCCTTCAAAATTACTTTGAATTCAACAGAAATTCTAAAAAAAAAGTTAAAATTTTCACAAATTTTTCTCAAGACTAAGAAAATACTGATTAGGTAACCTAATCTCCCACCCCCAACCTAGAATCTACATTGTCCTCAATGGAAAAGAAATAAGCATGCAATGCACATGGGACAACGAGAATAAAAGAGGAGTGATGGAAAGATTGTACCTGGATGGAGAATCAAGAAGCTTTCTCAAAAATATCAACATAAAAGCAGGTCAGCACAAGAGAGATATCAACAAAATCAAAATAAAAAAATAGCAAAAATGAAATCCTAAAAAGAAAATCCTACCTATACCACTTTCGCAGGTGCTCTCGATTGCATTTAGCGTATGCAACAAGCCTTTAAACCCCTAGGTTACCCCTAGTGGACGAGTTGTAATCTCGTGGGGGTTTGCAGAAATGTTACCCACAAATATTGAAGTAACTAACTAGGAAAAAAAAACAATACAATAAAACAAAAGGCTGGGTTGCCTCCTAGGAGCACTAAGTTTAACGTCTTCAGCCAGACAAGAACGGACCATGAATTAACTAATCTTTATAACCAGGGTCCGCCAAAGAAATTACCTTAACACCTTAATTGACCAATCCCAGACAAGTGATGTGAGTTCCCATGAGCTGTGCTATCTGCAATGAGGTAACTAACACTGTCGTCAAATAATTTAAGGACTTCTGCTCGAACGACTTCTTCCATGTTAGGATCACACTTCCTTTGTATTTCACGCGACATTTCCACAGCATGATCCATACATACAGTGGAGCATACTCCCTGTATTTCCACAATCTTCCGTTTAATTGCTGCCTTATATGCTCTAAGAACATTAAGCAGCCTGCTCGCCTTTGTCTTCTCAGAGTTAAAAACTGTGCTGTCAGGAAGATCCTCAGAGGGATAAAGAGGTTCCACTTTCGCTCTCCATTTTTTAGTCTCCAATATAGGAGTAGAGTCGAGCAGTGTATTGACTTCGTGGATGGGACTATCGATGTCAAAATTCATGCCATATTGTGCTAAGCGGGTCTCAAGTAGATCTTCAAAAGATTTACGGAAGGAGTCCTGCACTAGACTCTCGATCATGTCCACTTCAGATATGTCATCCAAATCTGCGGATTGTTGTCCTGCATTAAAGACATTGAGTTTAAAATTCATGTTACCAAAGGACAATTTCATAACTCCATTCTGGCAATTTATAATAGCATTAGATGTGGCAAAAAATGGACGACCCAAGATGACTAGGATCTGACTATGAGGATTTTGGACAGGATGAGTATCTATAACTATGAAATCTACTGGAAAATAAATTTTATCAACCTGGATTAACACATCTTCAATAACACCCCGGGGCACCTTAACAGATCTATCAGCTAGTTGTAATGTTATTTTAGTCGGTTTCAACTCAATAAGTCCTAGCTGCTCATAAACCGAATATGGTAACAAATTGACACTCGCCCCTAAGTCAAGCAATGCCTTCCCGATCTTATTATTTCCTATGCCGCAAGAAGTAGTGGGGGCTCCTGGGTCCCTAAATTTAGGAGGGGTGTTATGTTGAATCATGGAGCTGAGTTGCTCTGTAAGGAAGACTTTCTTATGAACATTCTGCTTACGCTTTTGAGTGCATAAATCTTTAAGAAACTTAGCGTAAGGAGGGACTTGCTTGATAGCGTCAAGCAACAGAATGTCGACTTGCACTTTTTTAAACACATATAGGATTTCATCAAAGTTGTTTCTTTTCTTCATTGGTGCCAGACATTGAGGAAAGGGTGCTTTGGGCACATAGGGTGGCTCATTAGTTTCTCTTGGAGAGTCAGAGAGCTTTTGGACTTTGGATGCATTAGTGTGTCTCTCTGCTTCATCTTGATTTTCTGCTTTAGAATTTGATTCATCCCTAGGCATCTCTATTCTGTTATCAATTTGTTTGCCTGACCTAAGGGTAGTGATCGATTTGGCTTGCTCATGATACTGCCCTTGGTTAGAATTAGAGCCAATCTCATACTGTCCCTTTGGATTAGCCGCAGGTTGGCTAGGGAACTTGCCCTTGTCTCTCTCACTCAATGTGGCAGCTAGTTGACCCATTTGTACTTCCAGCTTGGCAATGGATTGCGCATTCGCATGTAAGCTTTGCTGGTTGGCTAGTAAGGTTTGTTGGGTGTCTTTTTGGAATTGGAGAGAACTCTGCATAAAAAGATTGAGTGTATCCTCGAGAGATGGTTTCCTTGATTCTGCAGGCAGTTGTTGATATTGCGGAAACTGCTGAAATTGTTGACTGCTAACTTGGGAGTGCGGTTGCATGGGAGGATTTCCAGATGGTCCTCCTTGTTGTGGTCCTTTTGCCCAAGAGAAATTTGGATGCCTACCCCAACCTGGGTTGTAAGTTTCTGAGTAAGGATTATTCTCAGGTATTTGAAAAGTGTTCATTGCATGTACTTGTTCAGAAAGAAGTTCTGGGGATGCTGCACCCGATGGACAAGACTGGGTAGGATGGGCAGGACTAGAACATATGGCACATGCCTCGACTTGAGCTGTTTGTGGAGGTCCATTAGTTAATACCAGAGCATCAACCTTCTTTGTCAGGTTATCAAGCTTAGCGCACAGATCTGGCATGACTCCTATCTCATATATACCACCTCTCTTTTGTGGTTGGGGACTTCTGTCACCTCTATTTGAATAGTCCCATTGCTGGGAATTTTCACACAAGGTTTCAAAGAAGTTTCATGCTTCAACATCACTTTTTGTCATGAATGACCCTCCACTAATGGCATCAACCATGCGACGGTTCTGGGGTGTCAAACCGTCATAGAAGTATTGAACCTGTTGCCACTTTTCAAAACCATGATGTGGACATTTAAGAAGTAAGTCCTTCCATCTTTCCCAACATTCATGAAAGTGCTCTCCCTCTTTTTGTGTGAAATTGGTAATTTCCCTACGGAGAGCATTAGTTTTGTGAACAGGGAAGAACTTGTTTAAGAATTTCCTAGACAATTGGTCCCATGTAGTGGTAGACCTAACTTCCAGAGAATTCAACCATGCTTTCGCCTTATCCTTTAAAGAAAAAGGAAAAAGGAGCAAACGGATCGAATCGTCTGAAAAGTTTTGAAACCTAAAGGTAGAGCAAATGTCTAGGAATTCTTTGACATGATGATATGGGTCTTTCTTATCTAAACCATAAAAGGAAGGCAACAACTGTATGACCCCAGTCTTGAATTCAAAGTGTGCTGCCGTGGTGGCGGGCAACACTATGCATGAAGGCGCATTGAATTGTACAGGAGCTGAATAATCTCTAAGAGCTTTAGTTCCATTCTCATCCGCCATTTCAAATAGGATGTTTCTAAATCTTCTACGAAAAGTTCTTTCTATTTATGGATCAAAAGGTGCTAGTTCTATGTTTAGAGATCTACGTCTTAGCATAAACTATGTTATTGCAATGTAAAAAAGAAAACTAAACTAAAAAGCAACCTAAGAGAAATAAAACTAGAACTAGAAACTATGAGATTCTAAAACAAGTTAAAACTATGTAAATAAGAATGGGAAGAAAGAACCAGGAAAAGGAGATGATTGATGGCAGAAGATTTAAGAAGCTCCTCCTTCACTTAGTAGCTTCCTTCCTCAATTCCTGTAAATAAAAACAAAAACAAATTAAGTTTCCTAAAATAATGATAGAAAAATCCTAAGCAACGGTTAATTTCTAAAAAAGAAAGTTTCTAAAACTAGAAAATAGAAAGCTTCTAAATCCAAAGTTAGAAAATAGAAAATTCCTACAAAATAAAAACCTAATTCTCAAAATAGAAAGTAGAGAAGACTGGGGAATTTAGAAAGATGTTACTAATTTGGAGATCTGTGTTAGAATCCTGCAAAAGAAAACAAAACAAGTTAGTTTCTAAAACAGAAAATCTAAAATTAGAAATTTTCTAAAGAACAAAAAAAAAGAGTTAGTTTCTAAAAAGGAAAGAAATCCTAGAATTAGAAAGTTACTAAAAATAAAAAGCTAAGTAAGTTTCTAAAAAGGAAAAAGAAATTTCTAAAACTAGAAAATAGAAAGTTACTTAAAAGAAGAATCCAAATCTAAAAATAGAAAATTCAAAAATTCAAAAAAGAAATTCTAGAATTGGAAAATTTCTAAAAAGTAAAATCCTAATTCTAAAAATAAAAATTAGAAAAGGTAAAGAATTTAGAAAGGGATTACCAAATTAGAAGTTTATATCAGGACCCTACAAAACAGGAAATAGGTTAATTTCTAAACTAAAGAAAAGAACTTTAAGTTAGTAAAATCCTAAGCTATGAATTATGATAAGAGAGAATCTTAAATTTAATTTGGAATGAAACAGTCCTCGGCAACGGCGCCAAAACTTGATGTTTTATTTAAACCAATATGATTTAAATGATATTTAAACTCGCAAGTATACGAATCAGATATGGATATAGTACGTATTACGAGATCGTTCCCACGAGGACTGGTCGTCACAATTCAAATCTATGATTCTCCTTAACTAATCCAACAAAGAATGGAGCGAATTACTAAGCACAATTCTATGAATAAAACAATTGAGAATAGGGAAGAAAATTCAATCAGAGAAAGAGCACTAGGACTTTCGAATCCACCCCTAATTATCCTAACCCTTGTTTTGTCTGTTGATTCACCTTAATCTAGATTGATACCACTTATATAGAGAAAACACAATCTGTGTCCTTCATCGGGCATATAGAATGTCTAATTCCTTTAAGCAATGCCATGAATAACATATCACATGTCCTTGGTCGGGCACATGGAATGTACAGTTCATTAAAACACCCAGTTTCTTCCTCTATAGGAAACCTGTTCTTGATCAGACACAAGCACCTATAATAAGCATCTAAACAACATCCATATATATACTTTGGTCAAGTTCAAAGTTGGAGAAGTATAGAATTTAAACCAATCAAGCCCACTTAGAGAAAGAAACACACCAATCAAATTAATGTAAAATCAAAATATAACAACTCTTTCTTAACCATCTTTTTAATACAAACTCCGAATATTCAAATTAGGGGCTTCATCTCAGCCCTAGCTGAAAGATTAGCAATCCATAAAATTAATTAGGAAAGAAGGAAAAATAAATATGAAAAATATGAACATCTCCCTTCTTCCTTCCTCTCTCTCTCCTTTCTTCTTCTCACTGGATCTGGAATTCTCTAATTTTTGAATGCCCTTCCTTACGTTTTGCAACTCTTTTTATAGCTGATGGAGTGGCTGGAGTGGTGAAAATCGGATTTGGAAAGGCATGTCGCACGCCAAGTAAATCCTTTTCACAAAGGTTCGGCCTTGAAATACCATACTTTCCTCGCTCAAATTCTAAAAAAACACCTTCCCTTAGGACTTTCTTGGGTCCTCAACATGATGTACGGTTCAGATCTACCATATGATCAAAGATGGTGGCCCACAACCGCCTGGAAAACTGGATTTCTTAATATGTGTGAAACTTTCGCACCCTTTCGCTGTCGTGATCGGTGGGCCCCACAGAAGTATTTTATGGAAAATCTACTCCGTCCATTGGATTCAGGACAAAATTTCAGTCAAGAATAGGTAATTTTGAACGTCCATTGACGCGTCCCAGATAAGAAAACACAAAAAGATCAGATTTGAACGTTGCAGGGCAGCCCTTTTATGGCCTCTGTACTGTACACGTGTGCACGCATGGGTGTAAAATATTAACATGGTTTTAAAGTTTACGAACCCATCTTCAAGATGAACGGTTCGGATTTTTCGTACTGGGCATGGGTGGGGCCCACTACCGTCCGTAAAACGGACCAACAGCGTCCGTTAGATTGTTATTCATATGAATGGCAACCGCCATGGCGGTGCGAAATTTATGAAGCGCATCATCATCTAAGCCGACCGCTTCCTAACTAATGCGTGGTGCTTCTTGTGTGTAGTGCACATATGCACATTCGCTTCTCATGCTGGCCTACTTGTAATGTTTTAGAAATCCAAGCCGTCCATCCTGTTTCTTATTATTTAAACCATCTAGGTAAATATTGAAGAAGGTCCGATATCGTGGGCATAGAAATAAACATGTTTGCGGGATGATTTATTAGTTGGGGTACTTCCATAGTGATCCAAGGGCTGAAATTTGAAATGTACGGTTAATTTATGTCCCTAATCCCATGTATAAAGTTTTGAGCCAATTGGATGGAGGGAACCATGTGATCTTTCATTCTGGACCAGTTTCGGGCCTCTTTAAACGTGAACGGCTTGATTTCTTCGGGTCCCTGGCATGTAAATTCTTCAATATTGGTCCTCTGAGGTTCATCCCGTGCTCTGGTAATTTCGGAGCGTCAAATCCATGCTTTTAACATCATTTTTCAATACACGCTCCTGATTTCATCCTGTAATAAAAACACAATTAAAATATGACATTAAGCATTATCATGTATGTAAAATCAGGTAATAGTTGGGGTCTGAGATGTAATATTTGACCCTCATCAGAATGTGGCTACATGGCCATTAAATCAGCCATATGTTAATGACGGTGAAGCAATAGCCCAACCCATGACCTGATTCCTGCTTTTAATCATAAGAAAAATCTCTCTAATTAATGAGGAACAATCACATACAACCATTGCATGCTATGCTTACTATGCTACCCTGTTTTTCCTACCAACATGGGGCATCTTCATAACATCTGAGCGATGCAAAAGGTAGGGCCCATCATGAAGTTCCCCTGGCATGAAAATCAAATTGATCCATTCACCAGGTGTGCCTCAATTGTACATTTGCTCTGATCATAAGCTGTCAATTGATTTAAGTGTGTGGCCCATCTGATGAGTGGTTTGGTCTTCTTGCTTGAAGTAGAGGACTGGTAGCATGGTTTTATCTAAGAAGATTCCTGATTGAAGCATTTCTCCAAACAACTAACATACAACTGTTGGCGGCCATGGACATCTGCGGATGTGGCTGCTGCCCAAATTTCGGCCATTGAAAGGGAAGTGAGACAGAGATGAAGGGACAGAGATTGAGAGAGTACCTTCGATTTTCTCTTCTTTCATCTATTCTCTTCAACTATTAGAGAGAGATCGACGAAGGGACAACATGTCGAAGAGAATGCGAGATCGAAAGAGAGGGAGGGAGAGGGAGATCAAGAGAGGGAGGGAGAGTGAAAAGGGAGCAAGAGGAAGGGAGAGAGATTGAGAGAGTATGAGAGAAAGAGATCGAGGAAGAGAGAGGGAGAGACAAGACGAAACGGCGGAGAGGGAGAGAAAAGGAGATTAGAGTGAAATAAAAACTATGTAGGGCTTTTTTTAGCCAATCAAATGCTTTTACCGGCAACCACGTTATAATATTAGGGGTATTTTAAGATGGTCCCAACTATACACTTTTTTACCAGCAGTTAGTGATGGCCGCTGATAGAAATGCGCCGGCAATTCTTCACTTTCTCGTAGTGAGCTAATCACAGAAATAAATACGCCATAACAGAACCTCGATTCTTCACAATACATAGAGAAATCAGAGCAGAAGAATACCCAATCCAACAGCTCTCGCCTGCACCCACACACCACAGCATAAGCCGAACGAAAATCAACAAATTACAGCAAAAACATCTGTCATGCAGACCACAGCTAGCCAATTACAAGGAAATTAGTGCTCCCTGATCAATTACTACGAAATTCACAGCCATCTCTCCTTCTGTCACACACACCTTCACCCTCTCACTTCTGTTATTACCTATTTACATTGTATTTACATCTTATCTCGAAAATCAAATAGGCCCTTATATAAACCAAGCATTCTCACCACTCTTGTCAGACAGTACATATCTTACTGAAAGAGCCAGCTAAGAGGCATAAGTGTCGGTTGATTGGTCAAATCACTCTAGCTAAGGTCCGTTTACTCTTATGAGACGGTAAATATCTTACTGAAAGAGTCATCTAAGAGGCACAAGTGTCTATCAATTGGTCAAATCACTCCAGCCAAGGTCCTTTTGCTTTGTTTTAACTTTCCAAGCGTTCCATTTCTGCATACTTTTCATTCTTTTTGCTAAATAGTATGACCATTGCAGTAGTCTGAGATGGTCTATGTAACCATTTCAGGCATTATTTTCTGCATCTGGATTTAATCCTGTCATTGTGGTTTTAGACCTCAAAACCTCCTAATTAGACACCTGGTGCCTAGCCTCTTGTTAATAATTAAATTAATTAGTGCTATGTGGATAAAGGACTGGATACTTTATACGTAGTGGATGCCAATGACATCAAACGACCCTAACAATGTCCCTCAAAATAAACCAATATTACATAGTTTATAATATTGGTGATAAGTAACCAACCAAACCTGTTACTAATGTATATTTTTTTTAGTATAAATATGAGAGTAAATGACTATCGACCTTAAAGAGAGACATTTTCAAAGTTACGACACATGTAGATTTCTCTCAAGCAGAATTTCAATCTTAACATTGAGAAATAGCAAACAAGATTTTGATTGAATCAAAATTGTATAGATCATATACACATGTAAAAAAATTTGAAAGAGGTGACAATTTTAGCTGCGTGGGTGGTAAAGGTCCATTAGAAGCCATGAAGTGGTATGTTTTCGTTGCGCAATCCTTCATGTGGCAATGAAGATATCAAGCAATGCCCAACGGTTATGGAAGCAAGCAAAGCCTTCTCGACATCTTTAGACATGCTTCTTTGGATCATCGAGACAATGTAATCAACAAAGACAGCATCGCATGGAAATGTGATAGGCCCATTACATGGTAACCCAAACATGTCTTCAGACATTTTTAAGAGCTCTTTGAAGATGGGACTGTTGAGATACACCAAAGGAACCACAAAACGCCTTCCATCTGCAGTGTACACGACGAAGTGCCCCTTATCTGCCACCGAAGTTCTGCACCCACTTGAATCTGGAGAGCCATCAGTTCTCGAAAATGAGTTTCTCCTCCTCCCAAGGGCAGCCACTTTCTGCCCCTTCTTCACCATCTCCACAAACTTCTTGGTGTTGATCATGGTCTACTCTATGAGTTGCAGGTGACCTAAATCTTAGATTGAAAAGGATGTGAATTGTGTTGTGCAAAAAGCAATGGAGGTGGTTAGTTATATACACCCAAGCGTGGGCACTACATTTAAGTGTAGGTTTCATATGTTAGGGAGCAAAGGATACAATACCATGTGCTTATTAGATGAGATTTTAAGTTTGGTGGTGGCCATGTCTGCCTTTTGTTGTCAAGGCTGAAAAGAATGAGACAGGCTGTAATTGGTTAGAATTTTACCTTTTCCCCCTTTTCATTGGGTTGCACCCTAGCACATATCAGGTATTAAACTGGACAGGTACTGCCCTTGGGCCATACCTGGCCCCAATGCTGTAAAAGAGGCAAATATAAGGGAAGGTGACTTCTCAACCGACTCGATATGTAATCACAACCTGAATCCTTGTGGTCCACAATCACGTGGTTTTGCTTGCCTTCCACCCCAACATTAGTAATGCTACACCATGTAGTGGGCCTTCCTTGTAAATACCTCGCCAACTCTCTATCATTGTTTTAATATCGAATAACGTCCACAGAAACCCAACATGTGCATACTCCACGCCAATCAGTGCCGGCCTGAGTAGAGGTGGAATGCATTCGCCTTGAGTAGAATTATTTGTTCCTCTAAACGAACCTTATAGAAATGTTCCTATAATCCTCAGCCAGAGTTATCATTCTATATATGAAGACTTTAAATTTAAGTTTTCAATTCAATTGTAGTCTATTCAAATATATTGTTGTACTCTGTAACTCAATAAATATAAAAGGATCCATGTAATCTAATTCATCGTGGGTTTACTTCTAACAGTTTATTCTTCTCTCTCAATTTTCTGATCCTGACCATCCCTCTGGTCCTGGTGTGTCCATTTCTTGATCGGTCCTCTGTCAGTTCAACCTCGCACCAGCGCTCTATTCGGCAGTTCTCGTTTTCCCCTATGGTTTCAGCATACCACTCATTACCCCAAGTCGCTGCTTGTTTTGCCATTACTCTGTCTTCGGATCTAGTCAGCCCACTCACGTCGGAACCAATCCGACTCGGCGTCTTGTTCTGCTTCCTCTTTTGGCTACCTCAGATCGGCTTTGATTTTCTCGCTTGCATCAGATTCCACTTATAGCTCTGATCGATAGACTGTTTGACGCATCTTCATCTCTTGATGACATCATCTCCTAATGGCACACTCATATGCCAGATCCTGCTTTGAGTAGTTGCTGGTTTTCATAGAATCATTTTTAAAGAAATGATGGTCACTTTTCACATGACTATTTTCATTTGGTTTCTTTCACCATGTTGAATTTGTGGGGTCCAACACATATTATCACCAATCGTGATCATTGATTTGCCAAGTTGAGTCGTTTATCTACTCACTACCACAACAAGATACACTAATAATTAAAAGGAGCAGGTCGTTCCGTCTTTACCCAGGCTTCTACCACTCCACTGATTTGCTTACTTTTAGCGGCTCGCCGATCAGCCGGTTGCATCTTCTCTTCCATCGCTTGATCCAGGACTGGGTTTCATTACTTCTGCTTGCTTAGTTATTGCACATAACATCCTCTAATATGATTTATGTTCGAAATGTTACAAATTTGGTGTCAATTAAGCTGCATCGAGATAATTATTTACTTTGGAAGAGTCCGTTTCTTCCCATTCTGTGTACCAATAAGTTACTGCAGTTTATAGATGGATCCTCTCTTTGCTCGGATCAATTTCTTCTAAATGATAATGGTAATCGTACATCCACTATCGATCCTGCCTATAAGGAGTGGATGAAACATGATTCTCTTGTGTTGTTATAGATCAATGCCACCCTCACTCCTCAAACTCTTCAACGGGTAGTTAGACTTCAAACTGCCCGAGAGGTTTGGCTACGATTGGAGAACTTTCAGCTCATTCAGTCCCGTTCACGTGTTCTGCAATTAAAACATCAGTTTCAAAATATACAATAAGGGGGCTTTGATTTCTGACCACCATGATATGATGAAGGGCTTAACGGATGCACTTGGGGCGATTGGTCGGCCATTCACTGAATTTGATTTGTGCAATCAAGTTTTAAATGCTCTCGGTCAAGAGTTTGACCCTGTACACACCTCTATTGCTAATCGGGTTCACCTGATTTGCTTCGAAAAATTATTTGGCCAACTTCTCACTTTTGAACATCATCTAGAATCCTGCCATTCTAGCCCACTTGATGACCAATTACCGATTGCACTTTCTACCACTTATGGTTTTACATCACGTGGTGGACCTCGGGGTAGACCTACATTTTGTAGATGTGGTCGTGGTCGCACTTTTGGTGCCAGGGGCAGCTCTACCTTACTGCGCAATGGACAATCATCCCAGTCTAAAGGTCCTTATATCGCAGTGTGCCAAATCTGCAATCGAGTGGAGCAGTCTGCTGTCGACTTCTTCCTTTAGTTAGATCTTTCATTTCAAGGCTGCCATCACCCTCAAAAGCTTCAAGCTATGGCTGCTATGAAGCGCAATGACATTGGGACAGATTCTATGTAGTTTACAAACTCTAATGCTACATATCATATTACCTCTGACTTGAACAACCTATCCATTCATTTTGATTGCGGTAGTGATGTTGCTCTTGCAGTTGGAAATGGTACTGCTTTGCCTATTGCCCGCATTGGCTCCTCTACGTACCATTCCTCTGACTTTACCTTTCATTTACGTAACATTCTTCATTTTCCTTTAATTTCTCATAATCTTTTATCAGTTTCTCAATTTACCAAGGATAATAACTATTCTTTTATTTTTAATTCTTTTGGTTTTTGTGTTAAGGACAATAAGTCGAGGAGGATCCGTTTCAAATAACTGACCACTGACGGCCTATAACCACTATAGCTTCCACCTCAAATTACTTTGCATTTCTCTCTGACCGCTTTTTCTATTGTATGTGTGTCTCCTACTCTTTGGCATCATCAACTGGGACATCCATCTTTTGTTGTGCTTCAACACCTTATCTCTCTCCTTTCTTTTCATGGCTCAATACGACAGCCATATATTAGATCATCTTACCAACTTGGCAATGGTTCTACACTCCCCTTTTCTCGCTTTTCTTTTTCATTGGAACTTACACAATCCAACATTTGGGTTCTACCTTGACTCCCTCTTTGCATTATGCTCAATATTATGTTACTTTTATTGATTATTTTAGTAGTTATTGTTAGTTATTTCCTATCACATTTAAGTCACATGTTTATGACAATTTTCTTAACTTTAAACCATTGGTTGAGAATTTTCTAGGCATGAAGATTAAGGCTATTCAATACGATGGCAGTGATGAATACCTCAGTCATTGGTTTCAATCCTCTCTCAACCCACGGCATCAATCATTGTATTTCCTGTCCATACACACTTGAACAAAATGGACTGGCAGAACACAAACATTGTCATATCATTGAGTCTAGTTTCGCCTTGCCTGCTCACTCCAATCTTCCCACGTGTTTTTAGGATGATGCTCTTGCCATTGCTACATTTCTCATCAATCACATGCCTACTCGCACGCTGAATTTTATTTCACCTTATGAAAAGTTTTTTCACCGTGTGCTTGGTTATCCTTTTTATATAGTTTTTGTTGTCTATGCTACCCTTATACTCACCCATATCACCTGGAAAACTTGACTTTTACACTATCCCATGTATTTTCCTTGGCTATGGGAATAATTATAAAGGATATAATTTTTATTTTTATTTTATCATATTTCTTGTAAGGTTTGTATCTCTCGGCATGTCGTGTTTAATGAATTTTGGTATCCCTTTGTTGTAACATGTAAGGCCGTTCCTCTTGTAAATGATCCAACTCATGCCAATAGTCCTTCACATGATTATGTTCAACTTAGCCAAGTATTTACTAAACCACATAATCACCACTTCTCTAATACTATTGTGTTCACCGCTGTCTCCCCACTTTCCCTCTCCCATACATCCTCACCACACACTTAATCAGCTTATGCTTCACCCTCTTCTACCCTTACTACCTCTCCAAACCCATACCTCTCTTCTTTACCTCTGTCAATTCCGTCTCATCCAATGCACACACGGGCTAAGGGTGGCATTTTTAAACCTAAAGCACTTGTTTCCTCTCGGTATCCATTACCGTGTTCTTTCCATGTAAAACATGCTTTGGTTGATCTTACATGTTAATCTCAAGTAGCTAAGTTGACCGAGGGGCGTGTGGCTATGGCTATTGAATTTGAAGCTTAACAGAAATAAGGTACATGGACCTTGGTTCCACCTTAGCCTATGTAAAATTTGGTAAGCTGTAAGTGGGGTTTGAAGGTTAAACAATGTTTTGATAGCTCTATTGAACTCTACAAGGCCTGTCTTGTTGCCAAAGGCTTCCATTAGTAACCTAGACTTGATTATGGTAAAACCTTTAGCCTTGTCGTGAAGCATACTACACTTTCGATAGTTCTTTATGTTGTTCTTCATTATGGATGAGTTATTCGATAGCTTTACATGATGTTCTTACTGAGGAAGTATACATGGTACAACCTCAAGGGTTTGTGGATTCCTCTAAGTCGGGTCATATGTTTATCGACTCCACAAAGCCTTGTATGGGCTTAAACAGCACCCATATGCATGGTATCTTTGCCTCACTATCTATTTTAGGGCCGGGGGTTTATTGGTTCTACTGTTAACAATTCTCTTTTTATTCATCGTTCAACCACATAATTTATTATTTTACTTATCTATGTGGATAATATTATCATGACTAGAAGTAAACGTGATGCCCTTCACTCTCTCCTGTATGATCTCAATCATCTTTTTAAAATGAAAGGTTTAGGGCCTCTAAATTCTTTTCTTGGTATCGAAGTTACTCGTACTCTAACTGACATTTATTTGCTCAATCAAAATATATTAGTGATCACTTATATTGTACACATATACAAGATGCAAAACCCTTGAAGTCTCCTGTTGCTTCTGGCTCTAAGCTCTCCGAGCTCCACGGTGATTCTTTATCGGATCCTCATACATATTGGAGTATTGTGGGTACTTTGCAATATGTTACCGTTACAAGGTCAGATATTGTGTTCATTGTTAATCAAGTATGCCAATTCATGCATGCTCCACAATCAACTCACTAGTTGGCAATTAAATATATCTTGTGGTTTCTTAAGGGTACTATTTCACATGGCCTCCAATTTTGTAAAGGCCATAATGCTCCTTTCACTCTTTAGGCCTATTTTGATGCTAATTGGTGGGAGATCCTAATGATTATCGTTTTATTTCTGACTATGCTATTTTTCTCAGCCTTAATTTGGTTTCTTAGAGCGCTAAGAAACAAGCCGCGATTTCTCACTACAGTATCAAGTTTGAGTATCTTTCTCTTGCCGTTACAACTGCAGAATTGTTTTGGATATGTATGGTCTTACGAAATTTAATAATTTATCTGCAACATTCTCCTCTTCTCTACTATGACAATATTAATGCTATTTCACTCTCCTCCAATCCTATTTATCATGCTCATACCAAACATATTAAGGTATATTATCATTTCATCCAAGAAAAAGTTACTCGAGGTGATCTTATTATTTGTTATGTGGGTTCAATTGATCAAATAGCTGAAATTTTCACTAAAGAATTAACATCTGCCCTGTTCCACTTTAAAATCTATGCTTCACATCATCAACAATTCACCGTTTAGCTTGAGGGGGCATGTTAACAATCCTACCTCATTTCTACCGCAACTTATAAGTGCCCTAGTTTGCAATTAACTTGAATTATGAGTCTTATAGTCTATAGAGGCTCAAAGAAGATTTAAGCATGAAGATTAAAAGATCAAAAGCATTCAAAGCATAATAAAAGTAAGGAAATGGAAAAGACCTCTTCAAAGTAAAACGTATACCAAATCCCACTAAACAAAACATTCTATCTAGCCAGAACATTCTAGGAAAAACATCTTAAAGAATGTTAATTCGTAGAGTGGGTAGAAATTTGTGTAAAAAGAAAATCTCAAACAGACAAGTTTCGATGGCATTAAACTCCCTACGAACTGCCTTCGATGACATCAGGGACAACTTAATGGGTCGAGCTCAAAGCCTAAATTGTCTAGTGAAAGTGCCTTGGGTTGTCAATTAGCGTGAGTGTTGAGTCTCATAGGAAGATCAATTCAAGCGTCTGCCTCAACCGGATGTGTGGAAGCTCACCACAGGTAAATCTAGCCTCACATTCCTTATCCCAAAACACCAGGTATATAAAACCCTTAAAACAAACTAGAATATCATAGGGTTTTTAGGTTAAGAAACCTTTTTTCAAAATAGGAAAATTCTCTAAGTTTTCTTGCTTTGTCGATTTTATCGATATACATCTCGATATGATCGACCTGCGTTATCGATGTCCTCAATACTTAAACGATATCATCGATATGAGGACAAAATACGTCCAGCAACCACATACTCATCTGGACGGAATTATCGATACATCGATATACTATCGATATCATCAATATTTAAATCTCGAGTCCATCAAAGGTGACTCGATAATATCGACAAGCAAATCTCCAGTGCCCCTATTTTTTTTAAGAGTATCATATATGCATCGATATATCGAAGCCTCCTCAATACCATCAAAGTTCAAATCTCGATGATATCGAAAGAATCTCGATAATATCGGTCTTGGGTGCCAAGTTCTTCCAGCAAAATATTTCAGGATGGTTTATCAATGATCGGGGGTCACTCGATAGAATCGACATTCAAATATCGATGATATCGGTATGGTTTCGATGGGATAAAAATAAGGACAGAAACCATCCAGCAAACTTAAACGAAAATCTCTTGGATTTATCGATTCATCGACACCGTATCGATATCATCAACATTCAAATTCCAATGATCTAGATGGTCCCTCAATCATTCTTGAAAACCTGAAATATTTTATAGTAAGTCTCTTTCATTATTCAAATGTCGATGAAACGACACTAGTATCGATAGAATCGGAATTTGAAATCTAATGACATTGACACTTGTTTCGATTCTATCGACCAGCTGGAAAAAGTTTTGAAAAGTGTATGACATTTGAGTTTGTGTCATCGAGCGGACCATTGATGCCATCGAGAGTATATGCTCGATAATATCGAACTTTGTCATAAATGTCACCGTTTTATATCCGTTGGAACCTTTTACCTATATATATAGAGGACTTGTCTATTATTGCCGGTAGAGAAAGAAGAGAATGCTTTTGTGTGTTTTACCTTAGATCATATACCTAAAGCCCATTCTCTCAGGGAAGTTCATCCTTCAATCCACCCTCATCATTGATATTAATAGAGTAGATTGGAGAATGAACTTCTGCATTCAAGGATCCTCCAACTACTACCATAATGGAAAATCATTAAGCTGGGATGCCTTGAATGCATAATCGGAATCACTCTATCTTCCTTATAGGAAAACATTTTATAGAGTAGGATTCCGTCTTAACCTTGACCCAACCCAAAGCCTTGTATTGTTACATCATCTGTGTTGCATATCGAGAAAGGCAAAAATTCTTCATCAATAAGGAGGAGATCTTCGTTAACGTGCTGAATGGGACTCATCCACTTATTTATAAGTTACTAGACTCCAAAGGACACTTGTGATCATTCCTTTTTTGGATTGAGTCTTAGTTGTTTCTCACCCTTGCAAGCCCTCGTAAGAGGCCTCCGGCGGGAGTGTACGTGGTGGGTACATAGTATTTTACTCTGTAGAGAGCATAAACTTCTAGTTGAAGGTGAACCTGTCTAAAACCTTAGGTTTGAGGTGATCCGAGTGAAACCTCCATTAGGGTCTTATGAAAGATTCTTGGCTAGTGTGCCTAAAAGTGGGTGCGTTGTATTGACCCTTGCTGGTAAGAGCAAACACTCAGCCTCAGTGTAGGTTGTAAAGGTTGAAGGTGAACCTGATTTAAAACCTTAGGTTTGAGGTGAACCGCTGTGAAACCTCCTTAGTGAAATCCAGTACACTCAAGGGTTCAGTGCGGTTACTGGGAGTGGAGTAGACAAGTAATCGAACCACTAAAAAAATGATTGTGTTTGAGATTGATATTCTTCTGTTTGTGTGATTTACTTTAATATTTTCATATCTAAATATCTGAGATCACACCTCACACACATACACAGTCATATCCATCATAAACTAGCCTGCATATTGTTCACTTCTTCAATAGTTTGTGATTGGATCCTCTACCAGGCTTGGAAGCCAATAGAGTTACTTTTGAGTAATCCTAATATGAGCATGTTGGTAGAATTAGTGTAATAGGATTTTAAATAAACCATAAAAACTTTAAAAAAAATCCTATTCACCCCGCTCTAGGACATATTAGCATATTCCTACTTCAACTAAAGCAGTTTCCACCGCTATTTTAATTAGTATCAAAGTGGGTCTCTCCTTAAGGGCTTCACTACCTAGAGAGTGACCTTGATTGAAGTCGAAATCATGCTCAAAAGTGTCCAAGAGGGTGTGACAAACCAAAATAATTGTCTTGTAGTTCATACTGCTCTAAAAGTCGGCAATAGTTCAAAATGGTACCTTGATAGTGGATGCTCCAGACACATGACTGGTGATCAAACTCACTTTTATGAGTACTCAAACTTTGATGGAGGATCAGTCACGTTTGGAGATGGTAGCTTAGCCAAAATCGTTGGACAAGGAACAATAGCTGTACCATGCCTTCCAAAGATCAAACATGTCCTGTATGTAGAAGGTCTGAAACATAATCTCCTTAGTATCTCCCAAATCTGTGACAAAGAACATCTGGTCACTTTCTCAAAGGACGTGTGTAGAATTTTAGATCATATAGGAAAATCTCTCATAAAAGGTTTACGCACTAATGATAACTGTTATATCATTGAAAGTACAAGTGAGAGTGTGCTATCCACAAAGTGTAATATGGCCGTAAAGAATGAATCCAAATTATAGCACCAAAGGCTGGGACATGTTTACTACCAAAATTTAGCCAAGCTCAGCTCAAAAAATCTGGTTAGAGGAGTTCCCAAGATTAGAAAAGAAGAAAAAGTTGTCTGTGGAGATTGTCTGAAAGGAAAATAGTTAAAAGTCGAACACAAAAAGACAACCACCATAGCAACAACAAAACCTTTGGATCTGCTACAAATGAATCTAGTTGGTCCAACTAAAGTAGAGAGATATGGCAAGAAAAGATACTTCCTAGTGTTAGTAGACAACTACACCAGACTTACTTGGGTCGCATTTCTTCGAGAGAAATCGGATGCCTTTGAGGAATTTATGATCTCGGTAAAGTGACTCCAAAATGAAAAGGGATACAACATCAATCGCATCAGAAGTGATCATGGTGGGGAATTTGAAAATGAAAGAATCAAAAAATATTGCAATGAGAAAGAAATTTGTAATGAATTCTCAGCCCCAAAAACCCCACAGCAAAATGGAGTCATTGAAAGAAAAAATCGAGTATTGCAGGAACTGGGGTCAGTTATGCTAAATGGGAAAGATATGGCAAAAAGTTTTTGGACAGAAGCTGTCAATATTGCTACATCATAAATAGAGTATATCTTAGAGCAGGTCTGAACAAAACTCCATACAAACTATGGTATAGGAAACTACCTAGTGTGAAATATTTTTGAGTCTTTGGTAGTAAATGTTATATCTTGAGAGACAGAGATCACCTAAGAAAATTTGAATCTAAGAGTGATGATGGTATCTTTCTGGGGTATGCCATGAATAGTCGTGCATATAGAGTATACAATCTAAGAACCCTCACTATTTAGGAGTCAGTCAATATGGTAATCAATGATCAACCTCATGAAGAAGATACCCTTGGAAATGAATTAGAAGATGATGTAGATTCATACATAATAGATAAATTGGATGACAAATCTCCATTATCTAATGAACCCCAACCATCATCTAACATACCCATCATTAAGTATCACCCTCGAGAACAAATTATTGGAGATCCTAATGATGGTGTAAGAACTCGACGACAGATAGAAAAAATCTATTGTCATTTCTGCTTTACCTCAAAGATTGAACCCAAGAATATTGTAGAAGCTTTTTAAGATGAACACTGGATAAATGCTATGCAAGAAGAACTTCAACAATTTCAGAGAAATGAGGTATGACAATTGGTTCCCAGACCACTCGATACAAATGTCATTGGAACCAAATGGGTCTTTAAGGATAAATCCGACGAGTCAGGCAATGCAATCGGAAACATAGCAAGGCTAGTTGCTCAAGAGTACTCACAGATAGAAGAAATTGATTTTGATGAGACATTTTCCCCTATCGCTCATCTTGAGTCTATTAGAATTCTTATGTCCATTGCATGCGCACTAAAATTTAAACTGTTCCAAATGGATGTTAAGAGTGCTTTTCTTAATGGGGATCTTGCTGAGGAAGTTTATGTAGAATAACCAAAAGGATTTTTAGATCCTAAGCACCTCCATCATGTTTACCATCTGAACAAAGCTCTGTATGGTCTCAAACAAGCACCACGTGCTTGGTATGAACGATTAACAAAATTTCTTTCAGACCATGAATTCTATAGAGGAAGTGTAGATAAGACATTGTTTACCCAGAGAACAAAGAATTCATTGCTCTTGCACAAATTTATGTGGACGATATAGTCTTTGGTTCAACGTATGAAGATGCTTCTCTCAAATTTGCCAACCTCATGAAATCTGAATTTGAAATGAGTATGGTTGGTGAATTAAACTTCTTCCTAAGATTGCAGATCAAGCAGCTATACAATGGAACCTTCATCTATCAAACCAAGTATTGAAAGGATTTGGTGAAAAGGTTTGGTCGTAAATTTGGTCGCTCTTATCATACTACCATGAGCACCACGCTCAAACTTTTCAAAGATGTAAATGGCAAGAGTGTGGATCAACATCTCTACCGAAGTATGATAGACAGCCTACTATATCTCACTGCTAGCCATCCTGATATATCCTTTAGTGTGAGAGTATGTGCTCGATATCAGGCAGATCCTAATGAGTCTCACCTAACGGCCGTTAAGAGGATCATTAAATAGATAGCAGGGATTACCTCCTTTGGACTGTGGTATCCATTTGAAACATCCACTATCATCGCTGGATACTCTGATACCGATTGGGCAGGAAATTTGGATGATCTGAAATCAACAAGCGGAGGATGCTTTTATATTGGAAATTGTCTGGTCTCCTGGTAGAGTAAGAAGCAAAACTCAATATCATTATCCACTGCCGAGGCTAAATACATTACTGCTGGAAGTTACTATGCACAACTCCTTTGGATGAAACAGATGTTGTTAGAGTACGGGATTGAACAACCTATGATGAGTCTATTCTGTGATAACACAAACATAATCAACATTTCAAAGAATCCTGTCCAACATTCTCAGACCAAGCACATTGACATCCGTCATCATTTTATCCAAGACTTGTTGATGACAAGATTATTACATTGGACTATGTTTCCATAGAAAAGTAACTCGTAGATATCCTCACCAAACCTCTTAATACAAATAGGTTTAGTGACCTTCAAAAATCCATTGGAGTGCACTCATTAAAAGCATCCCAATAAACATGAGCCACATAGGTAAATCTTCACTCTGGGACATTCTTGGTTAAGTATCAACCACAAGTCTACACCTCTTGTATTAACCATGTCAGTTTTGGGATGCCGGATTATCACATTCTCGATGTTATCTGAACTGCGTCGATATCATCGAAATTTACAGTTCGATGATATCGATACTCAACGTCAATGAAATCGAAGAATCTCGGGTATACAAGCAAGTAACTGTCTTTCTCAACAGTTGAACTGCATTAAATGAATAATTGTTTTTCCAACAACCGTCGGTACAATTATTAATAAAAATCATGTCGATGCTATTGATAGTTGTCGATATAATCGACAAAGCTGCTATATCAAGAGATAACTGCTTTCGAATTCCAACTCATTTCTTTCCTCTTCTCTGATTACTTCCTCTCCCCCTTACCAGTCTCTCACATCTACAAATCATGATCAAGGGGAAAGTTAAGTCATCTCTTCACTCCCTGCACTTAAAGAACATACAATCAGGATCTAGTAGGCATCCACCTATGGAAGGACATCCACTCCCCATTGTTGAATGTCTAGTGCTCAATAGTGCCATAGAGCCTTTTAGGGTAGACCTACTTTTGGAAGTAATAGGTTGGCAGAATATTTTAAATCTTGTGGGATCATATCAGCTAGGTGTAATTCGAGAATTCTTCAAACACTGTCATATTATTAGCACTGATCCCCCAAGCATTCAGGTTGAACTTGCACATTACTCAAAGGTTATCACTCCAATCACCGTGACTCACCTTCTAGACCTTAATGTCACTAGAATCCCAGTGACCAACAGGAATCTCAATGGTCTGGGAACATGGGGTGAGGTCACTCGCGCACTATGTCAAGGGACCACTATCTCTCGAAATGATGATAATTCACTTCATATTAATCATCTTGGACCCACTTTTAAAATCTTCCATAACATCTTTGGGTCCAACGTCTATCCATGTGATGTGAATGGTAATCATCTTTCCCCCTTGTGTTGAATGTGCTGTATGATGTGTTTTAAGAAGTTCAGGTATGCCTCCCAACGCTTCTTCTTAAGAAGTTAATTTGTATCATCCAAGGCAACCATCAGAATACACTCGCCTTTCCTGTACTCATCTGTAAACTAGCTCATCATATTGGTCTCCCTGCCACATCTAATGTCATCCATCCAGAAGCCTAGTTTGATAGTGATGCAGCCCAGGAGGCTTAGCAGTTATGTCTCCCTTCATCTCTTCCAGAGAATAGTGCTCCTCTACAGTCAGCCGCTCAACATGCTCCATCTTCATGTCCTTGGGGATCTAATCGAATGTCACTGCTAAGTCCGGAGTCTATCACAAATCGTCAAGCTCATCACCTCGGACGTCACCTGCTGAATGGGATGGCTATATGGAGGAGCACCTTTACAACTGTGAGAGACGACTCAGCATGATTGAAGAAAAAGTTGACACCCTTCAACAAACCAGCCAGCAGGTGGTAGATTTGCTCACACATGATGGTCCTCGGGGATGGTACGAGCTGACTGGGAAAGTTCTATGTTGCTGTGATTTTTCATTTTTTTTTGGTACCCATAGATAAGGGTTGTGTTTTTTTTTTTTTTTTGCATAACTGTTTATCTATTGCCAGTCTTGGGCAGTTTATTTTTAGATATTTTTGCATATGGCTGCATGTAATTCTCATCTTTACTGCCATAATTCAGTTCTTAGATCCCCTGGTTTATCTGATATGGCATGCATGTGATCTCTTAATAATTATCTTATCTGTTATATCACTGCTTTATCTAATCTTCTATGCATACATACCTACTGCAAATGATGTCTGTTAATCAACTGTTCAACATTTTACATCTATCTGTTATATGCATACTCCTCTGGATGACGGTTCTCCCATGTTACTTTAACTTCAGTCAATATCAACTGTCATATCATTGTCAATGACTGACAAAAAGGGGGAGAACAGTCCAAACACCCAGAATGGAAAATTATGTATCTACTTGAATTGTATTGTAAGTGTTAGGGGGAGTAGCTGCACCAAGACAAGGGGAGTTTGAAGTCAGGGGGAGCAGATACTAGGATGTGTATATGTCTCACTAGAAATTGTAAAATTGTGTAAAATAAATGTATACACAATTTAGGATGTGTTTGTCTAGATATTGTTCTAAGGTGTTTTGGTATTTTATCACGTAATTGACAAATGGGGAGATTGAAATTGCCCTTGTTTGTCAATTAGCACGAGTGTTGAGTCAGTCAGACTGCAGAGCCTCATAGGAAGATCAATTCAAACACCTACCTCAAACGGATGTGTGCAAGCTCGTCACAGGTAAATCTAGCCTCACATCCCTTATCACAAAACACCGGGTATATAAAACCCTTAAAACAAACTAGAACATCATAGGATTTTTAAGTTAAGAAAACTTTTTTCAAAATAGAAAAATTCTCTAAGTTTTCTTACGTTGTTGATTTTATCGATACACATCTCGATATGATCGACCTGTGCTGTAGATGTCCTCGATACCTAAATGATATCATTGATATGAGGACAAAGTACGTCTAGCAACCACATACTCATCTAGACGAAATTATCGATACATCGATATACTATCGATATTATTGATATTCAAATCTTGAGTCCATCGAAGGTGACTTGATAATATCGACAGGCAGTTCTCTGGCGCCCCTATTTTTTCTTAAGAATATCATATATGCATCGATATATCGAAGCCTCCTTGATATCCCATTAAAGTTTAAATCTCAATGATATCAGAAAGCTCTCAATGATGTCAGTCTTAGGCGCCAAGTTCTTCCAAAAAAATATTTCAGGGTGGTTTATCAATGATCGGGGGTAACTCGATAGAATCGATATTCAAATATCGATGATATCGGTATGGTTTCGATGAGATCGAAACAAGGACAGAAACTATCCAGCAAACTTAAATGAAAATCCCTTGGATTTATTGATGCATTGACACCGTATTGATATCGTCGACATTCAAATTTCGATAATCTCAATGGTCCCTCGATCATTCTTGAAAACTTAGAAATATTTTATAACAAGTCTCTTTCATTATTTAAATTTTGATGAATCGACACTAGATCAAAAGAATCGGAGTTCGAAATCCGATGACATCGACACCTGTTTCGATTCCATCGACCACCTAGCAAAATGTTTCAAAAGCGTATGACATTTGAACTTGTGTCACCGAGCGGACCATCGATGCCATCGAGAGTATACGCTCGATGATATCGAACCCGCTCGATGATATCAAACTCTATCATAAATGTGACCATTTTATATCCATTGAAACCTTTTGCCTATATATATAGAGGACTTGTCTATTATTGCTGGTAGAGAAAGAAGAGAGTGCTTTTGTGTGTTTTACCTTAGATTATATACCTAAAGCCCTTTCTCTTAGGAAAGTTCATCCTCCAATCCACCCTCATCATTGATATTTAATAGAGTGGATTGGGGAATGAACTTCCTCATTCAAGGATCCTCCAGCTACTACCTTAATGGTAAATCATTAAGCTGGGATGCCTTGAATGCATAATCGGAATCACTCTATCTTCCTTATAGGAAAACATTTTATAGAGTAGGATTCCGTCTTAACCTTGACCCAACTCAAAGCCTTGTATTGTTACATCATCTGTGTTACGGATCAAGGAAGCTGAAGATTCTTCATCAACAAGGAGGAGATCTACGTCAACGTGTTGAATGGGACTCATCCACTTATTTATAAGTTACTAGAGTCCAAAGGACACTTGTGATTATTCCTTTTTAGAATTAGATCTTAAGTATTTCTCACCCTTACAAGCCCTCGTAGGAGGCCTCTGGCGGGAGTGTACATGGTGGGTACTTAGTGTTGACCCTTATTCTATGGAGAGCATAAACTTCCGATTGAAGGTGACCCTATCTAAAACCTTAGGTTCGAGGTGATTCGAGTGAAACCTCCGTTAGGGTCTTATGGAAGATCCTTGGCCAGTCTGCCTAAAAGTAGGTGCGTTGTGTTGACCCTTGCTGGTGAGAGCATAAACAGTCAGCCTCAGTTTAGGTTGTAAAGGTTGAAGGTGAACCTGATTTAAAACCTTAGTTTTGAGGTGAACCGCTGTGAAACCTCCTTAGTGAAATCTGGTACACTCAAGGGTTGAGTGCGGTTACCAGGAGTGGAGTAAACAAGTAGTCGAACCACTATAAAAATTACTGTGTTTGAGATTGCTATTCTTCTATTTGTATGATTTACTTTAATATTTTTATATCTAAGTATCTGAGATCACACCTCACACACATACACAGTCATATCCATCATAAACTAGTCTGCATATTATTCACTTTTTAAATAGTTTGTGATTGGATCCTCTACTAGGCTTTGAAGCTAGTAGCGTTACTTTTGAGTAATCCTAATATAAGCTTGTTGTTAGGATTAGTGCAATAGGATTTTACATAAACCATAAAAATTTTCAAAAATTCCTATTCACCCCCCTCTAGGACATATTGGAATATTCCTACTTCAACTAAAGCAGTTTCCACCGCTATTTCATCCAGCAGCCAAACTTTTAAATTTTGAATTTTCTTGATGACATCGAAGCCACTTCAATGACATTAAAGGGCCAATTCGATGGCATCAAACCCATCTTCAATTATATCGAATAGGAGCTTAATCTATCTAACAACTTAAAGCTAAAATCTGAGAGTTTTCCGATGAGATCGAAGTTTAGCTCGATGCATCGAACTAAACCTCCAAATTATCTAACAACCTCAGGTCAAAAAATTTTATTTTCTCGATAACATCATGCAAGATTTCAATTACATCGAAGGACCTCCTCAATGACATCAAAGGTCATTTGATGGCATCGAACTCAGGAAACAAGATTGTCTAGTAAGATTCAAAGTTTAAAATCTAATTTTCTTTATGAAATCGAAGGTTGTTCGATGACATCGAAGGGACTCTTTAATGTCATCTAAGACCATTCGATGATATTAAAATTAAATGATTACTGCCCTTTTTTTACCATCGCAAATCTTCTCTACATATATGAAAGATGGGTTTCTTAGCAATTTGGTGAGAAATAAAGAGAGCCTTATGTGTGTGTGTGAGTAACTATGGTTAATACGCTACTTCCCAAATTCTATTTTCTCATGGAGTTCATCATTCAATTCATGTCTTAAGACATTCATTAAAGCATTCAAGACTTGGATAAAAGAATGAACTCCAGCATTCCTTAATGCTGCAAAAACCACAGTTATTGAATGATTAGCCAGGGAAATCCTTAACTAGCTCATAAAGACTCATCAATATCATGTTAGGATTCACAAAACCCTTGACCCAAAACCTTGGTATCTTCAACGGCATGTCATCATTTGTTTGTAGTACAAGGGAGCTAAAGATCCTTCACGTTTTAAGAAGATCTTCATCAAGGTGCTTAATGGGGCTAATTTACTTTAGGTAAGAAAGTATTTTTGAGTCGATTGTTTATAGAAATCATTCCTTATGTAGGATTGGATTTCAGAGTTTGAACTACCAAACTCGATAAGACCTTGTGTAGACCTCCAACGGGATAGTATGTAACACCTTGAACTTTTCAATACTCAAGTATTGGAAGTTCTCGAGTGTTACCATGAAATTTAACTTATTATATATATATGTGTATGATACCAATCTAGGTATCATAATCTTACATCTATTCTCTAACACAAATCTGACCGTTGGAAATAATCTCCAATCATAGATCAAGCCATCTAACTGTTGACTTTGAGATGGGATCATCATATATCTAAGTATTTTCACTTGCCCATCATAGCCAACCATTCAATCAACTATTCACCGCTATGTAAAGATATCTGGCCATCCACTCTGAGTTTGGACCACTTGATCATAGTAAACTAGCTACTTAATCTCAGCATCCACTTGTACACATATTAAATTGAGATTCTGATCCGTTCATCTTATTCACCACGTATGAATATGCTTAACCACCATCAAAACTATAATTTGATAAAATTACACATGTGAACAAGTCACTTGAATCTAATGGTATACATGTTCTACCTCTTGATCACTCAAAAAACTCATTTGTGATTATTTGTTTACAAAACTGACCCTACACCCACTTACATACATGATCAAAGTACTAACCATCAAGTTTTTCTATTTTTAACATGTCATCTGACCATCCATTATGTTGGTCGATATATGTACATTCCCTTAATTAGTTTGGTGAATAATTCATTATTCATAATGATTTAGATATAAGTTATTTTATAAGAATTATTTAGAAACGTGCCTATAACCATGTAAAACCATTAAATTTCTCAAAACTCTTATATTAGTAATAATTACGAAATTCCATTAACCTAGACCTCTGAATTCTAAATCACATAGTTCCCATGATCCGTTTGATGTGAAATTTTATACCATACCTATGTATCATAAATTAACCATACATGTCAGATTTCGGCCCTTAAATCATTATAAAAGTGACCCAATTAACAAATCATCCCCTTAACCATTGATTTTGGTGTCCATTGAGTAAAGAAACCTCGTGGGTAGTCGTAGTACGATATTTCCTTTCATATGAATGACTTGAATTGCCCATCATATGGACCAAGTGTGAAATATGAAGACTCCACTTTGTTAGACTTTTTCTTAGGCGTAAAGTTATCCTTTCGAGGTTTACCAACTCCTTATAAATCTAGATCTTTAGATTTAACCACTTTATGTCAACCATTGCAACTTAAATTTGGACAAACTTTGGTCTTATATGACTACGATGTTATATAAAATTTAGACCCCGATTTATGATCTTACATTGTTGAATGTTGAAGTCAGTTCTTTCCTTTTTGGTATAAAAGGTGAAATTTTAGATTTAGGCTTTTTCCACCATTGATAAGCCATCAAAATTTATCCAACTGTTTACATATCTCGACTACACATTTTTTTCTAAAATTGAGCCTTACTCATTAAGTGTAAACCGTTAATTAAGATCAAGTTCATTTTGGTACCCGTTAAGAGAATTTTCAAGATATGTCAATCTAAATTCCGGATCACTAAGAAAATCTCATACTCCGACTCTATTCGATGACCCTAATACAATGGACAAATTAGATTTAAAGAACGATTGTCAAACAATAAAAAATTGGAGAAACCCAATCCAAGTGGGATGTGAAATACACCCCTCTCACATGCCTACTCCTTTTAAAAAGGGGTGTGTGTCCATTCTCCACTCACACGCCGAATCGTCCCAACGCACAAGGAAGAGAGAGAGAGAGAGAGAGAGAGAGAGAGCCTAAACACCATCATCTCATTCCTTCTCCACATGTATGGTGTCTCCCTCTTACTCAAGCGATGTCGTGATCCATGTAGAAGCTTTCCTACATGGATATATATATATATATATATATATATATATATATAGGGTTTAGATCTAAGACTAAGGTGATAGATTCCTTTAAGCTTACACTAATTTGAGTTGATATGATTTATTTTGTTTTTGCATACTTTTATATTACTATGATTTTTCATACAATTGATTGATAGACCATTATCAATTATTTATCCTTTTGGGAATTATGGTTAAGGTATGATTTTTATTATTTATAATTTTTTATTAGTTTATGTGTGGTGATAAATACAAGCCTTGTTATTGCTAAATTTTGAGAGCGACACGTACTTCCACTCTATATTAAGTTAACCTTTTGTTCATCTCCCCTTATTCTTGTTGAGTTAGCCTATTTGTTACCCATCTTTTATTAAATTAACTTATTGCTACTACTCTTCTTTATTAATTTCCCTTATGCTACCCCCTTTATGGCTTGGACATGTGTCTTGGAATTCCAAAACCCTCATTTTTGACTTATTTCTCTATTGATTTAAGTAATGTATTATAGGCCTCATATATAGTGGTTTATATATATTATCGTGAACGTAATGCATTTCGGGTAGCGGCCCTCTTGGTCAGCACGTAATACCGTAGGTTGGTGAGTGGTACACAATCAATGTAAGTAAATTGCCATGCGTGTCATATCACTTCTTGGGATTGAATGTCATAAATAGTTGCTCCATGAATACATCGTGTCACGTAAATCCCTCAATCTCATTGTTGTGTCACCTTGAGAAGTTCGCATAAATCCACATTAATGTTAGACACGCCAGCGAATTTCTGTAGTGTGAGAATGTGAGGTGAGCCAAATTTCTATGAATTATATTTCACATTGTGATGATCAATACGTATGATGGATTGCACACATTTTGCTAGGCATGTATATATATATATATATATATATACATATCTATATGTATATGCATGTATATATATATATATATATATATACATATAAATATGTATATATATATATATATATATTGGTTACTCATACTTTTACCACTCGTAGTGGTGGTGTGCGAGACATATCAGAACCCTCACATTATTCCTATGAATCTCTTGAATTATTGATTTCTTAAACGATAATTATCACTATGAGTAGGACATTAACCCTCTCTCACCATATAGATATTATAGGTGATTTACATGTTGATGATATGGTTGATAATCATTCTATAGAAGATTCTTTCGAAAAGAAATGAAGAAGGTTAACATTATGAATTGTTTTATTTATTTTTCGCTACAACTTTGATAATGTAATAAGCTCCCATTGAGTGGGCATCAAAAAATTATTTGTACACTTTTTATTCTAATAGAATAATGAATACAATCAATTTTATTCTCATGAATGGTTACCTTCATGAATTTGATTGGATGTGATTATCTAAAAAAAAATAAACAAAATAAGGTATGATTTTGAAGCATCCAATTTTTACATTATTAACACCAGGAATTCTCAAGCTCGAGTATGTACTTCGGCCATGAAAGGTCAGGGCGCTACATAGTATGTTTTTGTTAGCCTTATGTTGTACTTCATAAGTTCTTGTGTAGGCGATTGACAGATGAAAAACGTATACCTTGTGTAAGTTGTAAAGGTTTATGGCGAACCTGATTTAAAACCATCTAAATAGTAAGATCTGACACACTCTAAGAGAGAGTGTGTCAGCCGAGAGTGGAGTAGACACATAGCCGAACCACTATACACCTTGTGCAATGGGCTGAATGATTTAAATTTCTATTTGTTATGTTTCGTTGAACAATATACTTAATTTATTTACTACAACAAACATGTTTGAAAGAATACATGAATGATGCTTTCACTAAGTAGACTTTACTTTTCCACTTCTTTCTGTTTATATTCATTTCTATCTCCCATCTTGTGCATGTTAATTATTTAGTTTAAATTTGAAAAGTCCTATTCACCCCCCCATAGGACATTAGCCATATCTTCAAGCTTCGCTTGTAGCGGTAAAACCACAATTTCACAACTACCACCGAGTGGTTAGAATTCTATCTATGAAGACTTCAAATTTAAGTTTTAATTGAAATTGTAGTCTATCCAAATCGATTATTGTACTATATAACTCTATAATTACAAAAGGATTTGTGTGATCCAATTCAATGTGGGTTTACTTCTAATAGTGTATTCTTTTATCTTCGACCCTCAGTGTGTACATGCATTGGCCATCGCTCCATTTTCCAAAAGTCCACCACATAGAAATATACAAGTCATCTAATTTTTTATCCTTTTTCATTGAATCTTTAGCTTACGTTCATTCTTTTCTAAACTGTGAACTTACTAGGGTATGATTGATAGTTTGGATTTTCAATTGGGGAAATATTTTTAGTATGGTTTATCCACTGAGGGTGTGATATTTCAGATCAGGAGTCTGGATCATCCAAACAAGGTCTAATTTTACTTTTCAATCTATTAAGAACTCTTTTCTTTCCAATGGTAGGGAAGCCTATATTAGGATACCCCTCCGTATGCCATCATCTTAAATCATCTCATTGCTTAGAGCAACATTCCATCATAGCTAGGCTCTTGGGCGATGGGAGACAACTAACTAGGAATGGACTTAGGCTTCCATCATAGCTAGCACCCTGCCTCTGTATGCCCATTTGTTTGATGGACCTGAAACTAGGCTTAGGCTCATCATGCTAGAGAAGTAATTAGTCTGGAGGCAGGGTGCAGTTTAAATTGTCTTATGTGGGGTTAATGAAAGTGGGTTTTATGAAAAATACCGTGTGATGGGGAATCATTATTCTAGTATTGCATGTTGATGATATGCTTATCATTAGACATATCATGACTGAAATTAACATATTGAGGGCTTAGAGGGCTTAGTTATCCATAACACTTGGGATGATAGATCTGGGGGCTGTAAAGAAGATTCTTAGAATCGATATAAACAGGGTCAAAGAAATGAGCAAGCTATGGTTATCTTAGGAAGAATATCTTGAGAAGGTCTTAGTCAAGTTTGGACTGAAAAATGCAAAATCAGTTTGCACACTTCACACTGCTCACTTTTGGCTTTCTTCATAGTAATGTCCTATATTAGATGTCTCATGTATCGTACTCAAGTGCGGTTATCAATCTAATACATGTTATGGTCTGTACTAGACAGAATAATTCACATGTGGTAGGTGTTGTAAGCAAATACATGTAAAACCCTAACAAGCAACATTGACAAGTAGTGAACTACTTACTTCATTACATATGAGGTACAATGGATTATGTTTTACTTTTCAAAAATTTTGAGAAGAAACTTGTACATTATATGGAGGTGGATTATGTGAGGAATACAAACAATAAAAGGTCTGTTTCCTATTACTTGTTTGTATTAGCGGGTGGAGCTATTAGTTAAATATAAAAAATTCAGTCTATGGTTGCTCTTTTCACAATCGAAGCCAAATCTATGGCAGTGATAAAAGCATATAAGGAAGCTTTTTTTTATTGAAAGTGATTGTGAATGAATCGAGGCTTCAATAGGAAGTTGTGCTTGTGTATTGTGACAGCCAGAGCACTATTAATTTAGCAAAAAACTTAATATACTACTCCCGAACTAAACACATTAATGTGCTTCATCATTTTATCCTATAAATGTTAGAGGAATGAGGTGTTACTGTTGAGAAGATTCACACCAGTTAAAATTCGACAGACATACTTACGAAGGTAGTTCTTATAAAGATGCTCGACTTATCTAGGCTTAGCAAATAAGAGATGTGGATGGAGTGTGCATGAGAAGTGACGATGATGGTGTTATTATTGAATATTAGAGGTGGTGATAGCTACTTGAATAGTGGAGATGGAGGATTAAAGCCACAGTGGAGATTGTTGATCTAGTGCCTTAAATCTGTTGCCAAAAGGTAAAGTTTTTATATTCAATCAATAGGCTATTGATTTGATTGAGATATTCCAGAAAATTCATGTATGCTTGCTTGACGTTTTTGGGCATTATTGATTCAATCAACAAAGGTGTCAACTCGATCGATGATTTATCGAGTTCTATTGATTTGATTGACCGTGCACACGTTTTTATTTCTAATCTTATATAGGGTTATTTAACTATGCTTGTAATCATGATTAGGGTTAAACAGAATGTGTAAAGAGCTCGAGAGACAAGGATTTTGAAGGGATCTAGGTTTTTCATTTGTAAGTTATTCCATCTTTTGCAATTATTTTAATCAAGTGGATTGATCATTGCTGTATGCTGTGGTTTTTTCTACAAGGGTTTTCCACATAAAAAATACTTATGTTCTCTATGTTTGATTGTCCTTTCTCCTTTTTTATTATGTGTTTGATTTTTTTGGAGGTAGCTTTCGTGGTCATTAAGGGGTTTCAGTGCCTACCAATGAGGTCACAAAGAACTGGATGAAGGGAAAAAACTAAATATCAAATTGATCGAAAACTTTTATAGCCCCCAAGACATTTTCAATGATAGGTGTTCAATCCCCACTTCTTTCTTTGATATGGTCCACATCAGCTTCATATATGCCTCAGTTTTTTCCCATGCCGTAAAATGATATCATAAAATGGATGAATCGTGTGGATATAACACATACATTTTGGTGGGCCCCACAAGACTAGGTGACGTTAACACACTAGGATGCCGGTGGTGTGTGGGACACCACGCAATCCATTTCCCAACTAAGAGCAAAATGTTTGTTGATTGGTCAAATCACTCCAGCCAAGGTCCATAGGCTTTGTTTTAACTTTCTAAACATTTTATTTTTGCATCTTTTTCAAGCTTTTTGCTAAATATCAAACTACTATAGTAGCGTGACATGGTTTTATGCAATCATTTCAGGCATTATTTTTTGCATGTGGCTTAAATCCTATCACTATGGTTTTAAACCTTAAAATCTCCTAATTAGGTCTGTAAATGGTTGTGTTTAGGGTGGGTTTAACCAAAACTAGTCTCGTACATTTACTAAATGGGTTTAGGTAAAAATCTTGGACCTAGGCCCTTTTACTAAATGGGTGGTTTTGGGTCGGGTCTGAGTTAACCCATCTACCTATTTATAAATGGGTCTGGGTCTGGTAGAGGGAGATCCACCTAAACCCATTTATAAATGGATTCTCTCTAAACGGGTCTGACAATTCTAGTCGGGTCTAACAAGTCTGAGTCACCTTAATTTTATAGCAAAATTAATCAAAAGCCTTTGATATGCAATCCGCGTCCATCCTAATTCACTAATCCTAATATCTTCAGCGTGTCAATTTGGATTACGTGGTACCCCATAGTCCTAACTGGATATGGGTTGTATTTCTCATTTTTCCATGTTACTTGTCAGGATATGCATGTCATACCTTGCACTTCGGATATAGAGTGTGCACCCTCAGACCTAAGTTATGGTTCATGACTCATATACTAAGTATACATGAATCCATTCATTATACGATTATTAAGATGCACAATTTATATATATTCTACATCGTTACAACATTAATATTCATATAACCTACTATTTTTACTACATTTATCAATACTCCATCCATAACATTCTTCATTCGTAAAATAATGATCAAAACTAGTCTAAGTCCACCCATTTAGGACTTTATTCAATTAAAATAATCAATCATGGTCTATTAAGGTCATGGCTATAAATATATTTCAAATTTAATCAAATTAACAGCAATTAAAAAGAATGGAAACTAAAACTACTAGAATCAATAGCATAATTAATTTAGTCGTATAATGCAGCAAGCTCGTCTTCCGTCCAATACGACCATTGGTCATGAGTTTCATCCACCAACTAGGTCTTATTTTTCAGCACTTGATTAGATCATCCTACATTATCCATCTCCATAAGGTTGTTAATCCATAATGTTAGTTGGCCAAGCTAGTGAGTGAACCCAAATTGGTTCATACATAATACAATAAAAGATAGCACAATATAACTGAAATAGTATGTATGCAGTATAAGTATGAATGCATGAATGTCATGAGGTGTACGTTAAATAGGATGATCGTCCACTTACTTAGGTTGGATATCCATCAGCACGAAAATTGTACCCTTTAGACATCCACCTTAGGTAGGTATGGGCAATCTATACTCGTTAGACATTCACTTAGGTCGATATGACTAATCATACATCTACTCTTTAATCCGGTTTCCACTATCATGGGCATCTGGTAATAAATCTACCAGGCATAACCATCCCGAGAGATCCACGAGTAACCCAAGGATGAGGTGTGCATACAATCACGATGGATGCATGTCATCCGTGCTCAATGTCCATGCATGATAATGTATAGTTAGCAAATACATCTCTCTCTGCGAGAAATAATGAACTTAAAATATCAATGATTGGTATGTTTATATGTTCAATATGTATATATCAAAATTATTTCAGATAATATGTCATATAACAGAGATTATATTATCAAAACCATACAACAGTCACATGGAAATCATATCATATATATCAATCAACAAAATCACATCTTTGTCATAATCGTATAGGTATGAGACATGTTGGGATTCACTCACCTATTTATAGTAGGGTCGAGTCATTTAAATAATTGAATGTATTGGAAACTATACTTCAAATCTATACTAAGATGATTTATCATACCACAATTCAATCACATTATTCTAACAAGTAGGGTGTTAAGTGTCCAATATTGCATATTTTTCCCTATTTATATCTTAGTTTTATGAACATGATAAGGCTTAATGGTATATTTTATACACGTTTATGTTGCAAGGTGAATCAGAGAGCTTGGATTTAAAAGAATACTAAAAGCATAGATTTAATACTCAACAATCACCAAGGAAAAAGATGGATCTTAGGAGACCAAGAATGAATAATTCACATACCAAAGATCTAAGGAAACCAAGTGCAAAAGCTGAAGAAAGGACTAGAAAGATCGCAAAATTTGTAGCAAAAAACAGACAGGTTTGGTTCAACTTAACCCATGTTCGGTCTGACCGAAGGGAGGATTCGGTGTGACTGGAAGTGCATAAAAAGCTCCAGCGTTGAAAGGAGTTAATTCAGTCCAACCGACGACTTAAGTTTGGTCCAATCGTACCCATCTCGGCCTGACCGAAATTGACAACTGCTGAAACAGGATCCTTTCCAAATTCAGACTTGACTTTGGATTCAACTTCAGTCTGACCGAATGTGACTTCGGTCCGGCCAAAGCGTAATGTGGAAAAGTTGCAGATTGCATAATTCAAGTTGGTTTGCAGAAATTCTAAGTTAATGCACATGGTGGAGCTTCACGAGTACAAATAGGAGTTCCTATGACATTCCTAGGTGTCTTCTAGGGTTCAAGGAGTGGAACAAAAGGGTGGAGCCGCTGCTTGGGAGTTTTTTTTTCCTTCTTCCTTAGTTAGTCTTTTTGTTTTGTTTAAGATTTCTTAGTCCAATCATGTCTATGGTTGGGTAAACCTCTTAGCTAGGGCTAAGAGGGGAATCTTGTAGCGTGATTAAGATGTTTACTTTGCTTTAATTCATGTTTATATTGAACTTCATTGATTTCTAGTTGATTTTAAGGAATAATTTCAATGTTCAATGGTTTGTTATGACTAAAATTATAATAGACCAGGTGATAGCTTTAGATATCTTCTTTTCTAAATTGAGATTGTGGGATTGGTAAATCCTGCTGTTTACCATCATCTCTGGGGCATGGTTGGGTCATGGAATCCCTTCCAAATCCTCACAAATATCCTCCTCTGAGACTAGATCAATGAGAAGTTCAGAGATTCGATCATCTCTTTCTTCAGTTGGATAAGATAGGACTTTGATTCCAGTTGGATCTCTTGAATCAACTGAGGTAACTTCCTAGTTGCTACAAGTAGATCCTTGGCATCCTAATTTCCACCTTTAAATTGATAGTTTAATCACAATATTCATAATTCTTTCCTTATTTTAAATAATTTATATCTTTCTCTAGTTCTAGTTCTACTTACTTTCAGTAACATATAAGATTAGTCCCTGTGGATTCGACCTTGGTCTAACCGAGATTATTACTACATCGCGACCTTACACTTGGGGTTATGAAAATAGGGTCCACCTATGATGCAATCAAGATGCCCAACATTAATTCTTAAATTTAAAATTTGGAAAATAATAGAGTTTATCAATCAATGCAGTGATCAAGATAACTCGAAGCCCCTTGCTTGATCAAAGATCGATCGATCGTGGATCGATAAATTTTTAATTTAGTTCCTTAAGTCTTTGGAAAGTTTTGGGTACCTTCGATTGATCGAAACCTGCTCATCGATCAATCGAGCTTGGTTAGATTAAATCGGTTTGCTTGCTGGACAATTTTGATTATTCTCGTTTGGCACCCTCTATCGATCGAGACCACTCGAGGAGACCCTCGATTGATCGAACCTGGACATCGATTAATCAAACATCAACATGATCTTTTTTACTTTGGTCACTAGACAAAAATAAACTCCTTTGATCGATTGAATACTGACTTCAATTGTCGACCAAAATCGGATAGGTTCTGTTACACAATCCGATTTTTGAAAATTTTAAGGTTTCTTATATTCTTACTTAGCTTTTATGAAAACTATTGATTCCTAGATTGCGTCCAACTCATCTAATGGTTTTTCTCATTGTCAAATTCGAAATAACCAAAAGATCGCTTGGTTCTAAAATATCAGAAATCCAAAACTAGAAAATGAAAGTTGTCTATTCGCATAAAATAACATCATCCATAATATTCACAAATCATTGTTGGAAATCTTTCAGTCGGATCACTCTAGGGTTCAAAGTCCTTACCAGTTTAGCTTTAAAATCCTCTTATTCTAATCTCTTACACTGATATAGCTGGATTTCTCAAAGTTGATCTTCAAATAGAGGCTCCTTTTTTACTCTCTCTTCTGTTTTTTTAGGTTTGAGGTTTCTACAGGAATTTCCAATAGCTCTTCCCTTTAAATAGACAAAGAGCCATGGATCTATAAGATTCCACCAGGGTTTTAAGGATTTTACCAAAAAATATAACACTTGAGGTGTGAGGGATCAATCCACTAACCTATTTCTCTACTGAGAGTGCTACTTTTTTTTTTTTAAAGAAGATTCCATTGATTAGGCAAAATTTACAATGAGGATGTTTGGGAGAAGACCAGGGATAAAAAGGTTGACCCACCTATCATATCCTATACACACTAGATCTTTTTGACTTCCTAATTGAACCCAACCCAGTTTTGTGCAGAAAAAATGAACCTCTAACCAGAGATTGGAGATTAGTGAGGACTGTGTAAACCCAGATCTCTTGGGACAAACTACTTTGCTTAACCAAGCAATCAGCCAAACCGTTAGCCTCTCTAGGGATGAGGGCGAGAGAGAACGATCCCCTGAGAAGGAGGTTCTTAATCCTTACCACCCAATATTTCCATTTCCAAGCAACAATGGACTTCCCTATAATGCAATCCACTACCCATTTAGAGTCTAATTCGATGAGGACATTTGTAAGAATGAGATGGACGCACATCTCCACCCCATCGTTAAGAGCCCGAATTTTTGCCCTATTGTTAGAGGTGACTCCGTAACCATTGGAAAAGGTGAACATCATGAGGCCGTTATGATCTGTGTAGATTCTGCCACCCCCAGTTGGCCCCAGATTACCTATGGCAGAACCGTCGACGTTGAGCTTGCACCAGCCGATAGGGGGTTTTGTCAACTTCACAACCTCAAAGTGAGTGGCTGGGAGATGAGGCAGGGAGCAAGGGACAACTGAATGGGGAGGGGCAGAAAGGTGAGACCTTGGCAGTGTGACAAGGTTGCCCAACCACCAGAAGACTCTCTTATATACACCTTGGAACAAGAATTTCTGGCTGTCAAATCTGAACCTAATCTCCCATAACATGAAGGTCGGAACGAGACAAAGGGCTATGGTAGAGCGACTATGAGGACGGGGCAGCAGCTACCACCAGAGGATGTGGTCTTGGATGGAGGAGTGGGCAGTTGTGGGGCATCTAGCAAGTTAGCAATGAGGCTCCAAACTCCCTGTGCGAGGTACCCGTGCAAGAACAGGTGGGACAACATCTCAGGGAGGGAGAGGAGTGGAGTTGTGACCCGAGCCATAGCACTCAGATTTCAAAGCGGGGGAGATCCCTTTGTGCTGGACGTTCTCATCAATTGGCAGAGCATTCATCAACATCCTCCATAAAAATACCAAGATCTTAGGGGGAAGCAAAGGGTGTCACACTCACTTAGACCAGGACTTCTTTTGGCCATGCGCCCTAACCACGTCCCAAGCATATTTAACGGAGAACTTCCCTGGAGGATCATGAGGCCAGATGTAAGAATCGTCATTGTCGAAAGTGCAAAAACCACCCTGCATGATGTGGGCCCAAATCCAGGCCGGGACAGATACTGGGGTGACATGCTTGAGACTGTTAGCTCCCAGGAAATCTGCCACTATGAGGCCCTAAAGCTCAGCCGAGATTTGAATGGAGTGGATATCCTGTAAAGGGCCTAGCCCCGACCAGTTGCATTACCACACATTACAGCTGACGCGACTAACTTCCCATTGGGAATTACAATCTAGGGTAGGGAATAACTTCACCAAATTATTCCAGAAAGGGGATGACGGAGCTCCAGATCTGAAGTTGTTAGAATCAAGGTCAGCTGACTGGTACTTTAGACATAAAAAACTTTGCCTAGAGGCTATCGTCAACACTAAATCTAGCCCCCCACGCCATCTTAGAATGAAGTGCTCACATAACATCTTTCAATTTCCGGATTCCCAACCCACCTTTGGCCTTAGGGGTGGACACTGATCCCCAGTTCTTCCAATGGAGTTTATTCCTTCCATCCCGCCAACCCCATAAAAAGTTAGCTATGGACTTCTCAATTCATTACAGTGATTTTACAAGGACAACCGTGGCTGACATGATGTGGACTAGGATACTACACAAAACTGAAAAGATCAAAGTCAGCCTCCCCGCTTGGGAGTTAGAGGGCTTAAATCACTGCTAGTAATTCTTCCTTGGATGATGGGGATACCCAGATATGTAAGGCCTCTTAGAACATTCCTAAAGCCTAACATCCTCTCTATACTTCTGATCCTACCAGCTGAGAGCTTGGATGAGCAGAAAAATGCGCTTTTCCTCATGTTAACGCTATGCCTGGAAGCCGATTGATATTTTACCAGAAAGTCACGAACCACAAGGAGAGACTGACGGGACCCATTTAAGAGCAGAACTATATCATCTACATAGAGGAGATGGGTGATCTGGTGGTAGCCCTGCTTCATCTTGAAAGGCTTGCACAACTCGTCCGTGACCAGCCTAGAAAATCTCCTGTCGAGAGCCTCCGCTGCATGGATGAATAAACTCGGGGATAGAGGGTCACCCTGCCGCAATCCTCTTATAGATTGGAAGAAGCCATAGCTCTCCCCCTTCACTAGGACTGAAAACTAATTATTGTTCCAGTATGATTCAATCATCTTAACCCAGGGGGTGCAAAACCGAATCGCAAGTGGACCTACTTCAGTAATGATTGAAATTGTGTAATGATCACTTTAGTTGAAGTGGAAATATGCCAATATGTCCTAGAGGGGGGTGAATAGGACTTTTTACTATTTTATGATTATTTAAAATCCCATCAATCTAATCCTGAATAAATGTGCATGCATCAGGATTTCTTTAGAGTAACTCTAATGGCTTCCAAGCCAAATACAGGATCCAATCATAAAACTAATTGAAAGATAAATAAGATGCTGAAATGGTGGTAAAGACCGCACTAGTTGAAGAAGGGATACACCAATATGTCCTAAAGGGGGGGTAAATAGGACTTTTAATGGTTTTATGGTCTATTTTAAAATCCTATTACACTAATCCTAATAACAGGCATATATTAGGATTACTCAAATGTAACTCTATTGGCTTCCAAGCCTGGTAGAGGATCCAATCACAAACTATTCAAGAAGTAGCAATATATAACTTACTTTATGATGGATATGACTGTGAATGTGTATGAGGTGTGATGAGATATATATATATATATATATATATATATATATATATATGAATGCATTGACATGAATCACAAACACAGAAGAAGAACAATCACAAACACAGTCATTTTTATAGTGGTTCGACTACATGTCTACTCCACTCCCAGTAACCGCACTCAACCCTTAAGTGTACCGGATTTCACTAAGGAGGTTTTACACTGGTTCACCTTAAACCTAAGGTTTTAAATCAGGTTCACCTTCAACCATTATAACCTACACTGAGGCTAACTGTTTATGATCTCACAATCAAGGGTCAACATAACGCACCCACTTTTAGGCACACTATCCAAGGATCTTCCATAAGACCCAACTGGAGGTTTCTACACGGTTGACCTTCAACCCTAAGGTTTTACACGGTTCACCTCAAACCCAGAGTTTTACTGGTTCACTCCTAACCAGATATTTATGCTCTCCACAGAGCAAGGGTCCACACAATGCACCCATCACGTACACTCCTGCCAAAGGCCTCCTTGAGGACTTCAAAGGGTGAGAACCACTTAAGACCCAATCCTAGAAAGGAATGATCACAAGTGTCCTCTTAGACTCTGGATACTTACAAATAAACTGATGAGTCCCGTTTAGCACAATGCCCAAGATCTCCTCCTCTTTGTTGACGAAGAGTCTTCTGCTCCCTTGATCCGCAACACAAAATAATGTACCAATACTCGGCTTCAGGTTGGGTCAAGGTGAAGATGAAATCCTACTCTCAAAATATATTTTCCTATCAGGAAGATAGAGCGATTCCAATCTTATGCATTCAAGGCATCCCAGCTTAATGATTTGCCATTAAGGTAGTAGCTGGAGGATCCTTGAATGCGAAAGTTCATTCCCCAATCCACTCTATTGAATGTCAATGATGAGGTGATTTGGAGGATGAACTCCCTTGAGAGAAAGAGCTTTGGATATAAGATATAAGTTAACACACAAAAGCTCTCTCTACTTTCTCTCACAGCGACAAAAGATAAGTCCTGTATATATAGGCAAAAAGTTCCAACGGATATATATAAAACGGTCACATTTATGATAAAATTCGATATCATCGAGCAGGTTAGATATCATCGAGTGTATACTCTCGGTAGCATCGATGGTCTACTCAATGACTCAAACTCAATGTCATACGCTTTTGAAACTTTTGCTAATTGGTCGATGAATCGAAACTATTGTCAATGTCATCGAATTTCGAACTCTGATTCCATCGAGAAAAGGTTAGATCCATCGACACTTGAAAAATGAGAGAGACTTGACTTTAAAATATTTCAGGATTTCATGAATGATCAGGGAACCGTCGAGATCATCGAAATTTGAATGTCGATGATATCGAGATCATAGTCGAGGCATCGATAAATCCAGCGGATTTGTCTTTAAGCTTGCTGCACGGTTTATGACCTTGTTCAATGCAATCGATCTAGTGCCGATATCATCGATATTTGAATATCGATTCTATCGAAGGGCCCCCGATCATAGTTAAAAATAACCTGAAATATCTGCTGTACGAAATGCGTGCCCACGATCGATATCATCGATGGACTTTCGATGTTATCGATATTTGATTTTAGATCATATCGGAAGAGCATCAATAAATCGAAGGAATTTAAGATTTTCATTAAAAATAGGGGGGCCAAAAATCTGCCTGTCAATCTTATCGAGCCATTTTCGATACACTCAAGATTTGTATATCGATAATATCGATAGTTGTATCGATACATCGATAATTCGTTCAGATATGTTGTGAAGTTGCTGGACATTTTTAGTTCTTATATCGATAGGTGTATCGATGCATCGATAAATCCGTCCAGATGAATATTTAGTTGTTGGACACTTTTGGTCCCCACATCGATAATATCGCTAAGGTATCGAGGACATCGACAGAGCAAGTCGATCATATCAAGGGTGTTTCAATAAAATCGACAAGGCGAGAAAAACTTAGAGATTTTTCTATTTTAAAAAAAGTTTTCTCACCTTAAAATTCCTATGATTTCTAACTTGTTTTTAAGGGTTTTATTCACCTGGTGTTTTGGGTTATGGGATGTGAGGCTTTAGATTTACCTGTGGCGAGCTTGCACATATCTGGTTGAAGCAAATGCTTGAATTAATCTTCTTATCAGGCTCTGTAGACAATCTGACTCAAAACTCACGTAACTTGACAAACCAAGATACTTTCAATCTCCCCCTTTGTCAATTACTTGACAAAATCCCCAAAACACCATAGAACTTTCTAGACAAATACACCCTAAATTGTGTGTACATGCTTTTACACAATTTTACAATTTCTATCCCATGTACACAACCCGTAGTTGCTCCCTTTTTCTTGTAAACTCCCCTCTCACCCAGATTCATTGGAAGGATGGGACCAAAATCCCCTTGCTTGATGCAGCTGCTCCCCCTAACACCTACAACAACATCTAACAGATACACAATTTTCATTTGGGGTGCTTGTAAATGTTCTCCCCGTTTTTGTCAGTCATTGACAAAGATATCTCAGGTGATATTGACTGAAGCTTGAAATACTTGGGAGAATCAAACAGATAGAAGCAGAACATTGATGTATAATAGTTAACTCAATTCAATCAAATATCAATTTCAGAATTCATGAATGCATTTTAGATAAAATAGAGCACTTGTATAGCAGTGAAAATATTCATTAAAGGCATCTCATGCATCCCAAATCAGAAACTAGATAAACCAGGGGAACTCAAGACATAATTATGGCAGAAAAATATGAATTCTATTCAGCCATATCCCAAAATAAAACCAAAGTATCCAACTATCCAAAATAAACTGCCCAATATTGGCAGCAAATTAACAGTTATGCCAACAAAAACACCAAGCACACGCATATGTGCTAAAAAAATATACTGATATAAAACTTGCACAATCAGCTTCTACCGACTCTGAGAATCACCACGTGTGAGTAAGTCAACTACTTGCTGATTTGTTTACTGGAAAGAATTGACTTTTTCTTCAATCACGATGAGATATCTCTCATAATTGTGAAGTCGCTCCTCCATGCTCGTCATACCATTCAGTAGGTGACGTTCGAGGTGATGAGTTTGGCGATTTGTGATAGACTCCAGACTTAACAGTGGCGTTCGGTTGGATCCCCATAGATATGATGGATGATCATATGGAGTTGCCGACTGCAAGGGAGCACTGTTCTTAGGAAGAGTCGAAGGAATACACAGGTATTGAGCCACCTGAGCCAAATCACTATCAAACCATCTCTCTGAATAGACTGTATCAGATGTGGCAGGAATACTAACATGATGGGCTAATTTACAGATGAGAACAGGAAAAGCTAGTGTATCCTGATGGTTGCCTTGAATGACACTAATTAGCTGCTTAAGAAGAAGTGTTGGGAGGCACACGTGAACTTCTTAATACACATCATACAACACATTTAGTATAAAAGGAGAGAGATGATTTCCATTCACATCGCAAGGATAGACATTGGTCCCAAAAATGTTGTGGAGGATTTTAAAAGTGGGTCCAAGATGATTAATGTGAAGGGAATTATCATTGTTCCGAGAAATAGTTGTTCCCTAACATAGTGCACGGGTTACCTCGCCCCAAACACCAAGACCATTTGGATTCCAATTGGTAACAGGAATGCGAGTGACTTGGAGATCTAAAAGGTTACTCAAGGTGATGGGAGTGATGTGCTTGGAGTAATGTAATAATTCTACTTGAATGCAAGGTGGATTAACACAAATAACATGACTTTTACTAAGGAAGTCATGGACCACTCTAATTTGATAAGTAGCACCAAGATTTAGAATATTTTACCATCCAATTACTTCTAAAAGAAGGTCCACGCCAAAAGTCTCAATGGCACTGTTAAGAACCAGACATTCAACAACAGTAGTTGGATGTCTCCCCGATGGAATGAGTTGCCTACTGGGTTGTTTTGCTTTTCCTTTCGAAGACTGAGAAGGAGACTTACCTTTTCCTTTGTTCATGATTTTTCAGTGTAGGAGATAGGCAAAGGTAAGGATGATCAACCAAAAGAACAGAAAATACCTGATCAAAAGTAAGGCTAGACTCTGGAGTAGAAGAAATGAAAAGATAATACCTGTTTCTTTTGAAGCTTCTGGGACCCGTTGATGGTCTTCTAGCTGAGGATTCAAGCAGAGAGAAAAATAAAAAAAAAAATTCAGAGAAATAAGATTTTTTCGCTCAATCGCCTTTTATCGGGTGGGAGTCTTCGATTTTATCGAAGTTACTTTCGATTATATCGATGATCCACATCCGATGTTATCAGCAATTACTTTGATAGTAGTCCCGATCATGTGACTTTCCACATTCTGAAGAGATGTCGATGATATCAACCCATGATCGATTAATGGGGGATGATAGATCGATAGGCATATCGAAGAGGAATATTTTTCTTTCTCGACCCTTCAAGTATACTTTTTAGTATTTCTGTGAATCAATAGCATACTCAGCAACATTATGTACAATTACTGTACTCATAAAAAATTATAAACATTTGAATGTTTATAAAAAAAAAAATATTGAGGTGAGGAACCTCAGATATATCATTTGACACTCAACAAAATTGCATCATTTCAGTAAATATTTAGATCTAGATGGGCTTGTCTTTCTCCGCTCAGTACTTCTAGGCATCAGTCTTTTCTATGCCTCTGATAATGTAGTAGTGGTTACTAGTGCGATGACCCTTCATTACTGATTTTCCTGATTGGTTTAGGATTTTACATTCTTGTCTATTGAATTTGACCACATGCCCATTATCATAGATTTGAGATATACTTAGGAGATTGTGTCAGACCTTTTATGCAGAAAGCATTTTCATTTTCAAGCAACTGTATTCCTTTTATGATTCCCTGTCCAATTACTTTAGCAATGGTTCCATCATCGTAGGTGACTATCCCATTATAAAGATTCTTATATTTAGAAAGAAGGGACATGTCACTTGTTACATTTCTTGAGCAACCACTGTCAAGGTACCACTTAGTGTCATTGCCTGTTAAGTGATTTGAGTGAGTAGCAAGACAGTTCTTCTTTTCTTTAATTATCCATTTTATGACAGGGATCTTACTTGTAGTAGATTTAATTTTCTTATCTGATTTAACTACTTGATTAGTCTTTGTGTTGCTACTGGAGGCATTAGAGTTTTCAAGCATTTGTTTTGCATACCTAGTTATAGCTCTGTCTTTCTCATATCTTAAGCCATTTTTGCTACTTCCAGATTTTCTCATCCCTAAAAGTTTTACAAACTTCTCACCACGCTGGGAAAACTTACAGTTTTGCTTTGCAATTTTTCTGGACTATTCTAAATTAAATAGGAGTGTATGATTATCATTTTGAAGTAGCATATTTTTGTCTTTTAATTTCTTAACCTGTTTGTTTAGTTTCTCGGTCTCATATTTAAGGAAGGAGTTAACTCTCTCAAGTCTATCATTGTTAGAGTGATATTGCTGCAAGTCATTGATTAGATGTGTATTAATTTCTAGAGTTTTATCCAAATCTTTTTGCAACAATTCCAAATTGTTCTCAGATATTTCAAGTCTTTTAACCACTTTGATGTTGTGGATATATAGTTTATTGTAAGCATCTTGTAGCTTATCTTTTTCTTCTTCTTCTTCTTCTTCTTCTTCAGTTCTCTCATTATCAGATGAAAATGATTTAGTGGCTTGCTGTTCTATCTCGTTCTCATATTCAGTGGGAATGATTGGAGCAGTGGAGACCATAAGTATTTTCGATGATTTCTAATCTCCATCGCTTTCTGAGTCACTAGATTCTGAATTTGACTCCTCCCACGTGGCAGCCATAGCCTTGCCCTTAGTTTTTCTATTTGGGCATTCAGTAGACAGGTGTCCATATTCATGACAGGCATAGCCTTGTGATTCTTTAGTTCTTTTACCAAATTTGCCTGCAGAAGGTTTATAGTTCACCTTTCTCCTCTAGAAGGACGGTCGTGATTCTTCTAAAAGAATCTTCTAAATTTTTGTGCCAACAAGGCCACTTCTTCATCTTCATCTTCCTTTCACTTTCACTGTCCTCATGAATTATTTTCTTTGAAGTTTTTAGGACAATGTTTTTGGATTTTTGGAATTGTTTGAGGTGTAGTTCAAAAGTTTGTAGGGAAACTACCAGTTCTTCTACTTTCATTTCATCTATGTTCCTACACTCCTCAATTGTTGTAACCTTGGGATTAAATCATTCTGGTAGGGATCTTAGAATTTACCTACAAATTTTTGGTACCAGAACTTTCTCTCCCAATCCCCAAATGGAGTTGCAAATTATATTTAACTTTGTGAAAAACTCCATAAATGTCTCATGCTCTTCCATTTTAAGACTTTCGAACTGTGAAGTCAGGAGTTGAAGTTTAGATCACTTCACAGTGCTTGTGCCTTCATGGGTTGTTTCCAATAAATCCCATACTTCCTTGGATGTCCCACACATACTTATCTAATTGAATATATCCTAGGACATGGTACAGTAGATAGCATTCATAGCCTTGGCTTCAGATGTTTGCCTTTCTTTGTCGAATGCTGTCCACTTTTCTTTTGGTTTGGGCTTTGTAATTGTTGTGCCACTATCAAGTATGATTTATTCAGTTGGTGGCACGTATCTGCTTTCAACTATGTCTCAAACGTCATGATCCAAAGATCTCAGAAAGTAGTGTATCCTAGCCTTCCAGTATGCATGGTTTGAGTTGTTAAATACTGGAGGTCTAGTGACTGATGAGCCTTCTCCTTTAGCCATATTCCTAACTTCAGTTAAGATCACTCTCTAGGCGGTGAAGGCCTTAAAGAGAGGCCCGCTTTGATACCAATTGAAATGGCGGTAAAGACCGCACTAGTTGAAGAAGGGATACGCCAATATGTCTTAGAGGGAGGGTGAATAGGACTTTTAATGGTTTTATGGTCTATTTTAAAATCCTATTACACTAATCCTAACAACAGACATATATTAGGATTACTCAAATGTAAATCTACTGGCTTCCAAGCCCAGTACAGGATCCAATCACAAACTATTCAAGAAGTATCAATATATAACTTAGTTTATGATGGATATGACTGTGAATATGTGTGAGGTGTGATTAGATATATATATATATATATATATATATATATATGAATGCATTGACATGAATCACAATCACATAAGAAGAACAATCACAAACACAGTCATTTTTATAGTGGTTCGACTACTTGTCTACTCCACTCCCGGTAACCGCACTCAACCCTTGAGTGTACCAGATTTCACTAAGGAGGTTTTACACTGGTTCACCTCAAACCTAAGGTTTTAAATTAGGTTCACCTTCAACCTTTACAACCTACACTGAGGCTAACTGTTTATGCTCTCACGAGCAAGGGTCAACACAACGCACCCACTTTTAGGCACACTGGCCAATGATCTTCCATAAGACCCTACTGGAGGTTTCTACACGTTTGACCTCAAACCCTAAGGCTTTACACGGTTCAACTCAAACCTAGAATTTTATTGGTTCACTCCTAACCAGATGTTTATGCTCTTCACAGAGCAAGGGTCCACACAACGCACCCACCACGTACACTCCCACCGAAGGCCTCCTTGAGGACTTAAAGAGTGAGAACCACTTAAGACCCAATCCTAGAAAGGAATGATCACAAGTGTCCTCTTGGACTCTTGATACTTACAAATAAGTTGATGAGTCCCATTAGCACAATGCCGAAGATCTCTTCCTCCTTGTTGACGAAGAGTCTTCTGCTCCCTTGATCCACAACACACAGGCCAAGGATCCACTTAAGGAACCTCACAAGTTTATACTCCTAGGACCAAGGGTCAACACAAAACACCCAAGTTTTAAATTACACAGATCAAGGACCTACACAATGACCTAAGAGATTATGCTCTCCATAGAGTAAGGGTCAACACAAAGCACCCCCACGTACACTTTTGCCGGAGGCCTCCTATGAGGACTTGTAAGGGGTGAGAAACACTTTAGACCCAATCCTACAGAAGGAATGATAACAAGGGTCCTCTGGACTTTAATGACTTACAAATAAGTATATGAGCTACATTCAGCGCCTTGTCGAAGATCTCCTCCTTTGTTAACGAAGAATCTTCTACTTCCTTGAATCGTAACTCAGAAGACGTACCAATACATGGCGACAGGTTGGGTCAAGGTTATGATGGAATCCTACTGTATTAAATATTTTCCTATAAGGGAGATAGAGGGATTTCAATCATCTATGCATTCAAGGCATCCCAGCTTAATGTTTAGTCATTAAGGTGGTAGCTGCAAGATCCTTGAATGCGGAAGTTCATTCTCCAATCCACTCTATTGAATGTCAATGATGAGAGTGGATTGGAGGATGACCTTCCATGAGAGAAAAGGCTTAGGGTATATGATGTAAGGTTAAACACTCAAAAGCACTCTCTATTTTCCCTACCAGCAACTAAGGACAAGCTCTCATTAAATAGGCAAAAGGTTCCAACGGAAATAAAACTATTACATTTTTTATAGAGTTCGATATCATCAAGCAGGGTCGATATCATCGAGCATATACTCTCGATAGCATTGACTGGCCGCTCGATGAAATGAACTCAAATGTCAAACGCTTTTGAAATCTTTTGCCAACTGGTGGAGGAAATCGAACGTGTGTCAAAGTAATCGAATTTTGAACTCTGATTTCATCGACACGAGGTTCGATTCCTTGATATTTAAAAATGTGAGAGACTTGTCTTTGAAGATTTTCAGGTAAATGATATGATCGAGCATCACTCGCTATCATCGGAATTTAAATATTGATGATATCGAGGGTAGTGTCGATTCATCGATAATTTCAAAGAATTTTCCTATAAGCTTGCTGAAAAGTTTGTGTCCGCATTCGATGACATCAATCATGCCTCGATATGATCGATATTTCAATATCGATTTTATCGAGTGACCCCCGATCCGAGAAAGACAACCTAAAAAACTTAGCTGGAAAAATGTGTATCCAATCCAATATCATCGAAGGGGCCTTCCGATATCATCAAAATTTGGATTTTGAGGATATCGAGGAGCTCTTCGATATATCGAAGATTACATGATTTTCTTTATCAGAATTTTGGACAAAATAAACTTGATGTCGATTTTATCGAGTCTACTTCGTTGGACTCATGATTCAAATTTTGATGATATCGAACCGTCATCGATACATCGATAATTCCGTCCAGAGATCTTTATGGTTGCTGGACATCTTATGTCCTCATTTCAATAATATCGAGTGAGCTTCGACAACATCGATAACAAGGTTCGATTTCATCGAATCGTGTACCGATAAATCGACAAAGGTAGAAAACTTAAAGATTTTCCTGAAGTTTTGAAAAAGGTTTCTAGCCATTCTAACAAATTTTAAGGGTTTTAATTACCTGGTGTTTTGGGACATGGGATGTGAGGCTAAGATTTACCTGTGGTGAGTTAAGGCACACACCCAGTTGAGGCAGATGGTTGATTAATCTTCCTATGGGGCTCCTTTATCTTGCTGACTCATCGATCACGCTAATCGACAAACTGGGGCACTTTCAATCTCCCCCTTTGTCAATTACGTGACAAAACACTAAAACACCCTAGAACAACTTCGAGACAAATACCCTAAATTGTGTGTACATGAATTTACACAATTTTACAAAGTTATCTAGTTTGCACACACACACACACACACACACACACACACATCAGTAGTTGCTCCCCCTAACCGTAATCTCCCCCTGTCTTCTTGCAGCTGCTCCCCCTAACACCTGCATCACCATCCACAAACATAGACACACACAATTTTCCTTCAGGATGTGGATTTGTTCTCCCCCTTTTTGTCGGTCATTGGCAAAGGATAACATAACAGTTGATATTAACTAAAGTTAGAGAATATGGGAGAACCAACATTCAGGGAGCATACGCATGGACATAATAGATAGATGTAAAACAAACATCTCATGACAGAAACCATGTATGCATAGGAGATCAAGTGGAGCAGTAAAATAGGAAAAAAGGGATAAGATTTGCAGTTGATATCATTCTTCAAAGCAAACCAGTAATCAAATCAACTTAAAATGGCAGTAAAGAGATATGAGATGTAAATAACCAAAGCCGAAAATATCCAAAATATATATACTGCCCAAGATTGGCAGTAGTATAACAGTCATCCCCCAAAAATATATATATATCAAGCCTATTCATGGGCACCCAAAAACAACCACAAGTATCTAGCTCATCCATGGGCATATACAAAAAGAGTATATTCCTCACCCAGAGGATATCACAACTAAGAAAAAACTTGTCAAGTTCTGCAAGTCAGTAAGTCATCACACACGCAAATATGAGCATAGGGCATTCAAAAAGATATTTATGCCACTACAAAAAAGGGTTTTTAGCGACGAAAATAATTTTCGTCACTAAAAGTTTACTTTTGTCGACAAAATTGTAAATTCGTAGCTAGAAGTCACCTTTAGCGACGAACATTTTCGTCGCTAAAGGTTGTTTTCAGTTTTTTCAAAAATTTAGTTTTAGCTACGAAACTTTTTATAAGTAAAAAACATGGATGAGACTTTTAGTGACGAAAATTTTCATCACTAAAGGTTGTGAACAATTTTTCCAAAAAATTACTTTTAGCTACAAAAATTTTCGTAGCTAAAAAATGTGGATAAGACTTTCAGCGAAGAATATTTTCGTCGCAAAAGGCTGTGAACAATTTTTCAAAAACATCGAAAGGATTACTTTTAGGTACGAAAATGTTCGTAACTAAAAAAAGTGGATGAGACTTTTAGTGACGAAAATTTTTATCGCTGAAGGTTGTAAACAATTTTTTAAAAAAAATCGAAAGGATTACTTTTAGCTACGAAAATTTTCGTAGCTAAAAAACATGTATAAGCCTCTTAGCGACGAAAATTTCCGTTGATAAAGGCTGTAAATAATTTTTTAAACAAATCGAAAGGATTACTTTTAGCTATGAAAATTTTCGTAGCTAAAAAACGGGGATGAGACTTTTAGCGACGAAAATTTTCATTGCTAAAGGCTGTAAACTATTTTTCAAATATATCAAAAGGATTACTTTTATCTACGAAAATTTTTGTAGATAAAAAAATGTGAATTAGACTTTTAGCAAAGAAACGTTTCATCGCTAAAGGCTGTAAACAATTTTTCATATATATCAAAAGGATTACTTTTAGCTACAAAAATTTTCATAGGTAAAAAATGTGGAGGAGACTTTTAGCGATGACAATTTTCATCGCTAAAGGCTTTTAAAAAAATTCAAACTTTTAGCTACGAAAATTTTAGTTGCTAAAAAACGTTAATGAGACTTTTACCTACGAAATATTTTGTAGGTAAAAGTCTCTTTTTTTAAAAGAACAAAAATATATTCCATCTCAAATTTCCTTATATACATGTGTTAGAATATAATTCATCATATTCTTCCTAATATACACCTGTTATATAATATATTTCATCATATTCACATTCACATTCACATCTATCTAAACCCAAACTATGTAAATTCATCCAGACATAAACTACATTCATCCAAACACAAACAATCCTATGGTAAAAAATAAATGAAAAGAGAGAGAACATATGAGAGGTAATCTAGAAATGAAAAGATAAACAACCTTAACCTAAACCTAAACCTATAACCTACACTTATAGGTTTAGGTTTAGGTTTTAGGTTTAGATTAAGGTTAGGTTATAGGTTATAAGTTTAGGTTATAGGTTATTGGTTATAGGTTATAGGTTAAGGTTTAGGTTATAACCTACACCTAATCCTAATCTCAACTCCCTAACCTAAACCTAAACCTAAACCTACACTTATAACCTAAACCTAAACCTATAACCTTAACCTAAACCTAAACCTATACTTATAACCTAAACCTATACTTATAACCTAAACCTATTCTCAAATCCCAAAACCTATAACCCAAACCTAACCCTTAACCTAAAGTTAAACCTATAACCTAAAACTTATAACTTATAGCCTAAACCTAAAGCTACACTTATAACCTATAACCTAAACATATAGCCTAAACCTAAACCTAAAACCCAAACGTAAACCCGATCTCGAACCCGAACCCGATTTCCTAAACCTAAACCTTAATGTTTTCTCAAATCGCTAAACCTAAACCTAAACCTACACCTAATCCTAATCCCAACTCCCTAATCTAAACCTAAACTTGAAAACCCAAACCTAAACCTGATTTCCTAAATCTAAACTTATAACCTTAACCTAAACCTATTCTCAAATTCCTAAACCTAAACTTATAACCTTAACCTAAACCTATTCTCAAATTCCTAAACCTAAACTCAATTCCCTAAACCATAACCTATATCCTAACCTAAACATAAACCTATAACCCTAACCTGATTTTCTAAACTTAAACCTTAATGTATTCTCAAATCCCTAAACCTAATCCTAATCTCAACTCCCTAACCTAAACCTAAACCTAAACTTGAAAACCCAAACCTAAACCCGATCCCGAAACCGAACCCGATTTCCTAAACCTAAACTTATAACCTTAACCTAAACCTATTCTCAAATCCCAAAACCTATAACCTAAACCTAAACTTTAACCAAAACCTAAACATTAACCTATAAACTTAGCTTTTAACCTAAACCTCTAACCTAAACTCAATTCCCTAAACCTTAACCTATAACCTAACCTAAACCTATTCTCAAATCCCAAAACCTAAAACCTAAACCTAAACCTAAACCTAAACCTAAACCTTAACCAAAACCTAAACCTTAACCTATAACCTAACCTAAACCTAAACCTAAACCTATAACCTACACTTATAACCTAAACCTAAACCTATAACATAAACCTATAGCCTTAACGTAAACCTAAACCTAAACCTAAACCTATACTTATAACCTAAACCTATTCTCAAATCCCAAAACCTATAACCTAAACCTAAACCTTAACCTATAACCTAAACATATAACCTAACACTTATAACCTAAAACCTAAGCCTAAACCTACACTTATAACATATAACCTAAACCTATAGCCTAAACCCCAAACGTAAACCCGATCTTGAACCCGAACCCGATTTCCTAAACCTAAACGTTAACGTTTTCTCAAACCGCTAAACCTAAACCTAAACCTACACCTAATCCTAATCTCAACTCCCTAACCTACACCTAAACTTGAAAACCTAAACCTAAACCTGATTTCCTAAACCTAAACTTTTAACCTTAACCTAAACCTATTCTCAAATCCCAAAACCTATAACCTAAACCTAAACCTTAAACCTATAACCTAAACTCAATTCCCTAAACCGTAACCTATAACCTAACATAAACCTAAACCTATATCCCGAACACGATTTCCTAAACCTAAACCTTAACGTATTCTCAAATCCCTAAACCTAAACCTACACCTAATCCTAATCTCAACTCCCTAACCTAAACCTAAACCTAAACTTGAAAACCCAAACCTAAACCCGATCACGAACCCGAACCTGATTTCCTAAACCTAAACTTATAACCTTAACCTAAACCTATTCTCAAATCCCAAAACTTATAACCTAAACCTAAACCTAAACCTAATCCTAAACCTTAACCTATAACTCAATTTCCTAAACCTTAACCTATAACCTAACCTAAACTTAAGCCTATAACCCGAACCCAATTTCCTAAACCTAAACCTTAACGTATTCTCAAATCCTTAAACCTAAACCTACACCTAATCCTAATCTCAATTCCTAAACCTAAACCTAAACCTAAACTTGAAAACCCAAACCTAAACCTGATCCCGAATCCGAACTCGATTTCCTAAACCTAAACTTATAACCTTAACCTAAACTTATTCTCAAATCTCAAAACCTATAACCTAAACCTAAACCTATATAATCTTAACCTAAACTTAAAACTTAACCTATAACCTAAACCTTAACCTATAACCTTAACTTATAACCTAAACTCAATTTCCTAAAGCTTAACCTATAAGCTAACCAAAACCTAAACCTATAACCTGACGATTTCCTAAACCTAAACCTTAACGTATTCTCAAATTCCTAAACCTACACCTAATCCTAATCTCAACTCCCTAACCACACCTAAATCCGATCCCGAACCCGAACTCGATTTCCTAAACCTAAACTTATAGGTTTAGGTTATAGGTTTAGGTTATAGGTTTAGGTTATAGGTTATAGGTTATAGGTTTAGGTTTAGGGTATTTTTGTTTATGATGTTAAGTTTATATGCATTTATGCGTGAATGAATGTGATGTGGATAAGATTGTTTGTGTTTGGATGAATGTAGTTTATATTTGGATGGATTTACTAGTTTGGGTTTAGATGGATGTGAATGTGAATTTGATGAAATACATTATATGACAGTTGTATATCAGGATGAATATGGTGAATATCAGGAATTTTGTGCTGAAACATTTTTTTTAAAAAGGTGACTTTTAGCGACAAAAATTTTCGTAGCTAAAATTTTGCAAAATATTTTTACCGACGAAAATTTTCGTAGCTAAAAGTTGTGAAAATATTTTATATCGACGAAACTTTCCGTAGCTAAAAGTTTTGCAAAATATTTTTAGGGACAAAAATTTTCGTAGCTAAAAGTTATGCAAATATTTTTTTAACGACGAAACTTTTCGTAGCTAAAAGTTTTGCAAAAAATTTTTGCAATGCAAATATTTTGTAGCGACAAAATTTTTTGTAGCTAAAAGTTTTGGAAAATATTTTTAGCAACGAAAATTTTTGTAGCTAAAAGTTTTGCAAATATTTTTGGCGACCAAAATTTTTGTAGCTAAAAATATTTGCAAAATTTTTTGGCGAAGAAAATTTTCGTAGCTAAAAGTTTTTCTAGCGATGAAAATTTTCGTCACTAAGAAGCTTGGCTTTGGCGGCGATTCAAATTTTTTGCCAATAAAACCCTTCTGCTTCGGTCTTTTAGCGATGAATGTAGCGACGAAAATTTTCGTCGCTAAAACTCTTTAGCTACGAAAATTTGGCTTTTAGCGACAAAAATTTTCGTCGCTAAAAGTTAGATTTCTTGTAGTGTGCGCTAAGCATTCCGGAGAGACTCCAGGTATGTGATGAATGGAAGGACGCACTACAGATAACGAAAGCCTGGGTAAGCTTATAGCGCAGGTAGGGAATCTAGAACTTTTTTTGTAGCACGTTACAGAGCCACCAGCATTATTTGATCTCTGAAAGACAGGCTTCACAGTCATCAAGTCGCTTCATCATGTGAGATTATTTGTCCAGAAGGTTTGGTACAATGTTTTGTTCTTTGAAAGCCTCAATGATATTAACAAAGTCGGGGCTGCGCACAGGATCGCCCTTGCATGAGGTTGGACCAGTTTTTCCACCATGAAATATGTTGTCAATGATATTCAGGTTGCAAATGTCTTCGTAGTTGAACCAGGAACACGGGTGCGGGAGATCATTATAGGAGGCAGCCCAATTTTTCGGGAAAGCTTGGACATAAGACACGAGAATGGAAGTGTAGTGATGTATTCTTCTGTAGTCACACGGATTAGCTATTGTAGAAGAAGAGTGGGTAAACATACTAGAATACCTTGATGAACATCATACAGAATATTAAGAATGTATGGAGAAAGCTTGTTGTCAGAGACTTCACAGGGATAGACATTTGTGTTAAAGGTGCTGTGAAGAATTTTATAGGCAAGATTGAGATGCTTAACATGAAGAACATTCTTTGCATTTCTGAGAATTGTAGCACCGTTACATAATGCTCAAGTATCTTCACCCCATACTCCAAGGCCATTCATATTTCATTCTAATATTGGTATCCTAGTGACTTCTACACCAACCAGATGACTGATCAATCTAGGGGTGATGTGCTCAATCCAATTTATGAGAGCGACTGAAATGAGTGGAGGATGAATTTCAACATTGAAGATTAAGTTCAGAAATTGATGCACAAGATCAGACTGAAAACCTCCTCCAAAATTTACGATATTCCCCCACCCAATCAGTTCTAAGAGATTGATGATCCCAAATGGTTCAATGCATTTCCTATGAACAGCACGTTCTGCCACAATTTCTAAGTCTGAAAATGAAGATTAGGCAATTGCATTCTTCTTACCTTTCTTGCTCTCAGTTGAGGCACTTTGTGGAAGAGCCAGACCTTTGTCTTTAGACATTTCTACTTGGGATGAAAGAAGATTTGGATTTGAAAATTGTTCTGAGAGATGCAATGCCAAAATGAGAACACTAAGTGAAACTCTTTTTCCGTTCTTCCGACTTTTATTAAGCAATAACCTTCGATATCATCGAACATAGGTTCGATGATATCAATATACCCTAATTGATATTTTTTATGAAGAGTTCGAGGGAAGATCAATTGTCCCGACGTTTCAGCTACTTGAGGGGTCATCGATGGTATCGATTCTTGGTCGATGTAAGCGAAAAGTCCATAAGATGTATCGATAGACATATCGAAGGTGAATATTTTTCAATTTTTCAGCATTTTGACAAACTTTCATGTATAATTTAGCATATCTTTGAATCAACCAATATACACAGCAAAAATTTTGTACAAGCATTGTACACTCCAAAATTATAAACATGAAGATGTTTATATACAAAAAGATTGAGGTGAGAAACCTCAGATATATCATTAGGAGTTCAGCAAAATTGAATCTTTTCAGCAGCTATCCAGATCTAGATGCATGACTTGGACTTGTTTTTCTATGCTCAATATTTCTAGGCATATGAATCAGTTCTTCCTTTATAGCAGTGGTTATTTGTGCAACAACCCTTCATCACTGATTTTCCTGATAGGTTAAGGATTTCACATTCCTGTTTGTTGAATGTAACCACGTGCTCGTTGTCACATATTTGAGAAATACTTAGAAGATTATGCGTTAATCCTTTTATACAAAAGGATTCTCATTTTTGAGCGCATTTATTCTTTTAATAATTTCCTGTCCAATAACCTTAGCGGTGTTTCTGTCTCCATAGGTGACTATCCCATCATTAAGATCTGAATAGATTGAAAGAAGGGATTTATCACCTATGACATGTCTTGAGCATCCGCTATCCAGGTACCACTTAGTATCATTGCCTGTTAAATGATTTGAGTGAGTAATAAAGCAATTTTTCTTTTCTTTCACTACCCATTTTGTGACAGGATTTTTAATTGTGGTAGTTTCTTTAATCAAGTTAGGCAACTGAATCGTGTTTCCCTGTCTCACACATTCATTTGTTTCCTTCTTCAATTCAGCCACTTGATTTAATAACTCCTTCATTCTGTTAGTCATTCTAGGTGGTGTTGGATGTGTATTTCTTCTATCCATATTCCTAGGTGGACTCCTAACATTTTGTATTATTCCTCTGGTCGGTCTATATTTACCGGTATGATTTTGACCAGAATTATTTTTAGTGCTCCTAGGTGACATGCATTCAAACTTATAATGACCAGAATCACCACATAAATGACAAACAGGAGTAGTTCTTGTTTTACTTCCTGAAGCAGCATATTTTTTAGCCATTAGTGCTGCATTTCTAGTTTTGTTTTAAATTTATCATATCCTAAGCCACTCTTGTCCTTTCCGGGTCTTCCCATACCTAAGAGTTTTTCAAATTTCTCACCACTCTGGGAAAACTTATAATTTAGCTTAGTAATTTTTTTGGATTCTTCTAAATCAAACAGGAGTGTGTGATTTTCATTTTGAAGGGGCATGTTTTTATCTTTTAATAGTTCAACCTGTTTTCTTAGTTTTTCAGACTCGGATTTAAGGAAGATGTTGATTCTTTCTAGTCTATCATTATCTGAATGATATTGTCGTAAATCATTAATTAGATGTGTATTAATTTCCAAAGTTTTATCCAGATCTTTTTGCAGCAATTCCTTTATATTTTTAGATATTCCAAGTCTTTTAAGGATGTTCATCCTATGAATGTAGAGTTGATTGTAAGCATCCTGTGATTTATCCTGTTCTTCTTCTTCCTTCTCAGTTTCCTCATTATCCGATGGAAATGATTCAGTGGCTTGCAGTTCTTTAACATTCTCGATTTTAGTGGGAATGGTTGAGGCAGTGGAGACCATAAGAATTTTCAGAGATTTTTGATCTCCATCGCTCTCTGAGTCACTAGATTCTGAGTTTGACTCTTCCGTATCATCCCATGTGACAGCCATTGCCTTTCCCTTAGTTTTTCTATTTGGGCATTCAGTAGACAGGTGTCCAAACTTTCGACAAGTATAACATTGTGACTCCTTTGACTTTTTACCAGATTTAACTGTGAAATGTTTGTTGTCCACCTGTCATCCTTTAAATGGATAACCACGATTTTTCTAAAGAATTTTTTGAACCATTGAGCCAACAAAGCCACTTCTTCATCTTCGTTTTCTCTTTCACTTTCAATGTCCTCATTTGTTGTATTCTTTAAAGTTTTAAGGACGGTAGTTTTAGATTTAGGAATTTGTTTGAAGTGTAGTTTAAATATTTATAAGGAACCTACTAGTTCTTCTACTTTCATTTCATCTATGTTTCTACACTCTTCAATGGTTGTTACTTTGGGATTGAATCGTTCCGGTAATGATCTTAGTATTTTTCTATAGATTTTTGGGACCAAAACTTTCTCACCTAATCCACCCATGGAGTTGCAAATGATATTCAAATTTGTGAAAAAATATATGAATGTCTCATGCTCTTCTATTCTGAGACTTTCAAACTATGATGTTAGGAGTTGTAGTTTGGATCTCTTCACAGTGCTTGTTCCTTCATGGGTTATTTCTAACAGATCTCATGCTTCTTTGGTTGTCCCATACATACTGATTTGATTAAAAATGTCTTGGGACACAGCACATTAGATAACATTCATAGCTTTAGCTTCAGACATTTATTTTTCTTTATCGAATGTTGTCCACATTTCTTTGGATTTTGGTTTGGTGATAGCTGTGCCATTTTCAAGTACTACTTGTTCGGTTGGTGGTACATATCCTCTTTCAACTATATCCCAAACACCATGATCCAAAGATCTTAGAAAGTAATGCATTCTAGCCTTCCAGTATGCACAATTTGATCCATCAAATACAAAAGGTCTAGTGACCGATGAGCCCTCTCCTTTAGCCATATTACCAACTTCAGTCAAGATCACTCTCTAGGCGGTGAAGCCCTTAAGAGAGACCCGCTCTAATACCAATTGAAATTGTGGTAATGACCGCTTTAGTTGAAGTGAAAATATGCCAATATGTCCTAGAGGGGGGTGAATAAGACTTTTTAATATTTTATGGTTATTTAAAATCCTATCAATCTAATCCTGAATAAATGTGCATGAATCATGATTTCTTCAGAGTAACTCTAATGGCTTCCAAGCCAAATAGAGGATCCAATCATAAAACTAATTGAAAGATAAGTAAAATGCAAATCATAGTTTATGATGGATGTGGCTGTGTGTGAGGTGTGATCTCAGACTATCAAATATGAAAGAATTTAAGGAAATCACATAAGTAATGGAAGACAAATATCAATCTTAAACAAAGTCATTTTTATAGTGGTTCGACTACTTGTCTACTCCACTTCCGGTGGACGCACTCAACCCTTGAGTGTATCGGATCTCACTAAAGGAGGTTTCACAACAGGTTCACCTCAAACCGGAGGTTTTAAATCAGGTTCATCTCTAATTAGTACAACCTACACTTAAGCTGACACACCGTGTCTACACGACAAACTTTATGCTCCCATGAGTAAGGGTCAACACACAACACCCAATTTTAAGCCACACCTGCCAAGGATCCACTCAAGGAACCTCACAAGTTTATGCTCATATGAGTAAGGATCAACACAAACCACCCAAGTTTTAGACCACACAGGTTAAGGACCTACACAAGGACTTAAGAGTTTATGCTCTCCATAGAGCAAGGGTCAACACAAAGCACCCCATGTACACTCCCGCCGGAGGCCTCCTTTGAGGACTTGCAAGGGGTGAGAAACACCTTAGACCAAATCCTACAGAATGAATGATTACAAGGATCCTCTGGACTCTAATGCCTTATAAATAAGTAGATTATCCCCATTCAGTGCGTTGTCAAAGATATCCTCCTTTGTTGATGAAGAATCTTCTGCTTCCTTGAACTGCTTCCTTGAACCGCAACTTAGAAGATGTACCAATACATGATGACGGGTTAGGTCAAGGTTATGATAGAATCCTACTCTATTAAATGTTTTCCTATAACGGAGATGAATGATTCCAATCATCTATGCATTCAAGGCATCCCAGCTTAATGTTTTTCCATTAAGGTGGCGGCTGCAGGATCCTTGAATGCTGAAGTTCATTCCCCAATCCACTATACTGAATGTCAATGATGAGGGTCGATTGGAGGATGAACTTTCGTGAGATAAAAGGCTTAAGGTGTATGATGTAAGGTTAAACACTCAAAAGCACTCTCTATTTTCTCTACCAGCAACTAGGGACAAGCTCTCATTAAATGGGAAAAAGGTTCCAATGGAAATAAAACGGTCACATTTTCGACAGAGTTCGATATCATCGAGCAGGGTCGATTTCAACGAGCGTATACTCTCGATAGCATCGACTGGCCGCTCAATGACATGAACTTAAATGTCAAACACTTTTGAAACATTTTGCCAACTGGTCGAGGAAATCGAAATTGCATCGATGTCATCGGATTATGAACTCTGATTTCATCGACACGAGGTTCGATTCCTCGAAATTTGAAAATGTGAGAGACTTACCTTTGAAGATTTTTAGGTAAATGATATGATCGAGCATCACTCGATATCATCAGAATTTGAATATCGATGATATCGAGGACAATGTCGATTCATCGATAATTCTAAGGAATTTTCCTATAAGCTTGCTAGACAGTTTGTGTCTACATTCGATGACATCGATCATGCCTCGATATGATCATATTTGAATATCTATTTTATCGAGTGACCCCCGATCCGAGAAAGACAACCTAAAAACTTTGATGGAAAAAGGTCTGTCCAATCCGATATCATCGAAGGGCTTCCGATATCATCGAAATTTGAATTCTGAGGATATCGAGGAGCTCTTCAATATATCAAAGATTACATGATTTGCCTTAGCAGAATTTTGGACACAACAGACTTGATGTCGATTTTATCGAGTCTACTTCGATGGACTAGAGATTTAAATTTTGATGATATCGAACCATCTATCGATACATCGATAATTCCGTCCAGAGATCTTTATGATTGTTGGACATCTTATGTCCTCATTTCGATAATATCGAGTGAGCTTCAAGGACAACGATAACAAGGTTCGATTTCATGGAACCATGTATCGATAAATCGATCAAAGTAGAAAACTTAAAGATTTTCCAGAAGTTTTGAAAAAGTTTTATAGCCAAAAACCTTAGGATGTTCCAACTAATTTTTAAAGGTTTTAAAAATTTTAAGGATTTTCCTGAGGCTAAGATTTACCTGTGGAAAGTTTGGGTACACATCCAGTTGAGGTAGACGCTTGATCAATCTTCCTATCGGGCTCCTTTATCTTGCTGACTCATATTGATCACACTAATTGACAAACCAGGGCACTTTCTATGACCAGTCCACCTTGTCATAAGCCTTCTCCATGTCGAGTTTTAAAAGAAGACTCCCACCCCGCACCTTCCTATTTGATATCTTTGAAAGATTCCTAGGTAATGGCGATATTTTCTGCAATTGATCTCCCCTTAATGAATGCACCTTGCTCCTGTGAAATCAACTTAGGAAGCACCGAACTTAACCTACACACCATGATTTTGGAAAAAAATCTTATAAATGCAGTTACATAAATTGATGGGGTGATAATCTGAGAACGATTTTGGTCCAAGCGACTTAGGGATCAAAGCTATGAGGGTGGATGAGAAGGCCCATGGAAGTTCTCCCCCTTGACAAAAATCCACTGCAGCTTTGTGGATATCTCCACCCACAATGTTCCAGCAACTGGAGAAGAATGCTCCAGAAAAACTGTCAGGCCCTGGCGCACCATCTAGAGGAAGGGCAGCGGCACCGAGTCTGACTTCCTCCAAGGATGGGATCTGCATGAGGAGGGAGTTATCTTCTTCCATGACAAGGGAGGGGATGGAGAAATCTGTTGGGTTCGGGGTGGGGAAGGCATCAGCTAATGGGGCGCGGTCTGCAATGTCTGCAGGAAACGGACTGCTTCCTGCTTGATAGCAACTTGGTCGGTCGAAAGATCTCCTGATTCGAGCTTGATCTGATAAATACTGGACCTTCTAATCCTGTCGGAGGCCGAGGTGGAAGAATTTAGTGTTCTCGTTGCCTTCTATAAGCCAGCTGTTATGAGATTTTTGTTTCCAAAAAATCTCGCCCGTAAGCTCCATACAGCCCACCTTCGATTTAGTTGCACTGATATCTTCCAAGTTGATGTCCAAGGAGGGTGATTAGGCCGAGGCCTCTAGCTGCACTAACCCCTTTTCTGCGTCTTTGATGTTTTGGGAGATGTTCCCAGATACATCTCGATCCCAAATCCTCATACACATTTTCGCTTTCTTGAGCTTAAGGAGGAGATTTGTCATGGGCAGGTCTGACAAAGGGAGCCTCTAAGCATCTTCAATCACTTTGGAAAGGGAAGCATCACGTAGCCACATCCTCTAGAAGCAGAAGGGCCTCGAGGTTGGCAAGAAGGGCCTCGGGAAGGCGATGAGCAAGGGAGCATGGTTAAAGTTCATTCTAGGAAAATGATGGACTCGTAAACCATGAAAATTGCTCATCCAGTCCCCATTGCGTAGAACTATCTCCAGCCTAGCCTAGACCCTGGCCCTACCAGCCTGGTTATTGCTCCAAGTGTAGGTGTTGCCAATAAATCTAGAGTCCACGAGACCTGCGGAATCAATTGCATCTCCGAACTCGCTGGAACTGGCTTAATCGTGGTTCTTGCTACCTATCCTCTCTGATGGGTCTAGCACTACATTGAAATTCCCACCGACTGCCCATGGCCCTGTAATCCCTACTGCCAATGTATTCAAGTTGTCCCAAAGGAGCCTTCTTTCATATCTAGAACATTTAGCATAGACCAAGGACAACCTGCCAATGGGAGAGAGATCAGCCTGACAAATATCTACCTAGATGATTTGGCTAGTCATATTAAAGAGGGAGACGAAAATCGAATTACTGAAATAGATCCATATTTTACCCCCCTCGCCAGCGTTGGAGAAGGACGAGTGGAAGCCCAGATTAAGGTCGATCCCAGCTCGCTTGTGCTCACTAGCCATGTAACATCCCGGATTTTTGCCAACTTGGGATTAGACGTCCTTAGGCAATGGGTCGATCCTAATACCTTATTAACTAGTCAGAACTCAATCCCAAAGTCTAAAACTGCTTTTGAACCCATTTCCTTCACAAATCCCACCCTTCACCACCTTGTTCTTTCAATTTTCCTAAGTACTTGCACCCTAGACACTATCTTAAACTAGCTAAGTAGTATAAATTGGATCACTTTATACACAAACTACAAAGGCCTGAGTACCACCTCGACCAGAAATCACTTAGGATTAAATCCTTTAGAAATGAGACAAAGTAACTACGTGCTAAACTAGATTAGCTACGAAATCCGTTTAATCCACTTTAAATACGATCTGCAAGACCCAAAACTTGTAGAATCATTGACGCTAGGTTACCCTAAAACTTAGGATCAAACTCATTATCTGACTGCTCTCGGGAGCACTTTGAAACTCTGTATCAGGTCTGGACCACACATCGGGAGTCCGATTAACACGAAGTTAAGGACTTAGGACCGCCTCGCTGGGCTTGACAACCATCTCAGAAATCAAATCTAGATAGTGTCCCACGGCTGTTCGCTTGAGTCCGGAGCGAGGGAGTGTGAAAACACTTGTTTCCTTTACAAAATAAATATCTTGAATAGTAATCTGGCATCTCTCGTTTGCAGATTAGTTTTAAGCAACCAGACCATCAGAATCAGACCAAATTACACCCTCAGATCAGAAGAAATTTCATACACATTTACATGTACTTGGAATCTCCGATCGAGACCCACTGACCATCGAACTGAAACTGGTCCGTCACGTGTGATCTGAGAACCCTACTGGAACGAAAACTTAATAGAACCTAGATCCATAGTCAGTGAGCTTAAGTCCGACCTTTGGCTCAAGGAGGCCCGCCAGAAGTCCTCCGTTGAGCTGAAAAAGTTCCGCTTTGGTTATAGCCTAAGTAAACCTTGTCCAGAAGTCTAATTCGGTGAGATTTTAGGCTATATAAGGACCTTAAACCTTCTCTCATTTCAGCCATCCGAATTTGAGATTGAGAAGAGAGAAAAGAGAGAGAAAGTGAGGGAGAAGTGGGAGAATCTCCCTACTATCGTTCCCTGCCACCACACAAGCTGCACCACCTGTTTCTCATCGATTTCCTGGCAATCCCGGCGTCGTTTCTAGGTAAGAAACCCTAACCCTAATTTGTTTTGGGGTTGTATAGGTTGTAGGTTATGAAATAGCAAACCTATTTCATTTTATAGGTTGCCAAACTACCATATATAGAAGCTTAACAATTCTATCGACTTCGTTACGATTTTACGACAAAAGGTGCAGACTTTAGGTGTATAGGTTATGGTTATCAACGCTTTCAATGTCAGATAATGATAGATTCATGATCTGCATGAAATTACACATGTACAAAGTGCTTTTCCGTTTTCTATTTTGATTAAAGTTGTAGAATATGGAATTTTACAAATTCTAGGTATTCGTAGAAAATACCGTATACGTATTTTTTTTAGAAATGTGTTTGACATGATTAATTGTTGTATGGATATACGATATATGGATAAAATACTTATTTGGCGAAAGGATTCGCCTAAATACATGTATTACTAATATACACTATGTATGTAGAAATACTGTATTGTAAAAGTACCGTATACATGTTTATTTTAGAGATGTGTTTGTCATGATTAATTGTTGTATAAATATATTATGTGTACAAAAAATACTTGCTCGGTGAAAGGATTCGCCCTAATATATGTTTGTTAACATACTCTATGTATGTTGAAATAGTGTATGTTAAGTGTTTGTGAAAATGCTTGTGTGAGCAAGTGTTTGAATGTTGATGCCTTAGGAGAGTGTTGAGATGGGATTCTCAACTACCCTAGTGACATGTATGATTACCTCCATGAGGTTGTTTACTTAAACCGCTTACTAGCAATATATGTGTTTGTATTCCTATTGACGTAGTGCTTTACAACATGCCTTATATCATGCTTTATAACATGCTTTATAACATGTCTACTAGTATGTTTGAATTACTTTGTTTATCATGCTTTACTCCACATGTTATGGGAGTTTGGGACTATGTCTATAGTCCAAACAATCGGTACCAGATTGGAGATCATGGTTGAGTTTCATGTCACCACGTAAGATGTGTTTAACGAACCCGAGTCGTATGTCAGTTGACGACAGTGGTTAGGCCACGCGAAGTGCTTATGCACTTCATGTCGTCTAATTGATTGTGCGCTCGAGCTAGTCAGGCTCGTCATGTAACCCGATTTGTCTAATGTATGTTCACCATGTTTGGTCGCTACTGCTTGAACCTATGGTACCAAACTTACCAGTAAAAACCCTTTTAACTATGGTACCACGATCCGCTAAGACTCATGAGCCGGGCATGGTGGTATGGGACACTGTAGTCGAGCTGTCGGCCTACGCTGGGGCCATGTGCCTCCCCGTAGTGACCAGTGAGCAACCAGACTCGTGAGCCGATTATGGTGGTATGGGACACTATATTCGTGCTGTCGGCCTACATTGATAAGGTGATGGGGGAGTGGTGCAACGAATGCGAGCAACAACCCTAGCAGCCCTTTGTAGTGACCTCGAGCAAACTCTGAAATCGTGGTGAGCCTTAGAGTTTTGCCGCAGTATATAGAGTATGAACTAGACCTGTTTCTGTACAGTGATGAATCGTTTAAGAGGTGATGGGGGAGTGGTGTAACCTTTGTATGTAACAGCCCTGGCAGCCTTTGCAGTGACCTAGAAAACACACCATCGTCTGATATTAACTAGGACTGACGACCCTATAATGGATCATGTTTGGGAATGATATAAGGGAGGTACCTTAGTTTCCTAATCCTGCTATTTGAAATGGACTAATAACAACTTGGTAATCATGCTCACCATGCATTGCATGTGCCTGGAAGATGTGGAGCACTGAGGGAAGACAGCATGCCGCGAACATGAGATGGTGTCGCACGAGGGAGGGTGTGGTGAGGGCATACATCATGTCATTCATACTTGCATTAATAAGAGTAGTTAGGAGTGTTTGATTGTACTGCTTTATCATTATTGCTTGACAGAGTCGATAACATGTTAACCTATGCTTTATTGTTCCACTGAGTTAGCTACTCACTCCCACGTTACGGGATGGTGTTTAGAACACCCACCAGACATTGTCTGATTTCAAATGGCGACGCTACTTCTAAGGCGGAGCCGGACTTTTGCAATGACTACGTGCCTGCTTGTATTGGTTGTCTTTTGACCGCTTCCTGTGAGCCGTGTCCTGATCGACGGGGCTGTCTGGGATATTGACTAGAGGACCTTACACATTTAGTATATTTTAGGATTGTACTTGTAATTATTTAACCTGGTAATGTTATCACACTCTGGAGACTCATCATAGTTTATATATTTTACCTATCTATCACAGTCTTCCGCTTACAAATTTAACTGTCTCTGGAGTATGATATGCTGTTTTGGCTTAATCTCACTCATGTTCACTACTCTAATACAGTCAACATTCAATCATCATTCATTTTGTTGCATAAGTGATGTTCTGGAACTCGAGAGTTGAGTTACTACTCGACCCTCGATTTTCGGGATGTTACAGATGGTATCAGATCATGATTTGGATTAAACCGGACCTGGGTTATGGTCACACGACGCACTCTGACACACTCTGACTTAGGAGGGAGCGACAGAATGTAGAAACAGTCTTAGGCATCCCTGTTTCGTCCAACGGCTAGTTCGCTGAAAACAAATGCCGAAATCGAGTCTGTATTCAACCATGGTCGCACGGGTCGACCTTAAAATATTCCTAGGCCGTCAATAGATAATTATAGATTACAATCCACCTCACCCCAACCGTTGAAAAATCGGTAATGAGAGTGATGATGTTAACTATTCCGAATCCTCGGAGCTTCTCTGGACTCCTGACAGAGACTTCTCGAGTCTACGAGAAAAGAAAGTAGAAAGTAAAAATAAATTCTAATAAATTCGAAATTGATTAATGAATAATTAAAAATGAGTTCACAACCCTTTAAATAGGAATACTAAATAATGGGAAAGAAATCAGAAGCAAACTACAATTAAAACTCCTAGAATTCACGACTTACTATAGGGTCGTGATGTCTACTAGTGCACAAAGTTTCTGGACAAAAATAATAACTGTCCTATTTGGCTTCACCAAAATGTTCTCCTAATTATTCTAAGCTCTTTTCACAATGAGCGTAACTCCTAAAGGCCAACAGATGAAGAGTAATCAAACTAAAACTACTATTTTTAATAAAATGAAATTGAAACAGGGAAACGACCATCAATCGGAGGTTTTTTTCACAATTTCAGGCTGTGCAACCTAGCATAGCTAGGTTGGTTGACTTCATTAGCTCATTCTACCCCAAATTCATATATTTTACATCAGATAACTCATTCCGGATTGCAAGATACGTCTGATTGTCCTGAAACTACCCGAAATTGAGCGAAATGGAGTCGGGGGGCCAATCGGAGCACTTCCAGAGGGATCCAGGGTGGGACCCAGTGTTTTTTGGGGCCTAGGGGACTGGAGGAACACGTCCATGGGGCCCCCCTTTGAAAACCACCATTTTTGTCGGTGAGGCCCTCGCCAGGTCGGCGAGGCCTCGCCACTTTTTTTGATGGGCCGGGTCCGCGGCTCGGGCAGACCAAGTTTGGGGGTTGTGGGACCCCCCTGATGTGTGTCTCATCCATCGAAATCCTCCTGAAACCCCACTTCCTTCACAAACCTCCCCTCCAAGCCATTTTCTCTCTCCAACCTTGCTGTTTTTCTTCAAAATCACCCTTTCGATTGTCCTCTCTACTGATTTCGACCACAACCTACGCACTTCCATCATGCATTGCAGCCCTCTTCTCCTTTTCCTCTTCGTTTCTCTCATTTGGACCCCAACACGCCCACTTGGAGCTCAAAACTCGTGTGAGCTTCCTCACCCACCTGTTCTCTCCATTCTCTTTCTTAAACCCCTATCTTTTGGGCCCCTCGCAACGTCTGTTGAGGGACCCAAGTTCATGGAGAACCAAAACTTCACCCTCTTTTCCTTTTTCCTTCACTTCCTATGGCCTTATTCGAGTTGAATACGGCCTTTTCCTCCATTCCCACCGCCTTCTTCACAACCTCCAAAAGTTAGAATGTTTAAGGTCCGTTCGGCCAAACTGCATTAGGTGAGTTAGGTGGATAGAATTGTATAAGTAATAATAAATGTACGAGTAGGGTATGGTTCCTAAATTGGGTGTATCCCATGTTTTCCAACACCATGTTTAGAATATACGCAATTAAAAGTAAATTTCGAGATTTCTTTTCAAATAACACTTGGAAATTCATTATCCTGGGATTTGGAACTCCCATCTCACACTTTCCCACACCAGGCTCATTTTCCAAAGCATATACCATTAATTTTAATCCCCTCCCACCCTCCTACCAACCATGCCATTCTCAATCCCCAAGTGAGATTAGCAATGTAAGCCCATTTAATACAACTTAAGACCACTGGCCAAATAGTGTTGAAGTGATAAAGTCCCTTGATATACATTAACCCACCACACTCTGATAGCTTAAGCTTTTAGAGTAAACGGTTGTAAGACAATAGGCCCTAGAGTTTTGGACCTAGAGCGGTGCTTCGACAGACTTGACAGTATAAGAAATCCAACAAATTAATAATGTGAAACCCAGGATCTTCTTAGCGAGTATGAACATGTGTGAAATGCTCGGGCATAGTTAAATTCAACTTCAGACAACTCAGTTCCAATTAGACAACGTTTGACCCTAGATGGTAAATAATTTCTTGTATTAGAAATCATCTAGTGTATGTTGGCTTGATTAGGTTGGAGCGAGACCCCGTTCCTTTATTGAATCCTCTTAGTACTCACCGACTCCTCTAATAACTCTTAGGAAGGTTGTATGACATAGAAACTATTCACGCTTAGAGAAAATTTATATATCCATTGAATTTAATGTTATGTCAGATCAATACAACCCTTAGAATTGCTTTCTCGAGGACTTATTACAACCGGGAACACGGAGTAGAGAAACGATATATATCAGCGAGGTATTCGCGGTTTGAATCGAATTCTCAATCCTAGTAGTGACCAATGAACCCTATGCTTTGATCAAGCAGAACGTCGGGATCAACTAGGATTAAGAACTGATACGACGATTTTCTATCCTGGCTAGGCAGAAGGTCCATGTATCCTATTCTAACCCACTACACAACTTTCCTTCCGTGTTGGGTCGATCACTTACAACCAAAAGTTTATAATTTATCTTTGAGAAGTGCAAGAATATATAGCCAATAGAGATTTTTCCTTTTATGCTAAGGAATTTGCCAAGTGAGCAACAGACAGTTAGGAATTAGGTCTCAAATCACATGCCATGATGACATACATATTGTGCATATGAACGTAGAAAGATAGCCTGCCTGTTAGGCTTGACATGAGTACATAAGGTAGGTCGGGACCGTGATGATAGTCCTCCTTTGGTAGACTTAGGCATCTGGCCTCAAACTCACACCTGCCCCTAAAATCAACCACATTACCCATCATTTTTAGCTCCTTTTGATACCCATAGGTACCAATGTCATAATACACATCATCGATGAAAAGAAGACCAACGTAGTGAGAGATCGCATCCCATTTCATGTCAAGGATAGGTCCTAAATTACACCTTGTTCCGATATACAGAGCAGGACATAAATCTTGAGCCTTAAGGGTGAAAATTATGTTTTAAGGGGGGTAGAACATTATGAGCCCAATCTAGTTAGGTCACCTATTACACCTCTTTGATCTGGGTGGCGCAGCGGAAGCGTGGTGGACCCTACCCTACTAGCCCAAGATCGAAACTGTGCTCATTGAATACGAACATAATAGGAGCCCTAGCAAGTTCTATTAGGAGAAACCGTTTTTGGATGATCTAGTAAGATTTGATTCACCATTTCCTTGGACATAGATAATAACAAGGACTCTCTTACACCAATGGGCAACCCAAGAAATAGAACATTTGAACCTTTCAATGATGGACATTCCCTGCATCTTTAGAGTGATCGTACCACGGAGTTACTGAAATATACAACTGCGAAACATTCGCGGCTTGACCTAATTCTCAATCCTGTGCGACTACCAACAGACTCACTGTTGATGAGCAGAAGACCAAGATCCACTAGGATTTGGAAGGGATACGATGAGCTTTCTACCTTAGATTGGTACATGATCGATGTATCGGGATCAAGCCCACCATAAACGTCTCTCTGTGCTGGTCAAACAATGAAGACAACTATCTTACTCTAATTTAGTGGGAATTGTCGTCAAGACTACAGATAAGTACAGAAATAAATTGTAGCAAACCATTAGGGTATGAGAAATGAATAAAGAAATATGTTTTAAGAGGGGTAGACTAAAATGAACCAGGCTAGTATATACCCTACCACGCATAGGAACTCGAAATCAATAAGTCTTAGGCAAATGAAATAATAGAAATCTTTCCTTATTACCCTTAAGCAATTTCGGGGACAAAATTTTTTTTTAAGGGGGGTAGATTGTAACATCCCGAATTTTTGCCAACCTGGGATTAGACGTCCGTAGGCAATGGGTCGATCCTAATACCTTATTAACTAGTCAGAACTCAATCCCAAAGTCTAAAACTACTGTTGAACCCACTTCCTTCACAAATCCCACCCTTCACCACCTTGTTCTTTCAATTTTCTTAAGTACTTGCACCTTAGACACTATCTTAAACTAGCTAAGTAGTATAAATTGGATCACTTTATACACAAACTTCAAAGGCCTAAGTACCACCTCGACCAGAAATCACTTAGGATTAAATCCTTTAGAAATGAGACAAAGTAACTAAGTGTTAAACTAGATTAGCTACGAAATCCATTTAATCCACTTTAAATACGATCTGCAAGACCCAAAACTTGTAGAATCATTGACGCTAGGTTACCCTAAAAGCTAGGATCAAACTCATTACCCGACTGCTCTCGGCAGCACTTTGAAACTCTGTATCAGGTCTGGACTGCACATCGGGAGTCCGATTGACAGGAAGTTAAGGACTTAGGACCGCCTCACTGGGCTTGACAACCATCTCAGAAATCAAATCCAGATAGTGTCCCACGGCTGTTTGCTTGAGTCCGGAGTGAGGGAGTGTGAAAACACTTGTTTCCTTTACAAAATAAATATCTTGAATAGTAATCTAGCATCTCTCATTTGCGGATCAGTTTTAAGCAACCAGACCGTCAGAATCAGACCAAATTACACCCTCAGATCAGGAGAAATTTCATACACATTTACATGTACTCGAAATCTCCGATCGAGACCCACTGACCGTCGAACTGAAACTGGTCCGCCACGCGTGATCTGAGAACCCTACTGGAACGAAAACTTAATAGAACCTAGATCCATAGTCAGTGAGCTTAAGTCCGACCTTTGGCTCAAGGAGGCCCGCCAGAAGTCCTCCGTTGAGCTGAAAAAGTTCCACTTTGGTTATAACCTAAGTAAACCTTGTCCAGAAGTCTAATTCGGTGAGATTTTAGGCTATATAAGGACCTTAAACCCTCTCTCATTTCAGCCATCCGAATTTGAGATTGAGAAGAGAGAAAAGAGAGAGAAAGTGAGGGAGAAGTGGGAGAATCTCCCTACTATCGTTCCCTGCCACCACACAAGCTGTACCACCTGTTTCTCATCGATTTCCTGGCGATCCCGGCATCATTTCTAGGTAAGAAACCCTAACCCTAATTTGTTTTGGGGTTGTATAGGTTTTAGGTTATGAAATAGCTAACATATTTCATTTTATAGGTTGTCAAACTACTGTATATAGAAGCTTAGCAATTCTATCGACTCCGTTACGATTCTACGACAAAAGGTGGAGACTTTAGGTGTATAGGTTATGGTTTTCAATGCTTTCAATGTCAGATAATGATAGATTCATGATCTGCATGCAATTACACGGGTACAAAGTGCTTTCCGTTTTCTGTTTCGATTAAAGTTGTAGAATATGGAATTTTACAAATTCTAGGTATTCATAGAAAATACCATATACGTATTTTTTTAAGAAATGTGTTTGACATGATTAATTGTTGTATGGATATACGATATATGGATAAAATACTTATTTGGCGAAAGGATTCGCGTAAATACATGTTTTACTAATATACATTATGTATGTAGAAATACTGTATTGTAAAAGTACCGTATACATGTATATTTTAAAGATGTGTTTGTCATGATTAATTATTGTATAAATATATTATGTGTACATAAAATACTTATTTGGCGAAAGGATTCGCCTAAATACATGTATTACTAATATACACTATGTATGTAGAAATACTGTATTGTAAAAGTACCATATACATGTATATTTTAGAGATGTGTTTGTCATGATTAATTGTTGTATAAATATATTATGTGTACATAAAATACTTATTTGGCGAAAGGATTCGCCTAAATACATGTTTTACTAATATACACTATGTATGTAGAAATACTGTATTGTAAAAGTACCGTATACATGTATATTTTAGAGATGCGTTTGTCATGATTAATTGTTGTATAAATATATTATGTGTACAAAAAATACTTGCTTGTCGAAAGGATTCACCCTAATACATGTTTGTTAACATACTCTATGTATGTTGAAATAGTGTATGTTAAGTGTTTGTGAAAATGCTTGTGTGAGCAAGTGTTTGAATGTTGATGCCTTAGGAGAGTGTTGAGATGGGATTCTTAACTACCCTAGTGACATGTATGATTACCTCCATGAGGTTGTTTACATAAACCGCTTACTTGCAATATATGTGTTTGTATTCCTATTGACGTAGTACTTTACAACATGCCTTATATCATGCTTTATAACATGTCTACTAGTATGTTTGAATTACTTTATTTATCATGCTTTACTCCACATGTTATGGGAGTTTGGGACTATGTCTATAGTCCAGACAATCGGTACCAGATTGGAGATCGTGGTTGAGTTTTATGTCGCCACGTAAGATGTGTTTGACGAACCCGAGTCGTATGTCAGTTGGCGACAGTGGTTAGGCCACGCGAAGTGCTTATGCACTTCATGTCGTCTAATTAATTGTGCGCTCGAGCTAGTCAGGCTTGTCATGTAACCCGATTTGTTTAATGTATGTTCACCATGTTTGGTCGCTACTGCTTGAACATAGAGTACCAAACTTACCAGTGAAAATCCTTTTAACCATGGTAACTCGATCCGCTAAGACTCATGAGCCGAGCATGGTGGTATGGGACACCGTGGTCGAGCTGTCGGCCTACGCTGGGGCTACGTGCCTCCCCGTAGTGACCTGTAAGCAACCAGACTCGTGAGCCGATTATGGTGGTATGGGACACTATATTCGTGCTATCGGCCTACATTGATAAGGTGATCGGGGAGTGGTGCAACGAATGCGAGCAACAGCCCTGGCAGCCCTTTGTAATGACCTCGAGCATACTCTGAAATCGCGGTGAGCCTTAGAGTTTTGCCGCGGTATATAGAGTATGAACTAGGCATGTTTCTGTATAGTGATGAATCGTTTAAGAGGTGATGGGGGAGTGGTATAACCTTTGTGCGTAATAGCCCTAGCAGCCTTTGCAGTGACCTAGAAAACACATCATCGTCTGATATTAACTAGGACTGACAACCCTAGAATAGATCATGTTTGGGAATGATACAAGGGAGGTACCTTAGTTTCCCAATCCTGCTGTTTGAAATGGACTAATAACAACTCGGTAATCATGCTCACCATACATTGCATGTGCCTGGAAGATGTGGAGCACTGAGGGAAGAAAGCATGCCGCGAACGTGAGATGATGTCGCACGAGGGAGGGTGTGGTGAGGGCATACATCATGTCATTCATACTTGCATTAATAAGAGTAGTTAGGAGTGTTTGATTGTACTGCTTTATCATTATTGCTTGACTGAGTTGATAACATGTTAACCTATGCTTTATTGTTCCACTGAGTTAGCTACTCACTCACACGTTACGGGACGGTTGTTCAAACACCCACCAGACATTGTCTGATTTCAGATGGCGATGCTACTTCTGAGGCGGAGCCGGACCTTTGCAATGACTACGATGTCTGCTTGTATTGGTTGTCTTCTGACGGCTTCCTGTGAGCCGTGTCCTGATCGACGGGGCTTTCTGGGATATTGACTAGAGGACCTTACACATTTGGTATATTTTAGGATTGTACTTGTAATTATTTAACCTGGTAATGTTATCACACTCTGGAGACTCATCATAGTTTATATATTTTACCTATCTATCACAGTCTTTCGCTTGCAAATTTAACTGTCTCTGGAGTATGATATGTTGTTTTGGCTTAATCTCACTCATGTTCACTACTCTAATACAGTCAACATTCAATCATCATTCATTTTGTTGCATAAGTGATGTTCTGGAACTCGAGAGTTGAGTTACTACTTGACCCTTGATTTTTGGGATGTTACAAGCCATGGGTTCTAAGATGGACAAAATAACTAGATTATGTTCTTTTATCAACCTGCGAACAGTCCAAATTGTGGTCGAGTTGGCCATACCCCGAGTATTCTATACGAGGACTTTATCCATTAACTACACTTCTGGAGGAGGCCGCTTTACCCTTCAATCTAGAAAAACTTCAATTCCTGAAGCTGCTATCTGGCTGAGGTCCCCTAGTAAACTTCAACTGATCAGTCTTCCTGAGTACCCCAGTTCATAGGGCCTTCCTACCAGCCTTAACAGAGAAGATAGGGGAGCGGGTGAGAGAGGTGGAATCTGATTGGGGGCGAGATTCCTCATTACATGGAGGGGAGCCCAATCTCACCCAAATGAGTCCCACCATCTATCATTGGACTGCAAACAGGGCTGCCATCAGACAGCCCATAGTTTCCTTAGTTAGTAACCCGACAGTTGCCACCTTCACTGTACGGATAGATCTAACTTCCTATATACCGAGACGCAGCCATCAGACAGCACAGGGGGCAGCGGAATTCCCCCTACATCCTCAAGGGGCAGGGGTGTTTGGATAGGGGATGCTGAGTCTTAGGAGTCCGGTTCACTATTGCTATCCTCCAGAGTATTAATAAGGGAGTTTCTAACTGATCTGGATAATCCCAAGGGTTGGATTTCAGCCAAAGTTTCACCTTCTGTGAGGTTCTGGGGACAAGCTCTTACCAACAATCCTGGAGGGGAATTAACATTGTTGTTGTTAATAAAATTGCACACTTGAATATTGGGCAGAGACTTCATAGAAGTAGGAGAAAGGAAGTCCAAGTGAAGGGGAATGCGCAACTGCTTCTCTATTTGGGCCTCCTCTCTCATGGCAGAGGGAGTATATGTATCGGCGAGAGCATTCTCTGCAGAGGAGGATAGGGAGAGGGGAATAACGATTTGCTGTGGCGGGGGAGGCTGTTGTATGTCGATTGCCAGGAGCTCAATAGAGATGCTGGAGGGGAGAACATGGTTGCCTGGAGTCGGCCAAGGTAGCATGGGAAGGAGAGGGGCAGCTTCAATGGCCAATGCTGTCTGAGGATCTGCTACCGTCGGAGAATGTGGGTTACCCGGATGGGGTTCTCCTAGGGGAGGTGAACAGGTTGGGTCAGGATCCACATCGAGCACAGGAATTGCCTCTGAAAAATCTATTGGCGACCCATTCCCTAGTGGACTCGGGAACGCCTGCTTGATAACCTTTGGTGTTACTAGTGGAATGGACTAAGACATTACCCTTGTTGTTCTCCAAATGGCACCAAATGGAGTATGATTTCCCGGCTACCAAGAGGGATTTCTTAGAGTGAAGGAAAGAGCCCAAGACCATCCACACCTGGATTCTTATAAACCATTAGAAAATCCCGTACCATGAACAAGAATCTATCCGAAGGACCGTCCCGTAGGTGGACCCCAGATCTTGTAGCACCGACTCAATCCACGCATGTGCTGGAATGCCATATAGTCTGATCCAGACATCTTCGCACACTGGGTAAATGTCCGAGGACAACGGAGTCACCTTGACAAGGTCAAGGTTATGCCAGAGAGAACTGTCTTTAACAAAATCATTTAGTTTAGACCTGGTTTTGAAGATGATGAGGAACAGGGTCATGAAGAACCTGACAATGTCAATGGTAGAGGCCCTAAATCTAGAGTACCTGATACCCTCCTGCAGCTGAGTGATGGAAATCAACATCTCACCCAAAAATTCAACCAAGCCAAGTTCCAGTTCCTGAAGCTTTGTAGCAATGGCCGCAGGGTCCACCGAAATCTGACCATGGTGGGGGCGATCATCTCTTAGATGTTGAGGGGGCTTCCCAAACTCTCCTCTTTAGATTAGGATGTCTACTGGAAGAGATATCTCTGGGGGTCGTGATTGGCGGGAGATCTGTCATGCCCCAAACTAAAAAATCGGGCTTACAAAATTCCTGATCGCCGAATCTGGTGCAAACAGCCTCTGTAGTACCCCATTCTTGACTCCCGACACCCATATACCAGGTTCCGATCCTGGAATCGTACAAGGAGAATTTTTAACATGAATTTGATTCACAATAAGCATAACCATAAGCATAACCTACAAACAATAACCAACGACATCATCACAAATCCACTAAGATAAAAAAAAACTTTGAGTACAATGCGTAAGAGAAATACAATATAGATAATCAAAAGCTCTAGAAGCCGGTTGTATACTCCAAGCTCAATGTTGCTGCGGTGTCCTAGCGTCACCTGAACGCATTAATCATGCATAAGCTTATAGAAAGCTTATAGGGTGGTGGAAGTATGTGCGCATGGTAGAAATGCAAGTACGCAATATCAAAGCAATGCAAAAATGCTAGTAAGTCCATGAATGTTATCAGTTGTTCCAAGGCTATGCGATGCAAGGCATGAATGCTATCAACCACATCAAGGTCATGCGATGCAAAGCGTGAATGCTATTGGCATATCAAGGCCACGCGATGCGAGATGTAACTCAAGCATACCAGTCCTCATCTGAATCTACATATCCATGCAGCTCATCACTGGAGCATCAATATCAGTACAGTTCTCACGCTGGACAATCACCAGGGTTTAGTACACTCCAAATGACGCTGCCTCTTTCCCAAGCGCGTAGTCCAAGTGAGCGTAAGAAACCCCACTATCCTCCTGGCCAATAGCCTACCAATACCTATCCGACATGTCGATAGCAGACCTATTTATGAGCTGATCATACTCAGCCTAGCAATTGCCCCCTACCCTCTGGCTGGTAAGGCCACACCCCCTTCCAATTGACCACGACATAGTGGGAGATGTGGCCTTCTAGTATTCGGCCCTCATGCGCTCATGTATCAACTCAATCTCGACATTGGAGCATCTTCCTGTACCGTCAGGTTTAAGAATTTTCACCCAAGGACATTTATGGCGCCCCGATGTTAATAACAGTATTTTCGATGTCCAATCCTGCCATCCACAATATGCCTGTGGCAGCTACGGCCCTGATGTCACTAAGACGTATTATAATCACAACACACAATGCAAGATACATGAGTCATACAATCCAATCATGCATTAATCCTGTGCATACTGTGCGCTCATGTGAGACAATCTTTACTTATCAAGGAGTCCCAAAACAACCTGCCCAATGGCATGTGCAATGGTCAACCACATCTCATATCAAGCATATAGATGCTGCGTATGGGCATGTATCATGATGATATGCTAAACATGCTTGTAATTGGCATCGATAACCAGCATCGATAATCGGCTTCGATAATTGGCCTACATGTAAGGCGGGGTCCAAAGATGAACATCCAATCTAAACCATAATATGAAGATCGACCCTCGGCCTTGGATATATCAATTCCGATAGCACGGAGTCTACGGCGAGGATGAACCATGCAACATCAATGGGGCCTAATAATTTGGGTTAACCCACTAAGAGAATGATGAGAATGGGCCTATCAAGGCCTAAAGGAAGGTCACAATGTGGACATTTAACCATCATTGCTCATCAATGTGGACATTTAACCAACATTGCTCCCAAGGAGTGGCCCACATAAAGCCACAGGTATAATGGGCCCATGGCCTCATACAAGGGCCTAATATACATGCCATAGGCCTCACTTATGGGCCTAATACACATCATGATGGACCTCACTCATTGGCCACATAGGCCTCATCATAAGGGCCTCATATACATCAAATGGGCTGCAATACATTGGCCTCATATATATCAAATGGGCCGCAATACATGGGCCTCATATACATCAAATGGGCCGCAATACAGGGGCCCTGAATACATCACAATGGGTCTCTCATACGGGTCTAATATGCATCACATCAAGGTGGGCCTTCTTGGATGGGCAACAAATATGACAGGGTGGGCCTCATGGATGGGCCATAAATACATCAAGGTGGCCTGCATCACATGGGCCGCACCATCTATGCCATTCATCTATTTAACAGATCATTTTAGAGCATTACCCAAAAAATGAATCACATCGGAAGATTATCTGGACCATACCACAGATAACAATGGAGATAATGATTTGCACCCTTAAAATTTCCAAGGCCCACCATAACATTTATTTTCCATCTAATCTGTTCATATGGTCATAAGGACCCGAATCAAGAGGAAAAACAAATATCATATTAATCCAGAACTTCTGTGATCCGTAAGGATTTCAATGGTAGGTGTTCAATTCTCCACTATTTCCTGCAATGTGGTCCACCTGATAGATCTGCCTCATTTTTAATCTCAGGCCTTAAGACGAGCTCACCGTTTGGATGGACAGTTTAGATGTAACAAATACACCAAGGTGCGACCCATGTAGCACCGTCCAGTAATGGACGGTGCGGATATAGAATTCACACATCAAGGTGGGTCCCATCCCACAAGTGCAGCACGTGTGGGGTGGGCCCCACACTATTGCCAAATGGACGACAGTTGGGATATAACTCATACCACATGATGGGGTCCACGAGACTTGCTGACGATAATACAGCACTATATAGTTGTTGTAAATACACTGACCAATCAACATCTAACAAAGGTGGGTCCCACGTAGGGCCCACCATAATATATTATCACTATTATAATATATATATAATAATTATTATTATTATTAGCATATTTGTTTTTTATATGAAGATCTCCATCGTACATCGTCCAGTGATGGACAGCTGGATAAAATACATATGTTAAAATGACCCACCGTCCATGTCACATGTGCAATGGGTCCATGTGATGGACGGTATGGATGGAATATAAACATCAGTGGGGTCCACGCCCCACGGACAGACGTACGGCCTGGATATAGAATGCATACATCAAGATGGGGTCTAGTCCTCGTCCGGGGACTGGATGATATGGATGAAACATTTACATCTGGTGAATCCACGTGGTGGCCCACTAGAGTTTGGATCGAGCTGATATCTGTGATTTCCCTCCGTCCAGGTCTGTCTAAGAACGGATAGCGTGGATATGTGGAGTTCACGTGGGTGGGCCCTCGATTTGGTCCACAAGGTTGAACGGCATGGATCATACATCAAAGTGGGCCATCATAGACAAAATAAAAAAAAAGAGAGGGAAGGAGAGAGAGAGAGAGAGAGAGAGAGAGAGAGAGAGAGAGACGACGATGGAGGTGAGGGGCACCGCCACTATGAGCCCTCCCTAGGTCGGCCATATATTACAAAATGCACATCAAATGGCTCGCATTACATGTGGGCCCTAAATAATAATAATAAAAAAAACTTCAAGATCTAATGCTATGACGACCCACCTACGGCCTTCTTATTTAGCTCCTTGGAATGCTAATCTCCTAAGCTCCTTCTTTAATGGAAGGTGATGAAGATTGAATGGTGGAGATGAGGATTTAAGGGTAGGTAGTGGGCCACACACTTGGCTTTCTCTCCTTAAAATTTTTTTCTCTCATGGAGGCTTGGAAATGGTGGAGAGAATGAGAGAGGAGAGGTGTTGTAAGAGAGATGGGATGGGAGGAATGGATGTTATAAGAAAGGGATGGGTGGAGAGAGAGAGAGAGAGAGAGAGAGAGAGAGTTGACTTTGGGAATGAGAGAGATAGGTGTCATGCCTTGTTGGTAAGAGAGGGATGGGTTGTGTACTTAACATGTGATTGATTAATTGATATGATGGGTTGTAAAGATTCTATCAAAATTCGCAATGTGCGGCGGTTTTCTCGAAATAAATGCAAGTCCAACACTCTTGGTCTAGGTATCTCATCGGCACACGAGACGCAGCGTTGGAACCACAGCGACGGCACAGTCGTTAAGATACAAGTTTCGAGTCTGGTCGACAAAGATATACAGGATGTGACTTAGAATCGCATGCAAATGTTATCTACACGTCGCGGGCTGCCAGAATTCGACCGGGAGGACCGCAGGAACCTATGGAACGATATGGTTTAGGATACGGGCCTCCCAGATCAGTAGGCTCAGGTGGGAGATTGGAGGAGCTTCTGGGGTTTATGGGTTTAGGATGGGAATGTTGGATTGACACCACTCTTCCATCACTCCTCTTCCCGTCTAGCACTCCTTTATCAGCTCTTACATTATCCTCATACATGAATCAGAAGAACACATATCCCCGAGATTTTCCCGTCTCGGGAAATAGAGGGGGATACACCATGGCCAGCCTGCCATATTTTTGGAAATTTTAGAATAGGTTCGCAGTGGAGCAGTTGAATGCCAAGTTACCAATGAAGAGGGCTTTAGTAGCAACATCAGTCCTTTTCCTAGCTAGGAATGAAGCAGACGACCCTTTGATCGTCCGGGCATGGACTCTCGAGCGTCTTCTCATGCCCTAACTCTCTTCAACACCCGATCTCTTTCTGCAATTCTACTTCCTAAAACATACACATGAGTTTGTATAGCTGAGCGAAGAGTGCGGTTTGTGCCCTGATTGACAAGAGGTTAACGTTGCACGGTACCTCGTTGTGCACTGGCTACTGTTGCGCATTGCATTTTATGAATAAACCTAATAGACGTGACGTTACCATTGCGCAGAACAGTGTTGTTGCGCACTGACAATCGTTGCGCAGAACAGAGTCGTTGTCTGTTAGGTACCTTTGTGCATGGACACCTTAGAGAGAGACCCTTCCTCTCAGCATTCCACTCTGCCTATAATGCTGAATAGTCAGAGATTTCAGAGATTTCACGCTACTGATGTTGGGCGCTAACATTCAACTTCGCATTCCGCCTTTCCTTTCATTGCGCGCTAGCATTCAGCACCGACGTGAACCAATCAGCACCGATGTTTAAAACTTATCACCTGTTAATCGTTGCGCGTTGGCAATCGTTGCGCAGAACAGAGCCGTTGTGTGCTAGGGACCTTTGCGTGAGCACACCTTAGAGAGAGACCCTTCCACTCAGCATTCCACTCCGCAACTTCTAATAGTAGAGCTAAACCAACGCATGTGGGATCAAAAGGACACGATACTGAGGGTGCTACTACTAACTAGGATAAATGCTTAAGTTGCTAATAAAAAAAATTCAAATTATTAGTGAGTCACAAAAAATCAAGGTCATTACAATGCAAACATTTTTACTGAGTTTTAAATCGGGTCTGGATGGGTCCCTTGCAACATATACCAGATCCGCTTACTAAATGGGTTTAGGTCTAGCCATGAACAAGACCATCTACACCTGGATTCTTATAAACCATTGAAAAATCCTGTACCGTGAACAAGAATCTATCCGAAGGACCGTCCCGTAAGTGGACCCCAGATTTCGGAGCACCGACTCAATCCACGAATGTGTTGGAATGCCATATAGTCTGATCCAGACTTCTTCGCACATTGGGTAAATGTCCGTGGACCATGGAGTCACCTTAACTAGGTCAATGTTATGCCAGAGAGAACTGTCTTCAACAAAATCATTTAGTTCAAACCTGGTTTTGAAGATGATGAGGAACAGGGTCATGGAGAATCTGATAACATCAATGGTAGAGGCCCTCAATCTAGAGTACCTGATACCCACCTGCAGCTAAGTGATGGAAATCAACATCTCACCCGAAAATTCGACCAGGCCAACTTCCAGTTCCTGAAGCTTTATAGAAACGGCTGCAGGGTCCACCGAAATCTAACCATGGTGGCGGCGCTCATCTCTCGGATGTTGAGGAGGGGCTTCCCAACCTCTTCTCTTTGGACTAGGATGTTTACTAGAAGAGAGATCTCTAGGGGTCATGATTGGCAGGAGATCTGTCACACCCTAAACTCAGAAATTGGGCTCACAAAATTCCCGATCGCCGAATCTGGCACAAACAGCCTCCGTAGTACCCCATTCTTGGCTCCCGACACCCATATACCAGGTTCCGATCCTGAGATCCTACAAGGAGGATTTTTAACATGAATTTGATTCGCAATAAGCATAACTATAATCAAAACACACAAACAACAACCAACAACATCATCACAAATCCACTAAGATCAAAAACTTTGAGTACAATGCGTAAGGGAAATACAATATAGATAAACAAAAGCTCTAGAAGTCGGTTGTACGCTCCAAGCTCAATGCCATTGCGGTATCCTAGCGTCACCTGCATACATCAATCATGCATAAGCTTATAGAAAGCTTAGAGGGTGATGAAAGTGTGTGCCTACGGTAGAAATGTAAGTATGCAATATCAGAGCAATGTGAAAATGCTAGTAAGTCATGAATGTCATCAGTTATACCAAGGCTTTGCGATGCAAGGCATGAATACTATCGGCTACATCAAGGCCATGCGATGCAAGGCATGAATGCTATCGGCCATATCAAGGTCATACAATGTGAGATGTAACTCAAGCATACCAGTCCTCATCTGAATCCACATATTCATGCAGCTCATCACTAGAGCATCAATATCAGTACAGTTCTCACGCTGGACAATCACTGGGGTTTAGTACACTCTAAATGACACTGCCCTTTTCCCAGGCATGCAGTCCAAGTGAGCGTAAGAAACCCCACTATCCGCCTGGCCAATAGCCTACCAATAACTATCGGGCACGTCGATAGCGGACCTATTTACAAGCTAGTCATACTCAGCCTAACAATTGCCCCATACCCTCGGGTGGGTAAGGTCACACCCCCTTCTAACCGACCGCGATATAGTGAGAGACGCGGCCTCCTAATATTCAACCCTCGTGCACTCATGTATCCACTCGATCTCGACATTGGAGCATCTTCAGGTACCGTCAGGTTTAGGGATTTTCACCCAAGGACATTTCTGGCACCCCGATGCTAATAACAATATTTTCGGTGTCTAATCTTACCATCCACGATATGTCTGTGGAGGCTACGGCCCTGATGTCGCTAGGGCGTACAGTAATCACAACACACAATGCAAGATGCATGAGTCATACAATCCAGTCATGCATCAATCTTGTGCATACTGTGCGCTCATGTGAGATAATCTCCACTTATCAGGGATTCCTATAACAACTTGCCCAATGGCATGTGCAATGGTCAACCACATCTCATATCAAGCATATAGATGCTGTGTATAGGCATGTATCATGATGATATGCTAAGCATACTCGTGATTGGCATCAATAATCGATATCGAAATCGGCCTCGATAATTGGCATACATGCAAAGCGAGGTCCATAGATAAACAACCGATCTAAACCATAATATGAAGATCGACCATCGGCCGTGGACATATCAATTCCGGTAGCACGGAGTCTATGGCGAGGATGAACTGTGCAACATCAATGGGGCCCAATAATTTGGGTTAACCCACTAAGAGAATGATGAGAATGGGCCTATCAAGGCCTAAAGGAAGGTCACAATGTGGACATTTAACCATCATTGCCCATCAATGTGGACATTTAACTAACATTGCTCCTAAGGACTGGCCCACATAGAGCCACACGTATAGTGGGCACATGGCCTCATACAAGGGCCTAATATACATCGCCATGGGCCTCACTCATGGGCTTAATACACATCACGATGGGCCTCACTCATGGGACATAGGCCTCATCAGATGGGCCTCATATACATCAAATGGGCTGTAATACATGGGCCTCATATACATCAAATGGGCCGTGATACATGGACCTCGAATACATCACAATGGGTCTCTCATACAGGTCCAATATGCATCAAATCAAGGTGGGCCTTCATGGATGGGCCACAAATACAACGGGGTGGGCCTCATGGATGAGCCACAAATACATCAAAGTGGGCTGCATCACATGGACCGCACCATATATGCCATTCATCTATTTAACAGATCATTTTAGAGCATTACCCAAAAAATGAATCACATCGGAAGATTATCTAGACCATACCATAGATAACAATGGAGATAATGATTTCCACCCATAAAATTTCCAAGGCTCACCATAATGTTTGTTTTCCATCCAATCTGTTCATATGGTCATAAGGACCTGAATCAAGAGGAAAAACAAATATAATATTAATCCAGAACTTCTATGATCCCTAAGGATTTCAATGGTAGGCATTCAATTCTCCACTGTTTCCTGCAGTGTGGTCCACCTGATAGATCTGCCTCATTTTTAGTCTTAAGCCTTAAGACGAGCTCGTCGTTTGGATGGATGGTTTGGATGTAACATATACATCAAGGTGAGCCCCATGCAGCACCGTCCAGTGATGGACAGTGCGGATACAGAATTCACACATCAAGGTGGGTCCCATCCCACACGTGCAACACGTGTGGGGTGGGCCCCACACTACTGCCAAATGGACGACAGTTGGGATATAACTCATACCACATGATGGGGTCCACGGGACTTGCTGATGGCAATACAACACTATATAGTTGTTGTAGATACACCGACCAATCAGCATCCAACAAAGGTGGGTCCCACGTGGGGCTCACCATAATATATTATATATATTATTATTATTATTTTATTTATTTTTTATATGAAGATCTCCAGCATCCAGCGTCCAGTGATGGACAGCTGGATAAAATACATACATTAAAACAACCCACCGTCCATGCCACACGTGCAATGGGTCCACGTGATGGATGGTATGGATGGAATATAAACATCAGTGGGGTCCACGTCCCACGGACGGACGTACGTCCTGGATATAAAATGCATACATCAAGCTGGGGTCCACGCTGCACGGACGGACGTACGGCCTGGATATAGAATGCATACATCAAGCTGGGGTCCAGTCCTAGTCCAAGGACCGGACGGTATGGATGAAACATTTACATCTAGTGGTCCACGTGGTGGCCCACTAGAGTTTGGATCGAGCTGATATCTGTGATTTCCCTCCATCCAGGTCTGTCTAAGAATGGACAGCATGGATAGGTAGGGTCCACGTGAGTGGGCCCCCGGTTTGGTCCACTTGGTTGAACGGCATGGATCATACATCGAAGTGGGCCATCATAGACAAAATATAAAAGACAGGGAAGGAGAGAGAGAGAAATGACGATGGAGGGGAGGGGCTCCACCACAATGAACCCTCCCTAGGTCGGCCATGTATTACAAAATGTACATCAAGTGGGTCCCATTACATGTGGGCCCTAAATAATAATAAAAAATTCAAGATCTAATTCTATGAACACCCACCTACGGCCTTCTTCTTTAGCTCCTTGGAATACTAGTCTCCTAAGCTCCTTCTTTAACGGAAGATGATGAAGATTGAAGGGTGGAGATGAGGATTTAAGGGTAGGTTGTGGGCCACACACTTGATTTTCTCTCCTTAGAATTTTTTCTCTCATGGAGGCTTGGAAATGGTGGAGAGAATGAGAGAGGAGAGGTGTTGTAAGAGAGATGGGATGGGAGGAATGGATGTTGTAAGAAAGGGATGGGTGGAGAGTGAGAGAGAGCGAGAGTTGACTTTGGGAATGGGAGAGAGATGCATGTCATGCCTTGTTGGTAAGAGAAGGATGGGTTGTGTACTTGACTTGTGATTGATTGATTGATGTGATGGGTTGTAGAAATTCTCTCAGAATTCGCAATGCGCGGCATTTTTCTTGAAATAAATGCGAGCCCACAACTCCTGGGTATCGCATCAGTGCGCGAAACGTGATGTTGGAACCACAGCAACGGCGCGGTAGCTAGGATACAAGTTTCGAATCGGGTCGACATAGATATACAGGATGCGACTTAAGGTCGCACGTAAATGCTACCTACGTGTCGTGATTTGCTGGAATTCGACCGGGAAGACCGCGGGAGCCTACAGAACGGTATGGTCTAAGATACAGGCCTCACAAGATCAGCAGGCTTAGGTGGGAGATTGGAGGAGCTTTTGGGGTTTATGGCTTTGGGATGGGAATGCTGGACCGACACCACTCTACCATCAATCCTCTTCCCGTCTAGCACTCCTTCAGCAGCTCTTGCATCATCCTCATACATGAATCGGACGAATGCATATCCCCGAGATTTTCTTGTCTCGGGGAATAGAGGGAGATACACCTCGGCCACCCTGCCATATTTCTGGAAAATTTGGAATAGGTCAGCAGTGGAGCAGCTGAATGCCAGGTTACCGATGAAGAGGGCTTTAGCAACAACATCAGTCCTTTTCCTGGCTGGGAATGAAGCAGACAACCCTTTAATTGTCGGGGCGTGGACTCTCGAGCGTCTTCTTATGCCCTAGCTCTCTTCAACACCCGATCTCTTTCCGTTGTTCTGCTTCCAAAAACATACACATGAGTTTGTATAGCTTAGCGAAGAGTGTGGTTGTGCCTTGATTGACAAGAGGTCACCGTTGCATGGTACCTCGTTGCGCACTAGCTACCATTGCGTGGTCACTGTTTAATTTTGTGAATAAACCTTATAGACATGAGGTTACCATTGTGCGGAACCGTGCCGTTGCGCGCTGGCAATCGTTGCGCAGAATAGAGCCGTTGTGTGTTATGTACCTTTGCACGTGGACACCTTAGAGTGACCCTTCCGCTCAGCATCCCACTCCACCTATAATGCTCAATAGTCAGAGATTTCGGAGATTTCACGCTACTGATGTTGCGCGCTAACATTCAGCCTCGCAGACCGCCTTTCCTTCCGTTGCGCGCTAGCATTCAGCGCCAACGTGAACCATTCAGCGCCGATGTTTAAAACTTTTTACATGTTAATCGTTGTGCGCTGCCAATCGTTGCGCAGAACAGAGCCGTTTTGTGCTAGGTACCTTTGCGCGCGGACAACTTAGAGAGAGACCCTTCTGCTCAGCATTCCACTCCGCCACTTCTAGCAGTAGAGTTAAACCAACGCATGTGGGATCGAAAGGACACGATACTGAGGGTGCTACTACTAACTAGGATAAATGCTTAAGTTGTTAATAAAAGAAAATTCAAATTATTAGTGAGTCACAAAAAATCAAGGTCGTTACAATGCAAACATTTTTACTGAGTTTTAAATTGGGTCTGGATGGATCCCTTGCAATATATACCAGATTCGCTTACTAAATGGGTTTAGGTGTAGCCGGGCATAATATAAAGGAAACCAAATGTAGACCCATTTAGCAACTGGGTCTGTTCTTGGACATGGACCTTTACCATTTAACAAACGGGGTAGATCTGGGTTGGATCTAATGGGCCGGATCTAGTTACCCCATCCGGTCCACTAACCCATTTACAACCCTACTCCTAATGAGACACTTCATGCTTAGCCTCTTGTTAATAATTAAATTAATTAGTGCTATGTGGATAAAGGACTGGATACCTGATACTTAGTGGTTGCTGATATGTCCATTAAAGTAAAACATTAAATCGTTTATAATATTGGTGATAACTAACCAACCAAACCTGTTACTAACGTATATTTTTCAGCACAAATATGAGAGTAACTTAATGACTTTCGATCTTAAAGAGAAACACATTTTCAAAGCCTTGACATACTCTTCATTGGAATTTCAGATCTTAAAGAGACACATTTTCAAAGCCTTGACACACTCTTCATTGGAATTTCATCCTTAAATTTGAGAAATAGCAAACAAGATTTGGATTGAATCAAAATTGTTGAATAGAGCATATATACATGTAAACTCTTTGGAAAGAGACAAGAATTTTTGCACCACCGTCCGCAAGGCTCAATTAGAAGCCGTGAATATGTATGTTTTGATTGGGCAATCTTTCGAGTTGTAATGAAGAAGTCCAACAATGCCCAAGGGTTATGGAAGCAAGCAAGGCCTTCTCTACATCTTCAGACATGCTTCTTTGGATAATCGAGACAATGTAATTAATTAAAACCGCATCACAGGGAAATGTGATAGGCCCATTACATGGTAACCCAAACATGTCTTCAGACATTTTAAAGAGCTCTTTGAAGATGGGACTACTGAGATACACCAAAGGAATCACAAAACGGCTTCCATCTGTGGTGTACACGACGAAGTGTCCCTTATCTGCCACCGAAGTGCTGCACCCACTTGAATCTGCAGAGCCATCAGTTCTCGAAAATGAGTTTCTCTTCCTCCCAAGGGCAGCCACCTTCTGGCCCTTCTTCATCATCTCCACAAGCTTCTTGGGATTGATCATTGTCTACTTTATGAGTTGGAGGTGACCTAAATCTTAGATTGCAAAAGATGTGAATCGTGCAGTGAACAAAGGAGTGGAAGAGGCTAGTTATATACATGCAAGGGTGGACACTATATCCAAATGTAGCTTTCTTATGTTAGGGAGCAAAGGATACAATACCATGTGCTGATTAGATGAGATTTTAAGTCTGGTGGTTTACATGTCTGCCTTTTGCTGTCAAGGCTTTGTAAAATCATTTATGGTTTGGAGATTTCGAAGATGAAATTGAGGGGATCAACTCTAGGGCATTCAGCCGATTTCTCATTATTAGTGATTGCTATATTCATCAATCAAGATAGAACTATAAATTATACAGTGTCAAGGATAAATGCAGACCGTCCAAAGCGTGTAAATACATGTAAGATCGAAATTGGTTAGAATTTTACCATTTTTTTTTTCTCAGTTCCTTTTCATTTCATTGGGTTGTACTCAGTCCCATAAAGAAGTGCAACGTATGCCCACATTCGAGGCCCCAGCAAGCTGCTTTAGTGGGCCCTCTCACAGAAGAGATTAATTTAATATCATGTGGCCTGGTGGCCACGTATCAGACATTGAGCTGGACAGGTACTACACTTGAGCCATAGCTGGCCTAAATGTCGTAAAAGAGGAAAATGCCAGCGAAAATGACTTCTCAACCGATCGACTCGAAATGTAATCACAACCTGAATCCTTCAGTGGTCCACAATCACGTGGTTTTGCTTGCCTTCCCACCCAACATTAATGATGCTACACCAGCTGTGGTGGGCCTTCCTTGCAAATACCTCGCCAACTCTCTATCATTGTTTTAAAATCCAATAACGTCCACAGAAACCCAACATGTTCATACTCCACGCCAATCAATGCTGGCCTTAGTAGAGGTGGAATGCATTGATCATCTTGGGTAGAATTACCTGATCCTCTAAACGGACCTTATATATAAATGTTTCTTTAATCCTAAACCCTAAACCCTCGGTGTGTACATGCATTGGCCATCGCTCCATTATCCAAAAATCCACCACTTCGAAATATACAATTGTCCAAGCATTGGTCTTTTCTCAACAGAATCTGTACCTTACTGTCTACTTGCTGGGGTATGATTTCAATTGTTTTCAGTACGGTTTATCCACTGAGGGTGTGGCGTCAGATCAGGGTCTGTATCATCCAAACATGGACCAGCTTTAGTTTTTGCTCTATTGATAATTCTTTTCTATCCAATGGTAGGGAATCCTACATGAAGATAATCCTTCCCTACACCGTCATCTTGAATCATCTTGATGCTTAGAGCAACAGTCTGTCTCAGTTAGGCTCTTGGACGGTGGGAGCCAACTAGGAATGGACTTAGCCCATTTGTTTGATGGACCTGAAACTGGGCTTAGGCCCATCATGCTGGAGAAGTTTAGTCTGGTGGCCGGGTGCAATGTAAATCATCCTGGATCTTGATTTGGGTTTTGAATCAATAAGAAAATTGTAGAGCCTGTGACAAGCCAAGCCCATTTATCCATGGGCTCTGAAATTAGATCCATGTTTAGCCCAAGAAGATACAGAAAGCATATTGTAAGGCCCATATCCTAGTTCGTACTGTTCCGTCAACTCTCACAATCCTTCCCGATGAAGCAGGTATTTGATCCAAACCATTGTGGTGGGGCCCACTTTATATTTGTGTTGTATCCACACCATCCATACATTTTGCGGCCCACCAGAGCCAGCCCACCTTAAATGCATGTGTTGTGGCAAAGCCGTCCAGCATCCATAGACGCTGGACGTGAAATGGAAACCAAAAATATTGGCTTTGTTTAAGCCTTGGAGTGGGTCGCTCATGTAGGCCCTACCTCGATGTATAAGTTTAATCCACACCGTCCATCTTATTTCTTAGATCATTTTAGGCGTTGAGCCGAAAAAATGAGATTAATCTGACTCTCAGGCGGGCCATAGTGTAGAAAACAGTGTGTCTAACCTTGAAATCCACCCTGATGTTTTGATGCACCAAAATATAGCAAATATTGGGTTCAGCCGAAAAAATAAGATTAATCTGACTCTCAGGCGGGCCATAGTGTAGAAAACAGTGTGTCTAACCTTGAAATCCACCCTGATGTTTTGATGCACCAAAATATAGCAAATATTGGGTTCATTTGGTCTATCTTGAGCATAAAAGACCAATGGGCGGGGTGGATTTTGGTGATGCGGGCCCCACACAAGAAAAACCGTAAGAAAAAGCGATTTTTTTTTAAAATAAAAATAATACAGCAGCAGCCGACACTGCTGCTGTCAGAGGCGCAGGCAGCGCCTGCTGCTGGTGGGCGGACGGAGAGCAGACCCACGGCCCAGCCATGGCCCCCACCATGATGTGTGTATAGTATATTCATACCGTCCATCTTGTTGGCCCTTAAGGCAGTGGACCCCACCCCGAAAATCAGCCACATCCAAAGCTCAGGCGGCCCACAGCAGAGGAAATAGTGGTATTGAACATCTGCCTTTGGAACCCTTTACTGGGCCACAGAAGTTTTGGATCCATCTGAAATTTGTTTTTACTCTTCATCCTGGTCTGGGTGACCTTATGAACAGATTGGATGGCTTATAAACATTGTGGTGGGCCCCACATGGAGCCCACAATGATATATGTGTTTTATTGCCTCCGTCCAGGCAAACGGTGGAACCCACATCAATGTATGTGTTTTATTCACACCCTCCAGGTGACGGTGGAGCCCACTCCAACGTGTGCTGGATGGCAGGGGGACCCCACCACGAGATATATGTTTCATCCACGCCGTACATCTATATGGGACCCACCCCACATGTGGGACTACACCTGTTGTGTGTGTGTGTGTATATATATATATATATATATATATATATATATATATATATATATATATATATATATATATTATATTACATTACATTACATTATAATATATTATACGATATATATGTATGATGGTGGGCCGTCATGGGATGTATCACCATGATTTATGTGTTGTATCCAAGCCGTCTAACCATTTGACAAATCATTTCAAGGGCTTGAGTTGAAAAGTGAGGCAGATCTGCCTATCAAGAGGACCACACAACCAAAAACAGTGGGGTTGGACGTCTGCCATTGAAACTTTCTTAGTCCATAAGTTTTGGACAAATATAATATTTATTTATTTATTTTTATTAGGTTTGTGTGACCTTATCAACAGCTGGATGGAGAATAAACGTTACGGCGGGGCTCACTTGGGACCCACCTGTGATGGGATTAGATTGGTAGGTGTACCACACACTAGCCTATAGCTGCTGTCGAAGCAGCAGGTTCTGTGGAGCCCACCTTGGTGACGTGAGCACCCCATGTGTGGGACCCTCATTGACGCATGTGTTGCATCCAAGCCACCCATCCAATTGGCAAGCCATCTTAGGCTTAAGACCAAGAATGAGGTTGATTTATCAGGTGGACCACACCACAGAAAACAGTGGAGAGATGAACGCCTACCATTGAAGTCCTTTTTGGACCATAATAGTCTTGGATTAAATTGATATTTGTTTTTCCTCCCAACCAAGTCTTTGTGACTTTACTAACAGACTAGATAGGAAATAAACTTGATGGTGGGCCTTGGAATTGTAAACAGTGAAAATCATTATCTCCACTGCTATTTGTGGAATGGTCCAGATCCTTCAATATGATTCTTTTCTTTGGGAATGTATGAGACCCACCTTGATATATATGCATGGCCCATTTGATGTATTCAAGACCCATGCGTAGGGCCCACATATCATGTATCATAGGCCCATTTTGGTGTATTATGGCCCATCTAGCGAGGCTCAATGTGATGTATGTGTGGCCCATGTGATTAGGCCCATCTTGGTGTATTTGTGGCCCGTTGTTAAGGCCCGCCTTAATATATATGACGCCCAAGTTATGAGGCCCGTTTGATGTATTGGAGGCCCGTGGGTCAAGGCCCAATGAGATGTACATAAGGCCCATTGAATGTGATTCTACCATAGTTTATGTGCTGACCTTTATGGCGAGCTATGCCTTAGGAGCATTGATGGTTTGACGTCCACATTGTAAGTACAATGTTAGTTAAATGTCCACATTGTGACTCTCTGTAGGGTCCAATAATAAGTTCATACTTGTAGTGTGTAGACTGCCTAGGCCCATCTTCGTTATGAACAGATCTCATCACCACATAACATGTTTAGTATAGATCCATAATTCATGATCATACGCATCATATGTATGCCTGATGAGAGAAGTGACTGATCATAACATACGTTATTGGGGAGACTATTCCTAGGACCCACCTTGATGATGTGTTGTATATCCACTCCGTACATGATAGGTTAGACCCACCTTGACGTGCATGCTCTATTCTCGACTGTCCATCTGGACGAGTGGCATAAGGCCACCATGATGTATTGTTATATCCAACCGTCCTTCCGCTTGAGGACATGGACCCCACTTGAATGTTTGTGGTTCTCCAGCCGTCCATCTGTCCTAGGTAGTGTGGGAGCCCGCCGTGATGAATGTATTCGCCACACCACGCCACCCATCGGCACGGGGGCACACCATAATGAATATGTTTCAACCACGCTGTCCATTTGTTTTGCTAAACCATGGACTATCCTATTTGGCCAACTTAATATATATGGGGCCCACCTCTTATGATGTATTCGAGGCCCATGGGTTATGGCCCATTATGACACATTCGAGGCCCAAGTGGTGCGCCCATTATGATGTATTTGAGGCCCATGGGACATGGCACATTGTGATATAATTAAGGCCCAGAGGATGTGGCCCCTCATGATGTATATTAGACCCGTGTCAGGGGCCCATTATGACATATTTGTGGCCTAATGACAAGGCCCATTGTGATATGTATTAGGCCCATGATGTGTGGCCCACTTGATGTATTTCGAAGCCCAGGTACGTGGCCCATTTGATGTATATGAGACCCATTAATGCGATCCACTTGATGTATATTGAGGCCTATGGGTCGTAGCCCATTATGATGTATTTGAGGACCATGGGTCGTGGCCATGGTGATGTATATTAAGCCTATGTATTCGACCCACTATGATGTATATTAGACCGTATGATGCGGCCCATTATGATATATTTGAGGCCCATGGGATACGACCAATTGAGATTGTATATGACCATTTAATGCGGCCCATTGGATTTATATGAGGACCATTGTTGTGGCCCAGTTGATGTGGCCCACTTGATGTATATGAGGCCCATATGATAAGGCCCATTGAGATGTATTTCTGGCTCATGTGATGCGGCCCACTTGATGTATGTGGCCCTTGTGTGAGGCCATGGGCCCACGATATGTTTGGCTCTATGTGGGCCATTCCTTGGGGGCAATGTTGGTTTAATGTCTACATTGTCGAAGTCGATTGTCGATGCCGGTTATTGATACCGATTATGAGTATGTGACAGCATAGCATCATGATACCTTCCCACACGCATCATCTGCATATTTGTTATGAGATGTGGTTGATCATTGCATATGTCATTGAGCATGTTGTTGTGAGACTCCATGAGCGCACGACATGCGCAAGATTGATGCATGACTGGATTGTTTGACTCATGCATCTTGCATTATGTTGTGATTACTGTATGCCCTAAAGACATCAGGGCCGTAGCCTCCACAGGCATGTTGTGGACGGCCAGACGAGACACCGAAAATGTTTGGTTCTAGCATACGGGCGTCATAGATGTCCTTGGGTGAAAATTCCTGAACCTCCATGGCCAGGAGACACCCCAACGTCGAGACCGAGTGGATATAAATGAGCGCATGAGGGCCGTGTACTAGTAGGCCGCATCTCCCACTATGTCGTGGTCGGTTGGGAGGGGGTGTGACCTTACCCGCCTGAGTGAGGGGACAATATCTAGGCTGAGTTTGACCAGCTTGAGGAATGGGTCCGCTATCGACGAGCCGGGCCCGATATTGGTAGGCGGATAGTGAGGTCTCTTCCACTTACCTAGTTGTGCGCTTGGATAGGGGCGGCAAGCTGGCGTAGAGTGTAATAGACCCCAGTGATGATCCCAGAGATGAACTGTACTAATATGTGGATTTAGCGAGCAGGAGTTGCATACTCATTCATTCATTCACTATCCACTCGGGCTGGTGGTGCACAACTATTTGTTAGTGTGCCTTCACAATGACCAGGATTTCGGTTGGAGCACGTGACTAACCTGAGATCAGGAGTTTACCACATTAAGTCTGACTATCCAAATTTAGGTATAGGACTAGTTTGGATAGAAGTCCCTTGTGATGGACCCCATAGCCTGCGATACCATGTACTATCATCCCAATTTCACACTCCAGCATGGTCATTCCATTCGCACCGCATATTGCATTATATCTGCAGCATATGACATTTTGGGTTATTGCGTTTCTGCATTTATATGGTCGAGATATGACTAATGCTATTTGTGGACTCATTAGGAATTGCATATTGCATCGCATCCTCGACATCTGATATCTGGCTCTTTATGACTCCTCTTTTACATAGTTGTTCTATATTGCGTATTCTGATATTGATTTACTCATGGAATTGTCCGTATTTCCGCTTACTCTGTTATCGTATGATTTATGATCTTGTTAGTATTCCTGTTTACTCTGATAATTCATGATCTTGTTAATATTTTTGCTTATTTTTGGTATCGTATGATGACGACATTGTATTGAATACTTGGCACTTACCTTGTGCACACACTTACACCACCCTCTAAGCTTTCTATAAGCTTATGCACGATAAATGCATGCAGGTAATGTTAGGTTGCAGCAATGTTGAGCTTGGAGAGTGCAGTGATCTTCTGGAGCTTGATTTCCGATTGATGTATTTTCCTTTCAGCATTGTACTCAACTGATTATATTAGTGGATATGTGATGATGATGTTGTCTTTGTGAATTGGGTAATCTTGTGGTTATGCTTATTGTGAGTTAATTGTACACAACAAAAAAAAAATTTAAAATAAAAATCCTCTTTATAGGATCCCAGGATCGGAATCTGGTGTATGGACGCCAGGAGCCGAGAATGGGTTACTACGGAGGCTGTCAGTACCCGATTCAGCGATCAGGATTCCTGTGAATCCGATTTCCGGGTTTGGGGCGTGACACATATGGGGGCATGTTGATCTCAAGCATTGATTTTTACAAGGACTGCAACTGGACCATTAAATTCATGAAAAGTTTGGGAATGTGAACAAGTTGTCATCTATGACCCTAGTGGATTGAACACATCACCAATAGTAGGCCCTACAGGCGCTATTTCAGACCATAACTTTGGAACACAACCAGCCCTTTGGAGCATTAATGAAGTGGGCCTCGTGAATGTATTTTAGCCACTGGTGGGCCTACTTGTCAACAAATTTTATTTTATTTTTTTCCAGAAAAGGTAAGAGCACACCACCTGTAATTTTGTTGATGTGGAAAATAATTTACATCCATTTCCCTAAGGATCTGCATTTTTTCCTCTTTTGCTACAATTGAGCTTGCAAAATTGGACTCCACCTCGTGCTATCACTCTTCACAAGACAACCATATCTACAGCGTGGACAATACGAACCACCAGATCCTGTATTTTGTGGCCCCTACTACCACCGGACATGGGCTGTTTTGCAAGCTCCTTGGTGTTAAGGGAGTAGGTTGTGTGGGTGTTGAAGAAAGTGGGTCCCATGAAAAAAATGGGTCCCACGTAGGGCATGCACAAACCCAAGTCATGTAACAAGTGAAAATATGTGGGACTTGGGCATTACAGCTGAAGTCAATGCTTGCAGGTGCCAGACTTGGTCAATAATTTTTCTAATCGAATTCTTGCATGGGTCTTTATCAACATCGCGTTCGTCGTCAATTTTTACAACACGAATTGAATTTTCTAATTTTTTGCACCTCAAATTAGGTAGAACATTGTTCGCCCGACTCTTTCACCGTTTTGATAGCAGGTTTCTTAACCTTTTTTCTTATTGTGTGGGGCCACCACAGGTTAGGTACGGATGAAACCTGAGAATGAATGAAACACACAACAAAGAAATGAAAAACTCAAGCAATCACAGAGAACATAAATTTTACATGGAAAATCTCTTGTAGCAAAAAATCATGGCACGAAGCGACAAACAATCCGCTATGAACAAAATGTTATAAGAGGAATAACTTACATATCTGAAAGCCTTAGTTTTCTCCTTTCAAAACCCCTTCGTCTCTCAAGCTCTCACGTTTTGTACTCTTAGAACTTCCCTAATCTCGTATTAGCACGATTTATATAACTCGCTTACAGAAATAGCAAAACATCGCACTTACGCAGAAGTTGCGCGAGCCGTTGATTGAACCATTGATCGATCAACTCCGATCGATGATCTTCAATCGATCAACACCCCATGATCGATCGAATTGAAGACGCCTAAAAGTTTCCAAAGAGAAGACTGAATAATTTGAATTTTCTCGATTATTCGACAGTCTGTTCGATTCGATCAAAATCCTTGTTTTAGCAATAAATTGATGTCACTCAATTAACAATCTCTACTGTGCCTTCAATCTTGCATCTCCAATATTCCAAGATAATATCACCATATCTAAATTTTTTTCATAGTATAATCACTATCATCGCTTCTTGTGCACACTCCATCTTCATTCATTATTTCCCAAGTTTAGAGAAATCTAGCAAAACCTGAACTTTTTTGCAGGGACAACCTTAATAAGCATATCCTCTAGATTTTCTCTTTTATGAATCTTCTTAATAGTAACACTACCTTCCTCTAGTATCTATAAGATAAAATGATCATGCACATCAATGTGTTTAGCCCATGAGTGATACACTGAGTTCTTTGAAAATTGTTCGTGCTTTTACCGTCATAATGCATGGGCATGACTTCTTACTAAAGCCTAACGCATTCAACATTTATCTCAATTAAATTACTTCCTTAAATGCTTCCGTCACTGCAATTTACTCAGCTTCAATTGTGGAAAGTTCAACTATAGATTAAAGCTTCGACATCCACCTAATCGCTCCACTTGCTAACATCAATGAGTAACCTTGTATGTTATAAAGTATCCATACTACCAACATAATCAACATCCACATAGCCTACCAGTTTCTCCTTAGATTTACAAAATGTCGAGACATAGTCAGTCGTACCTTGTATGTTATAAAGTATCCATTTCATAGCCTCCCAGTGTTTCTTGTCGGGGTTTGATATATATCGACTCACAATACCCAGTGCTTGTAAAATATCAGGTCTAGTATAGATCATGGCGTACATAAGACTGTCGGTCACACTCGAGTATAGCACATGAAACATATACTATTATTTTTCATCTGATATAGGACATTATTTCTAAGAAAGTCAAAAGTCAACAGCGTGAGAGACGCTTATTGGTTTAGCCTTTTCAAGTCTGAACTTAACCAAAACCTTCTTGAGATACTTCCTAAGACAACCATAGCTTGCTTGTTTCCTTGTCCCTATGTACATCAATGTTGAGAATTCTTTTTGCAGATCGTAAAATTTTCATCTCAACTATACTAGATAAATTAGCTTTTAATATTTTGAATTCAGACATGCTATGACTAGCGATAAGCATATCATCAATATACAATACCGGTATAATGAATTTTCCTTAAGGATCTAAAGTAAACACAATAATCGAATTCATTTCTGATAAATAATTAACTCATCATGAAATAATCAAACTTTATATACTACTGCTTAGGCAATGATTTCAGGTTATACAATGACCTCGTTAACATGCAAACCTTATTCTCTACACCCTGCACCTCAAAACCTTAGGTTACCTCATGTAAATCTACCCTTCTCGTTCCACACGTGGAAAAGTTGTCTCCACATTCAACTATTTCAATTCCAGATTATATTGGGCTACCAACACCAATAAGAATCTAATAGTTACCTGCTTCACAATTGGTGTGGATATCTCACCTTAGTCGATGCCTTCTTTTTTAACATATATAACCCTTTGCTAGCAATTTAGCCTTGTACCTATCAATTTCTTACGAAAAGTTCACTTGCACTCGATTGCTTTCCTTCTAACAGGTAGCTATACCAGCTCTCATGTTTCATTATTATATAGAGAATCCATATCATCATGCATCACCACCATCCACTTCTCAACATTTATACCATCTAATGCTTCCTGAAAGGTAGATGGATCTCCCACATCTGTAATAAGGGCAAACGCAATATTTGAGTTATCTATTTATCTCAAAGATACTATGTGATTTCTCGATGGATTCCTCCATCACAGGTGGTGGTTCCACCTCTTCTTACAACTTAGCTTTTTCAGGTATTTCATTTCTGTATATTTCAACATCAACAACCAATTTTTCAGTTAACATGTGCTCATGCTTTTGATATAAGGAACCTTCACTGAATTTGACGTCATGACTAAATATAATTTTTCATAAAACCTAGTCGTACAGTTTTTACCCTTTTACCCCATCACCATAGCTGATAAAGCTACACTTTTTAGCTCTTTGGTCTAGCCTATCTCTCTCAACTAATATTATATGAGAGTAAGCATTGCAATCCTATCTCTCTCAACTAATATTATATGAGAGTAAGCATTGCAATTAAATATCTACTGCCCCAAGTAGTCAACTTCCTGACTATTCCATACTTCCTCAAGAATTTTAAGATCAATCGATATAAATGGAGAACGATTTGTCAAATAACAAGCAGTGTTAATGGCCTCAACCCGTAGCTCCTTACCCAACCCAACGTTACTCAACATAACTTGGGCTCTTTTTAATAGATTTTGATTCATACACTCTGACACACCATTCTTCTCTATTGTATGCCTTATTGTGTTATGTCTCATGATCCCCTTATTCTTTTAAAATAAATTAAATTCTTTAGAAATAAACTCTTCATCGTTATCATCTCTTAGTACTTTTAATTTTTGTCCTGACTATTTTCAACCATAACCTTCCATGAATTGAAAGTGACAAACACATCAGATTTATGTTTTAGAAAATAAACTCAAATTTTTTACAAAAGTTATTATGAATGTTACAAAGAATGACAACCCTCCTCTAGAAACAATAGACATCAACCCTTACACATCAGACTGCATATATTCAAGCAATCATTTACTAATATGCTTCTCAATTTTAAATGGCAATCTTAATTATTTACCATATATGCAATGCTCACATACATCTAAATAAGAAATTTTAAAAGGAGGTATTAAACTATGATCGAGTAGTGCCTTCATTCCACACTTGCTCATGTGGCCCAAGAATGTATGTCATAAATGTGTTGACATGGACTCTGTTACAGACAGAGCAACTCCACTCGATACAATGCTTATGATCAACCTATAAAGATTTCTTCTCCTTTGTACCCTCGTAACAATGAGTGCCCTTTTTGAAACTCATAGCCGAAGAACTTACACTTGAGTGCATAAAGAGCTCTTGGAGATATCATATTTTTCTTAAGGTCCGGAATGTGCCTCACATCGGTCAGTGTATATATGACCCTATCGAATATTTATTACGAATCTATCCAATTCCAATTATCTTATAAGCATGATCATTACATATAAGAACCAGACCACCATCATACTCGTTGTACATGGCAAACCAACTCTGATGAGGACAAATGTGATATGATGCCCTCGTATCCAAAATTTACTCATTATATAAGTGTTTGACCTTTAAACACAGACGATACTTCGAAATCGCTCGTCTCTTTACTAGATTTTGCTGAATTGGCCTCCTTTGGTGAAGTACCTGAATTAACATCTTGATAGGTTTTGGGATTTGTACAATCTTTCTTCATATGTGTCATCCTACAATAATTCCAACACTTCAACTTTCATTTGCCTTTCGACTTAGACCTCGATTATGACTTCTCCTTCTTTCACTAAGACGATCTCTCATAAGTAACCAATGCACCTATAAAAGTATCATCCCCACTGCTATTTCTTCTGCTTCCACTAAAGGGTTGAGATAATGGTAGTCCAAGGTATCCCTACCATACACAAAGTATCCACCAGATTCTTGCAGCAATTCAGAAGGGACGTTAATAAAATTAGAGCTTTGTCTTCTTTATCGATATTCACTGTCACACTTGTAAGTTAATAAACTAATTTGTTGAAGACATCGATATGCTTAGAGAGATCTGAACCTTATGCTATTATTAAAGTGTATAAATGTCTCTTCATATATAAATGATTGAAGAGTGACTTTGTCATGTAGATGCTCTCCAAATTCACCCATTGGCTAATGGTAATTGTCTCATTGATGACATTATAAAGGGTTTTGTCGGCCAAGCACAATTGAATAGTGTTAATCGCTCTCTGATTAAGTTCTTCACAATCCACTTCTTTCATCGAATCGGGACATTTCGCTTTACCAAGGAGTGTCTGTCACACCCATTGCTGAGTTAAGAGAGCTTCTATCTTCAACCTCCAGAATTCAAAGTTGTTTTTGCCTGTAAACTTTTTCATATTGAACTTCTCATTTGATCCCTTCAATTTCATGTCTCAAATTCAATTTTTAAAAAATGAACATAAAGCCTACGCTTATTTTTTAAAGAAAGAAAAATTTTATTTCCAGGAATAGAACAAGGAACTTACAAATTCGGATAGACCCATGAGAAAAATAAATAAATAAATAAATAACACGCTTGGGACTATCTATCATTTATTCCCACCACGGCAAGGCCTCAGGCTTTAAGAGGGCTCTCTTTTGCCTAGTCATAGATTTCCCAATCCAACTTTATCAAGGAAAAATGTACCTCTAAGGTCCATAGGTAAATTTGAGTAAGTCAAGTAAATACGATTCACTTGAAGCATACTCCCCATTCTTGGGAGACTGTAGCTACACCATTTGCTTCCCTTGGGTTAAACTAGATCTTTACTGTTACTCTTCTCTTTATCGAGGACAATCTAGCCTTCCAGTACCAAACATTCCAGGATGGGGCACACTCGCTGCTGAATAAGTCCACAATGACCTTAGAATCTCTTTCCCCCACTAATTTATAGTAGCCTCTTAGCACACATAGAGGCCTTCAACTAGAGCATGAGCTTCTGCCCTCACATTAGAACCAATAACATATCAACTAGAGAAAGCGAAGATGAATTCCCCTTTAGAACCTCTACCAACACCCCGTCCACCAAATTGGCCTGAATTTCCTCTAGCAAAGTTGTCAACGTGATTTTGATCCATTGATCTTTCAATTTCTCCCATCTAACCAGCGACATTGATATACTCTTAGGAAAGGGCTAAGCAATACCTAAGGAGTTTAGGACCAACTGATGCGCCAAGTTGGGGACCTTAGGAAGTTCAAATGCTGAATCAGACTTCCTCAACCAAGATGCAATGTTAAATCAGACTTCCTCAACTAACTCTGAACTTCCTATATAACCCTATCTGCCTTGATAGGAACTCCTTCAAAATGGTTTATATTCCTTTTACGCCAGACTTCCCTAAAAGAAAACAGGGTAGCAACCCTCTTAGATGTAAGAAAAGGTTACCAGAGCAAGACAACTCCCACCACATAGAAGTTTTGGTTGAGAGCGTTTGACCTTCAAAGGAAGCAACATCAAACAGATTATTGAAATAAGCCCAAACCTTAGAAGTCATATTTCCTGCCACAAATAAGTGGTATATAGATTCAATCTGATTAGCGGCAACAACTTCCACTAAACAATAGCAGCATTTGGAGGCCAAGGAAATCCCTTTCATTTGAACTCTTTCATCCACCGGGATTACTTCATATAAAACCTTCCAAACAAAAATTGATATTCTAAGAGGCACTTTAGGATGCCAAATCCATCTAGCCCATCTTCTGCACGAATCCCTTTCTCTGCAGAGTTTCCAAGCTGACTTAACAGAGAACATTCCCAATGACGTTAAAGCCAAATGCATCTGTTAGAACCTCCTGATAAGCAACACCTATCTTCAATTATCCTATCCATCACTTGAGGCAGAAAAACTGCAGTAAAGCTTATGCTTTGATACTACTACTGGTTGTGCATAGCCACAAGACATTAGGTGCAAAAGCAGCCTTAGAATGAATTAAACATATAATAGAGAAACATAAAAAAATTAGCAATCACAAAGTACACAGAGAATTTTTTGTGGAAAAACCCATACGAAGAAAAACCACTTCACCGGGTGACTAACAATCCACTATGAACTGAAAGTTACAAGAGATGGAACAACTAACAGATTAAAAATCCTTGTTTTCTCCCTTCAAAATCCTTTTGGCTTTCGAACTCTCACATTTTGCACTCTTCGAACTTAACCTAATCCCATATTAACACAGTTTATATAACCTGCTTACAAAATTAGAAACAAAATAGCATACTTACGTAAAAGTTATGCAAGCCGTCAATTCAACCATTGATGATTGACTTTGATTGATCGAGACCCCATGTTCAATCGAATTGAACATACCAAAAAGTGTTCAGAGAGCATACTGATTAATTCAGGACTTTCTTGATTGATCAATAGTCTGTTCAATTAGATCAAAATCTCTATTTCAATAACAAATTGAAGGCACTCAATTAACATGTCTTTGGTACTAATTTCCATTGAAAAACTTCCATACACAATGGGTGTAACTCAAAAGAAAAGTTTAAAAGATTAACAATAGACAAGAGGCACATAAATAGTGGTATGCCAATTTACTTATCTACATCCGAAGCTTTCTTCTTCACTAAGCCAGAAAATTTTAAGGAGAATAAATGGAGTTTATTTCTTTACCCTCAACATATATAGAGATCTCAGTAAAGAAGATTTGCACTTTTTTTCTCACTCATTCTCACTTGTATTCCACAAGTACCTCAATAGATAATGTAGAAGACGCCATTTGATTGGAGAAAAGTTTAGAGAGTTGGAGACCTGTCATTGGCTTTGGACGGCCCAATACACATGCTGCAGCTTTATTAATGTCAGGGGACATGGCAGGCACAACCACTTTATTTGCAGTCCACACGAAAGGATTCAGCTTGCATACCATCAGATATTATATTTTGTGGCCCCCACTGAAACTAGACATGGGATGTCTTGGATGCTTCATGTAGGTAAGGGAGTAGGTTGTGTGGGTGTTGAAGAAAGTGGGTCCCATGTAGGACATGCACAAGCCCGAGTGATGTAACAAGTGAAAATATGTGGGCTTTAGGCATTACAACTCATCATTGCCAATCTATTCTAGCAAGTGCCAAACTTGGGCAAAATTTATTCAGATCCAGTTCTTGCATGAGCCTTTATTAATAATGCCAAACTCTGGCACTTTCACTATTACGGTCATTACAAGAAAAAAGGCCTTTACCGACAATCAGAAGCGCCAGTAAAAGTTTTTTTTTTTTTTTTTTAAAAGCACCTGGAAAACGTTTATCAGCGGGTTGCGTCGGCAAAGGATTTATCGGCGCTAATCATTCTTTACCGACATTTTTTGTGGTCGACGTAATTGAGTAGACTTTTCCAGGACCCATTCTCCTTTTACTGGCCCCTTCTATTGGCCACTGGTAAAAGTTTTTATTTTTATTTTTTTATAAACGCTGATAAAACTTTTACCGGCGCTCAAAACAAACGGCGACATAGGGGTTCATCGGCAAAGGATTTACCGAGGCTAATTAACCTTTACTAATGCTTTTTGCAGTCGTCATAATTAAGTAGACTTTTTTGACACCCATTCTCCTTTTACCGGTGCCTTCTGGTGGCCATCGGTAATATCTGAAAAAGCACTGATAAAAGTTGAAAAAGCATCGGCAAAAGTTGTCGAAGTGCCAGTTATAAAGGTATTCCAAACCACAGTTTCTAGCTACAAGTAATCACAGAAAAGCGCCGATAAAAGTCTATACAAGCGCTAGTAAAAGTCTTTCGAAGGGCTATAAAGATTTGAAAGGCCTCGGTTAAAAGTTGTGCAATCCTCAGCACAGGCTAGTAAAGTATTTTTATAATTCAATTGGAACCTATATTTTTTTAATATTTGAAACCTAAAAAATATTGCAATATAATTAACACTGAATATTAAACAAAAATTATATTACTTTACAATAAAAAATATATATAATATTTACAACAATACATTGAAAATGGTCTTGAATGCATTAAAAAATAAAATAAAAAATCTTCCATGTAATCCACTCCTAGCACAAGTGGTGTCAAAAGGCATCTATGCTTATGGGCCTAAATTTAGGGGCAATTGATCAAATCTTGCACACAAGGTAAAAAAGTCAAAAAATAGCATTCCACGAAGATATAATCAATGAACTAAAAAAAATATGGTAGACATAAAAGAATTGTTTTTTTTTTAAAAAAAAAAAAAAAAAAAAATTTAAGTGAAATTTTAAAGACAACTGAAAGGAGGTGAAAAAGTGGATGATGGCAACGTTGTTTTTTTTTTTTTTTTTTTTAAAGATGGGGGCTCGCCCCAATATATTGATTTTATGAACAGGGGATGAACAAACACTCTTTCAGGAGGGCTCCACAAAAAGACCGGGCAAGGAACAAACTCCAGCTACCTACTCAAAACTCCAACTTAGCACCACCTCCATCAGCCCTGCACTGCTGAGTGGAAAATGGAGACCGTAGTGACATGGAGAAAAGAGGAACGGGGTCTTTGAGCCGCCCTAACCAACTGAGAAACCAACCCATGCTACTCCCATGACGTCCAAAAAGAGGATGCCAGCAAAAGCCCAAAATCAGCAGCAATTCCTCCTGGCTGCTTCCCTAATCGATCCCAGCCCCACCTTGTCAAGAAAGATGATGGTAACGTTGGCATAAGGAAGATGATTCGGCGACTATTTGGCAACTTGTCATCTAGTCTCCAAATGCCTCTTTTTATAAGAATACTTCCCTTGATTTTGGAGGGAACTTTCACCAACTCACCTCACACAAACATGAGGCATCAGACATGGCAACTCTGAGAGACCCAATATGCCAACATTCCCAACAGAGTTATGTAGTAACGTCAAAACATTTTGTATTATTCAATAAGCAATAGCTCATAAAAACATGACATACAGGGAAAAAAAGTAATCTAGATTAATATAAATGAATAAACTATATATAAAAATAATTAAAAAAAATATATAAATTAAGATATTTTCCAAATGGTGGTGTCAATGTGTCTGATACATATCTGACCCAGATTGCTTTTGAGAAATGGATCTGAATGGTTGAAACACTATGGCTTCTTCAGGATTGGTTGAAAATGCATTAATCTCGTATTTATTTTAGTTTATGATAGGTCTTTTTTTTTTTTCTTTCCTACCTTTTGAGAGCTAACGAAAACTTTGTTAATGACCAAAACTTTTCCTTTTCCACACTTTTCCTCAGACGTGATGTTTCCTTTCCTCAGCTACAATTTGGCTTCCACCATTCCATAGTAGATTCACATTAAGGCCACAACTGTCTCTGTATAAAATGTATTAGGACTAATAAGCACGAACTAGCCAAATTAATCTTTCATTTTCCTAATCCATACTAATATATTCAAAATATTTCCTAAAACTTCTATGCACCTTCGAGTTATTAGCATGAAGCTTATGGTTTTATGCTCCCTCTCTAAACCCCACGTTCCAGCATGGTCATAAAGAATATCTAATTCATTGTAATGAGTAACGCATTGGAATCTCAAACAAGCATAGATTAACCATATAAAGTATGAAATGAAACCAAAGTTTTGACCACCAGTAGAACGATTGGCTTGTCTAATTACAATTCTGCACTTTGCAAATCGAAAGAGTGCATCACAACATTATACTGGTACCTCTACAACAAGAACAAGCTGAGGCAATTCTCAAAATAATAATGTCAGCAACAGAAATGAAACTTAAGAGGGGTTTACGCATCAACGATTTTCAAGCAGTAAAATACACTAATATTAAAAGTTACTGGTTTTCAGAACAGCCTACTAATTCAAAATTCTGAGAAATGAAAACACTTTTCACAATCAAATTATTGGTCTGTTTACCAGAAAAGGAAAAAGAAAAATATCTACTTTGAAAGGTACAAAATCTTATCACGATTTCAAGTTATATAAAAGGGAGAGTTAGTACCAAATTCTCTCTAGTAACTTGGAACTTCCCATAAATGGAAAGTCCAACCCCTCCTCCCATGATGAATCCATTAAGAATTGAAACCATGAACCATGTTTCTTAGTTAGTATTGAAAATTGTTTCCAGTCATGTACACAAGAACCTGGACCATGCACTCAGACAAAACATAAAATCTTATAAATTACTCATGCAAAGAAAAAAAAAAAGAAACAAAAAAGAAAATAAAAAAGTTCTCCGCGAATACATTCATGAATGAGGAACTGAGATAAGCATTTAACATGCTTATAACAGACTGGTTGTTACAAATGCCCAATGTTTTTATATATACTGTTTCCAAATTGCTATCCAAAGCATATCTACATGGTATGAAGGGAAAACATGCTACCCCTGTAACTATATTTTTAAGAAATAGGTAAACAAAATTCTATTATTTAAAAGCAGGAATGTCTCAAAAACAAATGACAAGGACCCTGCAAACTAGTAACTAGACCAATGTTGGTGAAAGCACAATAAAAAATTAGGAGGACAAACGTTAACTTATTTCAAATCATTTAATTTACAACATATTTTCGTATCTTTTCAAGTTCATCAGGAGTTCTTATAGAAAACTTCTCTCATAATACATTTTTCCAACCTGGTTCACCCAATTTGACCCAACAACATGAATATCAAATCTGTAACGTACAAAAGTAAATAGAAAAGCCTAAAGATTTGTGCCAATACGATGAAATACAAGTGAACTCATAGACAGAAAAAATCATGAACTTTAGTGAGCGCAAAATAATAATAATAAATCATACAAATACATGGTTGTTATCCTCGTCTGAAGGCTAGATGGATAAACTGCATAAAGTAATCAAAGCACAAATAACAGATATGCAAATACATTTCATGGATGTTCTAAGGGAGATCTTTTGGGAAGTTGGGGTTCGTAGTTTGAACGAGAAGATTCTTAGCTTGCGGTTTTTTTCATCTTTTTTCCATGTCATATGATTTGTGTGGCTCAAAACTTTTGAGTGACAAGAGTGTAACTTACATGTTGCACCGGTCCTAAATGATGCATCCTTCTTTTTGAGTGAATACAATCGTCAAAATTTTAACCAAAAAGGAAAAAATATAAACAGACCCAAGAAGTGACAGAGGTGATCATTCATATCTAGGAAAGAACTAGGACCTTAAGTTGGCCCAAGTTCGTCCCAAGCAGGGCTCGAAAGCTGGCCCAATAACAACCACTTAACAGTAGCAAACAGGGAGTCAACTGCTTGTAGCCGAAGTTAAAGGGCTGATACCAGCACCCTTGAAGAGAGAATTAGACATGAATACGGCTTGTGCATGGACCCCACTTTAAGACTATTTTACTTATATTAATAGTCTTGGATAGGAGTTATAATAGCTTCGATTTAACCAAATCTATAACGGAGATTAAGAGAGAGGTTTAAGGCATCCTTAAGAGTGTAAGGGGCTTTATTTCATCTGTGTGGATGTTTATGTTATGAGTTTCTTTGAAGAGTTTGATGTGTAATTTCTTTTTGGGGATAAATAAGATGGAGGGTCATTTTGTGCATATTTGTTATTTGTGCTTTGATTACTTTGATTACTTGTGCAGACAACAGATAACTATAATCAACAATAGTTATTATTTGTGCAGACAACAGATAACTATAAAATACGGAGAACGCCCACCTATCAAAAGTGAGAATTGGGCCTGTAACAACATTATACAGAGCATTTCACTGCTAAACTCCTGGAGAAAACATTCAAGTGCAGAGGTTAGCAGCAAGCTAAAATAGCAACAACTAAACTGAGAAGTCAAAGCAGATAATCTCCTTGGCATTTTAACAAATAACTCCTCTGCATATATACCATTCTCCACACACACATATACAGTACAACCAAACTGAATGCATATATACCATTCTCTACAAAATCACATCTCTTTGGCATTTTAACAAACAACTCCTCTGCATGTTTTTAAATACTAACAGAGAATTAAACACACACACACACACACACACACACACACACACACAGAGAGAGAGAGAGAGAGAGAGAGAGAGAGAGAGAGAGAGATGGAGACATGGTAAAAAGGCTAGCAAATGATTAAGAGCGTCAATCTTGATATGAAGGCTCCCATTTTACCGACAATCTATAAAAGAGAATACCAAATCTCATTAAATTGAAGAAAGAAAGCACATATCCAAGATAAACCCAGAAAAAAAAAAAAAAAACTTTTAGAAAAATGAATAATCATTGAATTGGATTGGAAAATAAAGGCAATGATGCATGGTGGTGGTGAGATGCATGAAGGGACTGAAGCTTCGTGCAATGGTCACGAGTGTGGTGCCAAAAAATGGCTGCCGAAGAGCGGTCCGTGGTGGAAGTATGGCAGAGAGGGTTTTAATGGGGAGCTACCGATTCTGGAAATCATGATGATGTAATCGCGATGACAGTGGCTCAGTTAGCTACAACAATGGCAGAGGATGTATTGATGGAGGGTTTCGCAATGGATTGTAAGGGTTGCGAGCAATGCAGGCCTAAGAAAAAGACACAGAGAAACAGAGATTTTTGTGCCGAGAGAGAGAATGATAAATGATATTATGGCTTTCTTTTTAACTTTTGGGACCCTTTGCTAGCCCTCAATTTCTGGCCGCCGATAAAAATGAGCCGGCGATGCCCCATCTTCTTGTAGTCGGTGTTATTAGGCTTCTCAAGCTTTATCTTTGGTACCAATTGCCATGGAAAAAGCTTCCATACACAGTTAGTGCAACTCGAGAGAAATGGGTAAAAGAATAATCATAGGCAAGAAGCACAAAATTTATATATGGTGTGACAATTTGTCTACGTTCATGCGACAACGACACGGAGCTTACTTCTTGACTAAAAGATTAAAAATTTAAGGAGAAAAAAAGAAGTTCCTCTCTCACCCTCAACATAAAAAAAAGAAGACTTATTCTCTTTATACTTGTTGCCTGTTTATATATATATATATATATATATATATATATATATATATATATATATATATATATATATATATACATAGAGGATATGCCCTAAGGGGGTGATTGGATCGTAAGTTACTTGAAATAAGTTACTTATGCTTCAAGTAACTTATCTTGTGATTGGATAGTAAGTTACTTAGGCCTCAAGTAGCTTATCTTGATTTATACTTGTTGATGCAAAAATCTGGTTCACCTTCACTGAGTTGCTTGACCTTCAAACACCTATACAAAAAGAAGATAAGGAGACCCTGGCTAAAGCAGGGGACCTTCCGATGCCAAAATCAGGCTAGGAATCTGGGTCTGGTAGTATCGAAAGGTTCTGGGTGAGAGATTTTATGTACCTTTCACCATAGATAAGTCTTTTATTTATAGGGCAAGAGTTGATTACGTGGGTGGAGAAATTTCCTGAATTATAGGTGTGCGTTCAGCGAACGTCTCTCAACCGTTTCGCATGATCTCTGGTGAAGATAAGATCAAGTTGTCGATGTTGAGGCATAAAATAAGCAAAGAAGTGAAGAGGAGAAAGATCAACAAATCAGTTTGAAGATCAAGAAATCAAGTTTCAAAGACTACTTTGCGCGGGTCCGCGCAAAGTGAAAGAATTACATTTGATCGCGCAAAGTCAAAGGATTGAGCGGGATGAGTAAAGAAGTCAGTTTGCGCGGAATTGAGGGTTTGCGCGAGACCGCGCAAAGCATGTCGTTTGCGCGTGTCCGCACAAAGTCTATAACGATGGAATAAAAGTGGTTGAATGTTATTTTTGTCCCACATCGACCAGAACAGAGATTTTCACTAGTAAAAATGTCTATAAATACCCCGTTCCTTCTCTCAAAAGGGGTTGGAAGATTTCAGAAGTGAAGGAAAAGATGAAAGAGAAGACAGAAGGTGCGGAATATCGGACTCCTGCACTTTGTGCAACCGCGCGCAAAGGAGTATTGGACTCCTGGAGGTTTGCGCATACGCCAACGGTAGCGCAGAGTATCTCTATGGTTTTGCGCGACCCACACAAAGTATATCGTTTATGCGGACCCGCAAACCTATTGCTTGGCAATTTATAACAATGGGTCATTATGCCGTTTTAATGATTAGAGTCCTCAAAGCTTCAAGTTCTTCTTGATCAAGAGAAAGGAAGAATCATCAACAAAGAGACGTATTCCTCCTAAGTTTCAGGAGATGACCGAAATAGTACTTGAAATGTCACGGATCTCTGTTCTCTTGAAGACTGTTGATCGACTTGTCTATTCCTCCTAAGTCATTGGAGATGATTAAAATCATTGCCGTTATCTTTGCTTGAAAATTATATTTAGCTATAATAATGACATTTATAATGAATTCTTTGTAAACTATCTTAGAATCAAGGGATATCAGAGGATGTAAATGAATTCGAATTAATAAAGTGTGATAATTGTCTTTATAATTATTCCATTGTTATGTTTGAATAAGATAATTCTCTCAAATCAAATACATTTGTTTCCTTGTCGAAACAAAATGGCGACTCTGCTGGGGAATTTATCTTATTTAACACTAACATTGGAAAAGTTGCAAGATTCTCGTCACTGTTTTTGATTTATAAAACGCCAAAATGGCGACTCTCAGTGGGAAACATCCTCCCCTTCATCTCTAAAATAGTTTACTTAATCTTTCGCATACTAATTTCATGTATGTTTTATTATTGAAGGTACCCAATTTCAATCGCCTAACATTGCTAATGGCTAACGTTGTGAGAAAAGTGAACTTCCGATTCACCGTTACTGGGTTTGTAATTGAATATGCGCCAAGCCAAATTCCCGAGTATACGAAAGCAAGCACTACAAGCAGGCGCAAAATGACTCAAGTAACAGCAGGAGTCATTTCCGCCTCACCCCAACCACAAGAAGGTGACGAGAACTGGACTTTGGCTTTGTCTAAAAAGACAAAAGCCAAGACCCTAAAGAATCGCAAGGCGAAATTGCTTGTACCAAGAGCTGAGGGACCAATCACGCGAAGCATAGCAAGAAGAAAACCCGAGCTCGCTCCTCCGGCGATTTATCCTGAACAAGCTGCTTCGCAGTTCTCGTCGCACGATTTTTCAGCTTTGGTCACCCTAAAGACCAAATGGACAGAAGCACAGAAAGGTAAAGCACTGATAATAGGATCACCAATGCCCGTATCACCTTAAACCACCCCATTCTAATCAGTATCACCTCAGTCGGTTAAAAATATGGGAAGTACACAAGAGTCAAACGAGACTCCAATTTCTCCTCCCTTTATAAGTCCTGTTACGTCAACATACTCTTGTTTTACTCCAAAAACGGCTTCGACAAACAGTCAAGAGGCCGCGGTATATATATGGCGTAAAACAGTCAAGGAAATAGACCAACTATCAAGAGCGTGTTGATCAAATGGCGAGGCGCAAAGAGTGCTAAGGATGAATGCCATAACCTTAGAGAAGCTCTGGCAACTCTGGCTCATAATGTAGCCCAGATAGTGGCTCCACCCATGATGGGAGCAACAAATGGACAGGAGAACCAACCTGAAGGTTCCTGTCCGCAGGGGATAGGACCGCGAGGGTCAGTACCAGTGACAAGAGCTATAACACAAGATGATGTAAGACAAGTCGTTGAAGAAGCAGTCAGAATAGAAAGAGAACGCGCGAATACTGGTCGTTTCAGATACCTGACACCCTACCCGAGAGAAGTAGAGGACGTTCCGTTTCCAGCCAACTTTAAGCACCCGTGATTTTCGAAGTTTAATGGGGAAGGATCACCTAAGAACACCGATGCATTTCATCACCAAAGATGGGAAATTTCTCCACGATACCTCAATATCGCTTACGCTTATTTAGGGTCATCGTTGACAAGTAAAGCTTTCATGTGGTATTCAAATTTGGCACCGTGGGTCTATACGAACATGGGAAGAAATGCAAGATGCTTTCATGTCAAACTTCTTTTCGTCAGAGCGCGATGTTAGCATCACAGAACTAGCTTCAGTACGACAACGAGAAGGAGAACCAGTTGAAAAATTCATAGACGATGGAAGACACTGGGGGCATCGTGTAGGCGCTTCTTTGGAAGAAAAGGAACAAGTCAAAATGTGTCCGAATCTATGGAAACAGAATTGCATTTGGACTCACCAAATACGATATCGGAACCTTTCGCGATCTGGCTACCAAAGCCCATGCACTGGAATTGATGACTCGTAAGATGCCGGCATTTCATCATGAAACTGTCAGAAGAATACCTGGCAGGACAACCGTCAACACCATCGACCGGGATAAGAAAAATCAAGATGCGAGGGGTTCAAAAGATAGAAGGTTGGAAGGAAAAGAAGGTTGGAATCAATCAAGAGACAGATACGGTGGAAAAAAGCTCAGAATGCTCGATTCGTATGAAGGATTCGAGTTTGATAAAGAGGACGTGGTACCGATGATGCAACAATTGTTAAAAAGCAGTACCCTCGGAATTACCAGAACCAAAACGTCTCAAGATGTGACAGGACTCGAGAAAGAAACTTTTGCCATTATCATCGCCTAGTAGGACATCCGACGAAAAATTGTTATACGTTAAAATGTATCATACAAAATGATAAATAGAGATGATATAATAACCAAAGGAAGCAAAGAAAAGAATACAAGGCGACAAGAAATGTATTATCAATTCAAGAAAAGACTCGGGAATAAAGAGAAGGAAGACCAAGGTCAATAAAAAATGCGACAATGATTACGTTGTGGTCAGGAAAGCAAGTAACGAGTCCAGTAAAGCAAAAAGCGGGAATTATCAGGAAAGAAGTGACTGAAAGACAGAATACTGAGGATAGAAGTAGAAATGAAGACAAAGCGACAAAAGTGGCTTATGATGTAGTTAGCCACTTGAAGGGTATACCGGCACGATTAAGTATTTACGATGCGCTCAAGTTGTCAGAAGAATTTCGACAGAGTTTGATTCAAGCACTGTCTGATCACGATGTGAGAGAAACTTTACTAGTAGAAATGAAGAATGAAAGAAATAATGAAAAAATGAATTGTCTACCGGTAATATCTTTCTCTGATGATGATTTAATTGGTGAAAAGGAACATAACAGGCCATTGATGATAGAAGGATACATTTGCGAAAAGAAGATAAAAAGGATTATGATAGATAATGGGTCCGCAAAAATCTTTTGCCACTCTCAATGATTACTAAATTGGGTTTTCACCATTCGACTTACCTTTGATTTTCTAATGCCAAATGATGATGATACAAGGGTTTAATCAAGATGGATAACGCGCACTCGGTAAAATTACGGTGACATTAGAAGTGGGAGAATTAATCACTACTGTTGTATGTCACGTTATAAATGCTGTGACGACATATAACCTTCTCTTGGGAAGGCCGTGGATACATCAGTACAATATTATACCTTCTACTCTACACCAGTGCTTCAAATACTGTAAAGATGGGATGCAGTGTAAAGTAATGGCTCATGCAAAACCCTATACAGAAGCTGAGTCTTTCTTTGCGGATGCTAGCTATTATAAATGTTTCTCCGAAGAAATGGGAAATGATGATGGGAAGAGAATCGTAAAAGATGCCAGGATAAATAAAGTTAAAGAAGAAAGAGCAGAATCTTCTGAGACTCGCAGAGGCAAAAAAGAAGTTCTATTTTGTACCAAAGCGCTGAGACAACCGGCAAACCGCCATTGTGACATTATTGTCGATTCAATGTACCGAAAAGTCTTACACCCAATTACACAATGCCATTACCCAATATCGAAAGATGTAAGCCATTTGATAAATTTCTCCAAGAACATTTCAAGTCGAGCCAAGACTAAATATCCCGAACCAATAGAGTTTCACGCAAAGAAGAGTAAAAGATGAAAATACAAGCAATGTATATCATGGAAAGTTAGCACCGCAGAATTTGAGGAAGTACAAGAAAGAAGCAAGAAAATCATGAGAAATATGGGTTTTGATTGTGACAAACCCACTGGCTTGAATCATGGAAAAGGAATTCAAATCCCCCTCGGGGTTAATCAAGAAAAGCGAAGAAAATTTCAAGGATTGGGAGTAGAATCAGCAATAAACATGGTATCAGTTAACATGACTTCAGCTGCACAAGATGCTAAGGTAGTTGAATATCCTGAAATCGCTCCAAGGCAAATAGAAGACGGGGACCGAAATAGATGGCTCATGAGAAATAAATTTGGGAACAAAGAAAGAGCCAAGAAACACATTCATCAGCGTCAGCCTTTCAGATCAGGAATTTGAGAAATATGGCCAACTTCTCAAAGAAAATAAAGATGTCTTCGCCTGGACATATGAGGAAATGCCGGGATTGGAACCCTCTATGGCAATGCATCGATTAAATATTTCCAAAGAAAAGAAACCAGTGAAGTAGGCACAAAGACGATTTCACCCAGACCTGATTCCATTAATCGAAAAAGAAGTAAATAAATTAATAAAGGTTGGGTTCATCAGAGAAGTTAAATATCCTAAATGGATATCAAACATTGTTCCGGTGAAAAAGAAGAATGGGCAGATTAGAGAATGTATTGACTTCAGAGATCTGAATGAAGCATGTCCAAAGGACGACTTCCCTCTCCCGATAACAGAATTACTAATTGATAGCACTACTCAGTATGCTATCATGTCCTTTATGGACGGATATGCAGGCTATAATCAAATCAGGATGGCACCCGAAGATGAAGAGGCAACGGCCTTCTAACGCCGCTTGAATTTATTGTTATAAAGTTATGCCTTTCGGTCTCAAAAACGCTGGGCAACATATCAAAGGGCAATGAAGAATATCTTTCAAGATATGATGCATAAACATGTTGAATGCTACGTGGATGACTTGGTAGTCAGATCGAGATCATCAAGAACACCGCGAACATTTAGCATCGATCTTCCGACGACTCGTAAAGAAGCGCTTAAAGATGAACCCGCTAAGTGTGCATTTGGAGTCTCTTCTGCGCAAATTCCTCGCTTTGTTGTATGACACAGAGGGATCGAGATTGATCCGGAAAAGATCAAGGCTATTCAAAATATGCCGCCACCAACGACGTTGAAGGAATTGAAAAGTTTACAAGGAAAATTGGCATACATTCGCCGCTTCATTTCGAACCTTGCAGGAAGGTGTCAGCATTTTCCCGGTTAATGAGAAAGATACAAAATTCGTATGGGATCATGCCTGTCAAAATGCCTTTGACTCAATTAAAGAATTATTAAAATAGCCGCCGGTGTTAACAGCTCCAGTGAAAGGTAAACCACTTATCTTATATACATCCGCAGCTATAAATTCTTTGGGTGCTTTGTTGGCACAGGTAAACAAAGCCGGAAAAGAGACTGCTCTTTATTATTTAAGCCGAACACTGATGGGGGCAGAATGCAATTATTCTTTGATCGAAAAAGAGTGTTTGGCATTGGTATTCGCTGTGCAAAAGTTAAGGCATTATTGTCTCTCCCATGATATAACTCTGATCTCAAGAGCAGATCCGATAAAATTTTTGATGACCAGGCCAATGTTATCAGGAAGACTAGCCAAGTGGATGTTATTGTTATCAGAATATACCATTTCGTATAAGCCGGCGAAAGCAGTAAAAGGGCAAGCAATGGCAGGCTTTCTTCGCAAAAGACATCCTATAGCAGAATGTGAGGAAATTAATAATGAATTCCCAGATGAACAGGTCATGTTGGCTGAATCTCAGAATCTCTGGCAGATGTATTTTGATGGTGCTGCTTGAGTAACAGGAGTGGGGGCAGGAGTAATATTCATTACGCCTCAAGGCGATTTATTACCATACTCCTTCACGTTGGGCACCGCATGCACAAATAATGAAGCTGAATACAGAGCTCTTATCATCGGAATGGAAATAGCACAGCAAATGGAAATAAAATTATTACATATCTTCGGAGATTCTAAATTGATTATAAATCAATTGACAATAGAATTTGAAGTAAGGAAAGAAGAACTCCTGCCCTATTATCGAAAGGTACAACAGTTGCTTGAACAGTTTTGTTATGTGGAAATTAAACATATACCACGGTTAGAGAATGCAAAAGCAGATGCTTTAGCCAGTTTGGCAGCGGCTCTATCCTGCACAAACAGAAGTCCTCTTCAGGTAACCATAGAAGAAAGAAGATTCCTGCCATCTACAGAGATTATCGAAGAAACTGTTGAAATGCTGCCTATATCCTGTTTAGAGGTAATAACAAATGATTGGCGTCAGCCTTTTGTTGATTATCTCAAATATAATATCTTGCCAGAAGATAATGTACAAAGACAGCAGATTAAATAGCGATCAAGCAAATTTGTCATATACAGCGAGGTATTATATGGAAAATCTTATAATGGAATGCTATTAAGGTGCTTAGACAAGCAAGAAGCAAACTAGATGTTGCGAGAGGCACATTCAGGTGAATGTGGAGCACATCAAGCCGGCCAAATTTATGCTATAGAGTGCATCGAATGGGTTATTATTGGCCTACCATGTTTAAAGATGCGATAGAATATGTAAAGCAGTGTCATGAATGTCAAATACACGGAGATGTAATACATGTTCTTCCGGAAGAATTACATCAGTCTGTTGCTTCTTGGCCTTTCTCAGCCTGGGGACTCGACGTAATTGGTCCCATAAATCCCCCTTCATCTAAAGGAAAACAATATATATCGGCAAAGAACAGACTATTTCTCCAAATGGACCGAAGCAGTCGCCTTGCATAGTGTTAAAGAGAAAGACGTGGTCAATTTTATCCGGCATGCTATAATATACCGTCATGGTATTTTGAAGAAGATCATTACTGATAATGGCACCCCTTTTAAAAATAGAGGCATGGAAAAGTTATGTCAAAAGTTCGGTATTCAGCATTCTTTTTCAACACCTTATTATCCTCCGAGCCAATGGACTAGCGAGAGCGTTTAACAAAACAATTGTCAAGATAATGAAAAAAAAAAATGACAGCAATAAGCGATTGGGATGAAAAGTTACAAGAAGCATTATTGGCTTACAGAACCACCCATCGTACAACAACAGGGGCGACACCGTATTCATTAATCTATGGTATGGAGGCAGTTATCCCAATTGAAATGCAGGTGGCATCACTCAGGATAGCAGTACATCAGTCTATAACAGATGATGAAAATGCAAAAATAAGGTTGAAAGAATTAGACTTACTCGATGAGAAACGTCTTGCAGCACAGCAGAGGTTGCAATCATATCAGGCCAGAATATCGGCTGCATTTGATAAACAGGTTAAATATCGCTCTTTTAAAAAAGGGGATATGGTGTTAATGTTGAAAAGACCTATAGTGGTCACTCGCCGGACAAGGGGCAAGTTCGAGCCTAAATGGGACGGTCCATATGTGGTAAAAGAAGTATACTCCAATGGGGCATATAGAATCACAAATCAAGAAGGACAGGGTATCAGTATACTTGTCAACGCCCATTTCATCAAAAGATACTATCCCTAAAGATAGACATGTGGATTTTGACCCAGAATATTATCGGCATAATGATTCTGTATCAAAAGGGGGCAAAGATGAATAAGATCATGTCTATAGGTCAACAAAAGAAGCTATAAAGAAGAAATTCACAAGCATATCAATTATCAAAGCAGCAAATCTGGAATATATATATATATATATATGATCATCATCATCAAATAAGATGGGCAAAGTTATTTGAAGATATTGACAAAGTTATATTGCCTTACAAGGCACAAATTCTCTTGATCTTCTTGAAGATAGTGACAAAATTATATTGCCTTACAAGGCATGGATTTTCTTGAAGATATTATCTAAGCTGAGAATCATATTGCCTTACAAGGCATGGATCTTCTTGAAGACATTTCAGAAATATCTATTACATTTGCAAATGATGATGATCATATATATATATATTATTGCCTTATAGGGCATGGATTTTCTTGAAGATATTATTAAAAGCAAGGATATATCAATATCAATCAAAGAGGCAGTATAGCCAAGCCAAATCCTAAAAGAGCCAAATTGAGCCAAATAAAAAAAAAAAGATCAAGCTCGAAAAAAAATGCTCTCAAAGGATCAAGCTCTAAAAAGAGCCGGCCAACTATACGTAAGACCCATGAAGATCGCCATTCGGGCGGGCGAGGAGTTAGTGGCCCTAAAAGCCCGCGAAGACCATCGTGCACACCCATGCGGTGTAGTGACAGTCAAGGATTCAAAGCCTAAAAGGCCATAAATCCGCGAAGACTAGTCACCGTAATTCCCATGCCGTCTGTATAGCTTCCGGCAATGCCACGGGGAATGGATGAAAATGCCCTCCCGTGAATGGGCTCGACCTTGCAGACGAAGAAAACAGGGGCCGCGGTGCGAGCTTTATGCCAACCGTGCGTAAGATCCTCCAGGTCTAGGGTTTGATTTCAGTAGTAACTCGTGAGGAATGGCTTAAACCTACTCATTGATGGACTGACGACCCTAGATTTGGTGCCCAAACGTAGCCTTGCGAGCCCTGCAAACTCTAGAGAGTTACTGTGGCCAACCCTGTGCGTAAATCTAACAGTTCACCACCCGGTAGCGTCAATGGGCCCCTCTGATGGACCTTAGTCGTGAGCTTAAGGCAGTGAGAAGCCCAAAAACGAACTCTAGAGAGTTACAATGGCCATCACATAAGACCCATAAATGTTCCACTACTCATGAGCTTAAACTGTGTGTGTGCGCACGCTCCACTACTCATGAGCATAAACTGTGTGTGGCTAATTAAATTGAAACTTAGCACTGCCAATTTAAAAACTCACCTAGAGAATCCCGCACTAACAAAGCATAAAAGGTTTAGAAATTGTAAAAGATGTAACAAGATTACTGTATAATAAATAAATATAATTTGATAATATTAGTATAAATATCATCAATAGCAAGGTGGAATATGCCATCATAATATCCCAAAATGCTATCACAAAATAGTTGTTAAGTAAAATAAATTACGTCCAAGAAATATGAAAGCAAAGATTACATGTTCAAACATGAAAGCAAAGATCACATGTTCAAAATTACATGATTAAAGATCTTCTGTAATCCCCATTGCCTCTGAGTATCTGCGCAAATCTTCTTTCAATTGTGCCTGAGCCGCATCATGTTTAGATTTTTCTTCAAAAATAAGTCTTGCCTGATCAGGAACGCCAGCAAGCTTATTCTCCAAAGAAGCAATTATTTCTTTACCTTGAAGTTGTGCAGATTTTTCGATATCAATGGATTGAACATTCACCCGTATCTTCTCTTCAACATCTTGAATGATTAAGACCTGCTCATGATTCTTCCTCTCCAGCTGAGAGATTTCTTCCTTCAAAACTGCAATGCGATCTTGAATAGTCTTGCTTTCATCAACATGAATCTTTAATTGATCCTGAAGAATTATATGCTCTTGTTCAAGTTTAGAAATTGATGAAGCTGTCAGAAGGGCTTGTTCTTGTGATGAAGCCAACTGCTTTCTACACTCTAAAATCTCAGGAGTAATTGTAGCATTTTCTACCGACACCAAAGAAATTACGAAATCATGAAATCTGAGGAGTGAATCCCGCAAAGGAGATATGTTGATTCTGGCCATTTTGGCAGAACTCTCTAAAATCTCTATAGCAACATCCAAGTCCAGCCATTGGTCAGGATTTCTGAAGATATGGATTATTGCTAACAAAGAATGTTTCACCATAAGCATTTTGTGAACAGGGATCTTCGCAAAGGATGATAGTTCAGAAGTAGTGGCTACAGAATCAGAACTAGCCGCACCGCTGCAGGAATGAGTTCCTATAGTAAAAGAAGAAGAATATTCAATATATTATTATAAAATATATATAGTCTTGAGTGAAGATAAGCAGTGCATATATATATACCTGTCACTGGAACACGACTAACAGAAGGAGAAGTTCTCTGAGTCATGGAAGGTCCAAATTCCACCATATCAGCGAAAAATGGTGTTCTAGCTTCCGTACTAGAATCTCTGGTAGCCAGAGTTGGCAAGTCAGTAGTTTCTGTAGAAAATATGATTTCACGAGCCACTACTCTCTGTACTACCAATGGAACTACAGGTGCTCTCGGTGAGGATATCACGAGAGGGCTCACTGAAGAGATAGCACCTATTTTTGCAACTTGGGCACCTAAAAAGGGAGACACAATGATTTTAAATAAATAATAGTTGTTAAAATATAAATTAAGATATGCATATGAAAATTTTCCTTTACCTGGTGAATACCCATATTCCCCATAATCTAAAGGTTCTTCATCTTCCTCGGCTGCAGGAGATTTAGCAGGAACATTAATGCTAGGAGGAGTCTTAACAGTTGCAGGGGGAGATTCTATCTCAACTTCTTTTGCAGCTGCTTCCTCTTCTTCGCCAATATCGACTTCACCTTCTTCAAAGTCATCATCCTTATCTTCACCACTATCGCTATCTCTGCTATCTTCATATTGTGAAGATTCAGTTGTATCTGATGACGAAGTTGAACTTTCATCTTCCAAAGTTTCTTCGACAATTTCTTCAATGATAACTTGCTTCCCTTTATAAGAAATGGGTTGGCTGCTCTCCGGTGCAGGCTCTTGGACTATAGGGGAAGCGGATGTTGGTCGAGTTCTTTCTGGAGGAATAGGGGATGATGATTGCAAACGCGTTCTTGATCTAGTCATCGGAGAAGATGGACTAGGACCAAGGGGTTGTGGAGGAGATGTGGAAGTACCAATAGCTGGTCCTTCTTGAACCACTGCAGTCTTTGCAGGAATTGGAGAAGATGTACCTTCAGCATCATCTGCAGCTTGATTTGAAGAGTCCCGACGAGATTTCTCAAATTCTCTCAAATTTCCATGGGCAAACCAACCATCCAAGGTGTTGATAGGCTTGATTTCACGAATAGGGTCTTCCAATGATATCTTTCTACAAATTTCCCCAGGATGAGATGCATGGCTCTTCTCTGGAATATAACCGATTCCACTCTCTAAATTTCTGCCCTTCAGCCTGGGTGGATGAAGAAAAATAGAAGAATCCACTGGCAGACATTTAACAACCAAGTACGATTGGTGATCCCACCATCGCATTCAGCTATATGATGTACGGACTATGCGATCACAGCCTGGAATGACGAAGAGGGAGCCAACACAACAATTCAGCAACTGTTTCATATCATGGCCCAGTTAAGAGGACCAGTTCCATAGCAACGCATTTTTCTGGTAACCAGCCGGCAGTCTTGTGGCACAGTTTGATCATAACCAAATTGACGAGCAAAGCGACTGGGGTAGTAAGGTTCTCTCCAAAATTCCGTCCCTTCTCGAAGAGGTAAACTGCATGAGCGAATAGAAAAGAAGAAAACTCTCTCTGCTACAGTAAGTGTTTCGTTGTCCACCATGTCTGTATCTTCGATGTAGCGATAAAGGCGGAACTGAAAGAAGTTTATCTGATCATCATCTAGAATTTTATTTACAACCCACTCATATGCTCTTTTAGCCATTGCTCTTTGTTGAAAGAACCAGAGTGGAAGGTGAGAAGGATGAGAATATGCTTGCTCCGAAGCCTCAAAAGTCCAAGGAAAATAAACTCCAAGCCACCCCGTAAAATAATGCCAAGAAGTATGCGCTGACGAAGCTCCAAGAATTGGGTCTTTTATGTGAGTAGCTACTTCTCCAAGGGCCCTGTAGATAGAACATAATACAGGAGGAGCAAGAGAATATTTGTGGCCTTCCGCTAAAGCACCAGCCACAACAAAGACACTTGGACGAACAGCATCTGCCCACTTGGAGCTGGGCAATACGACCAAGCTTAGCCAATAAGCCAAGAATGCTGCAAGTTCTCCGAAAGAGCTATATTCTGGTCTTCCTCTTACTGCATCCCAAAGCTTTGTTAATTCTTTGGAATGGCAGTCACGGAATCTTCAAAAAGAAAATAAAGCGGAAGAAGCAAGAATATGAAGGCGAAGATCAATTATCAGATTGATAAATACCTGAGACCTCTAGAGAAATGTGCTAGCCATTGTAGAGGGGGAATTTTGTGGAAACTGGGAAATTTGCTCATCTCTTTGAATAACTCTATAGTAGTCTCGAGATAGAAGGCTTGCGGTCCGGAGAAGATACAAAGGCCAATTCCCTGTTGGTAGGAATGAATTCATCATAGAATTTGCCTGTTATTGTGAGACCGGCTATGCGATGAAGGTCCCAAAGAGATATGCTCATTTCACCATAAGGAAGATGGAAAGAGTTGGTTGTAGGCGACCAGTATTCAAGGAAGCCTTTCAGAATATTGGGTTCTCTATAGAAATATTTGGAAGTCACTTCTATTGCATCATAAAGCCCGATCTTTGTAAGAGTACTTGTATGTTTCAGCAATATAGCCTCCGCCCATTCAGAGTAATAGCGGCGAGCAGTCAACAAGCCTCTGATGCGGAATCCTGTCCCCGAGTTGCTCTCGATCTCTGAAGCGTTGTCTCACTGTCTCATAAAAATGAGAAGGAAAGAGATCATGAGGACTGTGGAAGGGAATTAAGAAGACCATAGGATGAACTTCTCCTATCCTTTGTCGTGGCTTCTGAGTTTGGATAGTTCCCTCCAGGATTCGGGGCTCTCTTGAGGCCCATGATTCAGTATACATTAACCTCTCACCATGGATACAGTCTCTAGACTCACAGTCGAGCATGGACTGATGGCGATAAACTTTGATTGGAATAATTGTCATGCCCTCTGCATGAGGATTGTCAAACTTCATAACTCCTTCGACAACTCGTACTGAGTCCCACGAGTTTTGAAGCCGTTTTTCTTATGTTCCTTAATCTTTTCTGCGAATTCCTTCGCCTTATTGTGGCAAGTTTTCTTTGGACGAGAAGCTGGGGGAGTATCTTCACGGAGAGGTGGTCTCTCACTGTCAGTACGAATATGAGCGGTGGTCTTCAACCATTCATCCCAGTCATACTCTCTGCCATGCTTAGGTGGACATTTGATGTCTCCCAAAGATATAGATCTGTGAATGGGAGAGGGCAAAGACTTGATGCGATCAGAAAAATCAAAAGTGGGAAGAACGGGTTCTTTGAAGTAAGCTGGATTTCTGGAAGTTGTCTTTGTTCTTTTAGCAGGTGGTTGATCAGAAGAAGGCGAGTCAGAAGGAGTCACAAGACGGGCTGTTTGTTTGATACGAGCCATGAAAAAGACAGAGGAAGGAGGATAGATAACAGAGTAAGAAATGAAGAAAGAAGAAAATCGCTAAGTGTAGGGAAAAAATTTTCTAAGTACAGAGTACTTTGCGCGGGGTCGCGCAAAGTATAAAGGTTTGCGTGAAAAATTTCAAGTTCAGAGGACGTCGCGCAAAGTGAAATGGTTTGCGCGGGTTCGCACAAAGTGGGAGCTTTACACGGAATAAAATCGCTAGAGCAGAGTTTCAGCAGAAAGCAGTTCGTGAAAATGACTAAGTAGTTGGACTATTTATAGGCTTTATGACTGAGTATGATACTCGACCAGAGCTTCGCGCGGGGTCGCACAAACGCTGTAGAAAATAAATGGTTGATCCTTTTTCTTTGATTTTCTGAAAAAAATAAAGAACGGATCAAGGGGGCATCTGTTGAGGCATAAAATAAGCAAAGAAGTGAAGAGGAGAAAGATCAAGAAATCAGTTTGAAGATCAAGAAATCAAGTTTCAAAGACTACTTTGCGCGGGTCCGCGCAAAGTGAAAGAGTTACATTTGATCGCGCAAAGTCAAAGGATTGCGCGAGATGAGTAAAGAAGTCAGTTTGCACGGAATTGAGGGTTTGCGCGAGACCGCGCAAAGCATGTCGTTTGCGCGTGTCCGCGCAAAGTCTATAACGATGGAATAAAAGTGGTTGAATGTTATTTTTGTCCCACATCGACCAGAACAGAGATTTTCACTAGTAAAAATGTCTATAAATACCCCGTTCCTTCTCTCAAAAGGGGTTGGAAGATTTCAGAAGTGAAGGAAAAGACGAAAGAGAAGACAGAAGGTGCGGAGTATCAGACTCCTGCACTTTGCGCGACCGCGGGCAAAGGAGTATTGGACTCCTGGAGGTTTATGCCGGTCAGCGCAAAGCAGCAGAGTATCTCTATAGTTTTGCGTGGACCCGCGCAAAGTATATCGTTTGCACGGACCCGCGCAAACCTATTGCTGGGCAATTTATAACAGCAATGGGCTATTATGCCATCGGAATGAATAGAGTCCTCAAAGCTTCAAGTTCTTCTTGATCAAGAGAAAGGAAGAATCATCGGCAAAGAGACGTATTCCTCCTAAGTTTCAGGAGATGATCGAAATAGTACTGAAATGCTGCCGGGATCTCTGTTCTCTTGAAGACTGTTGATCGACTTGTCTATTCCTCCTAAGTCATTGAAGATGATTAAAATCATTGCCGTTATGCTGCCAAAAATTATATTTAGCTATAATAATTGACATTTATAATGAATTCTTTGTAAACTATCTTAGAATCAAGGGATATCAGAGGATGTAAATGAATTCAGAATTAATAAAGTGTGATGATTGTCTTTGTAATTATTCCATTGTTATGTTTGAATAAGATAATTCTCCTAAATCAAATACATTTGTTTCCTTGTCGAAACAATCGAACCCTAAGAAAGTTGAAGTAGAAGGCCGATGCTAAGGTCTATGGCTGACCTGACCTGCCAACGTCGAGGTGGTTTTGGCCGACCTGACCTTCTGAGGCTGATTTCCAGGCCAAGGTGGTTTTGGCTGACCTAACCTGTTGAGGCCGAGTTGCAGGTTAAGGTGGTTTTGGCCGATCTGACCTGCGAAGGTCAAGGTGGTTTTGGCCTATCGACCTAAACTAGGGGTAGTATGTGTTCAATCCCCAAGTATAGGGTTGTGATGTAGTAATAAAACTCGGTGAGACCGAGGTCGAATCCACAGGGACTGATACCTGTACGTCGTCTGAAACTAAGTAGAACTAGAACTAGAATAAGATAAAATCTAAATCAAGTGTAAATTGAAGAATAATGATGAAATAATTATCTAAACTGGTGAAATTTAAAGGTAGGAAACTAGGGATTCAGAGGATCCACTTGTAGAGATCAGGGAGATCTTATGCCTGCTTCATGGATATTAAGCTGAACTTACTTCATGTAGTTTTCAAGAGATGAAAGGTATATGAATTAGAATGGATTCCATCACCAAACCATGCCCAGGAGATAAAGCAAATAACAGAATTAAACTAATTACCAACCAGTTAACATGTTTATGAAGGTTAGGAAGGGTACCGTCATCCGACCATGCCCAGGAGACGATGGTGAACAATAGGGCTTCCTGACGTCATAAACATCAAAAGGCAACGGAAATACTCAAAACCATCGCAGACCCATTGTAATTTCAGTCACAACAGACCATTGAGAATTAAAATTATTCCCTTAATAATCAAACCACCATCAAATTCAGTTCAGTTTAACATAAATAAAAAAAACATAATGAAAACTCCCATATCACTGCAAGCTTCACCTCTTAGCCCTAGCTAAGAGGTTTAGCCACACATGAGTGGACTAGATCTCATGAAATTAGAAGAAGAAAAAAAATAATAATAACAATTATAAACTCTCCCCGTCTCTCTCTCTCTTTCTTGCCCTCCACGGCTGCCCTCCGTCCTCACGTTCCAGCTCTCAACCGCTCTTCTTTTCTCTTTATAGAAGACAAATGGTCGGTGTCTGTAAAATCGAGGGGCTAGTGCGAGTCTTCCGCTATCGTAGATCGGGGATGGCGCAAAGAGTGCTGGATGTCGGTGGGGTCCACACCTTCAAATATCTATAAAATCCACGCCGTGTATTGAATTGGCATCGAAAAACCATCAGGAAAAGGATGGTTTTTTATTGGATTTGGTCTAACCTACCGCGGTTATTTAAACCGCCGTCTGAATTGTGTTTAAACGGTGAAAAACCGATCAGGTCGCTCTCCTCAAATTATCTCTCCTAGGTTTGATTTAGCTGGCTGTTGGAGTCTGCTGAACGGTTCAGATGGACCTGAAGACCTCAGAGGGTGGCCCACTACCAGATCACAGCCGTCCGTTTCTTGAAACAGAGGCTTCGCAATGGGACTTACGCTGTGAAGTTGGTGGTGCCCATAATCCGTGTCTTTTGAGAAATCCACACCGTCCATAATCTTCTCCTCGAGATTTCGACCGGGGATGGAAGGGTTTCATCATCCACCGATGTGACCCACTTAAGGTATCATGCTCCAACGGCTGCGGATGAGTGTCTTCTGCTTACCGTGATCGGCACATGTGCATGCATGGATGAAAATGGACAACATGATTCTGTCCAGAACGAATCCATCTACATGATGGACGGATCAGATCAGCAGTCCGATCATCAATGGTGGCCCACCCGAATTCAAAAACAACTCTGTTTCGCAACAGAGCTTCGTCGACGCGTTGCTGTGAAAGATGGTGGGCCCGTGATTGGCGCAAGACAGTGAATCCATTCCGTTCATTGGAATACTCTGGAAAAACCATTCGGGAAGGGGCTCTTTGGCTTGGACTCGGTGTGGTCCACTGAACTTTCCATTTCACCGTCCATCTTCCATTCGGCTGAGATCATCACACGATTGCTTGCAAGATGACAAAAGGACACCTAGACGTTGGTCTTGGCTTTCCTACGAATCGAATAGACGGTCCAGATCTTCCCAATAGATGACTGGTGGGGCCCACTACTCATCGCAGTGTCCGGCTGTGAAACAAAAACAATTTCCGGTTTTTTTTTTTTTTTTTTTGTTTCTTGAAGAAGAAGCTCGGGTCAGCATACGCTGACCCGTTCTTGAGTTTTGGTGCACAGTTGGTGCACTTGTGCACCGTGCACATTCTCTATATGTACAGGTCCCACTGAGATGTTCGTGAGAAATCCGCTCCGTCCATTCATATTGTCAGCTCATTTAACCTGTTGAGACCAATTTTTACGAATATTCAAATAGCAGGTGGGCCCAAAAGCAATGGTTTGTGGGCTGATCTGTCCGTTGGGTCACTTCCACAGGGATCGAACGGATGAAATTCGAATTGTACGGTTAATTCATGGCCCTCAGGGCATGTATGAAGTTTTGACCTGAACGGATAGTGGGAACCCTGTGATCTTTCATTCTGAACCAATTTCGGGCCACTTGAACTTCAGTTTCTCGATTTTCGGGGATCACCGGTGTGTAAATTCGATGATCTTGGTCCCCTGGGGTCCGTCCCTTGCCTTGGTGTCATCAGAGCGTTAAATCCCAGCTTTAAATACCCTTTCTTAGTCCATGCTTGCAAATACACTCTGCATCATAACACGATTAAAGCGGGCCATTAAACGGCATCATATTCGTAAAATCAGGTAATTACTAGGGTCTGATATGCAATATTTGACCCTCAACACAACCCCCAACCAGCATTTTTCTAGTCCCGGGCAAAGTATGCGAAAAATAAATTGAGAATTGTAGGACAAATTCTATAACCTCGAATGATTTATGAAAAATAATTTAAATACTAGAATTATAAGATACATGAATGGTAGGCATAAATTTCCCCTGGAATCAAGCTCACAATAACTTCATAATCAAGTTCAAATATTAATCCATTAACCAGAATAATTCTAAACATTGAGTTCCATGTGTAGTATAATCTCACTTACCATCATTAAGAGATCCAATCGTCACTTTCCATGATATCTTTGGTAACAAAATTCATGACAACCAAAACTGAAACCAACACTTGCCTTTTAGATCATCTTTTCGTTCTATCAGCCTTTGATTTCCTTTATAAATAGTAGCGCCAAGGAGGGGAATCAAATCCTCACCTATAGGGAGCAAACCTATGGTGAAAACTTGTTGCCTAACTCTTTTCTCATGTCAACCATGGGGAATCGAATCTTCATCTATAGGGAGCAAACCTATGATGACGATTATGCGACTTACTCTTTCAATTCTTCTTTATAAACTAATGCTGAATTTATTTTTTTTAGGCTGGTTCTTTTCATGCTCAGTGATTACGAAATTAACCCTTCAGTTTCAAACTGAAATCTTAATGTGTAGGCGAGATGTGACATGGGAAATCATGACTCAATCAATGTTTACAACTTCTAATCATGGATTAATAATTCAAACTTAACTGTGAAATCTAACGAGCAACTGAATCCAAGAGTAAAATTGCCAACATAACTTATCTTGTAATTCTAAATCCAAGATGGCCATCAAAATCACTTCGAATTCACAAGAATGTTCAGAAAAATTTTTAAAAATTTTCACAATTTTTGCTCAAGAATAAGAAAAACACTGATTAGGTTACCTAATCTCTCCACCCCCAACCTAAAATCTACATTGTCCTCAATGTAAAAGATATAAATATGCAATGCACTTGGAACAACGAAAAGTAAATATGAAGTGATGGGAAGATAATACTTGGATGATTAATCGTGAGAGACATTTTAAGAGATCGCAGCATGGAATCCAATCATCACGAGAGAGAGCAACACAAAACTAACAAAATAAAATAAAAATCCTATCTATACCACTTTCGCAAGTACTCTCGATTGCATTTAGCGTATGCAACAAGCCTTTAAACCCCTAGGTTGCCCCTAGTGGACGAGTTGTAGTCTCGTTAGGGTTTGCAGTAATGTTACCCACAAACATTGAACTAACTAACTAGGAAAATGAAATGGAAAGAAAAACTGGGTTGCCTCCCAGGAGCACTAAGTTTACCGTCTATCCTAAAACAACATAAAGGAAACTACCCTAGTCCTAAGAAAGCAGGGAAAAGCTACTCGATCATGCACAAGGTTCCTCTTCTGGCCAGTATCGTGATAAATTTCTCACAAGGTTTCTTAACAGGATCATCCAAAAGCCCTTTTTGCAATAGGCTTGGATGCCCTGGACCATGACATTCCAGAGAAACTTATGTACCTCATCAAAAATTTGTCGTTGATTCGCCTGAGGTATCCAGAGTATATACGATTCACCTGCGACAGAAGAAGTTTCGAAGTTAGTATCCCATGGTGAATCAGAGACTACAAGAAGATCAAATTGAGAAAAATTTTCAAGAAGTGGTGTAGTCTCGACACATTCCGAAGTATCAGACTTCGGTTCACTTTTTAGCTCCTCCTCCCTTAATGGTAAATAGTGAGGATCTGGGGAGGGAGGGGCTTCAGAGTAAGGGTTCTCTCGGTCAATGATGACTACTGAGATATCGTCTTGCAAGGCATTCACTATGTCTCTTATCATGGGATCATTTGAGTCTGCAAAGTGTGCCAAGCAAACATCCAAAGAGTTGAAAAATTCAGTTGAGTGTGACTTATGTTTCACATTAGAGCTCGTGATGATCTGCCCAAGGAATCCATCGTCTCTAAAGGTAAACGGAGGTGTGCTCTCTTGCTCCAGCCCTGCACAGATAGATTGAGGGTCAGTGTAAGAAGCATTGATGTGCGGACTCTACTCATTGATACTACTCAGAAGAGGCATTGAATCGTCATTATTCAACAGTTCAGATGGTGGCCTCAACTGGGTGGTTTCAAATTCAAGAGTCATATTGAGTAGCTCGTCCATCTCCCGAATTATATCATCATTCGATTCAGAGGAGTGGTCCAAACATGTTTCACAGGAGTTAGAAGTGTCGGTTGTAAGGGGCTCGTCCTCCACCTTTAAATCAGACATGTCAGATGAGGGAAGTGGCTCATTATGACCAATCACTTCGTGTCCGTCTTGATCATTGACCTGGACCAATCTTGAAATTGATTCAAGGGGAATTTGGGTTACACATTCATGATCATCTTCCCAATACGCATCATCGTCTACTTCCATGCAGTGCACACTTGGGATGGGATCGCTTTCCTCATATTCTATTTCCAGATTGGGTTGAGGTTCGTATAAACTAACCTCTTCCTCTTTATTGAACTCAAGTGTGTCATGTGAGTGGGGTGTGTCATCATCATTATATTTGAAAGATAACCATGTTTCTTCCCCATTCTTTTGAACAGTCATTGAGATCGACTCATCGGGGAATTGAACCGTATGCTCATTAATGGAATCCAACTCCTCATTCCAAATTCCAGATTTCGTCAAAAGTGAGTGAGGATCACTTTTCTCGCATTGTATTTCTGGATTGGATTGTAGCTAGGATGAGCGAGCTTCCTCTAACCTATCAAGGCGTGACTCAAGCTCTTCTAGTAATCTCCTCATGTCAGCAGAAGAGTCTGAGTTACTTTGAAATGAATTCTCTTGGATCGATTTTGGTTGAATCTTAAAGGTAGGGGATCCAAAAGAATAATCATTATAATAGGTTGTTGGTTCATCTTTCCAACATTGATGTTTCAACTGATTATAGTCATACGGATCATAGGTGGGAGAATCTGATGGTTGGTAATACTTATTATCACTCATAATATAATCACGCATTGTTTTCTTTTTCTCAGATGGGTGATAGTAATTCTCACTCCCATAGTTATGATAACCCCAACATTCACGTACTGTCCGTGGGGTGGAATTGTTCTCCCGTATATGATCGCGTAAGGACTTCTTAACTGGTGGATCTTCATATTCCGATCGATTCTCAATGATAGTTTCAGAAAAGTTTTGAGACATTGGTGGATTTCTATCATAATCATCATCCCAATATATGTTATTCTTCTCAGCATACTGACGTTCCCACTCGTGCATATACATGGTGAAACCCTAACTCTGAGTCTAATCCTAGAAAAAAATAAAATTCCTATAGCAATATGGAAGGTAAGAGGAGAAGTTAGAAAGGTGTTACCAAATAAGAAGTTCCTATGTTAAGATCCTGCAAAACAAAGTAACCCAAGTCAGTATCTAAGAGATAAGACCAAATCTAAAAAAAATAGAAAAAGTAAAGAAATTAGGGCGAAGTTATCAATTTAGACAATCTATCAAAGACCCTACAAAATAGGAAAGTTAGTTCTAAGAAAGAAAAATCTAAAATTAAAGTTAGTACAATCCTAATCCTAATCTAATCCTAAAACTAATTAATCTCAGAAAATCGTAGCCGTCAGTCCCCGGCAACGGCGCCAAAAACTTGTTCAATCCCCAAGTATAGGGTTGTGATGTAGTAATAAAACTCGGTGAGACCGAGGTCGAATCCATAGGGACTGATACCTGTACGTCGTCTAAAACTAAGTAGAACTAGAACTAGAATAAGATAAAATCTAAATCAAGTGTAAATTGAGGAATAATGATGAAATAATTATCTAAAGTGGTGAAATTTAAAGGTAGGAAACTAGGGATTCAGAGGATCCACTTGTAGAGATCAGGGAGATCTTATGCCTGCTTCATGGATATTAAGTTGAACTTACTTCATGTAGTTTTCAAGAGATGAAAGGTATATGAATTAGAATGGATTCCATCACCAAACCATGCCCATGAGACAAAGCAAACAACAGAATTAAACTAATTACCAACCAGTTAACATGTTTATGAAGGTTAGGAAGGGTACCGTCATCCGACCATGCCCAGGAGACGATGGTGAACAATAGGGCTTCCTGACGTCATAAACATCAAAAGGCAACGGAAATACTCAAAACCATCGCAGACCCATTGTAATTTCAGTCACAACAGACCATTGAGAATTAAAATTATTCCCTTAATAATCAAACCACCATCAAATTCAGTTCATTTTAACATAAATAAAAAAAACATAATGAAAACTCCCATCTCACTGCAAGCTTCACCTCTTAGCCCTAGCTAAGAGGTTTAGCCACACATGAGTGGACTAGATCTCATGAAATTAGAAGAAGAAAAAAAAACAAAATAAAAAAATAACAATTATAAACTCTCCCCGTCTCTCTCTCTCTTTCTTGGCCTCCACGGCTGCCCTCCGTCCTCACGTTCCAGCTCTCAACCGCTCTTCTTTTCTCTTTATAGAAGACAGCGGTCGGTGTGCGAAAATCAGGGACTGCGCAGAGTCTTCCGCACTGCGTATCAGGGATGGCGCAAAGAGTGCTGGATGTCGGTGGGGTCCACACCTTCAAATATCTGTAAAATCCACGCCGTGTATTGGATTGGCATCGAAAAACCATCAGGAAAAGGATGGTTTTTTATTGGATTTGGTCTGACCTACCGCGTTTATTTAAACTGCCGTCTGAATTGTGTTTAAACGGTGAAAAACTGATCAGGTCGCTCTCCTCAAATTATCTCTCCTAGGTTTGATTTAGCTGGCTGTTGGAGTCTGCTGAATGGTTCAGATGGACCTGAAGACCTCAGAGGGTGGCCCACTACCAGATCACAGCCGTCCGTTTCTTGAAACAGAGGCTTCGCAATGGGACTTACGCTGTGAAGTTGGTGGTGCCCATAATCCGTGTCTTTTGAGAAATCCACACCGTCCATAATCTTCTCCTCGAGATTTCGACCGGGGATGGACGGTTTTCATCATCCACCGATGTGACCCACTTAAGGTATCATGCTCCAACGGCTGCGGATGAGTGTCTTCTGCTTACTGTGATCGGCACATGTGCATGCATGGATGAAAATGGACAACATGATTCTGTCCAGAACGAATCCATCTACATGATGGACGGATCAGATCAGCAGTCCGATCATCAATGGTGGCCCACCCGAATTCAAAAACAACTCTGTTTCGCAACAGAGCTTCGTCGACGCGTTGCTGTGAAAGATGGTGGGCCCGTGATTGTCTCAAGACAGTGAATCCATTACGTTCATTGGAATACTCTGGAAAAACCATTCGGGAAGGGGCTCTTTGGCTTGGACTCGGTGTGGTCCACTGAACTTTCCATTTCACTATCCATCTTCCGTTCGGCTGAGATCATCACACGATTGCTTGCAAGATGACAAAATGACACCTAGACGTTGGTCTTGGCTTTCCTACGAATCGAATAGATGGTCCAAATCTTCCCAATAGATGACTGGTGGGGCCCACTGCTCATCGCAGTGTCCGGCTGTGAAACAAAAACAATTTCCGCTTTTTTTTTTTTGTTTCTTGAAGAAGAAGCTCGGGTCGGCATACGCTGACCCATTCTTGAGTTTTGGTGCACAGTCGGTGCACTTGTGCACCATGCACATTCTCTATATGTACAGGTCCCACTGAGATGTTCTTGAGAAATCCGCTCCATCCATTCATATTGTCAGCTCATTTAACCTGTTGAGACCAATTTTTAAGAATATCCAAATAGCAGGTGGGCCCAAAAGCAAAGGTTTATGGGCTGATCTGTCCGTTGGGTCACTTCCACAGGGATCAAACGGATGAAATTTGAATTGTACGGTTAATTCATAGCCCTCAGGGCATGTATGAAGTTTTGACCTGAACGGATAGTGGGAACCCTGTGATCTTTCATTCTGAACCAATTTCGGGCCACTTGAACTTCAGTTTCTCGATTTTCGCAGATCACCGGTGTGTAAATTCGATGATCTTGGTCCCCTGGGGTCCGTCCCTTGCCTTGGTGTCATCAGAGCATTAAATCCCAGCTTTAAACACCCTTTCTTAGTCCATGCTTGCAAATACACTCTGCATCACAACACGATTAAGGCGGGCCATTAAACGGCATCATATTCATAAAATCAGGTAATTACTAGGGTCTGATATGCAATATTTGACCCTCAACAGTATGTCGACCTATCTTGGTCGACCTGACCTGGCTACTTAAATGAGCTTTGAGCCTCTCCTTATCATTGGGCATAAAGCAGACTTAGCGATATGCCGACCTCTCTTCCTTGGCCATTGAGGAGGTCAATAATCATGACCGGAGCTAGCCCACCTCGTATCCCACATAGATGTCCAAGCCGACCTCTTCTCTTTAATCAATCCATTTTTACCCATAACAATAAGGCCCCTACTTTCGAGCTCGCGCGGCAGGCTTGAGAAGTAAGTTGACTTTGGTGAGGTTAAACATTTTAGCCGAGTAGGAGAGTTGGGATGAGCCCTTAAGCTCTTCCTTTTACTAGGAGAAGTCTACTTTTATCGAACATATGGGTTAGCCGTAGTGACCCCTTCATGAGGAGTCGAGCAATTTGCTTAGGAGGATTATTTTCCCTTGCAGTAAGTGATCCTCATTGTAGATCGTGAAATTCAAGTGTTGTTACTAATTATTAGTCTGGCCTCTTCTTTAAGGGTTGGAGGACTATTTAAGGACTATTTTTTCCCTGCACTACGGGAAGTCCTCGTAGTAGGTCATGCAGTTCTATTAATAGGGATTTTCTTCCCTTTCATTAAGGGAAGTCCCAGTAGCTCGAATCATCGATACATTTAAAATAAATTCCCTTCTCTTGACTAGGAGAAGTTCTTTTATTGTCGAAATCATCGAACGGTAGAAAGCATAATAGTAGATCATGAGTGCCTTTTCTTCTTTTAAAAAGGGAGGTCTCTCTTAGTTAAGAGTAGGTCAAGGTTGGCCGACGAGTCTTATTACCGAGCTCGGTTGTTTGGTTCAGCTCGGTGTTCATGTTTCCTTCCTCGGTCGGCTTCTTTAATACTTGCTCTAGGTTGGTGTTAAAGGGAGTGCACCGATGGAAGCGACTTTCCGGATGTTGTTTGGTACGATAGTTTCGGTCTTGCTTGTCCTCTTTCTTTCTTTTGGCATTAACGTAAGAGAGCTCCCCTCTTTCCCTTCGCTTCATATCCTCAGTCGAGTTATTTCCTCTTCGAGCAACTCTTCGTGAACTAAAGAGCTCCTCGGCATTGGAATATCTTTAACTTGGTTAATTGGCGATAATAGTCGGAGGGTTCTTACCAATAGAGAAAAGAAACTTTCCTTGTTTGAGGCCGACTACCATGGCGGTCAAATCTGTCTGGTCCGAATAATTGTCGACCTGGATAGCTTCAACGTCGAAACAGATGAGGTAGTCTTTTAATAGCTTGTCTTCCCTCTACTTGATCATGAGAAGATAAGCCGATGGCTTTCTTCTATCTCTCCCACCAATGAACTATGTGAAGAAGGCTTTTCTGAGCTGTGAGAAGAAATTGATGGACCTCGACTTCAGCTACCTGAATGACTGTCGAGCAGCTCCTGATGAGGTCAGGGAGAATGCTTAGCACATTATAGGGCATGAGGCTCCATGAAGCTTCATCTAGGCTTTAAAGGACTTAAGGTGCTCGGCGAGATCGGCGATTACATAGTAGGGGGTCATCTGCGACATCCAGAATTTGGGCAGAAGCGGAGATACCATAATGTCATCGGTGAATGGTGGTTTAGTTTCTCGTAAAATGGCCTCTACTGAGGTCGGCACTCGGGCATGGTGGGCTTATCTGATGTCGTTGATCTGCCCTCAAAGTTTTTCGAGCTCTGCCTCCCAACGGCCCTCGTTCTCAGCTACTGCTTCGGTAGTTTCCACAGCTCTTCCTCTCTAGTGCGGGGCATAGGTTGGAGTCTACAAGTGTAGCTGCTTCCAAACTTTGGGAAAGATCTTGTGCTACTAGCTCATGAGGTTACTTGTTTATCTACGAGTTTACTGGTGCTTGAGGTGGTGCACTGGTAACACTCTCTTCTGCATTGCGATCGAGGGGTGGATTTTGTCTCTCCAAGAGTTGAATGAGTCGGTCCATGCTTTTATTCAGGGTTTCGACTCGGTTCTCCAAGGAGGCTAATCGACCACTCCGAGTGTGGGATTGAGGAGCGGGGGCGTGGGAGTAGAGTCGGCCCACTTCTGGTAGGGCTGGGCACCCTACTCGACTGATGATTCATGAAGAGCTAGGATAACTGCAACAACACTAGCTAGAGCTTTCTTCTTTCCTTTTACCATTGTAGTTTTTTTGGTAAAGCAAGAACGGCTTTGATGTTGTTCTCACATACGGTGCCAAAATGTTGATGTAAAAATCTGGTTCGCCCTCGCTGAGCTGCTGGACCTTGAAACACTTACGGGAAGAAGACAAATGAGACCTTGGCTAAAGTAGGGGACCCTCCGATGTCAAAGTCAAGCTAGGGATAGTAGTATCGAGCGGCTTTGGGTAAGAGATTTTTTGTACCTTTCACCGTAAATAAGTCCTTTATTTATAAGTCGAGGGTTTATTACGTGGGTGGAGATGTTTTCCAAATTATAGGCATGTGTTCAGTGGATGTCTCTCAATCATTTTGCATGATCTCTAGTGAAGATAAGATCAAGTGGCCGAACCCTATGAAAGTTAAGGCAGATGGCAGCAGCTGAGGTCTATGGCTGACCTAACTTGACCTGCCAAGGCTGAGGTGGTTTTGGCTGATCGGACCTGCCGAGGCCGATTTGCAGGCCAAGGTGGTTTTGGCCGACCTAACCTGTCGAGGCTGGTTTGCAGCCGATGTGGTTTTGGCCGACCTCACCTGCCAAGGCCGACCTACGGATTCCGACTTGCCGAGGTCGAGGTGGTTTTGGCCTATCGAGACTTGACCTGTCGATACTGAGCTGACCTGAGGGTAGTATATCGACCTGTCTAGGTCGACCTAACTTGGGTACTCGGATGAGCTTTAAGCCTCCCCTTATCATTGGGTAGATGGCGAACCTGCCGACATGTTGACCTCTCTTCCTTGGCCATTAAGGAGCTCATTGGTCATGACCAGCGCTGGCCGACCTAATGTCCCACAGACATGTCCAAGCCAACCTCTTCTCTTTAGTCAATAATTTTTGCCCATAATAGTAATGCCCCTATTTTCGAGCTCGCACAGTGGGCTTGGGAAGTAAGTTGGCTTTAGGGAGGTTGAACATTTTAGTCGAGTAGGAGCGTTAGGGTGAGCTCTTGAGCTCTTCCTTTTTACTAGGGGAATTCTGCTTTTGTCGAACAAATTAGTTAGCTGCAATGACCCTTTCATGAGGAGCCGAGCAATTTACTTAAGAGGATTATTTTCCCTTACACTAAGAGATGCTCATTGTAGATTGTTCGATTTGAGTGGCGTTACTAATTAGTATTTTGACCTCTTCTTTAAGGGTCGAACAACTAGCTAAGGACTGTTTTTCTCTTGCACTAAGGGAAGTCCACGTAGTCGATCGTGTAGTTCTAGTAAGAGTGACTTTCTTGCTGAGGGAAGTCCCAGTAGCTCGGATCGTCGGGATTATATTTAGAGCTAAAACTAGAACTAGAGTTGTAGAAATAAGCTTAAGTTAGTAACAACTATGGTTTCCAGATAAAGGGCTACGGTTAATAGCTGTAGCTATTACCTATATTTTTCTTCAAAAAAAATTATAATAATGGTATTTCTTACCATTGTAGTACATGCCTTGATAGAAATTATAATAATAACGTGTCTCGTATACTGACGAGAACCAATTTAAGTAAGAGATGAATGATATAGTTTTAGAAAAATACACTAAGTTACCTGAAACCAAGGCTTTGACGTAGTTTCTTAAGTTCATTTTATGCTTTTTCCTGCATAGCATGAAATGGGCATAAATACTTGGATGAAGACCGTCCTCCACCAAACTTGAAAACCCATGTCCCAAAAACAGAAACCAATGCTTCTCTACTTATTACAAAGTCTACATGATCCTTTAGGAAGTGTTAAAATTTGATATGTTATATGAATCAAACCAAATCCTAACTTAAAATGCTGAGATGAGTGGGTTATACCTGAAGATGATAACAAACAAGAAGGTCATTAATGGAAATAAGTTGGACATGACATGCACAAATGTCGACGAAGTTCTTTCTAGTCCAGCATAATACAATATCCTAGTAAGCACAACCCTGAAACGTGAAATTGTGGTGAAGACCGCACTAGTTGAAGAAGGAATATGCCAATATATCCTAAAGGGGGGTGAATAGGACTTTTAAAAGTTTTTATGATTTATTATAAAATCCTATTACACTAATCCTAACAGCAGACATATATTAGGATTACTCAAATGTTACTCTACTAGCTTCCAAGCCTGGTAGAGGATCCAATCACAAACTATTCAAAAGGTAGCAATATATAACTTAGTTTATGATGGATATGACTGTGAATGTGTGTGAGGTGTGATCAGATATATAAATATGAATGCATTAACATAAATCACATACACAGAAGAAGAGCAATCATAAACACAGTCATTTTTATAGTCATTCGACTACTTGTCTACTCCACTCCTGGTAACCGCACTCAACCCTTAAGTGTACCGGATTTCACTAAACAGCGGTTCACCTCAAACCTAAGGTTTTAAATCAGGTTCACCTTTAACCTTTACAACCTATACTGAGGCTGACTGTTTATGCTCTCACGAGCAAGGGTCAACACGACGTACCCACTTTTAGTTACACTGGCCAATGATCTTCCATAAGACCTTACCGGAGGTTTCTACGCAGTTCACCTCAAACCCGACGTTTCACAGCAGTTGACCTCAAACCTAAGGTTTTGCTGGTTCACCTTCAACCAGATGTTTATGCTCTCCACAGAGCAAGGGTCCACACAATGCACCCACCATGTACACTCCTGTCGGAGGCCTCCTTGAGGACTTCAAAGGGTGAAAACCACTTAAGATCCAATCCTACAAAGGAATGATCACAAGTGTCTTCTTGGACTCTAGATACTTATAAATAAGTTGATAAGTCCCGATAAGCACAATGGCGAAGATCTCCTCCTCCTTGTTGACGAAGAGTCTTTTGCTCCCTTGATCCGCAATACAAAAAGATGTACCGATATATGGTGACGGGTTGGGTCAAGGTTATGATGGAATCCTACTCTCTAAAGGTTTTCCTATAAGGAAGATAGAGTAGTTCGAATCATCTAGGCATTCAAGGCATCCCAACTTAATGATTTACCATTAAGGTAGTAGCTGGAGGATCCTTGAATGTGGAAGTTCATTCCCCAATCTACTCTATTGAATATCAATGGTGAGGGTGGATTGGAGGATGAACTTCCTTAAGAGAAAGGGCTTTGGGTATATGATCTAGGGTTAAACACTCAAAAGCTCTCTCTACTTTCTCTCCCAGCTAAAAGGACATGTCTCTCTTTAAATAGGCAAAAGGTTCCAACGGATATAAAATGGTCACATTTATGACAGAGTTCAATATCATCGAGCGGTGTCGATATTATCGAGCGTATACTCTCGATAGCATCGACGGTCCGCTTGATGGCGCAAACTTAAATGTCATACACTTTTGAAACCTTTTACCAACTGGTCGAGGGCATCGATACTCGGGTCAATTTTATCAGATTTCGAACTCCAATTCCATCGATATGAGGATCAATTGCTCAACATTTGAAAAATGAGAGAGACTTGACTTGAAATATTTCAGGTTTTTAAGATATGATCGAGGGTCAGCCGATGTCATCGGAATTTGCATATCGATGCTATCGAAGGCAGTGTCGATGTGATTGATAAATCCTATAGATTTACCAATAAGATCGCTCGACAGATTGTGTTTAGTTTCAATCCAATCGACTCGGCCTCGATATCATCGACATACGAATATCAATTTCCTCGAATGGCCCCCAATCAAAGTAAAAACCAACCAGAAATATTTGTTGGAAGACATGCACGCCCACGATCGATATCATCAATGGTCTTCCTATCATATCGATATTTAATTTCAGATCATATCAGAAGGAGCATCGATATGTCGAAGGAATTTGAAATTTTCTTTAAAAAACAGGAGCGATGGAAACCTGTCTGTCGATTTTATCAAGCCATTATCGATGGACTCGAAATTCAAGTATCGATGATATCGATATGTGGATCGATACATCGATAAATCAGTCCAGATATACATGTGGTTGCTGGACATTTTTGTCCTATTTTCGATGATATCGTTTAAGCATCGAGGACATCGACAAAGCGAATCAATCATATCGAAGGTGTTTCAATAAAACCGATAAGGCAAGAAAACTTAGAGATTTTTCTATTTTGAAAAAGCTTTCTTACCTAAAAACCCTATGATGTTCTATTTTGTTTTTAAGGGTTTTAATCACCTGGTGTTTTGGGACATGGGATGTGAGGGTTTAGATTTACCTGTGGCAAGCTTGCACACATCTGGTTGAGGCAGATGCTTGAATTGATCTTCCTATCAGGCTTTGTAGACAATCTGACACAACACTCATGTAACTTGACAAACCAGGGCACTTTCAATCTCCCCCTTTCTCAATTATGTGACAAAATCCCAAAACACCCTAGAATACTCTCAACAAACACATCCTAAATTGTGTGTACATGCTTTTTACACAATTTTACAATTTCTAGCCCATGTACACAACCAGTAGCTACTCCTCCTGACTATAAACTCCCCATCACTTGATGCAGTTGCTCCCCTTAAACACCTGCACAACAATTCAAGCAAATACATAATTTTCCGTTTGGGGTGTTTGCAAATGTTCTCCCCCTTTTTGTCAGTCATTGACAAAGATATATCAGATGATATTGACTGAAGAGTGAAATATTTGGGAGAACCACCATGTCAGAAACATACAGTTTTTAAAGCATTAATGTATAAATGAGTAAGTCAGTTTAAGCAGACATCAATTTCAGAACTTATGGATGCATACTAGATAAAAACAATGATATAGCAGATAGGATAATCAGTAAAGACACATGCATACCATATCAGAAATTTGATAAACCAGGGGATTTAAACTTATGGTAATGGTAGTAAAAAGTAGAATTATATTCAGCCATATACCAAAATTGCCCAAGATTGGCAATTATACCAAAATTTCAAAATAAATACTGCCACAAACAGCAGTAACTTAACAGTTTATCCTATAAAAAAAACAAGCTCATGTAAGGGCACCCATAAATAAGTACCAGTATTAATCCCACATCGAGGCATATACAATCAACACAAAGAAACATCAGTCTATTCAAGTTAGAAAACTGTCACACATAACTAAGAGAGAGTAAAACACCCAAAAAGATACTAATGTTCATATGCAGCATTAAGGATGAGGTGTGTGTGACAGAATGCAAGAATCATCACTATGGAGCTGAGTGGGATGGCGCCATATCGTCCTGTTGGCAAGTCATCAGATCAACCAACCTTTGCATAGTTTGTTGTACTCCATCGACCAGTCGCTCTAAGACTGTCAGCCGCTCATGCACAGAGTGGATATCCCTCTGAATCGCACCAATCCTGTCTAGCTTGTAACATTTGGCATGCCCAGGAATTGACGTTGATGATGCTGGATCGGGTCCAGAGGGTTTATCTCTGGCCATCCCAATTTCTTCTAAGCGAGGGACACCACCACCTCACCATACTCGTGAAACTTCAGGTCTATTTTGCGAATGTTCTTTATATTGAAGACTTAAAGTGGGAGTACAGGATCTGTGGTAGATGGTAAACCAATGGTGTTGCATATCTTGCTTATAATCCAGGGATATGGGAAATGAAGATCCCTAGAGGTATGAACAACATTTACTAACTGATCGAAAAGCTGAGTTGGGAGGCAAATCTTTGTCCCATTTGTGATTGAGTAAACTAACATGGCCATAAACCCTGTGAGATCAGATCGATTGGTACTTCTAGGATATATATTTGTGGTGAAGATACCATGTAGAACCCGAAATCGGGGTTCCATGTACCTAACTTTCAGCGCGTTCCCTTTATGTCAAGGGATATCTCGACCATTACATAGATACTTAGTTACCATGGATCGAACATCAAGATGGTCGAGGTCCAATTGAGGGAGTCCTTCTGGAGCCATTTTCAGATTAAGGATGTTAGCTATGGTGGCAGGAGTGATCAACACATCATCGTTACTATTCAGAGAGACCATAATTGAAGGAGGATCTGATACAGGTGAGTGACACGCGGCGAGGAAGTTTCGTGTTCGTTCAAGCTGGCACGACCCCCCGAAGTCTAGGACAGGCAGCCCATCGATCGCAACAAATAAGGGTTCCATATTATAAGGTGCTAAGCAACCCCTGTCTACTGTTCTTTCATGGATCAATTTCCTGCCGGTGTATTTTGCAGGGCATTGGCTAGCCGGAGGAGGTGGTACCAATTGCGAAGGTGCCATAAATTCAGTCTGGGACCCACCATGTGAAGCCTGTCGTGTTCTTTGCCGAGTGGGGATCACACTTTTCGGGGCCCTTGCCCTTTCTTTCAAGGCAAGCACCTTTTGTTGGGTGGTTATTGAAGACTCCCCAGGGCCAGATGCTACCCCTTTGTCCTTTCCCATGTGGACAGATAGAATCTTGAACGATTTGGGAAAGGTGACAAAAACCTGACAAAAAAGACAAATACCCAAAAGAGAGGTGGACTCTTGATGTGTTAGAACAGTATTACCGGATTTGTGGAATGATTTGAGTAGTTTGACGCGGCTCCTAGTGATTTGGTCGAGAGGATCGAGCAGAGGAGATAACCGAGAAACTCCAAAAAATAAGCCCCCTTTTTCGGTCCACTGACTTTTATCGGGCGGCATCTATCGATATTATCGATCATTATTTCGATAACATCGAGAAGTTGCTGATCAATTCTATCAAGTCTGTCTTCGATATCATTCTTGGCCACACGACTATTCATATTTTAACAAGGCGTCGATGATATCGACCGTTTATCGATAAATCGAGAATGTCATATCGACAGTCATATCAAAGATGAAGATTTTCAATTTTCAGCATTCAGACGACTCTCCAAGTATACTTTTCATATTTCTGTCAATAGAAAAAACTATGTACACACATTGTACACAAAATTATAAACATTTGAATGTTTATACAAAAGATTGAGCAAGGAACCTCAGATATATCATTTTAAACTCAATAAAAATAATCCTCCTTTTAGCACATGTTCAGATCTTTGATGCTCAATCTGAGCTAATTCTTCCTTATCCATTTCATCTTGTTAACCAATTTGGGTGGTGGTGCAAGGGCATTGCTTCTATCCATGTCCTTAAGAAGACTTTTGAAGTTCTGTATTTCTCTAGTTGATAATTCGTTAACACGATTCTGACCAGAGTTAGGTTGAGTCCTCCTAGGTGTTATGCATTTAAACTTATAATGACCAGAATCACCACACAGATGACAGACTGGAGAGATTCTGGTTTTGCTTCCAGACGCAAACAGATTTTTCAGTTCTAGGTGCTGCATTTCTAGCCTTTGACTTAAATTTTTCATATCCCAGGCCACTTTTATCCTTTCCAGGTCTTCCCATTCCTAACATTTTTTCTAGTTTTTCGCCACTTTGAAAAAACTTGTAGTTTATCTTGGCCATCTTTTTGGATTCTTCTAGGTCAAATAGGATTGTATGATTTTCATTTTTAAGAAGTATAATTTTATCTTTTAAGATCTCGACCTGTTTGTTCAAGTTTTCAGACTCTTTTTCAAGAAAGGTATTAATTCGTTCAAGCTTATCATTATCCATATGATATTGCTGCAGATCATTTAGTAATTGTGTGTTGATTTTTAATGTTTAATCTAAATCTTTTTGCAGCAACTTACTTTTGTTTTCTGCTATTCCAAGTCTTTTAAGGATATTTATGCTATGAATATAGAGTTGATTATAAGCATCTTGTAGTCTATCCTTTTCTTCTTCTTTTGTTTCCTCATTATCAGATGGAAATGATTTAGTGGCTAGTGGTTCTTTCTCGTTCTCAGCTTCAGTGGGAATGATTGAAGCAGTGGAGACCATGAGTATTTTCAATGATTTCTGATCTCCATCGCTTTCTGAGTCACTAGATTCTGAATTTGACTCTTCAGTATTGTAAGACCCGTATCCTAGTTCGTACTGTTCAGATGAATCCTGCGATCCTTTCCGTCGAATTCTGGCAACCTGCGACGTATAATCAACGTTGCGATCGACCCTAAGTCGTACCTTATAAATTCATGTCCACTTAATCCGAGACCTGTATCATTGCGACCACACCGTCGCCGTGGTTCTAACGCCGCGACTCACGCACCGATCCGATACCCTGATCAGAAGATGTGAGTCGGCGTTTATTTCGAAGAAACGCCGCGCTTTCTCAATCCTAAGAGAATCTCTACACAATGTCAAATCAATCCCATCTATCAATCAATCACTTCAATGTCAAGTACAAAGCAACCCATGCTTTCTCTCTCCAAAGTCAACTCTTTCTTACCCCCTCTCTTACACCACCTTACATGTCAAGTATCACATCCATCACTCACCTCACCCTTTCACCCATCACACCCATCCCTCATCTCTATTACAACCCTCTCTCTCCTTCTCATTTCTCCACATTCTCAAGCAAGGAAAAATCCCACGTTGGAGCTCTTCCATGAGAGAAAAAAATAAAAAAAATGCATATGTGAGGCCCACCTTTCCCATTCCAAAACCCATCATCCTATCTATCCATTCCCATCTCTACCATCAAAGAGGAGCACAAGGAGATAGGCATTCCAACGGACCAAGGAGATCGCTAGGTGGGTGCTTTGATAGGGTAGTTTTCTATGTTTTCATGATGGGCCAAGTGAGGCCTACCATCAATGGTATGGATCTCACTTGAGACCCTAAGATGTGGCCGATGGCCCACCTTGATTATCATTTTATGTACGATTAGATGCAAGGGAGGGCCCATAGTGTCGGGGTCCCTCCATCACACGTGTGTCCCACTTTTCTCTCTCTCTCTTCTCTCTCTCTCTCTCTTCCATTTTCCTTAATTGTGATGATGTGATGGTGTGGCCCACTTGAATGGACCCCACCTTAATGCATGTGTTATACATGTCATTCATCCATTTGGTGACCCACCTAAGTGGGGCCCACCTCAATGCATGTGATGGCCAGACGTCCAGGGACGTCCCTGGACGTGGACGTGGGAAGGAAAATACAAATACTGGCTTGATTTTCAAGCCTTAGGGGGTGGCCACTCACATAGGCCCCCCCTTAATATATGTGTTCAATCCAAGCCGTCTATCTTCTTCCCCAACTCATTTTAGCCGTTGAGCCAAAAAAATGAGACTGGTCTGAGAAATGGGTGGGCCCTAATCTAGCAAAGATCAATTGCTACCGTTTAAAAGTACCTTAACTTTTCTAGACGCCAAAACGTACCCAATATTGGGCTTGATGGCCTTTTTATGAGCCATGGGGAACAATGGCTGAGGCGGATTTCACTAATGGGGGCCCCACATGTGAAAAACCCCAAGAATATGGGATTTTCAAAAATAAAATAAAAAAATAATAAATAATAAATAAGGCGGCCTTTCTTGCATCGACACAAAGACTGAAAGACGTGACACGTTCTTTGCGTTTTTCACGGACGGGCGTCCATAGGCAGGGACCCACGGCCCCACATGTGGACCCCACCATGATGTATATTTTGTATCCACACCGTCCATGAGGTGGACAACCCCCTGAGGTGGGTTCCCTCCAAATTTCAGGCTCATCCAATGCTCAGGTGGCCCACATCATAAGAAACAGTGGTGAGGGAACGGGTGCCATTGAAACCCGTTTCTGGGTTCACAGAAGTTTTGAATCAAGATGAAATTCGTTTTTCCTTTTCACCCAGGTCTGTGTGACCTTAGCAACAGTTTGGATGTAAAATAAATGCTATGGTGGGCCCCACATGGGACCCACAGTGATGTATGTGCCTTGCTACCACCGTCCAGGCGGACGGTGGAAGCCCACTTGATGTATGTGTTCATCCGCTCTGTCCTCCCTGGATGGTGGGACCCCCCCTGCATGCGTGTGTGCACTTGTGTGTGCATACGTGTGTGAGTGTGCACGTGTGTATGCATGTGTGTGTGCGTGTGTGAGTGCATGTGTGAGCGTGTGTGCTTGTGTGGGGTGGTTGTGTGTGTGTGTATATATATATATATATCTATATACACCTACATATATATATATATATATATTTTATATAATATACCTGTTAGTGGGCCTCTATGGGCCTCACCATGATGTTTGTATTGCATCCAAACCATCCACCCATTTTTGTAGCTTCCGATTTAAGCTAATGTTTGTTCCACTTCATGTATCCTTATGTTAACTTAGGTACAGGTTGGATGGGAAATATACGTTATGGTGGGCCTTAGGAATTGTAAATGATGAAAATCATTATTACCACTTATATAAGGCCCATGTTATGGGGCCCATTCGATGTATTTATGGCTGTTATTAAAGCCCACCTTGATGTGTATGAGGCCGTTGTTGAGGCCCACCTTGATATGAATGTAAGGCCCATGTTATGAGGCCCATTGTAATGTATTTGGGGCCCATGGGTTGGGGCCCATTGTGATGTATTAGGGCCCGTGGGTTGAGGCTCATTGTGATGTATTAGGGCCCATGGGTTAAGGCCCATTGTGATGTAGTAAGGCCGTGGGTTGAGGCCCATTATGACGTATTCAAGGCCCATGGGATATGGCCCATTGCAATGTACATAAGGCCCATTGGTGTGGCCCATTTGATATGCGTATGGCCCATGTGGTGAGGCCCACGTTGATGTATTTGTGGCTATCCGTTGAGGCCCACCTTGGTATATACATACGGCCCATGCGATGTGGCCCACTTGTCATATTTATGGCCCGTTGTTTAGGCCCACCTTGATATACATGAGGCCTATGTTGTGAGGCCCATTTGATGTATTGGAGGCCCATGGGTCGAGGCCCAATAGGGTATACATAAGGCCCATTAAATGTGATTTCACCATGTTTTATGTGTTGACCTATATGGCAGGCTATGCCTTGTGAGCAATGTTGGTTTGACGTCCACATTATAAGTATAATGTTGGATAGTTCATCACCTTATAAGTATAAATGTCCGCATTACGACTCTCCCTAGGGCCATTTGTAGGCCCATACTTGTTATGTGTAGGCTGTCTAGGCCCATCTGCGTTGTAAGGATAGTTCATCACCTTATAACATGCTTAGTGTAGCTCCATGATTCATACCCATACACATCATATGTATGCTTGATATGAGGAATGTTTGGTTATAACATGAGCCGTTGGGCTGAGACATTTACAGGACTCCATATGAGATGGAGTGCCTGACATGAGCGCATGGTACGCGCTAGATTGCTGCATGTTTGTACGGTGTGATTCATGTATCTCGCATACATGTTACTTGATCATTGTACACCCTAGCGACATCAGGGCCGTGGCCTCCACAGGCATATCGTGGATGGTCAGACGGGACACCGGTAATGTTTGGTTCTAGCATACGGGCGTCATAGATGTCCCTGGGTGAAAACCCTAAACCTTCGTGGCTAAGAGATGACTCCAACGTCAAGACCGAGTGGATATATGAGCGCACGAGGGCCGAATACCAGGAGGTCGCGTCTTCCACTGTGTCGTGGTCGGTTGGGAAGGGGTGTGACCTTACCCGCCTAAGTGAGAGGGCAATATCTAGGTTGAGTTTGACCAGCTTGAGGAATAGGTCCGCTATCGACGAGCCGGGCCCGATATTGGTAGGCGGATAGTGAGGTCTCTTTCACTTACCTAGTTGTGCGTTCGGATAGGGGCGGCAAGCTGGCGTAGAGTGTAATAGACCCTGGTGACGATCCCAGAGATGAACCGTACTGATATATGGACTTATTGGGCAGGAGTTGTATACTCATTCATTCACTATTCACTCGGGCTGGTGGTGCGCAACTATTTGTTATGTGTACCTTTGCATGGCTAAGATTTCGGTTGGGCGCGCGACTAACCTGAGATCAGGAGTTTACCACATTGTATCTGACTATCCAAATTTAGGTATGAGACTGGTTTGGATAGAAGTCCCTTGTGATGGACCCTATAGCCTGTGATACTTCGTACTATCATCCAGACTTCACATTCCAGCATAGTCATTTCATTCGCACCGCATATTACATTACATCCACAGTACTTAGCATTTTGGGTTACTATGTTTTTGCACTTATATGGCCAAGATGAGGTTGATGGTATACATGGCTTGTCAGGATTTGCATATAGCATTGCATCCTCAGCATTCGTTATTATCTTGTTATGTTTTGCATCGCATAGCCTTGGTATGGCTGATAGCATTCTGTAAGTGTTATAGTTTATATCCCTGTATGTTGTCAAAATTAGTGGTGACAAAAACACTGTTATATAACTTGCATTAGTGAAGCTCTTTCTAACGTTCAACATTCATAACAAGCAAAGCTCACAACAAGTGAAGATTACTAGTACAAAGATCAACCTTGACTTCAAGTATTGCTCTCAAGACGTGACTCAAGAATGCAAGACTACAAGAAGAGTACAAGGCAGTTCTTATAGAACTCAAGACATTTTCAAGGTTGAGCTACATCAAGACTTCAAGGCTTAAACTTCAAGGTCACTTGTTCCTAATATTTTCAATGTCCATACTTCTTTATTGAGGTTTGAATGACCATAGGTTGACCTTAGAAGTAGGCCATTTTGGATACATAAGTCATATGTATATGACACTTGTTTGGGCCGTTCGGGGACTTGTCCTAGGCTTTCTTCGACTAGTCCTAGCTCTGCTTCGACCGACCCAAGAAGTTCTTCGATCGATCGTAAGGTTGTTACAAATTTCGGATAAAATCATTGGTAGCTTCGACCGGTCGAAGGAACAAGGTGTCGACTTCTTCTACGACCGGTCGTAATTCTTCGATTCAAAGTCCAATAATTTACGAGGTCTTCGACCGGGCTTGAAGGAGACCTTCGACCAAATCGAAGGTGACCTATGACCGATTGAAGGAGGCCTTCGACCACGATCGTAGAATCGGTCAAAGCTTATCGCGATCGATTTTTTTTTTTCAAATCATTATTTCTTCGACTAGTCGAAGAGCTCCTTAGACCGGTCGAAGATGCGATCTGCTCACCTATAAATAAATCTAAACTCGGAAGAATTGAAGCAATTTTATTATTCCATTTTAAGCCAATCTTCGTCGAACTTCGAGAAATAATTTTGTGCTCCATCTAAGCTAAGTGTGCTTATTTTATATTCTCTTTCTTTAGCTTTGTTTAATTGATTTTGTTTCTACTATTCCAATCTAATTTGATACGAGGAATTGTTATTCCCTTTCTTTGGAATCAAAATCAATTAAGGCAAGCCTAGTTGGTCTAATTTTAAAATATATTAGAACTAGAACCATTATAATTAGTCTTGGACATTGAACTTGAACATTCAATCATCTACTCGATTTGGTTCTACCTGCATCAATTTCTGCAACTAAGGAGTTAATCGGTATTTTACATTTAATTGTAAATTCCTTTCGATTTTGGTTTCTTTCAAGATTTGCCGAAAAATCTTGTTGTATTGGTTATCCGAGGAGAGCCAGGAAAACTCGAAGTGGGGTTTTTTATTGTGTAAGCCCACGGATAAAGACACAATTGTAAAGGTTTTGGGTGAACTGTGAAAACCTATTTTGTGAGTGAACGCTAATATCCCCAGTGTGAGGATATTAGGAGTGGAGTAGCATTTTCAGTGTGGTCATTGTTTAACGGTTGGTGAACACACAGCTAACCACTATAATCCCTTGTGTTATGGTTGAATAGTTTACATTTCTAATCTTTAATATTTATTTGTGGGATGTATGTGTGGTGGTGAATGTTGTAATCATTTAATTCAAGCATTGTGGGAATTTTGTAATAGTTTAGAATTTACTTTCACTATTACTTTATCTCGCTTAAAATTCAATTTCTTTTAAAGTTGTTCCAACAAGGTTGACCTCGCCATTTTTATGGTGTATGGTCATCCCTAGAACAATACATTTGTGATTACGCTTTATTTCAATTTGTGCTTAATTTCGTATTCCTCTTTGGTTTGAGATTTGATACAAAGATCTTTCTAGAAATAAGGTTGTCCTACCATAAACTCGGTTTTTGGTGAAAGGTTGTCCTTAGAACAACATTTGTATCAATCCCTCAAGATCGATTTTTGAGGTTATTTTACTTTCTGCATTGTGATTTATTTTGGCTATCATATTCATTTTAATTCATTGTTATAAGTTTTATTTGGCATAGTCCTATTCACCCCCCCCCCCCTCTGGACTTATAGCTAGGCCTTTTCAAGTGGTATCGAGCCTAATAGCTGTTCTTATTGCTTTTTATTAGGATTTAATTCCCGAGCTAACGATCTAAGCTATTTAAAAAAGATGTCAAATTTTGATAGCCTTTCAGTCATGAGGCCTCCACCATTTGATGGCTCCAACTATGCCTATTGGAAAACCAGAATGAGAATCTTTCTAAAATCAATGGATGAGAGTGTGTGGCGAGCCACAGTGACCGAATGGAAAACTCCTACCATTGAAGTAATCGCTTGAATCCGACGGTTCAAAAACTATGTCTCAGACCGCTATTATTTATGGACCACTCTTCGTAAAAGTGAGTATAGTGCCAATGCTAAAGCACTAAATGCAATTATTACAAGACTATCACCTGATGAGTTCAAAAGAATCATATCCTGTGATACTTTGTAAACAAGCTCGGGATATACTAGAAATGACACACGAGGGTACTTCAATTGTCAAAAAGTCTAAAGTCCAACTCCTTACAACCAAATTTGAAGAAATTCATATGGAGGAAAATGAGATGTTTATGGACTTTTACACTAGACTAAATAACATTGTAAACTCAATATGGGGTCTTGGCGATAAAATCCCAGAAAGTAAAGTGTGTGCAAAGATATTACGCTCACTTCCTGAACGGTTCAATTTTAAAGTAACCGCGATCCAGGAACTTCGTGATACGGATAATATGAGGGTAGAAGAACTAGTTAGTTCTTTATAAACTTATGAGTTAAACTTTAAAGCTCCTAAAAATAAATCGATTGCTCTAAAATCCTCTAAATGTAATTCAGAAGAAAATTCTGATTCTGAAGATGATATGGCTCTTTTGGCTAAGAAATTTTACAAGATTTTTAAAAGCAAGAAAAGGGTTGATTTCTAAAAATCAAATGATAAAAAGAAGTCTAGATCAAAATCTCAAAAATCTTTGAAAGATGGTCAATGTTACAACTGTCAAGAATATGGGCATTTGGCAAATAGATGTCCCAAAAAGGACAAACCCAAGAAGAAGAGTATGTTGGCTACGTGGGATGAATCATCTGATTCTGAAGTTTCTTCTGAATCAGAAGATTCTGAAATTGAGTTAGGGAATGAAGTTAAAGCACTTATGACTCTAGCCAAATTCACATTTTCAGATAATGACTCAACAAGTGAAGAAAATCTGAATAGTGAATGTGAAAATGAAGATGATCTTCAAGATGCTTATAATGCCCTATATAAAGAAAGTTGTAAAATTGCTGTCAAACTTAAACTTCAAAAAGAAAAATTTTCTAAACTCAAAGAATGTTTTGAATCACTTGTCTTAGAAAAATCACAAATTTCATATTGTTTTGAAAACACAAAATGCGATTTGGAATTCAAAAATTCTTTAATTATTGATTTGAAATCGAGATTGAAAATCTCAAAAGGAAGTATCTTCTCTTCTAAGTCAAAAGGACACATGGAAATATGCCCAAGGTGTTCCAAAGTTAGAAAAACTTTTATCCTGGATCAAGAAAATGTATGATCTATCCGGGTTGGGCTATGATAAAATGTAACTCCTAAACAAAAGTATACTCCTCCTATGTTTGTGAAAGGAGAGTCCTCAAACTCAAAAGGAAAAATACTTATCAAGGTTTTTCAAAAATTCAAAAACTTTTCAAAAACCTAGAAGCATCATATCAACTTTAACCCTAAAACGAAATCCACTAGTCAAAAGATAGTAGATTTACTCAAGGAGCTCCTAAAATCTAACTCTTTAGGTTATACTTATAACTATAAATAAAAGAAGACTAACTATGTTCCTAAACCCAAAACTCATATGAAATGGGTTCCAAAAGTCACACTTTGGTTGCTCACATTGCTTTCAAAGCAACAAGTCATTCAAAATGGTACCTAGACAATTGGATGCTCTAGACATATGACAGGTGACAAAGCTTTATTCACGGATTTAAAAGATATGATGATGGTTCACCACATTTGGAGATGGTAGCAACTCAAGATTATAGGCCAAGGTACGGTTCAACTTTTTAATCTTCCCGTATTTAAAAACGTTTTATATGTTGAAGGCCTAAAACATAACTTACTTAGCATATCTCGTATATGTGATAGTAACCATTGTGTTCGGTTCTCTAATCAAACCGTGAGATATCGAATAATAAGGGTTTTGTAATATTAACCTGACGTAGAACGTCCCGAAAATTGCTATATTATTAGCGAATCCAAATCATCTAATCAAACATGTTACATGGTTCATACAGACGAGACCGATTTATGGCACAAACGTCTTGGACATGTTCATTATCGAAATTTATATAGATTGAGCAATCAAGAACTTATAAGAGGTTTACCCAAACTTGAAATTAGATAAAATATGTGGTGAATGCCGATAGGCAAACAAACAAGGAACTCACACAAAAAGGTGAATTCAATACCACATCAAACCACTCGAACTTCTTCACATGGATCTAATTGGACCTACTAGAACGGAAAGTCGTGATGGTAAAAAGTATATTCTCGTAATAGTTGATAACTTTACCGAGATACATATTCTGGTAGTCTTCTTAAGGGATAAATCTAAAACCCTTGAAGAAGTAAGAAAAGTTCTCAAAAGGATTCAAACCGAAAAAATCTTCTCAAATCAGTAAGATTAGAATAGTGATCATGGATCCTAATTTGAGAATAGCAATTTTGAGAAGTTCTCAGACTTGATCATGGAATATTACATGAATTCTCGGCTCCCAAAACTCCACAACAAAATGGAATTGTAGAAAGAAAGAATAGAGTACTTCAAGAAATGGCTAATGTCATGTTGAATAGCATGAAGCTCTCTAAAAATCTTTAGGCTGAAGCTGTAAATACAGCTTGCTATATTATTAACCGAGTTTATACTAGCAAAGATAATAATAAAACGGCTTATGAATTATGGTTCAACAAAAAGCCTACTATCAAATACTTTCGAGTTTTTAGCAGCAAATGCTATATTTTACGTGATCATGAAAATTTGGGAAAATTCGATACAAAGAGTGATGAAGGGATTTTTCTAAGATATTCTTTAAATAGTCGTGCTTATAGGGTTCTGAACAAAAGAACTGGCGTGATTCAAGAATCTATCAATGTAGTCATTGATGATCACTTAAATAAGACAATCTCTAATTCAGATAATGATGAAGTTCTAATCATTGATAAACCCGATACTTCATCAAATCAAACTGAATCTGATTTGAGGACTATTAAAGATCATCCAACCACTCAAATTCTTGAAAACCCTCTAACTGGTGTTCGCACCCGTAGACAACTTGAGGATTTATGTAATTATGTATGTTTTACATCCCAAATAGAACCATCCAATGTAAAAGAAGCTCTTGCTGATGAAAACTGGATTGTTACTATGCAAGAAGAACTTAATCAATTTGTAAGAAATGATGTTTGGTATCTCTTACCAAGACCTAAAGATAAACACATCATCGGAACAAAATGGATTTTCAAAATTAAGTCGGATGAATGTGGAAATATTATTAGAAACAAGGCTAGACTAGTGGTACAAGGTTATACTCAAATAGAAGGAATTGATTTTGATAAAACTTTTGCACCAGTAGCACGTCTTGAATCTATCAGGCTATTTATATCCATCGCATGTTTTAGAAAGATAAAAATATATCAAATGGATGTGAAAAGTGCTTTTCTAAATGGCGATTTAAATGAAGAAGTATATGTTGAACAACCAATGGGTTTTGAAGATTTCAAAAATACTAATCATGTGTATCGGCTTAAAAAGGCACTTTATGGATTAAAACAAGCACCTAGGGCATGGTATGAGAAACTAACAAAATTTCTTTTAAGTCACAATTTTCAAATGGGATCTGTTGATAAAACTCTATTTGTTAAAAAAACATAATGATCATATTTTAATAGTACAAATTTATGTTGATGATATCATCTATGGATCAACTTGTACTAACTTTACTACTGAGTTTGCAGACTTGATGAAATCTCAGTTTGAAATGAGCATGGTTGGGGAATTAACTTATTTCCTTGGTTTGCAAGTTAAGTAGCAACCTGAAGGAATATTCATCTCTCAATCTAAGTATGCCTTGAATTTAATTAAGAGATTTGGATTCGAGAATGGCAAGAATTTCGATACTCCTATGAGTACTACCCTGAAACTCTCAAAAGATACTAATGGTAAAAATGTTGATTCAAAACTTTATCGGAGTATGATTGGTAGTTTGCTATATTTAACTGCTAGTAGACCTGATATATCTCTAAGTGTTGGTATTTACGCAAGATTTCAATCTGATCCAAAAGAATCTCACTTGATTGTTGTTAAGCGGATTATTAGATATGTTGCAAGTACTATAAATCTTGGTCTCTGGTATCCTCATGAGACTAATGTTCAACTTGCTGGGTACTCAGATGCTGATTGGGCTGGTAATCTAGATGATAGAAAATCAACCAGTGGTGGTTGCTTTTAAATTGGAAATTGTTTAGTTTCCTGGTTTAGTAAGAAACAAAATTCTATATCACTTTCAACAACGGTTAAGTATATATCGCACTTGTAATGCATGTACACAAATTGTTTGGATCTGCAAAGAATGCTAAGTGATTATGGAATTAAACAGATTCTATGTTATTGCATTGTGATAATTCCAAAGGCAATAAATATTTCAAAAAAATCCTATTCAGCATTCTCGTACTAAGCACATTGACATTAGATTTCATTATATTCGGGAACTGGTAGAAGAAAAAGTTATATCTCTGGAATATATTCCTACTAAAGATCAGAGAGCTAATATTTTCACAAAACATCTTGATAAAATCAGGTTTAATAAGATGAAATTTGATCTTGGCATGTGTATTTCAAAATGATTATCTATGCCTATATGTATCATAATGTATATATTTGGTAGATGTAAATCCATTTTCTTTAAAAAATTGTAAGAAATATGTAATTTTGGACTTCCTTCGACCTGTCGAGAGTATACTCGACCAGTCGACCTTCGACTGGTCGTAGATACCTACGACTAGTCGTAGATCTCGGAAATCACTTAAATTTGGGGATTTTTTGCATTCTTCCTCATTTCATCTTTTCTTTCTAAGAAGCCGAGCGTAGACCTGTCGAACCCACCATTTTCGTTCTTCAAGGTTAGTGTTCCATTTATGTTTTTCTTACAAATCAGTGTCTAGATTGCTTTCTTGTCTATCTTGAAGCTTTCTATTTAGGATTTCATTAAGATTTGGGGATTTGATTTTAAAAAATCTGTTTTGAGTAAACCATTTTCTCAATCTCTTGCATTTCCTTATTTCCTTATTATTGTTATTGCATATGGCTTCTAGAAGTCGAAAATCTACTTCCCGTGGTCCTTCTTCTTCTTCAAGATTGACCAAACGTCATCTTCTTGAGCCTACTAATGATCCATCTGGTGTTATAGATCTTAGAGCTCGTAATGTTATTGTTGAACATCCTGTTGATGTTAATCATATTGCTCCTTTTGATATCCTTCCTTTGCTTGAAGCTGTAGGTTGGGTTAACTTATTGCATTGGGGTGGGCCTGCATATCGGTCCATTGCTATATCCATGTTTACATGTATTAGTGACTTCTCACTGGATAATTTAACTTTTAAAATATCTACTAATGAAGGGCCATTTGAGCTTGATCGTCATTTAATTTCAGCCCTTATGGATATTCCAGTGAATGATGAGGGTATTCCTATTCATAATTTGACTGATAAACCCTCTATATCTGAAAAAAGAATGCTCACTAGAGACTTGTGTAACATGGATGTTCACCTGGACTAAAAAGGGGATGCGCTTCCCACTGAGGTATTTGTTACCCAAATACTGAGTACTTCGAGAATCTTTGTGTCTAATCTGTATCCTCGGTCGGGTAATAAACCGACTTGACCTCATTTATGGTACATTATTATTCATGCTATTTCCAAGTGGTACTTTCAGATTGTCTCGCCATCCTTAATCTGTCATTTCATTCTTCAGTTTGACTTCATCCTGGTCATAGTGACATCCCTTTTGGTTATTTAATGACTATATTAGCTACACATATGTTGGTCGATATGCCAGTCAATGAGGCACCTATCCATCATTTGATTTTCAACAACTCTAATCTCAATAAGATGAAGCTGGAATTACTTCCTGAACAAAGTGGTGATGGTAGAGGTGCTGGTCATGAAGAAGCAGGGGATGATATTAATATGGATGATATCTTTGAAGAACTGGATTCTGATTCAACAAATGATCGAGATTTTACACCATCTGATTTTGATGCACGTCTAAGTGCATTGGAGGGAAAAGTTGAGAATTTGAATGAAAAACTGAAAAACATATCTGTTACTCGTGATTCTCAATTCAAGTACATGCGGAAATACCTTAGGCGATTGAACAAGGGCATGCACCAACTTGATCCCTCTATTCCTGCTCCGTCTTCTAGTTCTAATTCTGACTAGTTTATATGTTTTTTTTTTTTTTTGGTTTGTAATAACTTTAAATCTTCGCACTTTGTCATCCAATTTGGAATTGGATTCTATTTTTCTTTTATGCTGGATTGTGACAAAAAATGCTTATTTTGAGTTGACAGTTTCTATTTTACTGCTATTATCTCTTCTCTCATCATATTTCCTCTTTCATATCCCTTTATATTGTTCTTTTCCTTGTCATATTGTGACAAAAAGGGGGAGAATGGTTATGTTACTTAAGGGGAGTATGTTTGGTAGGGGGAGTAATGTTGAGTAATGTTGATTTAATAACTTGCTAAATGTTACATGTTGATTTAACTTGCAGGTAAGCCTGAGTTAATTGGTTTATGTTGCTTTAACTACTTTGATTATATCTTGTTATGTGTTTTGTCACTAATTTGACAAAGGGGGAGATTGTAAGTGCTATAGTTTATATCCCTGTATGTTGTCAAAATTAGTGGTGACAAAAACACCGTTATATAACTTGCATTAGTGAAGCTCTTTCTAACGTTCAACATTCATAACAAGCAAAGCTCACAACAAGTGAAGATTACTAGTACAAAGATCAACCTTGACTTCAAGTATTGCTCTCAAGACGTGACTCAAGAATGCAAGACTACAAGAAGAGTACAAGGCAGTTCTTATAGAACTCAAGACATTTTCAAGGTTAAGATACATCAAGACTTCAAGGCTTAAACTTCAAGGTCACTTGTTCCTAATATTTTCAATGTCCTTACTTCTTTATTGAGGTTTGAATGACATAGGTTGACCTTAGAAGTAGGCCATTTTGGATACATAAGTCATATGTATATGACACTTGTTTTTGGACTGTTCGGGGACTTGTCCTAGGCTTTCTTCGACTAGTCCTAGCTCTGCTTCGACCAGTCCAAGAAGTTCTTCGATCGGTCGTAAGGTTGTTACAAATTTCGGATAAAATCTGTTAGGCTTCGACCAGTCGAAGGAGGTCTTCGACGGTCGAAGGAACAAGTGTCGACTTCTTCTACGACCAGTCGTAATTCTTCGATTCAAAGTCCAGCGATAATTTACGAGGTCTTCGACCAGTCGAAGGTGACCTACGACCAGTCGAAGGAGGCCTTCGACCAGTCGTAGAACGGTCAAAGCTTATCGCGCCCGATTTTTTTTTCAAATCTGTTATTTCTTCGACTAGTCGAAGAGCTCCTTAGACCAGATCGAAGATGCGATCTGCTCACCTATAAATAGAGTACTGAAACTCGAAAGAATTCAAGCAATTTTATTATTCCATTTTACGCCAATCTTCGTCGAACTTCGAGAAATAATTTTGTGCTCCATCTAAGCTAAGTGTGCTTATTTTATATTCTCTTTCTTTAGCTTTGTTTAATTGATTTTGTTTCTACTATTCCAATCTAATTTGATACGAGGAATTGTTATTCCTTTCTTTGGAATCAAAATCAATTAAGGCAAGCCCTAGTTGGTCTAATTTTAAAATATATTAGAACTAGAACCATTATAATTGAGTCTTGGACATTGAACTTGAACATTCAATCATCTACTCGATTTGGTTTTACCGGTCTACAACGAAGGAGTTAATCGGGTATTTTACATTTAATTGTAAATTCCTTTCGAGCTTTGGTTTCTTTCAAGATTTGCGAGAAAAATCTTGTTGTATTGGTTATCTGAGGAGAGCCAGAAAACTTCGAAGTGGGGTTTTTTATTGTGTAAGCCCACGACAAAGACACAATTGTAAATGTTTTGGGTGAACTGTGAAAACCTATTTTGTGAGTGAACGCTAATATCCCTGTGTGAGGATATTAGGAGTGGAGTAGCATTTTGTGTGGCTGTTGTTTAAGTTGGTGAACACACAGGTGAACCACTATAATCCCTTGTGTTATGGTTGAATGGTTTACATTTCTAATATTTAATATTTATTTGTAGGATGTATGTGTGGTGGTGAATGTTGTAATCATTTAATTCAAGCATTGTGAGAATTTTGTAATAGTTTAGAATTTACTTTCAGCTATTACTTTATCTGCTTGAAATTCAATTTCTTTTAAAGTTGTTCCAAAGAAGGTTGCCCTGCCATTTTTATGGTTTATGGTCATCCCTAGAACAATACATTTGTGATTACAGTTTATTTCAATTTGTGCTTAATTTTGTATTCCTCTTTGGTTTGAGATTTGATACAAAGATCTTTCTAGAAATAAGGTTGTCCTACCATAAACTCTGGTTTTTGGTGAAAGGTTGTCCTTAGAACAACATTTGTATCAATCCCTCAAGATCAGATTTTTGAGGTTATTTTACTTTCCTGCATTGTGATTTATTTTGGCTATCATATTCATTTTAATTCCGCTGTTATAAGCTTTATTTGGCATAGTCCTATTCACCCCCCCTCTAGGACTTATAGCTAGGCCTTTTCACATTCATGGACTTACCAGTACACTTCCGCTTACTCTTATGTCATATGTTTCATGATCTTATTAGTATTTCTGTTTATCCCGATGATGTATGATTTATGTGCTTTATTGATACTTAGCACTTACCTTACACATACTTCCACCACACTCTAAGCTTTTGTAAGATTATGCACGATATATGCGTGCAGGTGGCGTTAGGTTGCAGCAGCGTTGAGCTTGGAGCATGCAGTTATCCTCTGGAGCTTTGATTTCGATATATGTATTTCCCTTTCAGCAGTGTATTCAAATGATTATATTAGTGGATATGTGATGATGATGTTGTTTTGTGACTTGGTTATGCTTGTAGTTATGATCCATTACAAAAAAAAATCGTATTGAAAATCCTCCTTGTAGGATCCCAGGATCAGAATCTAGCGTATGGGCGCTGGGAGCCGAGAATGGGGTACTACGAAGGTTGTTGGCACCGGATTCGGCGATCGGGATTCCTGTGAATCCGATTTTCGAGTTTGGGGCGTGACAAGTATCATCCCACGTGGTAGCCATTGCCTTGCTCTTAGTTTTTTTTGTTTGGGCATTCAATAGACAGGTGTCCACGCTCCTGACAAGCATAGCATTGTGGTTCTTTTTACCAAATTTGCCTGCAGAAGGTTTATAGTTCACCTTTCTTCCCTTGGAAGGACAACCACGATTCTTTTGAAAGAATTTCTTAAATCGTTGGGCTAGTAAAGCCACTTCCTCATCTTTATTTTCATTTTCGCTCTCACTGTCCTCATATAATGTTTTCTTAGAAGTTTTTAGGATAGTTGTTTTGGATTTAGGGATTTGTTTGAAGTGTAGTTTAAAAGTTTCTAGGGAACCTACCAGTTCTTCTACTTTCATCTCATCAATGTTCCTACACTCCTTAATTGTTGTAACCTTGGGATTAAATCATTCCAGAAGGGATCTAAAGATTTTCCTACAAATTTTTGGTACCAGAACTTTTTCTCCCAATCCACCCATAGAGTTGCAGATTATATTTAATTTTGTGAAAAACTCCATAAATGTCTCATGCTCTTCCATTCTGGACTTTCGAATTGTGAAGTCAGGAGTTGAAGTTTAGACCTCTTCACAGTGCTTGTGCCTTCATGGGTTGTTTCCAATAGATCCCATGCTTCCTTGGATGTCCCACACATACTTATCTGATTGAATATATACTGGGACACGGCACAGTAGATGGCATTCATAGCTTTATCTTTAGCAGTTTGTTTTTCTTTGTCGAACGCCGTCCACTTTTCTTTGGATTTGGGTTTTGTGATGGTTGTGCCGCTATCAAGTACAATTTGTTTGGTTGGTGGCACGTATCCACTTTCAACTATATCCCAAACATCATGATCCAAAGATCTTAGAAAGTAGTGCATCCTAGCCTTCCAGTATATATAATTTGAGCCATCAAATATTGGAGGTCTAGTGATTGAGGAGCCCTCTCCTTTGGCCATATTCCTAACTTCGGTCAAGATCACTTTCTACGCGATGAAGCCCTTAAAGAGAGACCCACTTTGATACCAATTGAAATTGCGGTGAAGACTGCACTAGTTGAAGAAGGAATATGCTAATATGTCCTAGAGGGGGGTGAATAGGACTTTTAAAATTTTTTGATTTATTTTAAAATCCTATTACACTAATCCTAACAACAGACATATATTAGGATTATTCAAATGTAACTTTATTGGCTTCCAAGCCTGGTAGAGGATCCAATCACAAACTATTCAAGAGATAGCAATATATAACTTATTTTATGATGGATATGACTGTGAATGTGTGTGAGATATGATCAGATATATAAATATGAATGCATTAACATAAATCACACACAGAGAAGAAGATCAATCACAAACACAGTCATTTTTATAGTCGTTCGACTACTTGTCTACTCCACTCCCGGTAACCCCACTCAACCCTTGAGTGTAACAGATTTCACTAAGGAGGTTTCACATCGGTTCACCTCAAACCTAAGGTTTTAAATCAGGTTCACCTTCAACCTTTACAACCTACACTGAGGCTGACTGTTTATGCTCTCATGAGCAAGGGTCAACACGACGTACCCACTTTTAGTTACACTGGCCAATGATCTTCCATAAGACCTTACCGGAGGTTTCTACACAGTTCACCTCAAACCCGAGGTTTCATAACAGTTGACCTCAAACCTAAGGTTTTGCGGGTTCACCTTCAACCAGATGTTTATGCTCTCCACAGAGCAAGGGTCCACACAATGCACCCACCACGTACACTCCCGCCGGAGGCCTCCTCGAGGACTTCAAAGGGTGAGAACCACTTAAGACCCAATCCTACAAAGGAATGATCACAAGTGTCTTCTTGGACTTTAGATACTTATAAATAAGTTGATGAGTCCCGATAAGCATAATGGCGAAGATCTCCTCCTCCTTGTTGACGAAGAGTTTTTTGCTCCCTTGATCCGCAACACAAAGCGATGTACCTATATATGGTGACGGGTTGGGTCAAGGTTATGATGGAATCCTACTCTCTAAAGGTTTTCCCATAAGGAAGATAGAGTAGTTCGAATCATCTAGGCATTCAAAGCATCCCAGCTTAATGATTTGCCATTAAGGTAGTAGCTGGAGGATCCTTGAATGAAGAAGTTCATTCCCCAATCCACTCTATTGAATATCAATGGTGAGGGTGGATTGGAGGATGAACTTCCTTAAGAGAAGGGGCTTTGGGTATATGATCTAAGGTTAAACACTCAAAAGCTCTCTCTACTTTCTCTCCCAGCTAAAAGGACAAGTCTCTCTTTAAATAGGCAAAAGGTTTCAACGGATATAAAACGGTCACGTTTATGACAAAGTTCGATATCATCGAGCGGTGTCAATATTATCGAGCGTATACTCTCGATAGTATCGATGGTCCACTTGATGGCACAAACTCAAATGTCATATGCTTTTGAAACCTTTTACCAACTGGTCGAGGGTATCGATACTCGTGTCGATTTTATCGGATTTCGAACTCCGATTCCATCGATATGAGAATCGATTCCTCAACATTTGAAAAATGAGAGAGACTTAACTTGAAATATTTCAGGTTTTTAAGATATGATCGAGGGTCAACCGATGTCATCGGAATTTGCATATTGATGCTATCGAAGGCAGTGTCGATGGGATCGATAAATCCTATAGATTTACCAATAAGCTCGCTGGACAGATTGTGCCCAGTTTCGATCCAATCGACTCGGCCTCGATATCATTGACATATGAATATCGATTTCCTTGAATGACCCCCGATCAAAGTAAAAACCAACCTGAAATATTTGCTGTAAGATATGTGCGCCCACGATCGATATCATCGATGGTGTTATAAGTGCTATGGTCTCATGCTCCTTTAATTGTCAAATTTTGTAGTACCAAAACCTCTTGTGTGCCAAAACTTCTGTCTATGTATCTTGTGCTTGTATGTTGATATATATATATATATATGTGTGTGTGTGTGTGTGTGTGTGTGTGTGTGTGTGTGTGTGCGTGTGTGTGATTCAAGACGACATCACAATGGTTCAAGACATGTACGGTGCTTGACTTCAAGAAATGTAAGGTTATGTATTGTGTTCTCTTTCGTATGCATCAATGTTCAGAACTACATCGATAAGAAGAGTGTTTGTTCAAGACTCAAGTACATTTTAAGACTCAAGTACATTTCAAGACTCAAGTACAACTCAAGTTAAAGCTTATATTCAAGCTATAGAAGATCTCAATCTCAAGCTACATCAAGTAGAGGTCTGAAGTTTCAAAGGTTAAACCATCATTTGAAAGAATGATGTTCAATGTTCATACTTCATGTTCCAGGTATGAAAGACCTTAGTTTAACCTTAGGGTAGGTCATTTTGGATACATAAGTCAAGATAAATCTTTATACATGAAGTTAGTTTGTTCTAAGACTAGTCTGGGACCTTGTTCGACCAGTCCTAGACCTGGTTCGACTAGTCCTGAGTTGTTGAAGATTTTCAAAAATTTTTGGTTATTCTTCGATCAGTCCTGGAGATTGTTCGACCGGTCGTAGGGATGTCTCGACTCGTCCCTCGACCAGTCCTAGAACTACGACTCAAACTCTAGCAACCAAATCTGTTTTTATACGACCAGTCCTGGGTCAGCTTCGACCAGTCGTAGGTGGTCTACGACCAGTTGTAGAATCCTAAGACCAGTCGTAGAACTGAATTTTCAGATCGCACTTAAAATGTCAAAATGTCGTTGGAGCTACGACCAGTCGAAGGTTCCTAAGACCAATCGTAGACGCGATCTTTGGTTCTATAAATTGAGCACGAATTTCAGAGTTTTAATCAATTAATTTGAGAAATTCAAGCCTCCACTCTGAGATAAGTTGTGTTCATTTTTAAGCTACGCTGTGCATATTTAATATTCTTTTTGTTAGCTTTTCTTATTTGATTTTATTCTTATATTCCAATATTATTTTGAAAAGTAGAATTGCTGTATTTCTTCTTCATTGGAATCAAAATCAAATAGAGCTACGCCTAATTTAGTTTAATTTAAAATCAATTAGAACTTAAAATCATTTCTTAAGTGAGTATTAGACATTGAACATTGATTCGAATTTCTACTCTCATTGGTTCTATCGGGCTGCTATAAAAGAAGAAATCTGTGTATTTTACATTTATTGTAAATTCATTATTTTGGTTTTGTTTAAGATTCGCTAGAAAATCTCATTGTGTTGGTTATCTGAGGAGAGCCAGAAAACTCAGAGAGTGTGGGTTTTTGGATTATGTAAGCCCAAGTTAAAAAGACACAATTGTGAAGGATTTAAGTGAACCTATAAAAACCTGTTTGATAGTGAATGCTAATATCCCCTGTGTGAGGATGTTAGGAGTGGAGTAGCAAGCTGTGTGGCTGTTGTTTAACAGTTGGTGAACACACTGGCGAACCACTATATATCAGTGTGTTTTGTGATTTGAATGTTCTTTTAATTTCTATATTTTCAAATCATTTAGATTTGTGAAATGTATATGTGGATGTGAATGTTGTAATATTTACATTTCAAGTAAAGTGGGGAATGTTGTAATAGTTTAGAATTTATTTCTTGCTATTTTCTTTATTTTCTTTCTGTTAGAGTTTTTGATATTCAATTTGTTCTAGTAAGGTTGTCCTGCCATAAACCCTTAGTTTTTATGGTGCAAAGGTTATCTTTAGAACAACTTTAGTATCAAGCTCTTTATTTAAGATTACTTTACATTTTATTTATTTGATTTATTTAAAGTACTGTTCTTTATTTTATAAGGCTATCGTATTTCAATTCCGCTGTTAAATTTTAATTTGGCACAGTCGTATTCACCCCCCCCCCCCCCTAGGACATATAGCTTGGCCTTTTTAAGTGGTATCAAAGGCTAATAGCTGGTTTTTTTAATTCTTCATTCTTGGATTCATTTCCTGAGCTAACGATCTAAGGTATATATAAGATGTCAAATTTTGATAGCCTTTCAGTCACTAGGCCTCCACCCTTTGATGCCTCTAACTATGCCTATTGGAAAGCCAGGATGAGGATTCTCCTCAAATCAATGGATGAGAACGTGTGGCTTGCCACAGTGACTAAATGGAACCCACCTACCACTGAACTGACTGGTATTGATGGTTCAAAAACTATGAGAGTAACACCATTTTTCTCATAGACCACTCTTCAGAAAAGTGAGAGTAGTGTCAATGCAAAAGCACTAAATGCAATCACCTGCGCATTATCACCGGATGATTTCAAAAGAATTATATCCTATGATACTGCAAAGCAAGCTTGGGATATATTAGAAATGACACACGAAGGTACTTCAATTGTAAAAAATCTAAAGTCCAACTCCTCACAACCAAATTTGAAGAAATTTATATAGAGGAAAATGAAATGTTTATGGACTTCTACACTAGATCAAATGACATTGTAAACTCTATGTGGGGTCTTGGCGATAAAATCCCAGAAAGTGTGTGTAAACATACGATGTTCACTACCTGAACGGTTCAATTCTAAGGTAACCGTGATCCAGGAACTTCGTGATATGGACAATATGAGGGTAGAAGAACTAATTGGTTCTTTAGAAACCTATGAATTAAATTTAAAAGCTTTTAAAGGTAAATCTATTGCACTTAAATCTTCAAAATTTCTTTCTCAAGATTCTGATTTAGAAAATTCTAAAGATGATATGACCCTTCTTGCTAAAAAGTTTTACAAGATCTTCAAAAGTAAAAGGAGGGTTAATTTTCAAAAATTAAATGATAAGAAACATTCTAAACTAAAATCTAAAACTTGGAAATCTTTGAAAGATAGTCAATGTTACAACTGCCAAGAATATGGGCATTTAGCAAACAAATGTCCTAAAAGGGACAAACCTAAAAAGAAAGGTATGTTAGCTACTTGGGACGAATCTTTTGGCACTGAAGCCTCTTTTGAATCAGAAGATTCTGAAAATGAGTCAGGCAATGAAGGTAAGGCCCTTATAACTCTAGCCAAGTTCACTTTTTCAGATCGTGATGATTCAACTAGTGAAGAAAATCTGAATAGTGATTATGAAAATGAAGAAGATCTTCAAGATGTTTACAATGCCCTATACAAGGAAAGTTGTAAAATTGCCGTAAAACTAAAACTTCAAAAAGAAAAGTTTATAAAACTTAAAGAAAATTTTGAGTCACTTGTTTTAGAAAAATCTCATATTTTAGATTATTTTGAAAAGACTAAAAGTGATTTAGAATTCAAAACCTCCCTGATTGAAAATCTTAAATCTGAAAATGACAAACTTAAGCTTGAAAACTCTTCACTTTTGAATTCAAAGGATACATGGAGGTATGCCTAAAGAGATCCGAAATATGAGAAACTTTTATCCGGATCTTAAAAATGTGGCGACAAATCCGGATTGGGCTATGAAAAAAATGTACTTTCTAAACAGAAGAATACTCCTCCTAAGTTTGTGAGAGGAGAAGCCTCTAACTCAAAAGGGAAAAGTATTAATCAAAGTTTTTCTCAAAATGCTAAAACTTTTCAAAAGCCTAAAAGCAATTATGTGAACTATAAAACTCTAAAACAAAACCCTTTAGCTGAAAACATAGTTGATCTTCTTAATGAGCTCTTAAAATCTAACTCAGTGGGTCACTCATACAAAAATTACAAATACAAGAAGACCAACTATACTGCTAAACCTAAAACTGTAATGAAATGTGTTCCTAAAGTTACTTGCTTGGTTGCCCACACTTTTTTTAAAGCTACAAGCCATTCGAAGTGGTACTTAGACAGAGGATGTAAGACCCACATCCTATACCGTACCATTCTGTAGGCTTTCGTGGTCCTCTCGGTCAAATTTTGGCAACTTTCGACGAGTATCCGACATTTGCGCGCGATCCTAAGCCGAGTCCCGCATACCTGAGTCGGCTCAATCCGAAACTTATACCCTAGAGACGGCACCGTCGCTGCGGTTCCAATGCTGTGACTGGCGCACCAATCTGATACCCAGGCTAGGAGATATGGGCCACGTTAAGTTCAAGGAAAACGCCGCACATTACAAATATCGAGGGAATCTCTATGACACATCACATTGGTCACATCAATCAAGTACACATCACTCCCATCACTCACACCCATCCCCAAGTACAACTACCCTCCCCAAAAGTCAACTTCTCTTACAACAAAGTACCCCCTTACATCACTCACCATCCCTCTCATCCCATCACTCCACCTCAACACTTCTCTCTCTTTCTCATTTCCTCTCTTCTCATTCCAAGAAACTCCCATAGGAGCAACCCACGTCCAAGCAAAACTCCATGAGAGGCTTTATGTGGCCCACTTCCTATCTCCCATCCCCACCCTCCAAAAACAATCTCAACCGTTGAAGTTCGTCCTTAGGAGCACTAGATTGCATTAGGGGAAGAAGGAAGAGGAGATCAAAGGTGGGTGATTTTGTATTTGTCTTTGTGTGATTTAAGGGCTCACATTAGTGGGACCCATCTTGAGCTTTGTATAGGGAGGGCCCATAGTGGCGGGGTCCCTCCCTTTACCTCACTGATCTCTCTCCCTCTTTCTCTCTCCCCTTTTGTTTGTGATGTTGTAGCCCACCCGTTAATGCTTAATACTCAAACTGTCCATCCATAGCTGGTGGGTCTCACATGTGTGGACCCACCTGAAATAAGATTGGTTGGAGTACCTCTGCTCCAGCATATAGCAGGATTGACGTCAGTAAGTTCTGCTGGTCACACCACGTTGTGTTATATCCTACACCATCCATCCATTTTTTTCAAGTGTGTGGGGCTCACCCACAAGTGCTGCATGTGTGGGATGGGACCCACTTTGATGCGCATGTTTGATCATCCAGACCATTCATTAGACGGACGGACATCCAGTCCCTGGACGTTGCAAAAAAAATAGTGAAGATATTATATAAAATATATTAACATGGGACCCACCTCTCACGGAGGTTGAATGGCTGGTGTAACTCACACTAACTACCTGGCTGATGTCAGCCGGTCCATGGGACCCACCTTAATGTATGCGTTTCTCATCCACACCGTCCATCTGGACGGTGCTGGGTAGAGCGCACTGTGATGCATGTGCTTTAATCTACATCATCCGTCCGTTCTGGACAGGCGTGGCCCACGATGTACTTTTCCCTACCGTCCATCTAATTTTCAGGACGGTGGCTCCCACTGCTGACTGACGTCATCAGGTCCTGTGAGCCACCAAAGGTATGCATTTTCCTTAGCAGACCATCAAATGGACGTGTTGGATTAAGACCAGCAGCCATGTGACCACCATGATATTTGTGTTTTATTCATGTAGACCGTTCATCCGCAAGCCCACCTGCAGCCAGGGCCACACCTCGATGTACCTATCTTATATCCACTCCGTCCAGCCGTGGACTCAATTGCTGCATGTGTGAGATCCATGGTGATCTTTGTATTTCATCCACACCGTCCAATGCTTGGACAGGTGCTGATCGTGCTGGAAATGGATAGACGGTGTTGTGGACCACCATAATGTATGTTTTGATCCACACCGTCCACCTGTGTGGGCCTGACCATGAAGTAATGGTATTGTACATGCTGTCCAGCAGTTGGAAAGGTGTTAATGTGCATGAACAATGTTTAGACGGTGTTGATTTGCATGGATAATGAGGGACCTACTGTGATGAGTGTGCAGCCCACACCGTTAGTGTGGGACAGTGCTGGGCCCACATGATGTATGTATTTTCAGCCACACCGTCCATCTGATTTCTGGAGGGGTGGGGGCCCACCTAGATGTATGTATTTTGTATTTATATTGTCCATCCACGTGGCCCCCATGTGATGTACATGTTTTATCCAAGTTGTACATTGATGGGCCCATTTGGAATGAGCAGGGCCCAACCCATTGAGATGTATTTGAGGCCCAAGTAAGCGGCTCACTATGTATGTGTGAGGCACACTTGATGTATAAGAGGCTCATTATGCGGCCCATTGATGCATCCCACTTGATGTGTATGAGGCCCATGTGTAGGGCCCACCTGTGATGTATATGAGGCCCATGTGTGGGGCCCACCTGTGATGTATATTAGGCCCATGTGTAGGGCCCACCTATTATGTATTTGAAGCCCATGGGTCATGGCCCTTGGTGATGTATATTAGGCCCGTGTACGCGGCCCACCATGATGTATGTATTGTATATCTATGACGTCCATTTGTGTGGCCCGCAGTGATGTATTTGCAGCCCATATGATGGGGCCCAATGTGGTATATTTGTGGCCCATTGATGAGGCCCAAAGTGATGTATTCATAGCCCATGTGGTGAGGCCCAATGTGATGTTTATACGGCCCTGTGTGAGGACCAATGTGATGTATGTGTGACACATGGGGTGTGGCCTATTGTGATGTATATTAGGCCCTTGTGTGAGGCCATGGGTTATAAGTATGGCCCTATGAGGGCCACTCATTGGGAGAAATGTTGGTTGAATGTCCACATTGATGGACAATGATGGTTAAATGTCCTCATTGTGACCTTCCCTTCGGCCCTTTGTTAGACAGATTACAAATTCTAACTATCGATCGATTTCGATTATCGTGGCTGATTGCCGATTTCGATTCTTGCCGATTGATTGATGATTGATCCGATTCCCGATTGTCGTGATCGATTGATCAATTGACTATCGATTATCGATCATCCCGATTGTCGGTGTCGATGACGATTGCCGATTCTTGATTGATGTCCGATTGATCATTATTATCGATTGATCCGATCCGTGATTTTCGATCGATCGATCAATCGCGATTGTCATGGCAAATTGCTGATTCTAATTGAAATGACCGATTTACTGATTCTGATTATCGATCGATCCCGATTGTCATGGTCCGATAGTTAATTCCGATTGACATGACCGATTTATTCGATCGATCCCGATTGTCATCATTGTCATGGCCAATTGACATTGTCGATTCAACTGATTGACATGATCCCGATTGTCGTGACCGATTCTCGATTATCGATTGATCCATCCCGATTGTCGTCGACCGATTTGCCGATTTTGATTGATCGATCGATCGATCCCAATTATCAGATCGGGATCGTCGATTATCGATTGATTCCGATTGATGCGACCCTGGATGATGATTCATTTGCCGATTCTGACTATCGATCGATCCTGATTGTCATGACGGATTGTTAATTTTGATTAACATAAGCGATTTACCGATTCTGATTATCTATCGATCTGGATTGTCATGGCCGATTGCTAATTCTGATTGACATGACCGATTTACCGATTCTAATTATCGATCGATTCGGATTGTTATGGCCGATATTACCATTTGATCGATTAACATGATGTGATAATGATCGATTACGATTCTCATTATCGATCGATCCCGATTGTCATGGCCGATTATGATTGATTCTAATGAGCGATTACCGATTGTCAACTGGATCAGTATGGCTTATGCATCTTGCATTGTCAATTGATCCCGATTGTGTCGTGGATCGATTTGGTTTCGATTCTAGATTATTGACTGATCCCGATTGTCGAGGCCAAGTATCGAGGCCGATCCTGGTTTGTCGAGGCTGATTGTATAGGCCGATTCCGATTGTCGAGGTTGAGTATCGAGGCCGATCTCGATTTGTCAAGATCGATTGTATAGGCCAACTCTGATTGTCGAGGCCGATTTCAATTGTCAAGGCCGATTGTCGAGACCGTGCGACCTGTAGTTGAGGCCCATTATGATGTGTATTCAGCCTGTGTGATGTACATGCGGCCCATGTTTGAGGCCTAATGTGATGTATATGCAGCCCGTGTTTGAGGCCCATTGTGATGTGTATTCAGCCCGTGTTTAAGGCTTAAATGAGATGAATATAAGGTCTATGTGATGAGGCCCATTGTGATGCATTTGAGGGTCAGGCGATGGAGCCCATTGTGATATATGTTAGGCCCATGTGAAAGGCTCATCGTGATGTGTATTAAGCTCTTGAGTGAGGCCCATGGTGTTGTATATTTGGCTCTTGTATGAGGTCATGGGTCCACTATATGTTAGGATCTATGAGGGCCATTCCTCGGGGGCAGTGTTAGTTAAATGTCTACATTGTCGAGGTCGATTGTCGATACCGATTATTGATACCGATTATGAGTATGTGATAACATAGCATCATGATACATGTCATACGCATCATTTGCATGTTTGTTGTGAGATGTGGTTGATCATTACATATGTCATTGAACATGTTGTTATGAGACTCCCTGACAGGTGGAGGTTATCTCACATGAGCGCACAGTATGCGCAAGATTGATGCATGACTAGATTGTATGACTTATGCATCTTACATTATGATTACTATACGCCCTAGCGACATCAGGGTCGTAGCCTCCACAGGCATGTCGTGGATGGCCAGAGGGGACACCGGAAATATTTGGTTCTAGCATACGAGCGTCATAGATGTCCCTGTGTGAAAATTCATAAACCTCTGTGGCCAGGAGATGCCCCAACGTCGAGACAGAGTGCCGAATACCTGGAGGCCGCATCTCGCACTGTCTCGTGGTTGGTTGGGAGGGGGTGTGGCCTTACCTGCCCGAGGGTAGGAGACATAGCTAGGCTGAGTTTGACTAGCTCATGAATGGGTCTACTATCGACGTGCCGGGTAGATATTGGCTGACTACTGGCCAGACAAATAGTGAGGTCTCTTCCACTTGCATGTTTGCACATCCAGTGGGCGGCGATTGCATGTAGAGTGTACTAGACCCCGGTGATGATCCCAGAGATGAACCACACTGATATGTGAACTTATTGAGCAAGAGTTGCATACTCATTCATTCATTCATTCACTATCTACTTGGGCTGGTGGTGCGTAACTATTTGTTATGTGTACATTTGCATAGCTAGAATTTCGGTTGGGCGTATGACTAACCTAAGATCAGGAATTTACCACATTGAGTTTGACTATCCAAATTTAGGTATGTGACTGGTTTGGATAAAAGTCCCTTGTGATGGACCCCATAGCCTGCGATACTACGTACTATCATCCCGACTTCACACTCATGTATGGTCATTCCATTTGCACCGCATATTGCATTACATCTGCGGTATATGGTATTTTGGGTTACTGTGTTTCTACATTTATATGGTGTAGATACGATTGACGTTATTCGTGGACTCATCAGGAATTACATACTGCATCGCATCCTCAGCATTTGATATTTGGCTCTTTATAACTCCTCATTTGTATAGCTGTTCTATATTACGTATTCTAATATTGATTGACTCATGGACTTGTCCGTATTTCCGCTTACTCTGCTATCGTATAATTTATGATCTTACTAGAATTTTTGTTTAATCTGATAATTCCTGCTTTTATTAGTATTTCTGCTTACTCTGGTAATTCATGATCTTATTAGTAATTCTGCTTATTCTGATATTGTACAATTTATGGATTACCAGTATTTTCGATACTGTATGATGATGACATTGTATTGAATACTTGACACTTACCTTGTGCATACATTTACACCACCCTCTAAGCTTTCTATTAGCTTATGCACGATAGATGTGTGTAGATGATGTTAGGTTGCAGCAGTGTTGAGCTTGGAGCGTACAGTGGCTTTCTGGAGCTTGATTTTTAATTTATGTATTTCTCTTTCTGTATTGTACACAAATGATTATATTAATGGATATGTGATGATGATGTTGCCATTGTGATTTGGGTATACTTGTGGTTATGCTTATTACGAGTTAAATGTACAAAAAAAAAAACTCCTTGTAGGATGCCAAGATCGGAATCTAGCGTATGAATATTAGGAGCAGAGAATGGGGTACTGCGGAGGCTGTCGATACCGGATTCAGTGATTGAGATTTTTGTGAATCCAATTTTCGAGTTTGGGGCATGATAGAAGTTGGTATCAGAGCATAACTTGGGAATATCTGAAGATAACATCACATATCTGTTGATAGCTAACCTGCACTGTATGATTGTTGAGTACTTAGAATGGTTAGATCCCCAAGTTCGAATAACTTAGAGATTTTCTGACATAGTCCCCTACCATTGAGATTACGAGACTGCATAATCCGAGGTTCAGTAGGATCATCATAGTGTTGGTGATGCATTTTGGAAGGGCGTGGTTGAGATTAGAGAACGCTATCTCCATTTGTTTATAGATTGATTATATCTTGTATATGTTTATGTTAATGCTTCCTCTTCCCTCGCTTTGTCCTGCATGATAGTAAATTTCGAGGACAAAATTTTCATTTGGTGGGGAGAGCTGTAAGACCCGCATCCTATACCGTACCGTTCTGTAGGCTTTCGCGGTTCTCCCGGTCGAATTTCGACAACTTTCAACCCGTATCCGACATTTGCACTTGATCTTAAGCTGAGTCCCGTATACCTGAGTTGCTTCAACCCGAAACTTATACCCTAGCGACCGCGCCGTCGCCGCGGTTCCAATGCCGTGACTCGCGCACCGATCCGATACCTGGGCTAGGAGTATGGGCCCGCATTCAGTTTGAAGAAAATACTGTACATTGTAAATATTGAGGGAATCTCTACGACACATCACATCGGTCACATCAATCAAGTACACATCACTCCCATCACTCACACCCATCCCCAAGTATAACTACCCTCCCCAAAAGTCAACTTCTCTTACAACAAAGTACCCGCTTACATCACTCACCATCCCTCTCATCCCATCACTCCAGCTCACTACTTCTCTCTCTCTCTCTCTCATTTCCACTCTCATCATTCCAAGAAACTCCCATAAGAGCAACCCACGTTCAAGCAAAACTCCATAAGAGGCTTTGTGTGGCCCACTTCCTATCTCCCATCCCCACCATCCAAAAACAATCACAACCGTTGAAGTTCGTCCTTAGGAGCACTAGATCGCATTAGCAGAAGAAGGAAGAGGAGATCAAAGGTGGGTGATTTTGTATTTGTCTTTATGTGATTTAAGGGCCCACATTGGTGGGACCCATCTTGATTTATGCTTTGTATAGGGAGGGCCCATAGTGGCGGGGTCCCTCCCTTTACCTCACCGATCTCTCTCTATCTCTCTCCCTCTTTCTCTCTCCCCTTTTGTTTGTGATGTTGTGGCCCACCCGTTGATGCTTAATACTCAAACTATCCATCCATAGCTGGTGGGTCCCACACGTGTGGACCCACCTGAAATCAGATTGGTTGGAGTACCTTTGCTCCAGCATATAGTAGGATTGACGTCAGCAAGTTCTGCTAGTCCCACCACGTTGTGTTATATCCTACGCCGTCCATCCATGTTTTTTTCAGGTGTGTGGGGCACACCCACACGTGCTGCACGTGCGGGATGGGACCCACCTTGATGCGAACGTTTGATCATCCAGTCCATTCATTATATGGATGGACATCCAGTCCCTGGACGTTGTAAAAAAAAATTAGTGAAGATATTATATAATATATATTAACATGGGACCCACCTCTTGCGGAGGTTGAATGGCTGGTGTAACTCACACCAACTACCTGGCTGATGTCAGCCGGTCTGTGGGACCCACCTTAATGTATGCGTTTCTCATCCACATCGTCCATCTGGATGGTGCTAGGTGGAGCGCATCGTGATGCATGTGCTTTAATCAACGTCGTCCGTCCGTTTTGGACGGGCGTGGCCTACGATGTACTTATCCCTACCGTCCATCTGATTTTCACGACGGTGGGTCCCACTACTGACTGACGTCAACAGGTCCTGTGAGACACCAGAGGTATGTGTTTTCCTTAACTGTCCATCAAATGGACGTGCTGGATTAAGACCAGCAGCCATGCGACCACCATGATATTTGTGTTTTATTCATGTAGACCGTTCATCCGCAGGCCCACCTGCAGCCAGGGCCACACCTTGATGTACCTATCCTATATCCACTCCGTCCAGCCGTGGACTCAATTGCTGCATGTGTGAGATCCATGGTGATCTATGTATTTCATCCACACCGTCCAATGCTTGGACAGGTGCTGATCGTGCTGGAAATGGATAGACGGTGTTGTGGACCACCATAATGTAAGTTTTGATCTACACTGTCCACCTGTGTGGGCCTGACCATGATGTAAGTGTATTGTACACGCTGTCCAGCAGTTGGACAGGTGTTAATGTGCATGAACAATGTTTAGACGGTGTTAATTTGCATGGATAATGATGAGACCTCCTGTGATGAGTGTGCAGCCCACACCGTCAGCGTGGGACATTGTCGGGCCCACATGATGTATTTACTTTCAGCCACACCGTCCATCTGATTTCTGGACGGGTGGAGGCCCACCTAGATGTATGTATTTTGTATTCACACCGTCCATCCATGTGGCCCCCATGTGATGTACATGTTTTATTCAAGTTGTACATTGATGGGCCCATTTGGAATGAGCAGGGCCCAACCCATTGAGATGTATTTGAGGCCCTAGTAAGCGGCTCGCTATGTATGTGTGAGGCCCACTTGATGTATAAGAGGCTCATTATGCGGCCCATTGATGTATCCCACTTGATGTGTAAGAGGCCCATGTGTAGGGCCCACCTGTGATGTATATGAGGCCCATGTGTAGGGCCCACCTGTGATGTATATTAGGCCCATGTGTAGGGCCCACCTATTGTGTATTTGAAGCCCATGGGTCGTGGCCCTTAGTGATGTACATTAGGCCCGTGTACGCGGCCCACCATGATGTATGTATTGTATATCTATGACGTCCATTTGTGTGGTCTACAGTGATGTATTTGTTGCCCATATGATGGGGCCCAATGTGGTATATTGATGGCCCATTGATGAGGCCCAAAGTGATGTATTCATGGCCCATGTGGTGAGGCCCAATGTGACGTTTATACGGCCCTGTGTGAGGACCAATGTGATGTATGTGTGACCCATGGGGTGTGGTCCATTGTGATGTGTATTAGGCCCTTGTATGAGGCAATGGGCCCACTATAAGTTTGGCCCTATAAGGGCCACTCCTTGGGAGCAATGTTGGTTGAATGTCCACATTGATGGACAATGATGGTTAAATGTCCTCATTGTGACCTTCCCTTCAGCCCTTTGTTAGGCCGATTACCAATTCTAACTATCGATCGATTCCGATTGTTGTGACTGATTGCCAATTCCGATTGACGAGACCGATTTGCCGATTTTGACTATCGATCGATCCCGATTGTCGTGACCGATTCACTACCAAAAAATCAAGCAAAGGGCACGGACTTTAAAAGTTTTCAGCTACGGATCTAATCCGTAGCAATATTACTACGGATTTAATCCGTAACTAAAACCTAATGGATCCGTACCTAAAGCTTACCCCTCACTATAGCCGTATTAGATTTTGACCATATAGGCCCATTTAAATATATATTTCAATCCATAAATTCGATATATAATTTCAAGGGATAAAAAGTCATTTTGATTAAAGGTCTAAGTGGACCACACAATACGAAATCATAAAAATTAAATATCTATTGTTAATATGTTGTGTGGTCTTCTTACCGCTTCGATCTGACTCATTTTTTGCATCAATCCTTAAAATAATATTTTAAATTTAATAGACGGAGGGGATAAATAACATACATCATGGTGGGCCCCACGGTCCTAAAACTAACCGTCCTAATGAGTCGTCCGTCACGCGCCCACCCCCAAATTTCATCCCACAATTTTCTCCCGCCCTCATGCCTCCCAAAACAAAATGAGGGTTTTTGGGTCCGCCATTTTCTCCCTCTCTCCCTCTCTCTATCTCTGACACTTTCCCTCTCTCTGCCATTTTGCATCCGCCATTTTCTCCCGCGTGGCTCCCTCACCCTCTCTGTCTCTCTCGCACTCTTGAACTCATCACACTCTCCCTCTCTCTCTGCCACTCTCTCCTCTCTCTCTCTCTCTCTCTCTCTCTCTCTCTCTCTCTCTCTCTCCATTTGCAGATCTAAGATAACAGATCGATGATAGATTACAGCTGAGATTTCATCACCTCATTTCCATCTAAGACAGCAGATCAATGAGATATATACAATGAATTTTCAGTGTATGTGTGTGCAATCTTGATTTTGTAGGAAGGTATTTTGTGTAATTTGGTTTTTGTATGCGCATGACTATGTACATTGGTAGTCCACTTCTGACATGATCTTCTCCTATCTTAATTTTTCAGATTTAAACCCATCATACACTGAGATTTCAGAGTATTAGTGTTGAATCTTTGTTTTTTTTTTTTTTTTTTTTTCCTTTTTTAAAGTGTTTTTATGCAATTTCAGTTCAGTGTATGGGGTGCTTTCTGCATTTTGAGATGCCTGCATATGCAAGAGTATTTATTTTGGTAGTCCTCTACCATGACCCACACTCGTACATTTTTGGATTAGGACCCATATCCATAAAAAAAGGTCGATATAGTGAGCAGATTAGGTTCGGTCCTTACTGTGAGGCCCACTTTGATATATTTATTGTAAATCTACACCGTCCATCCGTTTTGCCAGATCATTTTAGTGTATTAGCCCAAAAATGAAGTAGATCCAATTCGCAGGTGGACCACACTATAGGAAACAGATCCTTGTAATTATCATCTTCTGGTTTGATTTTATTGCCAGTGGGTTTGGGTTTGAGTGTAATTAGGTTTTACACATAACTAAAGGGCCCCATATGGTCATATGCATGTGCATTTGAACATGTGTGCGTACATGTGAGCTACCATAGTGGAAATGATGCTAACTTTCACTGACTTGATCCACATGCATATGCAAAAATCCAGATGCACAATCAGACAATAAATTACAAGGATATTACCAGTATATAGAAGGGAAAAATTCCAAACAGAGTACATGAAGTCATGTACCTTTAAGGCCAGCTCCAACACTTTTACCACTGCATTTATGCTTGAGCTTTTCTTCTCATGTATTAGAATAAGAGGATCATCAAGTTCCTATCCACACACACAACGCATATAATGTCAGAACAATGTAAATTTAAGAACAGAAGATAAAGAGGAGTCAAGGATGTTGTGTTACAATCAAAGAAATGACCACACTAGCCCGTACATATTTCAGCCATATTACAAACTATTAAATTTACTGGACATCAGGTGGCACTTGTTGTGGCCTGTCTTATTACATCAATGTTGATAATACATATGGCATCACTTAAAATATTATTTTGAAGACTGCATTGTCTAGGTAACATTTATGTATGTCATTAAACCATATGGATTCTTGTACTTCGGTGGATTTCAGGGAGATTTGGCAAATTACCTTCAAAAGAAAGGATGTCTACAACCTTCTAAAGCTCTGAGATTTGCTCTTGATATTGCTAGGTAAGCTCATAACTTGATATTTGGCCACCAACTGATTATTTTGATAAAAGACGGGATATGCAAGTCAGTACACCTGGCTAGCAACAAGGAATGGGATGAAGGAGCGTAACACAAACATTTTCGAGATAGTTCATTCTTTGGATCTCCCAAACAATCCCTTGGATGATATTACTGATCAAGTAGCTAGTGGTTTAATGCCTTCAATATAGTTCTTGAGTTTGTTGAATCTAGTTGAGGCCTTCTAGAAACAAGATGTGTTTATGTGGAAGCATTGACCTGTTTGGCTATTGCTTCTCATTCTTAAAGCTGATGCAATCTTTCTTGTACTGGAGTATTTTGTTATGTTGTATGATTGTGACATTTAGTAGTTTTTTAGGTTCGAGATTCTGTCCAATGCGATTTAATTTTTGTAAATTAAAAGTATAGTTTGCTAAGACTGTATACATCTGAATTTGCTGCAATTTTGTCATTTCGAACCTGTGTGGAAATGTTTATGCCATCATTATTTGCTATCATTTTGTGGAGCTTTATCTTTAAAAGCTTCAATTTATCAACATTAATTTGTTTCTTTTATGGATTGTTGTGCTATGCTAGCATTCAAACAACGGACCTCAAGATAACTGAGGAACTTTTCCATTTCCGTATGAGTTGAGTCAGATTGTGAATATTTTCCACCATTTTTTCTGTTTGGTTTCAGCATTGCATTGTTTTGAATGGTACCTGTGTTGGTATGTGCATTTAGGAAGTTGGATGGGTAATGACCATCATGCAAATCACTCATAACAAATGAGTGTCATGATCATATACATGTCTTTAAGTTTACCGGAGTAAATTTTCCATGAATGCTTCAGCATTTCAAGCTCTTGGACTTGACATGGATATGTTTGATGTGGCCTAGGTGCGGAACCATCTCTCCATTCCAATGTTACCAAGATCAACCTCATTCTTTTGACAAAAAAGAAAAAGAAAAAAAAAAGGCGGCACTAGTTAGCCATGAATTGTCCATCATATGGAAATTTTGATTTCATATGCCTTTTGACGATCACTTTGATTGGGTGATCATCAACACAAGATTAGTAGCTGCCAAAATGTACGGCCTATAACAAATTTAAGCAATTTGTCATGTCCTTTAATATATCACTATCATTGGATGATCCAACCCGGCTAATGATGAACATCAAAGTTCTAGAGGAAAGCTAATGTTGTATTGGGTTGGAAGTGGGTTTGTTCCATTTGGGGTGCTTGGAGTTGCCAAAATTCGCCAGGTGGTTTTTAAATTGAAATTTGTGGTTTTGGGGAAGAAGCATTTAGGGTGGTTATAGAACTGGGTTCTAGAATTTATAGTGATTTTACAGCTGAAATTTGTAGCTCTTGCTTTGAAATTGTAGGGAATATTTGAATTTGGAGGTCTCCTCTTGAGGGTGGATTCTTGGAGACTAGGTGCTATTTTGGCTTGAGTTCAGGTTCTGTTAGAAAGCTTTCAATTTCTATTTTGGTTGTTGGATTTGTGGAAAAATGGCTTGTATGAAGCTGGGATCGAAATCTGATGCATTCCAACGATAAGGGCAGGCATGGTATGGAGCATTCTTTCTCTCTCTCTCTCTCTCTCTCTCTCTCTCTCTCTCTCTCTCTCTCTCTTTTTCTTTTTCTTTTTTGAATTAATATGTGGAAACCGGTTTTAATTTTGTTGGTTTGCAGTCTTCCCTGTTTTAAATTAGTTTCACATGTATTCAATTTGAAAAAGACAGTTTTAAAAGCTTAGACATGGATCTGAGACGAGTGTGTGTACAAGGTAGCTCATGTCATGTGCATGAGCTGCCTTGCATGCAAATGTGTGTACAAGGTAGCTCATGTGCATACTAAGCCTACATGGATCTGAGACGGTTTTAGTTGAGCATTGCTAAGCCTACATGTGTGTACAAGGTAGCTCATGTGCATGCATGCATTTGCCAGTGTGGGATGAGATCCAATCCATTCATTAGAGCACTACCACTGTAGATGTTCTTGCGTAAGAATCAGGTTGGTCTTCCTGGTTGAAGTTTTTTTACTATCCAACTGCTTTGAAAACTGTGGTCCACCTATTGATTGAACCAGATTTGTTTTCATGCAAAAGCATCTACATGGTCAAACCCACTTGAGACGGTTTGGATATTGTACCTGTACACTCTGTTGAGAGTCTTGAGACACAATGTCGTGTGCATGAGCTGCCTTGCATGCAAATGTGGGCTTTGCAAGTCAATCCACAAAATGATTCTCTATTAAGATTAATATTATTATTATTTTTTTTAAAAGTCATGATAAAAAAGACACAATTCCATACCTCCATAAATCCTTGGATTTTTGGGTCAAATCCAAATCTTCCCAAGTCAATCCACAAAATGATTCTCTGCCAACATAAAAAAAAAAAAAGTTATGCCCTTGCAGCCATTGTATTAAATGCTCCTCAAATCCATGGCTTCATTACCAAACAGTGGATTTCCTTGTTTTTTTCCTTGTGCTCATTGATTTAATACGGATTTCCTTCATCTTGTAAATCAATCATCTGTCACTATGGGTTGGAAATTTCTTAGTAGCTTATAAGGTTTCTTGATGTGGAATGATTTGTAAAAGTTTGCCATTGCAGTGTGAATTTGTCACTATGAAAGCACTCTTTTGTTTTGCTAATTCTTCTATTCTGAGGTCGGCACATTTTCTGGTAGGTACTAGAAGATGGCTGATGCTGAGGATATTCCAATCTGGGTACTTTTTGTCCATGAGGTCCATTGCTCAATGGTTTTGGGATCACAAGCATGTGCCCCACTTGTGCAAACTGAACATATTGTACAAGCTCTCAGCTTAAGCATTGTATAATACCTCCTAGTTAAACCAATGACCAGGAGATTCCTCAACATGATATGCTCTATTGCCCTGATTTGATAGTTCAAAAGGATGAAGAGATTGATGGAAATGTTTCTAATAGAGTTAAAAGATTTGGGTGGGTGGGTGAGGAGGAGATGTGCCTCTACAGTGTTGGGGTTGCATGATTTGACGGTGTGTTTGAGGGTGTTTTTGAAGTAAGTTTGCATTGAGTAGCATGGTCATTGGATCAAATGAAAGGTGGCGAGCTCATGTCTTCATAATGAACAAAAGAGCTCACTTGCCATTTGGAGTCACTTTCATGTACTTCCTGCATTCCGGTCAATGTGAAACAGGTTTCCACATAATTTTATATGTCGTATAATAATACAAGTAAAAGGAAGACATGATGGGTGTATTCGTACAGGGGTGGCAATGGTCAGGGTACATTCTTAGATTAGTCTGAACCATTTATGTTCTTACCACACTGCCATATAGAAGTTAATTTCTTTCAATCATACACCATTAATGATCCTAACATATGTCATAGTGTATAATCAAGTCCTCTATCACCTCGAATGATTTTATCCAATACTTGTGCAGGTTTTACTAGATTTTATATGATAAATAAATGATAATCAGGGGTATGTTTTATTTTCTTGGAAGTAGCTATTCCAATTCTCATTTGTGTATTGGGTTGCTTTACCTTTAAGTTTTTATCAAAGAAATAGAATGCAGTTAACATGTGTTAATTTCATACTGCACATTTCTTATACTTTAGGCCTATGGAGGAGCAACGGCAGCGCTATGGGCCATCTCTGTACAACCTTACCAATATGGTGCTTTCAATTCGGTTGTTTCTTCTTTCCTGAGGCATTTTGAGGCAAGAAAATTGCGAGATATCTTTCTTCACTTGAATTTAAGTTTGTAAAGATAGAATCGTAGATCTTGAATTTTATTTATGGTCTTCAAATTCTTTATTAGGGTCAGAGTTTTAAAACACTGGTTTCAACCTCTCTGACCTGTTTCTAGCAATTGTTTTAATTTGTTTTTAGGATGTTGATATTGTAGTTATTTGACTACATTGTAGGTTCCATGAATTGGGAAAGTTTGATAAGAAAAAGTGAAGCTACTGCAGGCGTCTATCTGATCACAATGCAGAACGTTGCTAGCCGATTGAATGAAGGATTGTAATTGATTCAGTATTGAATGAATAAATTATTGTAATTGATTCATTATTGAATGAATAAATGATTGTAATTGATTCATTATTGAATGAAGGATTGTAATTGATTAATTATTGAATGATTATGAAGGTGGTAATTGAATGAATGAATGATTGTAATTTTGAATGAATGAATGATTATGCAGGTGGTAATTGAATAAATGAATGCATCAATATACATTTTTTTTAATATGGGCAATAGCTACGGATATTAACCGTAGCTGTTAATTTGACAACCGTAGCTGTTATAAAATTCGGCATATTGCTACGGATCCAACACTTCTTTTAGCTACCAATAATATCCGTAGCTGTAGGTGCATTTAGCTACAGAAATAGATGCCACGGATTATATCCGTAGCTATTATGAGCTATAGCTACGGATTAAATCTGTAGCCATAGGTTTTAGACCAATTAGTTCGGGACCTACGACGACGGTCGTGCTACAGATTTAATCCGTAGCCATATGTCTATGGCTACGGATTAAATTTGTAGCCTTTGCCCATTTTTCTAGTAGTGATTGCTGATTCTGATTGACATGACCAATTTACCTATTCTGATTATCGATCGATCCGGATTATCATGGCCGATTGCTGATTTTGATTGACATGACTGATTTACCAATTCTGATTATCGATCAATCCGGATTGTCATGGCCGATAGCTGATTCTAATTGACATGACCGATTTACTGATTCTGATTATCGATCAATTTGGATTGTCATGGCCGATAGCTGATTCTAATTGACATGACCGATTTATCGATTCTGATTATTGATCGATCCGATTGTCATGGCCGATTGCTGATTCTGATTGACATGGCCGAATTGTTAATTCTGATTATCGATTGATCCCGATTGTTGTGACCGATTTGCCGATTCTGATTATCGATCGATCCCGATTGTCGAGGTCAAGTATCGATGTTGGTCCCGGTTTGTCGAGGCTGATTGTATAGGCCGATTCTGATTGTCGAGGCTGACTATAGAGGCCGATCCCGATTTATCAAGACCGATTGTATCAGTCAACTTTGATTGTCGAGGCTGATTTTAATTGTCATGGCGGATTGTCGAGACCATGCGACCCGTAGTTGAGGCCCATTGTGATGTGTGTTCGGCCTGTGTGATGTATATGCAGCCCGTGTTTGAGGTCCAATGTGATGTATATGTGGCCCATGTTTGGGGCCCATTGTGATGTGTATTTAGCCCGTGTTTAAGGCTTAAATGTGATGAATATGAGGTCTATGTGATGAGGCCCATTGTGATGCATTTGAGGGTCAGGAGATGAAGCCCATTATGATATATGTTAGGCCCATGTGAAAGTCCCATCATGATGTGTATTAAGCTCTTGAGTGAGGCCCACAGTGTTGTATATTTGGCTCTTGTATGAGGTCATGGGTCCACTATATGTTAAGATCTATGAGGGCCATTCCTCGGGGGCAATGTTGGTTAAATGTCCGCATTATTGATACCGGTTATTTATACCGATTATGAGTATGTGACAGCATAGCATCATGATACATGCCCATACGCATCATCTGCATGTTTGTTATGAGATGTGGTTGATTATTGCATATGTCATTGAGCATGTTGTTATAAGACTCCCTGATAAGTAGAGGTTATCTCACATAAGCGCATGGTATGTGCAGGATTAATGTATGACTGGATTGTATGACTTATGCATCTTGCATTATGATTACTATACGCCCTAGCGACATCAGGGTTGTAGCCTCCACAGGCATGTCGTGGATGACTAGAGGGGACACCGAAAATGTTTGGTTCTAGCATACGGGCGCCATAGATGTCCCTGGGTGAAAATTCTTAAACCTTCGTGGCCAGGAGACGCCCCAATGTCGAGCCCGAGTGGATATATGAGCTCCCGAGTGCCGAATACCAGGAGACCGCGTCTCCCACTATGTCGTGGTCAGTTGGGAGGGGGTGTGGCCTTACCCGCCTGAGGGTAGGGGGCATAGCTAGTTTGAGTTTGACCAGCTTGTGAATGGGTCCGTTATCGTCGTGCCGGGTAAATATTGGTTGACTACTGGCCAGGCGGATAGTGAGGTCTCTTCCACTTACATGGTTACGTGTTCAGTAGGCGGCGATTGCATGTAGAGTGTACTAGACTCCGGTGATGATCCCAGAGATGAACCATACTGATATATGAACTTATTGAGCAGGAGTTGCATACTCATTCATTTATTCATTCACTATCCACTCGGGCTGGTGGTACGCAACTATTTGTTATGTGTACATTTGCATGGCTAGGATTTCGGTTGGGCGCGCGACTAACCTGATATCAGGAGTTTACCACATTGAGTCTGACTATCCAAATTTAGGTATAAGATTGGTTTGGTAGAAGTCCCTTGTGATGGACCCTATAGCCTGCGATACTATGTACTATCATCCTGACTTCACACTCCAGCATGGTCATTCCATTCGTACCGTATATTGCATTACATCTACGGCATATGGTATTTTGGGTTACTGTGTTTCTGCATTTATATGGTCTAGATACGATTGACGTTATTCGTGGACTCATCAGGAATTACATACTACATCGCATCCTTGGCATTTGATATTTGGCTCTTTATGACTCCTCATTTGCATAGCTATTCTATGTTGTGTATTTTGATATTGATTGACTCATGGACTTGTCCGTATTTTCGCTTACTTTGTTATTGTATAATTTATGATCTTACCAGCATTTCTGTTTACTCTAATAATTCCTGCTCTTGTTAGTATTTGTGATTACTCTGGTAATTCATGATCTTGTTAGTAATTCTGCTTATTCTGATATTGTACGATTTATGGAT